>JAREYC010000004.1:63080000-63696250 GCA_030015325.1 Cryptoblepharus egeriae | reverse complement strand
CATTATTTCCTATGGGAAAATCCGCTTTGTAAGAAGAATGCTTTGTAAGACAAACATGCTTCCGGAATGAATCAAGTTTTTCTTATAAGGCACCACTGTATATGCAAAGACCACCTCCTGGGACTTTTCTGACCTCCAGCCAGCACATGGCTCCCTCTGCACCCAAGGGGCTGCTCCATCACTACAGTGCTATGTGAGTTGGAGATGCTGAAGAACAGCCAGATCCTATCCTTGGCATGCCTCTTGCAAAGCTGGTGACTTCTGAGCAGAGATGCTAGGACTGGGCTCTAAGAATGAACTTTGCTTTACCCCTTCTTGGGAGTAGGCTCCATTGACTGCAAAGGGACTTACTTATGAGTAGAAAAGTGCAGGATTGTGCTGTAACTATGCACTTTTCCCCACCCCTTCCATTCTGATAGTGGCAAGGTGGGGAGAGTAGGTGCCATTCTGGGTACCATCAACGGTGATGGGCAGCTGCCTGTGGGCAAATGGGACAGCAGCAATGGCAACACCTCCTAACCATATGTGCCAGGAGGGCCTTGGTGTGCCACCAAGAACCTTTCCGTGTGCCAACCTCGGCACTAGTGCCCCGAGTTGCCTACCCCTGATCTAATCCACACTTACTGGGAGTAAGCACAATAGACTATAACTGAAATTCTGAGTAGACATGTATAGGATTAAGCTGGAGAAAGTGTGGGTAAAGTGCTACAGACACTTTGAAATTTCATCATCATCTTTGTGATCCTCATCATGGTTGGTGGTCTCATCAGGAACTCTGTGTGCTCAAAAGGAATATAACAGCGTAAGGGCCTGATCCTATTCAAATTTTTAGCTCAATCTAGCCACAATGCAATCCCATGGCACGGGAACATGTTCCCAAACCTTGAAGAGGCTTAGGTGACTGCCCCTCCAACACACCCACCACACACCTGCACATCCACCCACTGGCACAACCATAACAGCTCTTGCAAAACTGGATAGGATTGGGTTGTGAGGCTTCAATACAATCAGTGGTGGGCTTCAGAGGGTTCTCTCGGTTCAATAGAACCCTTTGCTGATGAGCTTCTGGTTCTGAGAACCGTTACTAATGGGACATAGAACCTGTTCTTAATTTATTTGAATCCTACCACTGGAAACAATCCACACTTTCCTGGGAGTAAGCCCCAGTGGCTGTCATGGGACTGACTTCTGAGTAGACCTGCAGAGGGTTGGGCTCTGAGGCTGCCCTCCTCTCCACACTTTCCTGGGAGGAAGCCCCATTGGCTGTCATGGGACTGACTTCTGAGTAGACCTGCAGAGGGTTGGGCTCTGAGGCTGCCCTCCTCTCCACACTTTCCTGGGAGGAAGCCCCATTGACTGTCATGGGATTGACTTCTGAGTAGACCTGCAGAGGGTTGGGCTCTGAGGCTGCCCTCCTCTCCACACTTTCCTGGGAGTAAGCCCCATTGGCTGTCATGGGACTGACTTCTGAGTAGACCTGCAGAGGGTTGGGCTCTGAGGCTGCCCTCCTCTCCACACTTTCCTGGGAGTAAGCCCCATTGGCTGTCATGGGACTGACTTCTGAGTAGACCTGCAGAGGGTTGGGCTCTGAGGCTGCCCTCCTCTCCACACTTTCCTGGGAGTAAGCCCCATTGGCTGTCATGGGACTGACTTCTGAGTAGACCTGCAGAGGGTTGGGCTCTGAGGCTGCCCTCCTCTCCACACTTTCCTGGGAGTAAGCTCCAGTGGCTGTCATGGGACTGACTTCTGAGTAGACCTGCAGAGGGTTGGGCTCTGAGGCTGCCCTCCTCTCCACACTTTCCTGGGAGTAAGCCCCATTGGCTGTCATGGGACTGACTTCTGAGTAGACCTGCAGAGGGTTGGGCTCTGAGGCTGCCCTCCTCTCCACACTTTCCTGGGAGTAAGCTCCATTGGCTGTCATGGGACTGACTTCTGAGTAGACCTGCAGAGGGTTGGGCTCTGAGGCTGCCCTCCTCTCCACACTTTCCTGGGAGTAAGCCCCATTGGCTGTCATGGGACTGACTTCTGAGTAGACCTGCAGAGGGTTGGGCTCTGAGGCTGCCCTCCTCTCCACACTTTCCTGGGAGTAAGCCCCATTGGCCGTCATGGGACTGACTTCTGAGTAGACCTGCAGAGGGTTGGGCTCTGAGGCTGCCCTCCTCTCCACACTTTCCTGGGAGTAAGCCCCATTGGCTGTCATGGGACTGACTTCTGAGTAGACAGGCACAGGCCTGGGACAGGCTTACTGAACAGCGTGTGTTCCCGGTGAGGCGTGGAGGGCGGAGGCCGCCTGTCTCCGGGAGGGATTGGTCGGCCTGGGGCAGCGGCTGGGCCTTCCTGCATCCGGGGCGGGATCGAGGGCGGGAGGTTCAGGCAGCCAGTGGTGCTATTCGGCGCCTCGTCTGCCCGCCTCTCCCTCTTGCCGGCTCCGCTGGTGCATCCCCGGCAGTGCCTGAAGGGCCGAGCCGCCTCCGCCTCTCCCTTTCCGAGGCCTGCCTGCCGCCCCAGCAGCTGCGGTGAGGAGGAAGCGCGAAGCTCAGCGAGGCGTCTCCGAGGGACCCTCAAGCAGGTGAGCTCGCCTGAAGGGAGCTTCCTCGGTGGAGGCCCCGCTCTGCAGCCCCCTCTCCCCGGGAGAGGCTCTCTTGGAGGCCGCCGGCACCCTCCTGGCCTCCCACAGACACCCTGAGAAGGGGCTGCCGCTCAGGGCTTCCCAGACCCCGGAAAGCTCGCAGAGGAGGGTGTGAGGCTCTAGAGGAGCCCAAGCTTATGCATGTCTACTCAGAAGTAAACCTCATTATAGTCAATGGGGCTTTCTCCCAGGTAAGTGTGGATGGGATTGCAGTCCAATAGCCTAACGCTATGCATGTCTACTCAGAGGTATGCCTCATTATAGTCAATGGGGCTTACTCCCAGGTAAGTGTGGATGGGATTGCAGTCCAATAGCCTAATGCTGTGCATGTCTACTCAAAGGTATGCCTCATAATAGTCAATGGGGCTTACTCCCAGGTAAGTGTGGATGGGATTGCAGTCCAATAGCCTAATGCTATGCATGTCTACTTAGTGGTAAGCCCCATTACAGTCAATGGGGCTTACTCTCAGGTAAGTGTGGATGGGATTGCAGTCCAATAACCTATGCATGTCTACTTAGTGGTAAGCCCCATTATAGTCAATGGGGCTTACTTGCAGGTAAGTATGGATGGGATTGCAGTCCAATAACCTATGCATGTCTACTTAGTGGTAAGCCCCATTATAGTCAATGGGGCTTACTCGCAGGTAAGTGAGAATGGGATTGCAGTCCAATAACCTATGCATGTTTACTTAGTGGTAAGCCCCATTATAGTCAATGGGGCTTACTCGCAGGTAAGTGTGGATAGGATTGCAGCCTACGAACCCAAGACGATGTATGTATACTCAAAGGTAAGCCCCATTATACTTTTTTCATTACAAACTAACCCCCCAGGTTAGTTTGGATAGAGTTTCAGCCTAAGCCAGATCTGACCTTTGCCCTTTTATCACCTGCTTCCTGGGTGGCAGACAGGGAGGAGGAGGAGTGCAGATGCAGCTCTGCAACTGATGCAAACCATGTTCACATGTTTCTGATGCGCAGAAGTGACAGCCAACCTCCTCTGGGTTCAGTCTGTTCTGCTATTGCTATGTACAGTGCAGGATGTCACTGTTTCAGGTTTGCTTGATTCCAGTTCTAGGAGAGCATAGCTTTGTAATTCCTACAGAAACGTGCACAGGTTATCTGTTTACCAGCAGTCTGGTGGAGAAAAATTTCCAGTGTGGAAAGTGTCATATTCTCATAGGCTCGACTGTCATTTTACTTTACTTTAAGTACCTACCTACCAACTTTATTTGCTTAGCTATTGATTATTTACTTACATATTTATGTATTTATTTTATTTATTTACCTACTTATTTGTTACAGCTTCACACATCCTGTTCAATCTGTGGAATGTTCCGAGAGGCTCTGCCATTCTATATGCATGCCTCCTCCATAAGAAGTGTATGTAGTTGTAAAATATGGGTGAACAAACACTGGCCTGAAGGCTATTTTTGGCCATTAAGGACCTCCAATTCTGTCTGCAGGGAACCCCCAGTCTCCAATGAGCATGTGGCCTATGAAAAATGTTGGAACCCACACTGGCTCTTGATTGCCAGTTGCAAAATCCATAATTGTCCTAACTTCATCAGTTATATTTCCATAGCTCCAATCCTAACCCCAGTTAGGCCAGTATGAGTCCTGGAAAAAGTCCTGTGCTGGCCTTGGGGCATCACAGTAGTGCCATAAAGACACATCTATGTTCCTCCTGGGATAAGGGGTGGAGGAGATTAGGATGGTGCATGTTGGCCTCCCCCAACACCACAGGTGCTTTTGTTTAATAGGAAAATCTATTTTGTTTAGATTTTCCTATTAGGACAGTGCATGTTGGCCCCCCCAACACCACAGGTGCTTTTGTTTAATAGGAAAATAGGAACCTTATTTTCTAGAATGGAACCCTTGCAGATGCCAAGGTTCAATCTATAAATACACTTTTAGCATTTATAGCACTGTCACTGTATATGGAATTTAGCATAGGCTGTAAGGATAGGTCCCTATCATGAGCATCTTACATGTCAGATATTGACCAAAGACAAAGGGCAAAATCCAGAGTAACCACAGGGAGTCCTTGCTTTGGTGTAAGAACAACTGACTCTGGATTCCAATATGAATTTACTGTACGTTTTCACTAGGTGGTGCAGTAAAGTCTCTTACATGCTCCCGTAGTTACTCTGGATTTGGGGGTAAGTAAAAGTAAATAGAAAAGGGGGAGCGGAGTAGAGGCAGTGAGAAAATATATGTGGTATTACAGTTACATGTACTTAAACTATAGAAGAGGATGACCAAAGCATGCTATCAGTCTTCATGGAAAAGGTGGGTTATAAGAAAGGATTTGAATGAAGCAAGTGAGAAAACATCCCTCAGGTCTTCTGGGAGGCTGTTCCGAGCATATGGGGTACAAAACAAAGGCAGATTAAATAGCAGGAAAATTTTAAAAATATTGACTCATAACTAATATACCTTCGTTGAACTGTACAGTATTAGTATTTCTGCACCTCCTCAGTGTACAGGATCAAACATTATGCATTTTTGGCTATGTCACAGTTGAGCTGGAAAGCAGATCTTTCCCTTCCCAATAGCTTTGCAATCTGTTGTGTGCTCCAGCTCTTCTAAGCCTTGGAGAGGAAGTTGCCTGCTGGCCACACTGCCATGGTAAGCAGGCTATTTTAAAACCTAATGGGATGTTTATCTTTTAATTTAATAGGCCAACCTCATTCACGTTGAGATAAAACTGCAGGTGAAAAATCTGCTGATAATTAATTTATGCTTGTAGTAATACTGTTTTAATAATTTCCCATTAAGAAAACAAAGGTTGCTGTTCTGTGAGCTAAAACACTTATCTCTGTTTCTGTCTTTCAGTACAAACAAATACATTATAATGGCAACCGACGCTATGGAAATTGATGATGCTTTGTACAGGTAAGAATGCTCACAAAATATTGGTCCAGGTTAGACCAGTTTTCTTGACTGTATTGAGGGTTGATTTCGTTTGCTTCTGCAGAAATTGAGTACATGGGCTTTGTCATTAAGCCCCATTTTGGAATTCACTCTGTCAGCAATGGAAAGAATGGTTAAGCCTCACTCAGTGTGTTGGCTCACTGTTTTCTATAGTAGAAAAAGCTTGTGTGTGTAGCAGTCATGCAACAATAACAGTTGAAATTGTGTGCTGCATGAGAGAAGCATGAAACTTGGGATAGGTAAACAGCACCCTTTATATATCCCAAGAGCATTTCTTCCCTTACCCTGGAAGGAAGGGATCCACTGCTGCAATGGTTCTATTTTTGGACCTGCACCTGCAATTTTGCCAACTAGATCAAGGCCACAAAAGGAGATAAAACCTTGGCATGTTGTGCAGGATCTTTACAGGCATCAGAATGGCCCACAGAAGCTTTTTGGAAGCAAATAGAGGTAACTTTCAGAAACAAATAGAGGTAACTTTCTGAAAATTGGAAGTGCCTTCTGGAGTCTTCTACAGGCCATTCTGAGACCCTCAGCGGGCTTAGGTTGTATGGATGCCTCCGGAGGTTTTAGTGAGACAAGCCATCCTAGCACTTGGAAACAATTTCTAAATTGATTTTTAAGGTGATTAACTGTGACTAACCACCACTGTCATGTAGCCTGTCAGTTGTAGTTGGCAGGTTGCTAAGCGGCATCATTTGGGGCTCTCCAAAAGTTATTTCAGAAGGAACCTACAGTTCCTTCATTTCATGCATATTAGCTTGGGGGAAGTACACTTGAATACACAACTTGGGTATAAACAAAACATTGGGCTGGACACAATGTTAGGGCATATTTGTAAGGGACTATCCCATAATGTGATTGTTTGATCTGGTGTAGCCCAAGCTTATTTTTGAATGCAAGGTATTATTACTTTTAATATATATCAGTTACTGCAAAGGCCAGCATTTTTCAAAATGACAAACCATATGTTATATAATTTACCAACCTAGGATTTTGTATCCAGTCCATCTTTTTCGAATAAACTCCTGGTTGCCAAACACATTTATTAAAACACACACACAAAACTCACCCTACCTCTAGAATACCTTCACAAAGTTTTCTAGAGACTTTTTCTGGATTTCTGACCAACCTCAAAAGGCCATCATACCCTGTTTATATAGCTTTTCAGAGGCATCTGGCTTCTGTAAGAAAAGAGTGCTGACTGGATAGAGTTTTGATCTGATCTGTCAAGGCAATTTTATGAAAACTAGGGAAATGGATAACAGGCTAGCCTGGGAGTAATAGCTTCTGTTAGCTTCACGGGTGCAAAAAACAGATGTGGAGTAAGAACCTTGGATGATGATGATACCAAGTCTATTACATGTTAATAATGCCATCTGGGACTGCTAGAAGCTTGGCACTATGTATAGGAAAAAAATTAGGAATGGAGTTCTTGCCATAAACCTATGATCTAATGTATTGACATAATTAAACAGTGGTTCCTTGTAAGACAAATAATTTGTAAGAAGTATCCTTTATAAGATAAACTAAAATTTCTAAGGAATTCTGCCTTGCAAGACAAACAGCACCTTGTAAGGCAGTTTTACAACAAATGTTTGTTGTAAAATTTGTCATGAGCAACAGCCAGAGGTTCTGGAGGAGATCTCATCTGCAGAGGAGGAGGAGAAAAAGGAGGAGGAATCCCTCACATCAAATAAGATTAAGGACATTTGTAAACTTTGGGAAATTGTGCCAGATTTTGTAGAAAAGCACCACCCAAATAAGGCTGTAGCAGTGCGAGCGATGAACCTGTTGAATGACAATGCAATGTCACATTTCCGTGAAATCCTCAAAAGGAGGCAGAAGCAAGTGTCATTAGAGGTTTCTTGTTAAAGATGCTCAAAAGACACCAGTGATTCTTTTAGTGAAAATCAGTCATCCTTTGCCATAAAAGTTTTTCTTATCTGTCTTACTGTACAGGATATTACAGTGTTTTTAATTAATATTACATTAATTGTGTTTTGTAGTATATTACAGTGTTTTCAATTCAATCATGGTGTTTTGTCATCATTTTTACATACAGTTAATATTTTTATATGAATATTTGTGGTTGTGGCACCAATTGTCTGAGCTTCCATTGTTTCCTATGGGAAAATCTGCTTTGTATAAAGAATGCTTTGTAAGACAAACATGCTTCTGGAACAAATTATGTTTGTCTTACAAGGCACCACTGTAATTTTATGAGAAGGCATAAAGAATGGAGAGCAAGGAAAATTTCATTGATCAGTCCTCCTGGCTCAAGACCCAAACAACACAATCCTATATTTATCTATTCAGAAATAAGACATTTCAATGGAATTCACTTCTAGGTAAATTTATATGCCTTCAGCCCAAGTTACTTTGTCTACAATCCTAAATTCAGCTTTGAAATCCATGTGTTTTAGGCTGTTCAGATAATTGCAGTCTTTGTGTTTTACACTGAAGAAGTTAAAAAGTGCTGATAAAAATATATGATAATAAACCACAGTTGCTAAGTTGCCTTGAAATTATTATCTAGTAACAATGCTTGTTTATTTCAGGCTCAGATTGGAGTATCTTGCAAATAGTGGGAGGTGTTTGTTTGCCTAGTGTCAGTATCTTATGGTGGTATCCTGATATTCAATTTTTTTTCTATTTTAATCAACTTTGTCAATCCTGGAAGGTTCTACAGGTTGTAATACATCACTGTACTTAACTGTGGTTTTTTTCCTCCTTTCTTTGCTTGTAGTCGACAGCGGTATGTGCTTGGAGACACAGCAATGCAGAAGATGGCTCAGTCTCATGTATTCCTGAGTGGTATGGGTGGACTTGGAGTGGAGATAGGTTAGTTAAACCTTCTTGCTGCTTGCTTTACAAAGGCAATAATTACATATAAAAATGTGTATAACTTAAGTTTTATAGATATAAATTTCTATAACTATATATTTGTATTAATTTTATATTATAAAATATAAACTTTATAAATATAAAATCTTTTACTTTGCAACGTTCAGATATACAAATATAAATAATAAAACATGTCACAGTGCTATTTACTCAGAAGTAGATACTGCATTATTTTTAAAGCATGATCATTGAAAAAATATATTGTAAATTTTTTCAAGTCTAATAAAAAACCATAATTTTTTAATCATGTTGCCTTACAGAACACTAGCTTGACCCAGTATGTCTTTTGCGCATGCTAATTATTTAAAAAAATGTTTCTTGGGGGGAAAATTTGAATCTATATGGGTATTTGTATACCAACCAGTTTTGTATACAAGTGCTAATGTGGCCATCTGGCTAGCTCTTTTTGCACAAATAAGAAAGCACAAAGTAGAATGGCCTGCATTTGTCAAAAAGCACCAACACATCTGTCCTTAAATAGGATGACAGTACCTTGCGGGCTACCTGCATATGATGCTTTGTTGGGATTACTCTGAATCTGTTAAATTTTCCACTTGGGCCCAACAGACTTGTCTTATTTCTAGAAGTGGATTTTAATTTCGTCTATCTAGCTATACAGTTTTAGCCACCCTTGCTGCATTTAGACATGTTTAATATTCTTATTCTTTAGTCTCGGTTAAGCAGTTTAACTCCATTGACCCAAGTAGATTTCAGTTTCTTCCTTGTAACCAGGGCTTTGTTTTAGGGGTACTCACTGGTACCCTCCCCCCAGCAGCTAATTCATAATTAGTCATATGGTGATGATGGTTTACACCACTGTGGTGAGTACTGGCACATTATTTCCCCCCAAAAAGCACTGCTTGTAACAGGCAATATTTTCTTATTAACCAAAGTTCAATAAGCCTCTGCTTTTGCTCAATTGCAAGACACTGAAACCCTAACTATCTACTATTCTGAAATATTTTTCTCCAGCAAAAAGAGCCACCAGACAACTTACCATGTTTATTATTTTTCTTTTTTAGCTAAGAACATTGTTCTTGCAGGAATAAAGGTAAGGTTTACCTGTAGTTTTTTGTTAATGCCTATATATTTTATGCTTGCATATGCTGACTGCATTGCTGTGGTGAGCGTTGGTGTTCAGTATATTCAGTCCTAAGAATGTGCTTCTCCTTTCCTCTCTACATTTCTAATTGAATTTACTTACGTCGTGACATCATGATATCCTTCATTTATCCTTCTCCTGTATTCTGAAGGACATCATGCTTCACCTGCATTTCCTGCTGGCAATTGATGGGTAAAGCAGGCCCTGGTGGTCTCTATTATATTTTGTTTAGGAGGAGGGGGAGCTAATCATAAGGCTTCTGTTTGGGCAGTGGTTTTTTTCAGCTTAATATTTGGCCCCAAGTAGTAAACTTAATAAATGCACATTGTTTCTAGTGCAGTGTTTCTCAATGTTTGTCACTGCTATATCACATCACATGGTCCACCTATAGGAAGTACAGCCAGACATAACTGGCAATTAAATCTTTGAAATGAAATCCAGAAATTACTTCTGGATCAGGAGGCTACCCGACAAACAATGATAAAAGTTTCAGTGTGAACAGGAGTACTACTAGAACAGAAATGCTGTTTCAGTGCTAATCATAATGATATGTAATTGGTGCTTCACATAAAGTAAATGCTAACCTTGTCTCCCTGATTCTTTCTGAAGACTCTCACCATTCATGATACTAAACAGTGCAAGACATGGGATCTAGGAACAAACTTCTTCGTTCGTGAAGACGATGTTTTAAATTCAAGAAACAGGTCTGTACAATTCTTCAGAAATATATTTGCTGTCATCTAATCTTGCTGTATATGCTAATTCTGATGCTTTAGGTCTTTTCGTTATCATTATTTCTGCATGTTAAAAGATTGCATTGTTTCTTGCCTGTTCTCTGAACTCTTACGGTTAACAGCAGTAAACCTGTATCACCCATGTATATTCTGAGGGGAAAGCTGCACATTTTTTCATATATATTGGACAAATAACAATAATGCTTCTAATGCAGACATACAACTTTGCTTTTCCTATTGTCTGACATTACTTGTATTATGTGCAGAAATGATTGCTCGCATGATGATATGTGACGCTGGTCACATGCCAGGAGATAATGACTTAGAGGCCAGTTTTGTGACATTTGAACTGGACTGCTAGCAAGAGGCCTCAGATCCCAAAAGCACCATCTTTAACCAGCGCAATCACTCTCTTCTCACTTTGGCTGGTTCAGGAGAAGCTTTGCCTTTTGTTTTTGGAACGTTCCATGAATTGCCACATCTTGCTTTCACAGCACATTTAAAGTAAATAAGGGCACAATCCTAACCAATTTAGACCAGCACAACCCATCTATCTCCCCATTTCCACAGTGGTGGGGGAGGCTGGCATATGTCTGTGCACTGGCATAACCTCTCCAGGAGTGGTGCCGAGTCCTAATAGCACTTTAGTGACACTCCTCCCCTGGCCATCACGGGACTTGTCCCAGTATTTGTGCTGGCCTAACCACAGGTTAGGATTATGGCATAAAAGAGGTTGCCAAACTCGGTAAGAGGCACTGTTTCATGTAGATACTCCTCTTTTATTTATTTATATTTTATTTATTTTATCTTCTTACATATTTATTTTATTTTAGTTACCAAAGTAACTGACCCTTCTCATCCCAGTAGTGTCTTTTACAGTGGCTCCTGCTACTGCTCTTTTGCATCTTTTTAGGTTGCGAGCTCTTTTGACCTTATGGAGCCATTATCACTTTGGGAATTTTAGTTGAAAAGTGAAATATAAACACTGTTAATAAGAACAACAAAAACAATTTTCACTTATTTCAATACTTTCTAACAACAGAAGTTGTCCTGGTGCTTCAGAAGATAGACCTATCTTGAATATATTTTTAGTGCTGATTTAAAACATCAGTTTTGATTTTTTAGCTGATTGAGGCCGCAATCTTAAAGACAGTTTCCTGGGAGTAAAACCCAGTGAGCACAATAGGGCTTGCTTCTGAGTAGACATGGTTAGGATTGTGCTCTTAAAGACATCAGTTTTGACTTTTCAGCTCTAGTTCTGGAGATATGGCATAACCATCTTATATGCTGATTCAACCAGTTGTCTGCACGTCAAGATGGAAGGTGTATATGCTGTAACTTCAAAAATAGAGGGTAAAACTGATGCCATTTTTGAAACCAGTTTCCCAAAAATACCCCAAAGTCAACAAGTTTTAAGGCACCAAAATGTGTGTTGGGCTGTGATATAATCAAATCAATAAAATCTAGTGTCAATTGACATACTGGCTTTCAGAGCAGATTAAAAAAAATTTGCTGCAGACTTCTCAGCTAGCCCCTCAAAAACTCCAATATGTACCTCCTCTCAATTCTTATATGGATTATTTATTTCCACAATAAAAAATTTTCATTGATGCACTTTTATTTCCTGTATTTATGCCATTCCTGTGAGTTGTGGCATTACCCTCCCTATTCAGTTCCAGCACATGCAGTAGATTTCTTTGGGGCATATGTTATGTATGTTCTAAACAGCATGCCTGATAATAAGGTGAAAACCCACATTGTTCTCTACTGATTTGTTGGGATGATAAAATGAAGCTGTTCCTCTTTCAGCAGCCTATTTTACAGTAGGAACATGATTGTCTCTGTATTTCAATATTCCTGTCAATCCAAACACATTACATGCCACTTGATTACCAGTTGGATTTCTGTCTCAGAACAGTTGCTTCTTTTTATTATTCTGACTGACTGTACATGACAATAGTGGAATTCTGAGCATGTACAGAGCAAACCCTGGAAGCTTCCAAAGCTTTGACTGTCCTTAATTTTTGTCAGAGGAAATCATGTGTTCAGGTATGTGCCTCAAGAGTAGGAAGAGTTACCAATTTCTCCGTTCCTTTTTGAATGCCATTGCAGCATTGTGCAGAATGCTTTCCTTTGTTCCTCCATACTTCATACTTCACTCTTCTCTTTTTTTTCACTTTTCTCAATCATACTTCACTTTTCTCTTTCATTGTTAATTAGTTTATAAAAAGATTTCTATGAGTTAATTGACAATTTTATGTCCCTGACAAATAATTCAAAAAATGTTGACCATTTCGTATTTCAGAATCATTGTACAGAGGTGCCACATGTAACAAATATAATTTGTTCCGGAGGCATAGTTGTTACAAGAAACGTTCTTTACGTGAAGCGGATTTTCCCATAGGAAATAATGGAAATTCAGACGATTGGTTTTACAACCCAAAAAATATTCATATAAAAATATTAACTGGATGTAAAAATGATGACAAAACACTGTAATTGAAGTCTACTTAGGCTGCAATCCTAAAGACACTTTCCTGGGAGTACTTCTGGGTAGACATTGTTAGGAGGCTGCAGTCAAAGACACTTTCCTGGAAGTAAGCCCCATTTAACACAATGGGGCTTACTCTGGGTAGACACTGTTAGGAGGCTGCAATCAAAGACATTTTCCTGAGAGGCTTATCTTGGCTGCTGCTGGAGGTTTAAGGTGGGGGCACTTGGGGGCAGTTAGGGGCAGCTGCCTTTGGCGCCCCCAGGCAACTGTCCCCAAGTTGGGAGCAGTTAGATGCAGCAGCCATTTTAAACAGCCTCCACTTTGAGCGTCAGAGCTGCATAGCGCACGTGCCCATTAGGCGCCAGAGGGGTTTGTTTCTTATATGAAGCAATTTGTTATGTGAAGCAGAATTCCTTGGAAATTTGGACTGGTTATGTGGAACATACAGTATTTTACATGAGGTGCTTGTTATGTGAGGCACCACTGTATATGTTTAAAATTTTGATGGCTTCATTGAATTTCTTCATCTTTTGTGAGTGGTGACTTCTCCTATGGCTAGGGGAAGTGCTCCAGCTGTTGCTGTACCACTTAATTATAAATGCAAGTAGCTGGGCTGGTTACATTAGTTGTAACTGTTAATATAAACATTTTAACTGTTAATATCATGGAAAATGTATTTCAGAGCTGAGGCAACGCTTCATCACATTGCTGAGCTGAATCCATACGTCCAAGTGATGTCATCAACTGATCCATTAAATGAAACTACAGACATTTCTTTCCTCAGACAGTATCAGGTATGTGGCAAATATTAGAAAGGCATTGATCACTTAGCAAGAATCCACACATTTTGGATGGATGTGGTAGGAAGTCATTTGACATCATCCCGACCCTTTCTCTTCTCCCAAGTCTCATGCAGGCCTCTCGGACAATGGGCCTTCTTCTCACTTTTTGTCTGAGATTGGAAGGCACCCCAGAAGCAGTGATATTTCCTAATACTATAATCAAAATTCTGCAAATCCAGACCAAAATTTCTTGGACCCTGTTTTTCCCCTAGTTGCAAGGACTTGGGTGAGAGCTGTCATTCATTTCACAATGAGCTTTGACAGCATTCAGAAGCATCAAGGGGTTGTTGCTGCATTGAATGCCCTCAATTCTCAGAGTAAGAGGCTGACTCCACCTCTCTCTTGAGCCCTTCATGCCAAAGAACTTGGAGGAAAATCAGGGTGGAACTGGCTCTCTCCAGGTGTGAAATGAGACATCCTTTCTTCCAGTTCTTTGCATTCCAAGGACGTCTTGGGAAAGTTTTGGGTTCCTTTTCAGCTAGAATTAGTTAGTTGCAGTGATAGTTGATAGTTGCATTTGTGGACAACTTGCCACATAGGTTAGGTGACATAACTAAGCAGTAAGAAATTTTTATTTTTTTCTTGTCTGGATATTCTCTCCCATACCTCTCTGATTTTTGTACTGCAATGTGAAATAACCTGCCTGCTTAGTCTTCTGCACTGGGATAAGTCTAAGGGATAAGGGATAAGGATCAATGCATATAGTTGAACCTTTATAGTAGCAATTATATTAACTTCAGTGAGAAGGGAACAACACTCTGTGCAATTTGGCATTTCAAACATTTAGTCGTGCCAGTCACAATCTTCAGACAATGCTGACTCTTTGGCTTTGTAATGGGGAGGAGCAACACTCCTTAGTCGGTCACAACTAGCAGGGTATCCTGCGGGGACACCTTTATTTTTACAACTTGGAAATGCAACTAAAAAGCATTAGAAATAGTTAATTGCAAAACACAGGTTGGCTATATAGTTTAGCAAAAGTTGTTCCTGACCATTGTGCCCTCCAGAATACCATATAGTATGGACCCTCTTCTGCAACTGCCTCCTGATTTATGTATGTATGTCCCACCTTTTTTTCCTAATCAAAGGGAACCCAAGGCGGCTAACAACAATTAAAGTGATTTCATTATGTCATCACAAAATATCTGGGGAGCGTGGTTGAGAGGTTTATATCTGTCATGTACTTCAGAAGGAATACTGCTGACCTCAGGATTTGGATTCAGATAAGGTCTATTTTCCCTTGGAAGGCAGAATTCTGTCTCTATGGTAAAACCATAGCAGTAGACACAGTACAGGTAAAGGGACTATAACATTTTTAACATGTATTTGGCCTTCTGTTGAGATAGTTGGGCATGTGTAAGTTTAGACATGAGTGAGGAAGAAAGAAGATTTAGAGCACAATCCTAACCATGTCTACTCAAAAGTAAGCACCATTGTGTTCAGTGGGTCTTACTCCCAGAAAAGTGTCTTTATGATTGCAGCCTTAGTGTTGTGTCCTGACATAATAATGGTCTTATTCTTTTTATAGTAAGAGAAGTGATACTTGATAACTTACATACCTAAGGCTGCAATCCTAACCACACTTTCCTGGGAGTAAGTACTATTGGGACTTACTTCTGAGTAAACATGCTTAGGATTGCACTGTTAAGTACATTCACATCTACTTTTTAATTCAAGAAAAGGAGCAGAAGCTTTTAAGAGTAATACATTTCAATTTTAAATATCGATTTCTGTTTCATTATTTGAACATTAGGAAAATGTAAATCTTGGATATATTAGTTGGATATATTAAGTTGGATATATTACTCGCACTGTTTCAAACTGTAAATATCTGGCAAGTTTTGTAGCCTCTAAGCTATTTTTGTTGCTTCTGACCTATCTCTGGAACTTCTCTTTCAAAAGTGTGTTATAGTAACTGAGATGAACATGTCACTGCAGAAGAAGATGAATGACTTCTGCCATGCACAAAACCCACCTATTAAGGTAATGTCTTGATAGTGTGTTGTGTGGTAATATAATATCTGGTAGTCTAATGTTTAGTAGTATGATGTCTAGTACTGCAGTATATTGGGTTAAATGTTTATGTATTTCTTCTGAAAATGTTCCTCATTTCATTATGCTTTCTCCATTTTCTGTCACCTTTCTAACCCATTAGATGCAAAATGAAATTCTGGTAGTATAGGCAAAATTAACTTTTGCTGCTGCTTTGTTTCCTGTTCCTTTATATACATGAAAATATCCAAGGAAGTTATGTTAAAATTCACAGGACACTGAACACTCATATTATCAGGAAGAAAGATGTTTAGAAGCTTTAGAAAAATGTAGCTAGTCAAGCTTATTGACAGAAATGAAATTTTTAGAAATGAGATATATTATTACTGTATTTTATTGCACATCAACATTGTGCTTGTCACTTTACCAGTTTTTCTCTTTTATAGGAATTAACATCAAATTTCTATACATACCTTATATTACCTAACAATCTAATTGTTTTGTGTTCCTTTAAGTTTATAAGTGCAGATGTATATGGAATATGGGCACGTCTGTTTTGTGACTTTGGTGATGAATTTGAAGTCTTGGACACCACAGGAGAGGAACCAAAGGAAATTTTCATTTCAAACATAACGCAGGTAAATACAAAGATATGCACAACTAAGCCTTAATTATTTTATGTTTAATGGCTACCTTTGATTGAGCTTAAGCACTTTGCTTTTAAACACACAACTCTAGAGCATAGTGATGAGGTAGTTATGTGCTAACTTTCTGTACTGCATTGGTTCATATATAAAGGTTGCAATCCTTACCTATAGTTAGGCCAACATTGGCCAACATTAGTTAGGCCAACATTAGCATACATCCTGTGCTGACCATGGTGTCACAAAAGTGCCGTAAGGCACTTCTGCTCCACTTTGGGGGTGGGGGGGGGATAGGCCAATTTAACAGGGATGTGCTGATATCCCCATGCCACTACAGGAAGATAGGCCAGGTGAGTTATGCTAGCATACATGGGTTAGGATTGCACCCAAAATCTGTTTTTTAAATTGAATATATTCTTTGATAGTGGTAATCATGATGGATTGAATGTTTCAGTGGAAAAAAACCAGTTGTACATTAACTCAAAAGTGGCACTGATCCTGCCCTGAGAAATTATAGTTGGAATGGAATAGAGAAGGCAGAGTTGAGGGACTGGAACTGGTAAAGTCACTGAGAAAAGTGAATGAATGACCTAGCAGTAGAATAGATAATGCCTAGGTGGCTGTGTGTCCCACATATATTTTGCTACCAGCTACAACCAGAGCAGTAATTTTAATACATTTTTGTCAGTTTCTTTTCCAGATACTTTTTCCAGAGAGAATTATTTTAGTAAAAGAGCACAGTTTCGACTATCAAAAAAATGTTAATTTTAAAATTATTATAAAGATCAATTTTGTTTCACTGTGAGTGAACTTAACCTGAATGTATTCATGGATATCATTGAAAAATACATTCCTTTTGCCATAGTTGTAAACTGTTTTGGTGTTGTCTGACACCACTTTAAAAGGTCCCCGTTAGCTAGTTAGCTGGGGTTAAATGGATCTTGCACATGATTAGGGGTGGGTAGATAGAGCTACATGTGCAAAAATTTGAGAGTTGCTGTATTGAGAATTACTGTAATTCTAAATTAAGAATTACTGTAGATATTTGTGAAAATTGCATTGTATTCCTTCCATTTGTGACTTTTGATTCCAATTTCAGTCTAATCCTGGTATCATCACTTGTCTTGATAATAATCCTCATAAACTTGAAACGGGACAGTTTGTAACTTTCCGAGAAATTAATGGAATGTCATGTTTAAATGGATCTACTCATCAAATAACTGGTAAGCCACTTTGATTCCCCTTCTTGGTACAAACACTTGTTTGTCTAAATGGTTAGAATGGCAGTTTCCTGTTCTCTTACGTTTTATGCCTTAACTGAGTTGCTGTTTCCTCACAACATCACCCCTCACTGTTATTTTTCTGTAAACCAATGAGACTTTCATTGGAATGGGCTCAAAAGTCAGTGGATTTATGGGATTGAGAAAGGAATGTTTTCTGACATCACCAACCTCTGTTGTAGCGTTACGGCAATTGACTGGAGAATATGCCAGCTCTGTTTGGCATAGATCAAAACATGCAAAGCCTGTCTTGGTAAGGTAAAGGTAAAGATGAGACTGAAATAAAGGAATAGTTTCCTTATAACTATGGCCCCTCCTAACGGTTGCCACAGACTGCCCTGGAACTATGGAAAGAGAGTGAAGAGATGCCAGGTGAATGGGCCCAATCATGTGCATGCCTGCCACCTGGCCAAGAGCAACCACAGCCTGCATGGAAATCCTTAAATAGACTATGTTCTGGGGTACAAAGATCTAAGGATAACTTGAGGAAATAGGAATATACCGTGTAAGATGGATGGTGTGAATGTGGAGAACATCCCACATATGCACCATTGTATATGGTGCCGTTCTATATGCAGTGAAGAAGATCTTATGTTGGCAAGGGGAAATGCTGTTGAGGTAGCCCAGTTTTGTGCAAATGACATTTAATTAACTTTCCTTTAATGTTCTTTGTAAAAGTTTTACCCGTTCATGTGGTTCTGACATGAATGAAGAAACCTTTAACATTCAACAGCTGTGGATGTTTTAACTGGGATTTGATTTTGAGCATGATACCAATTCAATTTACACAAGCCCAAGAGTGCTTTTTGGATTGTGTTTTCAGGACACAATCCTAACCAATTTAGACCAGCACAGTTCATTCATGTTCTCATTCCCATAGTGGTTTAGGGAGGCTGGTGTATGTCAATGTACACCCTCCAGATGTAGTGCAGAAGTGCCTTATGTCTTGTGTTTAACCAGGGGTTAGGATTGGGCTGTCAGACTTGTAGTTATGTTACACAATCAAATGGTTTTTCTTGTCTGTTCATATTCTTGTTGATATAGCTACTTTGTTGCAATTATTTTACTCTTTTCTCCTTTTCTCTTTCCCTGGCTCCAGTGGTATCCCCTCATTCTTTTAGCATTGGGAATACTGAAGATAATGAACCTTATTTACATGGTGGAATAGCTATCCAAGTAAAGACACCTAAAGTATTTCATTTTGTAAGTTTCTTCCCTATTACAAGTCTTATTAGTTTGTGTCTGTTCATATTTTTACTACTTAAAACTTCTAGAATTTGGTGAAGCCTGTTGCTGAAACCAGTGTTTTGATGATGAGTTAAAATCTGCTCTAGCTTTGCATCATAATGAAGCGGCCATAATACACCTTAAGCAGGCCTCCGTCAGTCTTGAAAGACTATGGTTTCGTGCTCGGCGCTGCATACGCTACATGCGAAGCACGAAAGCCTGGGTTGGATTTTTATGGAGGATAGGCTGTTACCCAAGCAGCAAATTCCCCCTCTCCACGCCACTGAATTAGTCCAATGGAAAGGCAGAGCCAATACGATTGGATCCAGCTGGCGTCGCAGAGCTGGGCTAAGGACAGGAGCTCACCCTGTCTTGTGGGGCTGACCCAGGTCTCGAACCCTGGCCTGCTGGTTAACTGGCACAGCGTCTTAACCGCTTGCGCCACCCACAGCCCTTAATAATACAGTAAAACAAGCAGGGATATTCCCCCCTCCGCAGCCCTAAGCTTGGAATGGTAGGATGATTAAATTGAATTTTGTAGTCTTTGGAGCATTTGATGCAAGGCAGAGCACTTTAAATATTGGCCTGGTTCTTTCCTTCAGAGCAGCTTTGACAAGGGCATGAAAAGTTCTCAGGAGTTGTACTGCACTTTGGAGGCATTTTTTGAGCTTTGGAAGTGCAATGCAACTTGAATGAGTTCTAGCTCTCCTTCTGAGCCAAGGAGGGGGAGTTCTGAGCACCTCTCATGACTTTCATAACATCCTGCTGCTCTCCTGTTGGACTAATTCAGAACATGCAGACCTCACCCTCTTATGGGACAAATGCTAAAGAAGTTGCCTCCAATTGAACAGTTGCTACAATTGCTATTATAGTTTTCCAAATAGTTTTCTGGGGCTTCAGGAGCTCTACAGAGGGGTCTGCAGTTTCCACACCCTATGGAGGGCCAGTACTGCTAGGGGTAAGAAGAAACTTCTTGTACATCCAGCAGTGGCGCAGACATGGCAGTTGTATCGCTGCTTTCACCCTGTAAGTACTTACAGCGGTTTCCAAACTCTCAGACTTTGGGAACTACTGTGCTATGGTATACTTAAAAAAAACACTGTACTTAATGAAAATTATTTTCTTATGTGGGTAAAGGATATATTAATTGTGAAGTATCTAAACTATTTCTCACTCCTCATAACCTTATACTGCAATCCTGAAGACACTTTCCTTGGAGTAAGACCCATTGAACACAATGGGGCTTACTTTTGAGTAGATAGGGCTAGGATGTGCTTTTAATGTACTTGACAATGGTAGGTTCCTTTTTGGCTTCTGTTGTAGGCTATATAAATTGTCTCATGGCAATTATGATGTCTGAAACATGTTCCTCTTTACATTTGTGTCCACAGTTGTATCCTGCTAAAGTTAACAGATTAATGCTGCCAGAAATCATGTGGATAATTTGTCTTAGGAAGTTATGCAAAATTGACTTTTTGTTTTGTAGGAGCGGCTAGCAAAGCAGTTGATCAACCCAACATGCCTTGTAGCAGACTTCAGCAAGCCTGAGGTTAGTCTTCTTGAGAATAATAGCTATTGTTTTTAAAAAAATTATTGTAGTCTGAGTTTTGCCCTTTCCTGATGGAGGCCAGTGATTGGACTCTCAGACATTTTCTTAGAAGACCAAAAACACTAAGTCTTCAGAGAGAGAGAACTATGTATTTATTTGAATATGCCTTTCGACTAATTTTTGAGATAGTTTACAATTTAGTAAAAAGCACATGACTTATAATTACAGAAATATCATAATGCAACAGTTGAAAATGAAGCCCTTAAAAGACCTGGGATAATAATTTTTTTTAAAAAACTTGGAGCCCATACTAGCAATACAGCTGCAATGATTTAATTATTTTTAAAAACTGGATTTGGTAAAAACATGAGTTGTAGCTCACATACACATCTCATTTAAGGATGTGTAGGTTGAAAGAAGTTATGCATTAAAAGCATGTGCGGAATAATGATTGGTGCCTTATAATGTACTTCAGCTCTATAATATCACTCTTGTGTTGAGAAATTGGAGGGAAATCTTAGAGATTTGCAACTTCAAACATTTGATGGTTTTCTCGTACTTTATAGAGTGACTATTTTTGTAATGCAATACTGGGAGGTATGCTTAACAAATAGCTTAAAATAAATAAAGCTAGCCTGAATAACTGTCTACTTAAAAGCAAGTCTTAAAAAAAATCAACAACAGCTGAATCCTAACCTGTGCTGGAACTGGCTGGCTGGCCTGCACTGTATCCAGCACAGGGTTGATGTGGATGGATAATTAATAAGCAAGTCAGATTAATATTACCATGAATATTGCTCCAGCCACCACAGCGAGGCTACTTGCAACTATGCCGGCTAAATTGTGCAGATTCAAGTAGCCTGGTATAATGCCAGGCAGTTTGGGAGAGGATTTAGTATTTGACCTAAAAGTCTACAGTTGGTCCCACCCTCCTCCTCTTATCCCATGAGCCCTCCCTTTCATCCATTCTGAAACATTTCATTTCTGTCCTCCACCTGTAATTCCCCCATGCCAGCCACTCCCGGCTGGCACAGACTTGCCTGCAGCAGCAGTGCTGAAGCCAGTTGTGACCTCTGGGGCATGCACAAGTCCTTGCTCAGGACCGGCAAACCCACGTTTCGCTGACCTGTCTTAGGCACACTTGTAACTGTTCCAGGCTGGCACAAGAGATTTGTACTGGCCCAAAAGAGCAGCCTGAGACTTATTTCTCTGTAAGAGTTCCTATAGATCCTTTTAAACAGCATTGTTTAAGAATACTAAGGAATATTATACCTCTCTTGTTCTCTGTTCACTAAAAGGATTTGACAACTTATATGTAGTTTAACATTTTTTAAATTAGAAGTCATAAGAAATGAGAAGGGATAATGTAGAAATTCTGTTGCTTTTGAGAACTGATATCTTGCATAATAAACAAGCATACAAATATAATAATTCCATATGATATATTTAGAAACATGTTTAGTAATGTACGGTATATGTTTAGAAACAGTGTATTTTTAAAAGAAGTCTATACTTGTCAAAAACAGGAGCTTTATCACACATTCATTACTTAATAATTGCACAAAAATTGCACCACCCAACATATGTGAATCTTACTGATATTGAATATTTTATTCTTTTTATAGGTCCCACTGCAGATTCACATAGCGATGCTTGCCTTAAACCACTTTCAGGAGAATTATGCTCGCTTGCCAAACATTGGGTAATGTATTAGTATCAAAAGCTGCAGAAATCAGAAACAAGTTATAGGTAGAGAAATGCTAGAACTGAGTGAGATTTCTAAGCCATATTTATCTTCTTTATGTAAAAGTTCTTTTTTAAATGATGATCCTGATAAACTGCTGAAAATTGAAGAACAGGGAAATTCTTGACTCTGAATGCAGAAAAATGCACTGAAATGATTTTAGAAAGATTATCTTTTCTTATCAAATAAAACATAGTTATCCTATTCTGATTTGTTTCAGTTATTCTGAACAAAACCTTTTCATTTGTATTATCCCTCATATGAATACATACAAATGTATTCATTTGTATATAAAGCATAAGCATCCTCTCTGAATGCTTTTTCTGAGCATCCGATAAAGTGGTTGCTATGCCTCGTTTGCAGTCATACTAGTGCTGTATTTCAAGTTTGCATTCATATAGGAATGGTACTTTTATATCCTCTTTGTGTATAAAAAATTTTTATACCCTCTTTGTTGTCTTGTAGTTGCCTACAGGATGCTGAGGAGATGTTGAAGATAGCACTGTCCATAAGTGAAACGCTGGAAGGCAGAGTGAGTTAACTGTGTGTTAACTTGAATATAACCTGAATATTTCCTTAATGATGTGTATTAAAGCCCATATAAGTACAATTAAATCTAGAGCAAAGCTTCATGAAATAATCTCCATGGGAAGTTGCCTTATTCAGAATTGGACTTTTGATACATCAAGTCAGTATCATGTACTCAGATTGGTAGCAGTTCTACAATAGGTCTTTCCCAGCCTTATCTGAAGATGCCATTAATTTAACCTGGAATCTTCTGTAAGCAGTGGATGTGCTCTGCCACTAATCTATGATCCTTTCCATTTCCACCTAAATCAGGTGATGACGCTTACCTTCTTGTATGTACTACACATATGATCTTTCTGTGAGCAACTTTGTCGTATTGTTGTTGTTTCTTCAGCTGTCAAATGATATTAAAAACTGTCAAATGATAACTCATAGAAACTGTAGTGTAGTAATTAGTAGTTGTGTGGCTCATGCAGGCTTATTCAATATCCAGTGAACATTCATTACTGCAACCCTTAATGTACATACTGTTGCTGTTTTTTATATTATATTGTTTTGTATGTTTTATATTCCCTCCACTGAGATTTGTACAATAATTGAAGTATTTCTAAAGACTGAAAATTAGCTCCAGTATGCACTTTTGGGGCAAAATCCAGAGTAACTACGGGGAGTCCTTGCTCTGGTGTAAGAACAACTTACTCTGGATTCCAATACGAATTTCCCATAGGTTTTCACTAGGTGGTGCAGTAACTACAGGTGCACATAAAGTCTCTTACATGCTCCCGTAGTTACTCTGGATTTGGGAGTTAGTGATGACATGATTTCATTAACAAAATGAAATGTAACAAAATGTCAATGACATGATTTCATTGACAAAATGTCAATGTAAACTTTGGAGCTTAGGGAGTAAAATGTTCATGCTTTTCCTATGTAGTTTGCTTATATCTATAAACATTTCAATTAGAGCAAAAGCCTACTATCACCTCCTCATCCTCATGTGTGACAAGCCTTCCTAGAGTTCTCCTTATGTCATAGTACAGCAGTTTCCAAAATGTGGGTCACAACCTATTGGAGAGTCATAAGTTCATATGCAATGAGTTGTAAAGCTGAGTCCTCTTGTCACCATTGTGCTGATTTGGCTCCAAAAAGGATATTTTTGTGTAGCCACCAATTGAATTGCTGAGCATGAGGCTCAGCACAAGCATCATGGTGGCCTGGGGGTTTCGCAAAAGTGTCATATAGCACTTCTGTGCCACTTGGGGGATGGGGGAGCGGTTAGGCCAGTGCACTGGCACCAGCCTCCACATGCTACCACAGGAAAGGAGTGATGGGTGAGTTGTGCTGTCCTAAATTGGTTAGAATTGTCCCCTGACAGAGCTATTAATGAATTTAATTTGAGACTATATGTAAAGGTAATTCTAATTAAATTTTAAATTTCAGCCTCAAGTTAATAACGACCTTGTGAAATGGCTGGCGAGGATGGCTCAGGGATCTATAGCACCCCTCACAGCTGCACTTGGTGGTGTTGCCAGTCAAGAAGTCTTGAAAGCAGTGACAGGAAAGTTTTCTCCTCTACAGCAGTGGGTTAGTTCTTTTTTCTGCCATGTTTTTGTTTTTGTTTCTGATAGGGTTCATTCATATTTGTCAGTAGACTTCAAGTAGAGAGTGCTATTTGAGCAAAGCCTGAAGTATTTGAAATGTGAGTTTGCAGATTTGGTTTGTCAGAATCTTACAATAGTTTCTTATGTCAAAAGTGCCAAAATTCACTCTTGCTGGGTAGATAACTAACTGCAATACTAACCACATTTTCCTGGGAGTAAGTACTAGAGGACAAAATGGGACTTACTTCTGAGAGGAAATATTGTAAGTAGGATTTCCTTAATGATGTGGAATGTGATTACTGTTTGGTTTTAATCAAGTTCTGACTGTGAGACAGACTGGGTACTTTATTTTCCTGAGCTACTATATGTGGGTATTGCTGGAAAATTTTTTTTGTCTGGATATTGACATTCACATTAGTAAAGACTTGGGGAACACTTTGGGAAAATCAGTTTTGAGGTGAGAAAACAGTAAATTTAATCAAAGATTAAGATAATCTGCAGTGGTCCTGTCTAACCTTATTTGGAGATAATCTATTACCTTGCCAGGGCGGGGGGTCACAACTTCATTTCGGGGGGGGGGGCAGGTTGTGACATCATTGAAGCTGGATGCAGCCATCTTGGAATCTGGCACTAGGCACCTTTAATCTCACCTGTCATGACATCACTCAGCACCTTTAAAGACACCTGTCATGACATCACTTCCGGGGGGAGGGGGAGGGTGCTGGACAGTTTGACATTCTCAGAAAGGGATCCCAAGCTGAAATGCCTGAATACCACGGAGATAAGACATCCAAGAAGTTGGTTATCACATTAAGGCTGCAATCCTAACCCCTAGTTATGCCAGGACAAGTCCTGTGCAGGTCTGGGAGTGTTGCAAAAGTGCCTTATGGCACTTCTGCACCACTCCTGGGGAGGGTTAGGCCAGTGCACAGACATGTACTGGCCTTCCCACATCACCATGGGCTCCCACATCCCAAAGAGTTCAAAATATGTCTTACTAAAAATGGATATAGCATTAATCTTCAGTAGTTCTGCCTGGCCTGGAGGAAGATTAGGGCTCAAAGACCAAAGAAAAATGTGGGTGCATGGGTCTAAACTTAAAGTGATATATGTGAGGCTGTGTCCGTTCATATGGTTCATGAATGAATTTGTAAGTATCATAACTATTCTACAAGAGCAGGTTTTAAAATCCCCACGTATTATAATAATACCATTTTTATTTTGAGTGTACTTGGAAGCTCTAAAGACATTATGGATGATGAATTCATCTTTTTTTCTCCAGTTGTATCTTGATGCAACAGAATTAATCACAACTCTAGAAAAATCCAGTCATGAAGAATTCCTTCCAAGGTAAATATTTTTTTTAATTCCTTCAGTGCTTCCTTTGTGTTTCAGTGCCTTAGACTGCAAATATGATGTAATTTTTTAAAAAAGCATTATAACATTTATTACAATTGTTGAGCAATATGTGTCTGTGCTTTTTTTACTTTATGAAGAGGTTGCTGTTTGGGCTTTTGTGTAAACTTCTCATAAATCAGAGCTTCAAATGCATAAAGTTGAGAACACATGTGGGAACACACTATACAGATTATTTGTAATTACAAATATTGTAGTTGATAGCTGGCCTAGTTAATTTGTAGCTATCTTTTATTATCCTTCTCCCACCGTATATAACAGAGGCCATGCCCCCCATTATACTGGACCCCCATGCTACACCCTCAATATCACCTTTAATAGAACTTGTGTTTTTAAAAAGCCTCTAGTAGAATTGAAGTTTCCATCTGATCAGGAATTCTGGAGGATCAGGAACTCCACAGTACTGGAATTCTCAATCACCTGGAATCCTAATATGCATGGATCATAGAATCATAGAGTTGGAAGGGACCTAGTAGGTCATCTAGTCCAACCCCCTGCCTGCAGCAGGAAATCCCCCTAGAGCATCCCTGACAGGTGCTCGTCGAGCCTCTGCTCGAAAAGGATGTTCCTTTTCATTCTATCAGTGGAACTTATGGACACTGGGGGATGTGGTATTGTGTTTGTGTGATCCTGCTGTCACTCCCATATGTTTAGAAAATGTTTGCAGGGAAAGTGGCTGAACAGGACTTCTGGGAAAGTCTTAAGATTGTAATATTGAAAAGGGTATGTGCATTGACACTTGTGCCTTTTCTTATGGGTACACAAGATGATAAATCTGTTCAGATTTTTTTTCTTTCTGCCATTATTATTTTCTACTTCACCTCTAATTTTTGTGCAATAGGGGAGATAAATATGATGCCTTGAGAGCCTGTATTGGAGAGACTCTATGCCAGAAGCTGCATCGCCTGAATGTGTTTTTAGTAAGTATGTGCTGTAGGCTAAATGTGTTGTGATGATTTTATAAATCTTCAGTAATGCTCACCTCTGAATAGCTTCTGTTGGCTAATTTGTACTGCCCTGGGCAAGTGGCTCTCTTATTTCCTGTCAGGTGTGGGACACTGAGCGGGGTGAATTAAGCTGAGCTCCATACAGAATGTTTTTGGGTGCTGAACAAGCCAAAATTTTAGTGGTGACATAGTGATACCACCAACTATAATCTGGCCCCTATTCAGTTTTCAGCCCTGATCTAATAACTTTTTTAAGTTTAAAGATCAAATTAAAATCCCTGTTCTATATTGTACTTTGGTATTCTATACAGTATTCGATCTGTTGAAGGGCAGTATTCAGATCTTGCAGATATTGCTGTTTAGGATATTTGTGTATTTGTTGAAAAGCTTTTCCTTCATGAGATGATTGAATATGCCAATGGGATCCTGACAACTTATATTTTTTAATGAATGTATGCGTCTTCAGATTGCTTAGACTATTGTCTAACAGCAGTAGCAATAGGATTTGTTACAGGTACATGTATCATTTATAAGCTGGTAATGTCTATCACTTCATTTTAATTTTATAGGTTGGTTGTGGTGCAATAGGCTGTGAAATGTTAAAGAATTTTGCACTCCTTGGTGTTAGCACTGATCGAGAGAGGGGCCTGGTAGGTTTAATATTTTGTTTTGAATCAGATTTTCATTTCTAAATGTTCATGTCTGTGATTTTTATAACAGGAAAGCTGTTAATGTGCTTGTGTAGAGCAGTGGTTCCCAGCATTTTTTAACTTTTGCATCCCTTGGCACCCTATTTCTTTAAATTGTACCTATCATATTAAGCTCACAAGGCATTTTAATATAGATCTACCTTTTCCACCATTATTCAAATTGGATGCTTTGCTAAAACTGCCAATTTTTGTTTATGCCATTAGTAATTGTGTGTCATAAAAAAATTCCAGTTTTTAAGGCGAGTTAACAAGTATGATATCTGTGCACTTCAGTGGCTCAATCTGTTCCTAGTACATCATCTATAAAAGTAAGTGAATTTGCACTGTCACTGAGGGATTAATCCTAACAATTTAGGCCAGCATAACTCAAGCCAGCATATCTTCCCATGGTGAGGTGGGAAGGTCAAACTATGCCTTTTCACTGGCCTAACCTTCACCCCCCAGAAGTGATGCAGAAGTCCCTTGCGGCATTTTTGTGACACCCCCTGGTCAGCACAAAACTTATGCAAGGGCTTAGGCCTTCCTAATTGGAGGTTAGGATTGCAGCCATACCCTACAATCCAGAGTAACTACGTGAGCATGTAAGAGACATTACGTGCACCCATAGTTACTGCATCACCTAGTGAAAACCTGTGGGAAATTCATAATGCAATCCAGAGTAAATTGTTTTTACACCGGAGCAAGGACTCCCCATAGTTACTCTGGATTTCGCCCATAGTCTCATAAGTTGGAAATGATGGTTCCTTTTGGATCTGGTCCTTTCAGGAGAGTGTATTCAAGATCAGATGACTTTTTTAGGTAGTAACATTAAATTATCTAGAAAAATTCAAATTTAAATCTGATAATCATGTAGGAGTAGCTAGGCTGAGGATATAAGATTGTAGTTTTGAAAACTTTTGTTGATTTGATTATTTTAATTTCAGCTGTCTGTCTTGTCTATTGTAGATAACAACTACAGATCCTGACTTAATAGAAAAATCCAATTTAAATAGGCAGTTTCTCTTTCGGCCGCATCACATACAGGTGGGGGTTATTTTTTTAGTCATTGTGATAAAGTTGTGAGGATTTAATTGTGTGGATTTTATGACAAGTGTAATGGGGAGCAGTTTAAGAGCTGGTTTAAATTAATTTAGAAATGATCTTAGCCTGGAATAAGATGGTTTCATTTGTCTGTCTTAGTTGGCATCTGAGCAACAATGTTTGTTAGGAAGTGCAACTTCAATATTGATTTCAAAATATGGAACTTGTTTAATTCATTTGCATAGAACAATCATTGCAATAAAAAATTACAATTACAATATGGAAGAATTAAGCTAAGAATTTACAGTTCTTTCACTTTTGGGTACTGAAGAACATGCTGGTGGAAAGTAAAATGCTTTGAGTCCTATCTCTACTTAAAAGTTCATAATGTTTGTCCTTGAGTTTGTCTTGTTTATAATGTACGTGTTGTTCATTTCTGTTTTTTTTTTTTTTTGCTATAAAGATATTTCTGTGGAATGAATTTTTCTGTCTTGGTATTTTTAAAGTCATTGAGTATCTTACAGCCTCCTATTTCTCTAAAAAAATTAACCAAATTTAATCTATTCCAATTTATATTAGAAGCCTAAAAGCTGTACTGCAGCTGCAGCAACACTCAGCATCAATCCTCAGATGAAGATAGACCCATTTCTTAACAAAGTGTGCCCAGCTACTGAGAACATATACAGTGATGACTTTTACGCCAAGCAAGATGTAGTTGTTACAGCACTAGACAATGTGGAAGCAAGGCGATATATTGACAGGTGGGTATGTGAAGAAGGATCTGAGGTTACATTTGTGTTTGCTCAGTTTCCTTTATTTTTCCTCCTCTACCATCAAACATAGATGATAGTTGGAATGCTCAGGTCCAGTGCTGGCAATTCCATGTTACACAAAGCAGTGATTAACTCAAGCTGTTCATAGTTACAAATCTACTTTAGAACATGGGTTTGTTTAGTGCAGTATCTCTGATACTGTTGAAATGCTACCTTTCATTCATTTCTTGGAAAAGAGTGTGACAGTTTTGAGTAAGAATTCCACATTTGATAGCTGTATAACTATATCTTTCTGTGAATTTTTTTCTTGTTGTTGGTTATAAGTTTCTTATAACTTCTTATAAGTTATAAGTTGTGACTTATAACTGATAACATTAACTAAGATTGCAACACATTCACCAAGGCTGCAATTTCTATGCACAAGTTAGTTCTTCCAACAACCAAACCTTCTCCTCTTCTTTCTTTTTAACTGATTACATTAAAGGAAGTCCAGAAATCATTTCATAATTTATCTATTTTGATAAACCAGTGTCTACTGTATTTAGGTCTTATCTGTTGTTTATAATGTATATTTACATGTTTACATCCTCCATGTAGCCGCTGCCTGGCAACCCTGTGCCCTTTATTAGATTCAGGAACTATGGGAACTAAAGGACATACTGAAGTCATTGTGCCACATCTAACCGAATCGTACAACAGTCATGTAAGTGCCACAGCATAAAATGAACCAAAACAATGCGTTTTGCATTTTTGAAGTTTTACTGCCAAAGGTGCTACTTTAAAGGCCATGTTGTTGATTTTTTCCCCTGAATACATTGTAGAATCATAGCTGTTTTAAGCCCATCTTATGCCAAAGTGCTTTGCATCTTCATTTAAAAAAAATCAAAAAAAACTTTTAAATGGCAGACCCCTAAGGTATATTGGAAATTGCTTTCAAAAATCCACTTGGTTTCAAACAAAGTTTGTCATGTGCAAAGCCCCTTTATGCATGCAGAACTAGTTGTCATGTGTTTGAATCATAATTGCAAATATTTATTGTAAACAGAATGCTATTTTAATTAATTGGCTATCAAACTCAGTTCATTAACGTGATCAATCCAAAAATAGTAATGTAATCAATTTTGGAGTTGTCCTCAACTTAAAGTAGTAAACATTTCCTTTGCAAATGCAACTTGGATATGTTGACTTGTCATGTGCTGTGCGTTTAAAAGCATAAAGTACAATTTAAATACAGTCTTCTATCTGTAAATACTAACTTGAATTTTTAATAACAGAAGAGAATTTATCTGATGAAACAAATAAGACTAGAATTTTGAAAACCCTAAAATGTGTGTTCACACACTTGCATCTGGTTTTTGAAATAAAAATTATGATTATCTTTCTAATGATACATATCTTTATTTACATGTAGCGAGATCCACCTGAAGAAGAAATACCATTTTGTACTTTAAAGTCTTTCCCAGCTGCCACTGAACATACAATACAGTGGGCAAGAGACAAAGTAAGTTTATTGTGAGTTTCATCATTTATGAACACAATTCAGAGGGATGTTTTTCTGTGCAATCTCATCTAAATGATGGTTGAGGCATCCAGTTCATCTAAATGAGGGTAGTGAACTCAGTTTTAGAAGTGTACTGATTTAGTATCCTGTATGTATTTGGGAGAGAGGAAAATAGAGAACCATTTCTCACAACTTTTTTTCTTGTTTTAGTTTGAAAGTGCATTTTCTCATAAGCCTTCTCTGTTCAACAAGTTTTGGCAAACCTATCCTTCAGCAGAAGAGGTATTACAGGTAATTGTCAACTTCATGATGAAAAGTTACATGTAAAGCTATAATGTTTTATTTTTTATTCTAGAAAAACTTGCATGTAGTTGGTAATATAGACTGGTTTTTTTATAATGATAAAATCCCCATACATGTTCTCTCTAAGCGCACAAAGATTTGAACTAAAGTTGTAACCAGATTCAGCCTAAAATGCAATGTTAAAATGCATTGTAAATTATTTTATAGGGTGGGACGGGGTAAATAGGTAGATAAATCTCCACATCTGAATAGCTTCATTCCTTTTAAATGCACAGCATTTTAGTATGCCGATGCTTCATGATTATTGATATTCATCTTAAAAAAAATTCAAATTCTGTTTCAGCTGACTGAGATTGTCTAAACAGTAGTTATTCCTCCCATTTGCTTCAGAGGTAGGACTGTGCAGATCACTCATGTCTCGTTCCCCTCACTGGTGTACTGTGGGGATCAGTGTGTGCAAGTGCTCTTGGGCAGTCAGCTGGCTGTACTGTCCTTAGGGCTGACGTAAGGGCTGACCCAATGAGAGGCATAAGTAAGATTCGGTTTGTTTACCTATCAAGGGGAGCTTTTGCATATGTCTTTTGTATGAATCGTGATGGAAAAAGTCATCTCTGGTTGTAAAATAGTAACATGGCACTCAAGCTAACTTCTGGCAAGAGGGGAAACATGCCCCTTTGGGCTGCCAGTGGGACCAACTGTACTGAATATTTTTCAGTACAAAGCCCCCAAAGCCCTGCCCTGCAGTGCTAATCAGCCACAGCACTGAAGTACAAAATAGCAAGAACTGTCAAATATGAGGAAGTGGGAAGATTTATCTCATAACCCAGACCTACTTTTGGTCCACTACTAACTGAAAGGGACCAAACATGAGTCATTTTTGTTGCAAGTAACTCATTCCTTGAAAACCTCCACTTGAAGAGAGTAACCACTCATGTTAAGGGTATAACCACCCTTTATAACAGGTGTTGAGCTATTTGTATAGTTATAGACAAAACTTATATGATGTTCCATGTAACAATATTAAAATATAACATGCACAATTCATATTATTTACTGAATGTATTGTCTAGGAATGATATGTGAAGATGGGAATGGTCACACCACTCCATCACACATACATCATTGTGAAAACATTTTTTGCTGTCAAATAATATATAACATGGTCCTGACTATCTTGAACTTTTTTTCTTTCCCTTTTCTTAGAGAATAAAATCTGGAGAGAGTTTAGAAGGCTCTTTCCAAGTAATTAAGTGCCTCAGTAGAAGACCCAAAAGTTGGCCACAGTGTGTTGAGTTAGCACGATTAAAATTTGAAAAATATTTTAATCACAAGGTGAGTATATGAGTGTTCTCAGTTGATAATTTTAGAGAAAAACTGTTTGTGTTATTTGTTAATGTCTTGTCCAATCCAATGCATATCATGCCTATCACATGCTAACTGTCATAGATGTATTCTTGAGTTTTTCTTTCAAATGCCTGAAGATGGAGAGATGATTTCATTTGTATGACTATTAAATATTGTATAATTAGCTGATTATAAAGAGTATTTCTTTTCCTGTACAGGCTCTCCAACTGCTGCATTCATTTCCACTTGATACACGGTTAAAAGATGGCAGTAAGTACAGTATTTATTTAAACAAATGTTGATGTAATTAATGTACTGTATTACAATTGTTTTTAAGATTCAATTTATTTTCTTTAAACTTCCAGGTTTGTTTTGGCAGTCACCAAAGAGGCCTCCTTTTCCAATACAATTTGATTTCAGTGACCCCTTGTAAGTAAATATTCCTCATTTTGAAATTTACTACAAGAAAGGGGTGGGGAATAAGTTTACATGGCAGGTTTGTGGCTTATTGTGAGACCATGAGTGGTAGGGCTGGGAGCCATCTGTTCTGTGTACTTGGTACCCTGACTTTCTTGTCCTCTGGCACCCGGCTCAGTCTTGATAATAGAACTATGCAGTGTTGAAGATTGATCGTCTTTTGTATGTGTCAGAGCACATGCCCAAGGCAGATTATACAGTAGTTTCAAATTTAAATATGTAGCACATAAAAACAATAAATAAAACTATAATACAAAATAATAAAAGCACTGTAAGAGGATAAAATATTTCTAACCTAGGTGCTGCTACAGAGGCACAGAGGTCAAACAACCCATTACCCAAACACAAGACCAGACCAAAAATGTTTTGAGTCCTCACTGGGAGGGAGTGGGAGTTCTCAAATCTCACCATCTATCTACAGTATTTATATACCGCTTTTCAACTGATAAGTTCACAAAGCGGTTTATAAAGAAAATGGAAAAATAATAGCTAATTAAAACCTAATGGTCCATGTCCCAAAAGGGCTCACAATCTAAAATGCAAAAAAGAACACCAGCAGAAACTGCTTGAACAGACACTGCTGGGGGGTGTAGGGCCTGTTACCATAGGAAGTTCTACATTTCTTACACCACTGCCAAGAAGGTTTGGCCCATCCCTCTAACTTGGGATATAAAAGTGGCAATTGCAGGAAGGTCCTCTCTGATGAATGGGCTAATCTGAGATAATAGATTATGACGGTAGCTGGTCCTTTAAGTAGTCCTTTGAGTTTACTGTTTGGATTCAAACAGTAAGGATTTTTAAAGGTCAATAATAGCACCATTAATTGGGCCAAGAGTGGGCTGTGGGTGGTGCAAGTTGCTAAGACACTGTGCCTGTTAACCAGCAGGCCACGGTTCGAGACCCAGGTTGGCCCCACAAGACAGGGTGAGCTCCTGTCCTTAGCCCAGCTCTGCGACGCAGCTGGATCCAATCGTATTGGCTCTGCCTTTCCATTGGACTAATTCAGTGGCGTGGAGAGGGGGGATTTGCTGCTTGGGTAACAGCCTATCCTCCATAACAATCTAACCCAGGCTTTTGTGCTTCGTATGCAGCGCTGAGCACGATACCATAGTCTTTCAAGACTGACGGAGGCCTGCTTTTTAACTGGGCCAAGAAACAAATGGGCGACCACTTCAGTTGCTGAAGCAGTGGTTCAAAAGAATCAAATCACATAGTTCCAGTAATTGCCTGGGCCAATGTATTCTGCACTAATTGCAGCTTCCAGACTTTCAAGGAAACCCTTACATGGAGTTCAATACGGTTATCCAGTCTTGTGGTCATTAAGTCATTGGTCACTGTGGTCAGGCCCAAACCATTCAAGCAACAGCCTGTGCACTAGCCAAAGCTGAGCAAGCACACTTCTGACCACAGCTGCCACCAGGATCTGTAGGGAGAGCTGTGAGTCCAAGAGCACTCCCAAACTACACACCCAATCATGTGGGGAAGTGAGATGCCATTCAGAGCGGGCCAATGACACAGTGCCTGGATGGAGGATTTCCTCACTAGATGGGTTTCTATCTTTTCTTGGTTCAGTCTTAACATATTGACTGTCCTCCATACTATGCTCCAGGACTTCCACAACCTCCCTGGAATAAGATGGAAGAGATAGAGTTGAGTGTCATCTTTAATGCAGAAATTAAAAAGCTGGGGGGGGGTCAAAATAAAAAACTCTGTGCCACCCCCTGTTTTCTTCTGATTTCTTTTGAAAGCATGAGGGATTTGTCAAGAAGGCGATCAGTCTGCCTTCTTATTCATGCAGCACTTCATCAATTTCAAGTTCCTAATAAGGTTCTGTGCTCCCACTTCTCTAATATCATTTCTGCTTTTGTTTTGCATACTCATCAACAGCCGACTTCCTTTGCTTAGTTTTTCTCTAGCTTTTATCATTGCAACTTCAGTGCATCTCCTCCCCTTACCTCAAAATAGCATTCTGCATGTTCATCCATTTCTAACTTCTTTCTTCTCTGTGGTTGAGTGGCAGTGGTTGATTGTTTTTACAATATTACTTAGGTGTACAAACCCTATAGATTAGGACCATATACTATATAGGCTAGGAATGTGTTCTGCACGACATCTAGCAATACGTAATACCCACATTTATATTCATATTTCTGGTCTAAAGAGACTTGATATGTGAAATGGTTCTGGTCTGAATTAATCAAAGCAAGGGTTTATACAAGCGCAGTGGTTGGGCTTATTCTCTGCTGTAGTTGGACTTACCCCTCTGCCTATAAGAAATATTTGTGCATTGAACTACCTTGGCCTTTTACTCCTGCAGAAAGCTGTTTGTATGGTTTGTAATATACACGATTGCATGAAAATGTAGAATCTCTTTGCACTGCCATATTTCTTTGTTTTTTTCAGACATTACAGCTTCATATTGAGTACAGCAAAACTCTTTGCAAAAGTATACTGCATTCCTTTTACAGAAAAAGTAAGTCTAGTCCATCTTTTATAAGAAAAGCATTTAATGGTCTGGTTCTTTCTGTCACTTTTTCAAAAAAAATTCAAGCATTTTTATTTAAAAAAATAGGTAGGGGAAATGGTTCTTCAAATCCAGCCCTTTTAACTTACAGCCCTGTAAGTTAAAATAAATACCAATTGATCTTCCCTTTGTTTATATAGATTTGTCACCATATCTATTAGGGATATGTTCTAGGGACCCAACCACCCATCCTTGCTTATATGGAAGCCATGGATACCGGGGTCATGTTATACCCTCCATACCTGTTATTGTCCTTAAAAGTCTTATCAGTAAACATTTTTTGTTTTAAACTGAATGCACTATAAGCAGGGGCATCACTAGGATTTGCATCATGCAGTGAGCCCTGGATGGTGGGAGTGGTTATGTGTCAGTGCCCCACCTCCATTTGTTTTATGGCCACACGTTTTGATAGAATAAAGATTTTTCAAAGTGGTTTGTTTCACTGCATTCTGCTGCAAATTATGCATCTAACAGTATATAACATGATGGGATTATTCCTAAAAACCATGATTTTAGCCATTTTGTTCACTAGTGGTATCACCTCCTGAAGGGTGTCACCTTTCGAACAACTAGTGGTTCTCAAACCATCTAGCTTGGGACCCACTTTGTACAGGGACAACCTGTCCAGGATTCACTAAAAGTGATGTCATGGCTGGAAGTGACATCTTGGCATCCATCAGTCTTGAAAGACTATGGTATCGTGCTCAATGCTGCATGTGAAGCATGAAGGCCTGGGTAGATTGATATGGAGGATAGGCTGTTACCCCAAGCAGCAAATCCCCCTTCTCCACGCCACTGAAATAGTCCAATGGAATGGCAGAGCCAATACGATTGGTTCCAGCTGCGTCACAGAGCTGGGCTAAAGTCAGGAGCTCACCCTGTCTTGTGGGGACCTGGATCCCGAACCCTGGCCTACTGGTTAGCAGGCACAGTGTCTTAACTACTTGCGAAACCCACAGACAAATTGTTGCCAATTTCATAATTACTGATACTTTTGTTTTGAATGACCCCCCAGGATATTTCAGAAGAAACAATTTTTAAAGTAATTTCCAGGTTGAAGATTCAAGAGTTCCAGCCTTCTAACAAAGTAAGTTTAGCATCTGTATGATGTACTTTTCATACTACTCTTTAGTTGTTGTTTTTCCCTCTGCAAGTGCATTTTGTTACTTCTGTAGTTTGATTTCCAGTTATCATGAATAATAAAACCTTTTTCTAGAAATATTAGTAAATGGAATGAGAATGTATCTGTAAAACGTCAAATATTTTGGTACTATATTCTTCTTCCAGGTTTTCAGTCAAATGCTTGTAAAAATTAAGAGTAGTTATGCTCAGAATTTAGAAAGACAGTGCAGAAACTCCCCTTTTCATGAGTGCATAAGGTTCTGCACTTAGGAAATGAAAACCAAAAATACAGGTATAAAATGGGGGTTTGTGCTTAGCAGCACAACATGTGAGCCGGATCTTGGAGTAGCCGTGGATCACAAGCTGAACATGAGTCAGCAGTGTGATGTGTCTGCAAAAAAGGCAAATGCCATTTTAGGCTGCATTAAGAGGACTGTAGCTTCCAAGTCACGAGAAGTTCTAGTTCCTCTTTATTCAGCATTGGTCAGACCTCACCTTGAGTACTGTGTTCAGTTCTGGGCACCTCACTTTAAGAAAGATGCAGCCAAACTGGAGCAAGTCCAGAGGAGAGCGACAAGAATGAACAGTGGGATGGAAGGGAAGCCCTACGAGGTAAGGTTGGGGGAACTTGGGATGTTCAGCTTGGAGAAGAGGAGGCTGAGGGGAGACATGATTGCCCTCTTCAGATACCTGAAGTGCTGTCGTATGAAGGAAGGGGCTCATTTGTTCATAGCTGCTTCTGAAAGCAGAACTAGAACCAATGGGTTCAAACTGCAAGAAAGGAGATTCCGGTTGGAAATCTGGAAAAAAATTCCTGACAGTGTGGATGGTTCAGCAGTGGAACAAATTGCCAAGGGAGGTGGTGGATTCTCCCTCGCTGGGGATCTTTAAGCAGAGGCTCGACGAGCACCTGTTGGGGATGTTCTAGGGGGAATTCCTGCTGCAGGCAGGGGGTTGGACTAGATGACCTACTAGGCCCCTTCCAACTCTATGATTCTATGTTAGGTTCCAATCCTATTGGCTGTTTGTAGTACTGCAATAACTCCATCTCTAAGCTGTTAGATTTCTTTGGTCTCTGTCCATGTTGTCAAATACACTTTCAACAGATTCCCTCTCATTTGTTGCCAGTTTCACTTCCAAGGTTGTTGGATTCACTGCAGAGATAGGAATGCTCCTTAGTGGCTTCTATTCTTGACAGCATCAGCTGCAAATCCAAAGTCAGGGCTAAACGTTTTTTGTTTGTGAGTAGGGGAGGTGCTCTACATGTTCTTTAAATAGATGAAGGGAAAACATAAAACAATTGACTGTATTTTTATAGTATAAAAGTGAGTCTCTTATATATTTAATCAGTCTCTTTTAATGCATTTAATCATCTTCTCTTCCTTCAGTTGCATGTTCTTAGGAAATGTGCTCCAGAATTCGGTTAGAGGTACAGTGATGCCTCACGTAACAAATTTAATTCGTTCTGGAGGCATGTTTGTTATGTGAAACGTTCTTTACATGAAGTGTAAAGGAAATAATGGAAACTCAGATGATTAGTTCCACAACCCCCAAAATATTCATATGAAAATATTAACTGGATGTAAAAATGATGGCAGAACACTGGGATTGAATTTTAAAAAAAGCTTTCAATGTGCATGATCTTATGAAGTCAGGCTGCAGTCCTAAAGACACTTTCCTGGGAGTAAGACCCGTTTAACACAATGGAGCTTACTTCTGGGTAGACATGGTTAGGAGGCTGTAATCCAAGACACTTTCTTCTGCAATCAAAGACACTTTCAAAGTGTCTCCCCACTTTCTCTTTCTCTCCATCCTGAGCCACTCTCTCCCCTGCTCCCTTCTGGCTAGCCCTGAGATGCTTCCCTTTTCTCCACTGCTTTTCTCTCCCTCTGCCCAGTTGACTCCCAGCCACAGGAGGAACAGCGTGGAAGTGTTGCTTTCACTATGGGCAGGTGTGCTACGCAGCCCTGACACTTTTTAAATAGGCTGCCAGCCAGCTTGTCTGCCCCAACTGCCAGCGAATGTGTTCTTTATGTGAAGCAGAGTTTGTTACGTGAAGCAGAATCCTAGAGAAATTTTTGTTTATGTGAAACATACTTTACGTGAGGCGCCACTGTATATGCTTTAAATGTAATTTGAAATTATAACACTTACAGAAAAGTAGACTGTGATGCATTAGATGCACATGTAAATCTTTCCTAAGGATTGTAATTGTAGAATCATAAATCCTTATGTTGAGCTGTTTGAGACACTGTGAGACTGTAAATATTTTACAATCGCTCCATTTCTTTTAAAGTTTGTTTTTAGTTAGCAGCACACATTTTAGAACAAGTATCTAATCTAATTTGCATAAACTTTGTACAGAAAAAGACCTGCAAAAAATATTTATTCTACGTATTTCTTATGTTTTACAGGTTGTACAAACAGATGAAACAGTAAGGAAACCAGATCCTATTCCAGTGAGTAGTGAAGATGAGAGGAATGCCGTTCTTCAGCTGGAGGCTGCCATATTGGCCAATGAAACAACAAAAGGTTAGTAATTAATTTGAACTGTCATAGCTTGGTTTATCCCATGAATTTAAGATGAATAACAGGTTTTTAAAAATATTTTTATATTAAAAGAAAAAGACCCTCTATAGAAAAAGCTGAGATGTCATCCTGTTCAACTTATTTATAGATGATGCTTGTACTGTAGGATATAGCTTTCCTTGTAACTCTCTCCCTTCTGTATTTTTTTGGGGGTGGGGGGAACGGCAGATAAACTCCTTAACCAGCCTTTCCCTCTTAGTAGCTTGACTAATTTCCCACCTTCTTAATACTCAGGTTGCAATTCTAACTCCCAGTTAGGCTGGCATAAGCCACATGCTGGCCTGGGAGTTTCACAAAAATGCTGAAAGGCACATCTGTGCCACACCTGGGGAAGGGTTAGGCCAGTGCAGAGACATGTGCTTGCCTCCCTACCTCACCACAGGGATGAGACCAATGAACTGTTCCGGCCTAGATCAGGATTGCACCTTCAGTCTTCCAATTCTAATAAATTGGCATGAGGATCCTTTCTATTCCTTAACCTTATTGATTTTTTTCCCCACCCATTAGTTTCAGTCCCTTTCCAAATTTAAAGCCAACAAAAATTTGGAAAGAAATCTATCCAAAACCCCCTTAAGAGGAAAGTAAGCATCTCAATAAGATGACTAAAAAAATCTGAAAAGCAACTTTGTTTCTGAACAGATTACTTGCAAATGAATGAACTTGCTTTTGAAAAAGACGACGACAGTAATGGGCACATAGACTTTATAACAGCAGCTTCGAATTTGCGAGCCAAAATGTATAACATTGAACCAGCTGATAGACTCAAAACAAAACGAATTGCTGGGAAGATTATCCCTGCCATTGCAACTTCAACTGCAGCTGTTTCTGGCTTGGTGAGTGAATGAGGCTTGTTGGCACATAAAAGTACTATTTATGATAGTTTCTTGTGTAGGTATGACTTGGGCAGAGACAGGTAGGTAAAACTTCTGTTCTTGTTCTTTAAAACCTTCCAACATGATACAGAGCTAGGAAAATTCAATTTGGGATCCTGTAGTAATCGGGTGTAAACGGGATATTATCTGTAATGCTGTTACACACAAACATATAATAGTAATGGCAAACTGCATGTACAGTCAGTTATTCTGTTTTAGGACCACCATTGGTTATCTTCACTTGAGATTCACTTGAATTCCTATGCAGAATTAAGTTTGGGATAAAAAATTTCACCATGTATGTAATGGCCTTTGTATTAGAGGAAAAACTTACCTGAAAATTGGGTATAGTATTTAGTGTCCTCTTGTCTTCTATGCCACATACATCATTTATTCTCTTTGCTGCTACAGTTTAACAGTATGGATAGCTTTATTCTTTCAACATTGTGTATTAGATCTTAAAGGATGAAATCACTATAACTGTTAGGCTCAATTCCAGAAGGATTTCTGGTTTTTCCCATAGAGTGACTCAAAGTCTGTTGTTCCTCTTACATTTTGTAAAGTCAGAATATGCTTTCATTCTCTTAGAGTGCTTGTCAATGGGTGTATTGAAGATCTTCACACATTTAATTTCCCCCTTCCCCCAGGTTGCTTTGGAATTGATCAAAGTTGTGGGTGGGTACCCATTTCAAGCATACAAGAACTGCTTTTTCAACTTGGCCATTCCAATAATTGTCTTCACGGAGACAGCAGAAGTGCGAAAAACAGAAATAAGGTAAATGGCACAAATGAAGGATTTAAGACACAGATTGCATTCTATGCATTAACTTTGTACATCTCAGTAATTTAAGATCAGGACGTTGAAAGCATGATGCATTTGTTAACTGCTGCTATGAGACCAGATTTACGTAGCACTTAAATCTTGTTTGTTTCTCTCTTGAAATCTTGTTTGTTTCTCTCTTGAAATCTTGTTTGTTTCTCTCTTGAAATCTTGTTTGTTTCTCTCTTCATCAGGAGGGAGTGCGTATTTAACCTATAGTTCATTTTTTCTGTGCTTTGTTGCCACGCTTGAATTTTTCCAGCTTGTGATATTTTAAATAATTGATAATATTAAATAATTTAAAAATGTGTTAACAGCAAGACATCTTGTTCTTATTTTGACAGAAATGGAATATCATTTACAATCTGGGATAGATGGACTATTCATGGGAAAGATGATTTCACACTTTTGGACTTCATAAACGCTGTCAAGGTAAGATACATGTACCAAACAAATACTACTCAAAAACATAGTGTTTTTTTCTTGTTGGATTTTCAATGTAGAATTAAAAGTATATTGTGATCTATACAAGTTGTAAACTGGGATTAAAATGCAAGTCTAATGTTCATGGTGAGTAAATATATTTAAGAATTAAAATGTTTCTTAACTATTTCAGTTCTTAAATTCTGGGCGCAATCCAGAGTAACTATGGGGAGTCCTTGCTAAGATGTAAGAACAATTTACTCTGGATTGCAATATGAATTTCCCATAGGTTTTTACTAGGTGGCGCCATAACTACATCGACGTAAATCTTACGTGCTCCCTTATTTATTCTGGATTGTCGGGTCTGTGACATTCTGAATTTCATCATATGTAGCTCTTATGTTAAGACCCCTATTTGTAAAATACTTGTAAAATAACTAATAGGCACTATCCTAACCAATTTAAATTCGCACGATGTGTCTGCTCTCCATTCCTGCGGTATATGGAGAGTGCAGTGCATGTCTGTGCACTGGCTCACCCCCCCCCCCCAAATGATTCAGAAGTGTTGTGCTTTACAGAACTTTGTGACAGTCTCAGGCCAACGTGGGACTTGTCCCAGGACTTATGCCAGCCTGAGGGTTTGGATTGCAGTCTCAGGCTGCCATCTTAAGCCCCAGTTTGGCCAGCGTAAGTCCTAGCATAATTTCTATGCTGCTCCGGGGCTGTCGCAAAAATGCTGAAACGCTCTTTTGCCCCACTCCTGGGGGCGGTAGGCAGGTGCACAGACATGCATTGGCCTCCCCACACCACCATGGGAAGTTATGCTAGGTGAGTTACATGGGCCTAAATTGGTTAGCACAGGAAAACATTTGAAGGGATTGGCTGAAGTAATGTATTTTATGTAATTCTATTTATGATTGTGCTAGAAACATAAGAGTTTTTCAGATGGAATAATTTATGTGTGATGCCATTCAAAATAGTTTTACATTTGATTGTTACAGGAAAAATATGGAATTGAGCCAACTATGGTTGTTCAGGGAGTTAAAATGCTATATGTTCCTGTAATGCCTGGGCATGTCAAAAGATTAAAATTGACGTGAGTATTAACTAAACCAAGTAAAAGCTTGATGTTAAAGGAGCTTTCCTTTGGATATGTTGAAAATTTTCTTACATATCTCAGAAATCATATGTGGTGTGTTAAATTACAAAAAAAAAATAAAAATAACAGTCAATACAAAAAGTTGTGCTTTAAATTGGAAGCATTTTTATTTTCTGTAAGTTATTTGCATATCAAAAATGTAGAAGTCATATGTAAATCTTATTTAGAATATCAGAAGCTGGTCAACAGGGGTATCTTCAAATGTTTCCCAAGAAAAAGGAAACCCTTTTGCAAACAGACTAGTAATGAATCAAGAATAAACAGCACATCTTTTAAACATTGCTGTTTATTACACATTTGCTGCTTCCTAATTTTTTATTTGTCTCGTAGGATGCAAAAACTCGTTAAACCATCAGCGGATAAGAAATATGTGGACCTCACAGTATCATTTGCTCCAGAAGCTGATGGTGAGGAAGATTTGCCAGGACCACCAGTTAGATACTATTTTGCCCATGGCAACTGATGGTGGCATGTTGTTCAAAGCCTAGCAGATCACATGAAAGTGTGGCATCATGCATTCAAAAATAAATGGTACTACATATTTGGTAAAGCCTTAATTCAGAAACAAAACAGTTGAAGATGGCGAACTGCACTGAGGAGCTCAGTAGCAAACTGGATTTGCCATTTGTCTGCCAGTAGCATTTTCACGGCTGTGCTTAAGGACAGTTTGATTCTTTCTGAAGACACAGACTTGCATTACCCTCTGCAGAAAGACCAGAATGGGAAATGGAAAGTCTGCATTGTAGAAGCCAATGAGATGGCAATCAAGATTTGAAAGAACTGTCAGTTACACCTCCACAAAACTGTTTCCTTTCCCTGCAGTGTTTTACTGCATCTCAGCCCTGAGCCAAAATGTGGTGTTCCATTAAAAGAGCATCACTTTTCTTTGTTTATGTTGTTCCCTTCTGAAACAAGTTAGTATAGTTTGTAATATGCCTGTTTGAAAATGTTGTCTTGAATAGATTTACAGTGAGGGAAAGTTGAGCTACTGTAAAGTTGTGATTCCTTACTTTACAAAAAGTGTCTTGTCTTTTCTGTTATACCAGAAGCAATGTAATGTCAAGGAAATGGATTGTATTCTATGCCTATTCTATTGCAGGCATTTCCTCCCAAGAACTTGGGTTGTTAGGACTGCTTTCTCATATTTCTTCAAGACAAAATGCTTTTAAGGTGTTGGTCTGAACTGAAAATACAGGTATCCAACTATAACATCCTTCCTTCACAAAGCTTTCAAATCTCCTAAATGCTCCAAAAAGTTACATACATCTTAATTTGCTCAGGGCCAAACTGGACTTTTGACAGTATATGTCTTAATATCTGCTCAACTTCATAGAAAGAGGAATGCAATGTGTGTCTTATGGCCCAATCCTATCCAGTTATGCAGCAACAATGCATTTGCAATCAACATTCCCTTACTCTGAGGTGGTCTTCATGACTGCTCCACATCTCAGGATGCAGTGAACACCTCACAGGCATGGCTGCTTCAGCACTGGAAAGTTGGACAGGATTGGGCCCTTATTTTGACAGCAAAAGGAGAACCTGGGTGAGCAGTGTACCTTCACCTTGCCCACATTTCTGGAGTACCTGTCCCATATGCTCTAAGTAAGTTTACTTGTGGTAGTGGAATTTTGTTGATAAAACATGGGAAGGCAAGCTGCAGACAAGATAGTTTAATACCCAAACTCCATTTTTAAATGAAATTAGATGCACAGAAGTTTCATTCAGTGTAAGTGACAGATCTCAATTTAAATACAGACAGATCTCAGTTTAAATACAGATCTGCTACCTTCTCTGCTAGTTTGATCCTCAGAGATAATACCTCATGTACATGGTAGGTTCATGGAAATCAGCCTCTGTGTTTGAAATGCAATAAGAATAAGCCTGAGATACACAGCACATCTCTTTTTAGGTATAAAACTGTTCATCACCTTTAGTATTGATTCCTGTCACATGTCATCGTTGTCATTGATTCAGGTGAACTAAGTATTAATGATTTGTAATAATGGTAATTCAGTTTTGTAAGAAAGTTCACTAGAAAGTGATACGGGAATAGGAACAGTCTTTCACGGAATTAATACCATAATACCTTTGGAACCAGCAATTGTAAATGGAGTCAAATTTAATAGGCAAATAAGTCTTTACTACTATTCTTGCCATATTCAACCTTTACGGGCATTAACTTTTAATGCTGAGATAGTGCTTAACCATCAAGAATATTTATTTTCTGTCCAAGATGCTGAAAATGCCTCAGTGCTATTGATTTGCTATTAACTATTTGGCTATGGATAGGACCCCAGGCACAATGCAACTTTTGCAAATTTCAGATGCTTTGGCCACAAACCAATATGGATCTAAGCACTCTTAAGCCAAAATTGGTGGGCTTTAAACATGCTTAACTCTCTACTGGACTATGTTGTGTGTGCACACATAATGCAGATTTTGTTTAAAAACAAACTCTTTTCTCCTCTTGGTGTGTTAGTTTTATGAATAATTTTTGGTCCACATATGCTTCAGCTTTATTGAATTTAATTATAGAATAGCTTTAGTCCTCTAGATCTGGACAGAATTCAATATAAAATACCTTGGCTCAGGGTGGGGGGAATTGGCTGTGTCAATTTGTATGAATGGTAGCAGTAGCCTAGTTATGGCTTTCTTGTGACAATAATAGCACTAAATGAGTGTTCTGGTGCTTTTGCTGTATTTCATCCACCCCAATACTAAAAATGTCAAATGCACTTTGCTGTTTAGGAACAATAGAGTCCTGAAATAGTTCATCATGACAAAGACTTAGTTCAGTTTTCCACTTATTGTCATTATGCAGAGATTACATAGTTTGTCTTGTTTCCAGTTTATATAGGCATTTGAGCACCAAAGATGTATGTGAGCTGAAACCCGTATCAAAATTTATTCCAATATTTGGGAATTAAAACAACACTTTATAAGTTGTATTATATTTTTTCTATAGAATACACAATTTATAATTTTATCATTTGTTTTATTGATTTATTTTGAAAACATGCTAGTTTATTTAATTAAAAAATGTTTTTAAAGGCAATGATGGGATAAATAACAGTGGTTAGCAGGGATTGGGGAATGCTGCAGATTTGGGGTGTTTACTGTTATACCAGGAATAGAAGCATATGTTTTCAAATAAATCTGACTGGTTGGCTTTATCCTTTATTTAAATAGATTTAATTGCTGTTAGCTCATAAGGATCTATAGAGCAGTAGTACTCAAAAGCAGTGGTACTTTACCTTTGTGTAAAGGTCCCCCGGCCCCTTTAAGGGCTGGGGGAATGGGCTAGGGCAGCAACATGATCTCCAGGATCCTGTCACAAAGGGGAGAGGAAGCTTAATGCTTTCACTTTCTATTTTCCAGGAGGGGCTTTGATATACCCCAATGTTCCAGAGCATGGGAGCATTGCACAGAGGTCCCTGTACCTCCTACAACCTTCTTCAGTGCTCTATAAGGAAAAGCACCCCACTTCCTCCTCCCTTAATGATGCAGTCCTGGGGATGGTGTCACTGTCCTTGCCCCTCCCTCACAAGGGAGTAAAGTTCCCTAAAATTTTGAGAATCACTGAATTTAGAGGATGGATATTAATAAAAAAGGATTGTTGACATGAACATGAAGTGGGAGGTAATGAGTGGTTTTTTGCAATCTGAGTGTGATCATGTCGTGAGCTTTGTTATCTTTGGAGTACTAATCAAAGTTCAAAAGTAGCAACAAGAATATCTTTGCATTTGCAAACCGCATTTGATGTCATACATCAGTGGGCTTTGAAACCGAAGAACCTATTCCTCCAAGTCTTCCTTGCAGATTGTACCATACAGAAACATATAAGATGGAGCAGAGTAAATGCATTTTCTCTACCTGTTTTGCAACCCCTTGATCTATTTTGAGGATAATTCTATTCACATAGATGATCTTGGAAACAATGCATTCAATTTACAGAAAAAAATTATATATAAGGACTCTGTACACTTTGTTTTATCTTGATTTATTTCAATATACTTTGAAGCAAGTGCAGTTTTTACCTGTGTGCACACAGAAAAGATGTACAGCCTGAGCAGTTATGGGAACTGCTTTTGTGTCTTTTTCATATTAAATAATTTAAAAATATATGACCAAAAATGTGCATGGTTTTGTTAGTAGTTCACCATACAGTATGTTGCAGTATGAAGTGTGTGAATCTTGTTTTAAATTTTGTCACATATGGGTGTGCTGTATTTTAAAAGAGTACGGGACATCAAGTTTGTTTTTAATTAAGCCTTCTTACAGCAATCTTATTCTCAATATGCCCACTGACTATTAATCAGATACTATTTTTTTCATTTCCTTTGTAAACAGCTTTCAAAACTTTCTAGTGGAAAAGCGGTATATAAATACTGTAGGTAGATAGACTGCTTGACTTTTGTCAACAGGTCCTGGGTGTGATTGTTATTATTGGGACCACGTATGTGAGAGGGGTATGCGCACCCTGGGTAGGATGACAAGCATTACAATATTCCTGTGCATGCAGAATGCCTTGCATGCCCTGGTAATGTGAAGAGACTGGCAAAAGCAACTCCAGTGCTCTTATTTCATTTACATTAGGTGTACAATAAATATCTGTAGGGTGATGAAAGATTCCACTCTTAGAGCACAATCCTAACCATGTCTTCTCAGAAGTAAGCCCCATTGTGTTCAGTGGATCTTACTCCCAGGAAAGTGTTTTTAGGATTGCAACCTAAGTTGTACTCCTAGTATATACTCTTAGTATTAATACTCCTAGTGTACTCCTGGTGTACTTCTAATGACTACTAGTATACAGTAGGTGCAGGATTCTTTCTTCAGTAAATGTGCATACATAGGGAGTTGAGCTTTTCACTATTGCCATCCATTGCCTCCGTGTTTGTTCACAGAAGGTGCACTAAGATCTGAAAGAGGTGACTGGTGGTGGCAACCAAAGGTTCTGTGACTGCCAATGTATAGCTATTTGCCTATTATAATTACTGTACAATATAACTACAGTTAGCTTTTGTTTCTACAACGATTGTACAGATAACCTCCACGGCTAGTAGCTCATAGTTCCTACTACATCCTGATGGCAGTAGCTGTGGCATAGCAGATGCCTTAGGATTGCATTGTACATCATTTCCTGAAATGATTCTTTTGGACCGTGTTTCTCAAATTGTGGGATCCGCTCAGTGGGACATGATTCCTGGTGGGTCCCGCACAGCATCCAATGAAAACAAGAGTGACAGAAGGATCAGAATAAGATTGCTTGGAGTTAAACCAATTAAACACCTAAATGTAATTTATGAGAAAGGAAACAAGGTATGTTTTTTAGGATTTGCTGGAATCTACACCGTCAAAGCAAGCTTGTCTTGACAGTGGTGTAGGCTGAGCGGGGGCAAAGCACAGTGATCTTTTGCCTTCTCCCCTTTGCAGCCATTCTGACCAGGGGAGCATAAAAGGAGTAGAGAGGCTCCAGTGGGGAGTGTTAAACTCAGTGCTTTATCCCCCCTCTGCCTATGTCACTGAGACTTGACACCACATGTTAATGGAGGACTCCTGGGGCTGTTTCTTCCCCATAGGAGGGCATGCTTGGCTAGGCTGCCCCACCCTCAGCAGTGACAGGTCCAGAGCACAACAGTGTAAGACTCCAATCTTATGCACAGACTACTATGGGACTTTTAAGTAGACATGCATACATAGGGATTGGGCTCTGAAGCTGCCATGCTCTCCACACTTACTTGGGAGTAGGCCCCATTGACTATAATGGGATTTACTTCTGAGTAGACATGCATAGGGATTGGGCTCTGAAGCTGCCATGCTCTCCACACTTACTTGGGAGTAGGCCCCATTGACTATAATGGGATTTACTTCTGAGTAGACATGCATAGGGATTGGGCTCTGAAGCTGCCATGCTCTCCACACTTACTTGGGAGTAGGCCCCATTGACTATAATGGGATTTACTTCTGAGTAGACATGCATAGAGATTGGGCTCTGAAGATGCCATGCTCTCCACACTTACTTGGGAGTAGGCCCCATTGACTATAATGGGATTTACTTCTGAGTAGACGTGCATAGGGATTGGGCTCTGAAGCTGCCATGCTCTCCACACTTACTTGGGAGTAGGCCCCATTGACTATAGTGGGATTTACTTCTGAGTAGACAGTCAAAAGATTGGGCTCTCAGCAGTGGTGGGCTCTAGCAGGTTCGCACCTACTCTATAGAACCGGTTCTTAACAAGAGATAGGACATATAAAGTTTAAAAATAGCCATTTAAAAGTGGCTGCCAGATGGACAGAGAACCGGTTCTTAAATTTTTTGATGCCCATCACAGGCTCTCAGGCTGCAGTGTCCCATCCACACTTTCCTGGGAGTAAGCCCCGTTGACTATAATGGGATTTACTTCTAAGTAGACAGTCAAAAGATTGGGCTGTGAGGCTGCAGTGCTCTCTACACTTACTTGGGAGTAAGCCCCATTGACTATAATGGGATTTACTTCTGAGTAAACAGTCACAAGATTCTATCCGCCCCTTTTTGTGACGTCAGTAGAGTTAACCAATGAAGGGGTTCTCCTTCGTGACGTCAAAGAGAGCTGACCAATGAGAGTGCGTATCCCTCGTGTGACGCAAACAAGAGCTGACCAATGAGTGGGCGTCGAAGAGAGCTATCCAATCAGCGGCCTTTCCCTTTTTGCGACGCAAACGACGACCGACCAATGAGGGTGTCGTATCCATTTTGTGACGTAGGCGGGCTCTGACCAATGAGGGGTCTTTCTCGAGGGCTTGCGCGCGCAGCGGGAGAGAGCAAAGTTTTCAAATCCGTGTGGCTCGCGCTTCCTTCCATTGCTGTTACTGCTGGGCTGAGGATGGACTCGCTGGTAAGGCCGGGGAAGGTAATGGACGGGGGAGGGTGTCAGGGGGGAGGGGGCTTCACTCATTGCTGGGCCTTCACGTAGAGAAGCACCCTCTGCGGCTCTGACTCCCAGGCGGTTCCAGGGCGCTCACGAAGGCCTTCTCCACAGGATGGGCCCTCGGGGGCGGGGAGAAGGAAGGGCCTGAGGCAGCCCTGCGGGGCTTGTGGAGCAGCAACAGCAGCTGCAGTGAGGGGAAAGGCCTCCCTCTCACCTCCTCCCTCAGACCCCTGTGCCTCAGTGAGGGGGGCAAACTCCAGCCCTGGAGGCCACTTCAGGCCTTGGGACCCCCAAGTCTGCCCTCAGGAGCCCCCAGAGGCTCCTCAGACACTGCTGGGGAGACACACTGGCCTGTGAGTGGCTGCTCCTGGCACACCCTTCTCCTTCTCCTAGCACAATAGCTCCATGTGTTGAAAGCCTTCCTTCCCCTGGGCTCAGGCAGGCACCCACTAAGAGCTGGGAGTCAGTGTCTGGTGCCTAGTAAGGATGCTGTTGCTCAGGAGGGATGCCTGGTGCCTGCTGGTGCTCACAGCACTCCCAATCCATGGTTTTTCTCTCAAATAAAGCGCTTAATTCGTTCCAGAGGCATGCTCATTAAGTGAAACGCTCTTTAAGTGAGGCGGATTTTCCCATAGGAACTAACAGAAACTCAGACAATTGGTTCCACAAACCCCAAAATAACCATATAAAAATATTAACTGGATGTAAAAATGATGACAAAACACTGTAGACTGCAATCCTAAAGACACTTTCCTGGGAGTAAGCCCCGTTTAACAATGGGGCTTACTTTTGAGTAGACATAGTTGGGAGACTGCAGTCAAAGACACTTTCCTGGGAGACTTACCTGGGCTGCTGCTGGAGGTTCAAGGTGGCCAGTGGGGGCAGTTAGGGGCAGCTGCCTCTGGCAGCCCCAGGCAATAACCCTCAAGTTGGGGGCAGTTAGAGGCAGCAGCGCTGGCTGGCAACCCTTTTAAACAACCTCCACACCTTCACACGAAGTGTCAGAGCTGCATAAGTACTTGTTAAGTGAAGCTGAAAAATAAGAATCAAAGCCTTGGAAGAATTGGTTCCCAGAAACAGATTAACTACTGTATTACTTAGTAACAAGGCAGACAAGATCTTCTGCAGATGTTGCAAATGGCTTTGCACAGCCTTAGGAAGCTGACTTTCTGACCTCTTTTGCAGAGCTTCTTTTTAAAGAGGAAGACCTTGAAACATTTGGTTCCAAGAAACTGATTAAGAGCACAATCCTAACCATGTCTACTCAAAAGTAAGCCCCATTGTGTTCAATGGATCTTACTCTCAGGAAAGTGTCTTTAGAATTGCAGCCTCAAGTGCTAATGGCTGTTTTTGCTAATTCCTTCTGATCTGTTGTGCAAAGATGCAAAGACTGACTTCTTGCAGAAACTGCCCTTCTGCAGAATGAGTTGAGCTGCAAAAGGTGCTCAGCTCTTCCAAAAGCTGTCTTCTAAACAAAGCCAGCACACTCATGCACCCACTCTCCTTTCCCTACCTGACATTTATTATTTTTTATTATATTACAATATTGTCATCATTTTTATATGAATACTAGTGAAGTGTACCTGCGTTCCAGAGTAAAATACCCCCCCATTCTGCATCAACCCCCCCCCATAGCACAACACCCCCCGCAGTGGCACCTCTCTCCCAGTGCATCAGGCATTGGGCACCAAATTGGCTGGGGATGTCTGCAACACCCCCCCCCCTTGCATGCGCAACACTCCCCTCACAACCTTGGGTACAGTGTTGAGGATTGAGACAGGGCAGTGATTAGTCAGTGATTGTCAATGTAATGTATAGAGTGGAAATTGCATTGTGCTCCTTTTCTCCCCCCTCCCCCCCGTTGGAATTTCTTAGTGGGTGCCTCCATCACACCCTCCTCAAATTTCACGCTTCTAGGCCTGGTGGTTCTTATCAGTCAGTTATTTTTCAGTTTTATCTATATAAAACTGGGTTGTAGGTTGTGGAACGGATTGGGTTGTGGATTTTTGGGTTGTGAAACAAATAGTCTGAGTTTCCATTATTTCTTGTGGGAAAATCTGCTTTGTATAAAGAGTGTTTTGAATGACAAGCGTGCTTCCAGAATGAATTATGCTTGTAATTCAATGCACCACTGTGTGTGTGTGTGTGTGTGTGTGTGTACACACACTCAAATATAATGTGTCATCAAATATAATGTGCACCCCATACTTATAATCAAAATACTGTATTTACTCAATTTTAATTAACATCAAATTTAATGTTTACCCTGATTTAGGAGACTGAATTTGACTGAAAAAGGTGAGCATTATATTTGAGTAAATACATACATACATACATACATACATATATATATATATATATATATATATATATATATATATATATATATATATATATATACACACACACACACACACACATACATACTATCTATATATATACACACACTCACACTCACATACACACAGTCTACATTTTTACTGTTTTTATTGTGTTTTACCTATTAATTTTTATGTATTTTTAACTGATTTTATGTCTGCTTCATTTTTGTGAGGTGCCTTGTCAATAATTGTCATATATCTTGCTGTCAACAGAACTGTTTAAAGGATAACTGTAAAACAAGATACTGCTCTGCAAATGGGTAATAAATTTTAGTTTGTTTCTTAAACTGATTTTTCTAAACCCCTTAAAATGTATATATCTTATTTATATATTCTTAGTCTGCGTGTGAAATGAATATCATATTGCAATATTTCACAGTGACCAGAATCCAAAAATGTATACAACTAGTTCATAATTTCTGCAAAGTATATTTTGGGCTTTATAATCTGCATGACATCTACACAACCAAACAGTTAGACCAAGAGGACTTTTCAGAAATGTTTTGCAGTAAAATGGCATGGGTATTTGTGATTACAGGAAAAATGTTGAAGTCATGCCTTAGATGTTTAAACCCTTTGATATTCTAAGAGTGGTTTTTTGTGTTCAGCATTATTACAAATACGTATTTATTTATATGTACATATTATATGTACATATGTATTTATATTGTACATATGTACAAACAAATATGTACATATTTATTTATATGTACAAATTATATGTACAAATACATATATGTATTTATTTTTTGTCTTATTTCTAAGCCATTTCATATTTTTTTCCTAAATACTGGTTGTTTTTTCTTTAATAAAAGTGCTTTCAGCATATCTCAGGATTACATAATTATCTGTGTTTTAAGTTTTTTTCTAATGATTGTAGTGTTTACTCAAGTGCATGTGCAATGTATATTCAAATAATATTTGTGCAGTTTTCTATGAAAAAAGAGGGAGAGCCAGACTGAATTGATTCCTGTGCCAGAAACTTGAATTTAAGTGCCAAGTTTGGTTATTCTGATTTTGGTCCATTTATTTTTGCTTAGGAGAGATCGTTTATACAAGCTCTTTGCTGAATAGAAATACATTGCATTACTTTGTGGTGGAAGCATTTGAAATGTCTGTTCAAAACTCATTGGTTTTTTTCAATTTCTTCTTCCTCCTCTTTTCTAGTCAAGGGCAATCTATTGATATACAACAAGGACAAAATGTATTGAAATACATACAAGATTGCTTTGAAAGTAAGTTTCTGTGTTTAGTTAACATTAAAATGTTTAAAACATGAACTACTGTATTTATTTTAATATGTGCTCTTTTTGACTAGAGAATGCGTCTAAGTGTCCTCCAGCAACAATAAAATATGAGACAGATTAACTTTGATAATATCTATGGTATATCTATATTAGAATATATATAATCCTAAAATATATCTATAATCCTAAAATAACTAAAATAAAAGAACATGTGCTTCAAGACATGCCCTTTGACACAGTTTTATCTTTTTTTTAGCTTGTACCAATGAATTTACAGTATGCTCCCCTAGTGCTTCATGTAGCTCATCACCTTATTCAATCCATACTCAAGTTTCTGCTAAAAGCAAAGTGGTAAGTAGCTCTTTTTAGTGCCTTGCTGCAGCATTTCTTTTTGAAATATTATTTTCATACATTGTATAATTTCTCATATGCTGTTGGCGTCTAACAACTAGCGAGAGGAATGTGATTTTTGACCCTATCACATTGATTCTCTGAGTTGCTGGAATGTGCATTCTTGGGACTTAGTGTGCTTTAAGGCAGTTATGAAATTTTACCTGCCTTTCTACACCGTTGGGCTTCAGGTGGCTGCTACTGAAGAAGACTGAGAGCACAATCCTAACCATGTCTACTCAAATGTAAGCCCCATTGTGTTCAATGGATCTTACTCCCAGGGATGTGTCTTTAGGATTGCAGCCTTAGGCTGAAATCCTAAGAGCACTTTCCTGGAAGTAAGCTCCATTGAACTCAATGGAGCTTGCTTCTGAGTAGAAATGAATAGGATTGCACTGTTAGCGTAGGTATAAGGGTGGGTGAAACTGGGAGAGGATGGATCAGGAAAGTATGTCAAGACTGGAAGGAGATGTATTGCTAGTTGCAACTCTGTTGATGTGTCCCTTCCCAGGCTTGATTCTCTGACCCCCAGGGCAAGGAATATATGTTTCCATATGTCAAGAAAGCCTTTCAGGTCTGAAAATTCTTTACTCTAGGGAAAAGGAACAAATGTTCTCTTATCTTGAGGAAGCCACTGGAACAGTCTTGTTGTCAAGGAGTTGAGTAGAATTGGACTAACTCTAGTGAAAGAGTGACAGTTTTTCGTATTTGGTGTTATGTTCTTCAAGCAAAAATTGTGTTTTGCCAGTCCTCCTTGATGGACCTGTGTAATTAGTGCATTAAATACATTGCTACTGGCTTTTTATATAGCCTTCTTAGTTGTTCCTTCTTTTAGTTCTACTGCTCCTATTTAAAGAAGTATCTTTTGAGTTTATCGTTTTGCCACATTCAGTGAAAATTTTGGTTAAATAGTCTTTGTCATCATAATAAGCATCCGGAAGACACAGGAGCAGTATTTCTCAAAATGGGGCCAATTGTATGTAGGTCTCCATTCATTCTGGCTAGTACGGTGGTGCCTCACATAAAGAGCTTAATTTGTTCTGGAGACATGCTCTTTAAGTGAAACGCTCTTAAAGTGAAGATTTTCCCATAGGAAATAATGGAAACTCAGATGATTGGTTCCACAACCCTCAAAATTCAGAGAACCGTCTTGCAGAGCTTTTCCATGTGGTTTGGAGCCTACTCCATCTGCCCCCCCCCCCCCACTGACATGGTAGAGCACACAGAGGCTCGCTGCGACGTGTTTGCTCAACACTTTGCGGACAAGGTCGATCAGATCCGGCATGACTTGGACGCCACTTTAACAACATCCAACGACGTCCCTGGGGCACCTGTCCAATCCATCTTTTGTGATTCTTTTTAGCTTGTAGAACATGAGGATGTGGACAGGATTCTCTGTAATGTGAGACCATCTTCTTGCCCGCTGGACCCCTGCCCAACCTGGCTAATTAGATTGGCCCGGGATGGACTGGCTGAATGGACAGGGAGGATGGTGAATTCCTCTCTGAGGGAGGGGGTATTGCCTCCTGCATTAAAGCAGGCAGTGGTTCGCCCCCTCCTGAAGAAACCCTCCCTGGACCCTAATAATTTAAAAACTATCGGCCAGTCTCAAACATCCCGTTTCTGGGCAAAGTGGTTAAGCAGGTGGTGGTGTCCCAGCTTCAGAGGTTTGATTGTCTGGATCCCTTCTAATCTGGTTTCAGGCCAGGATTTGGGACAGAGACTGTCTTGGTCGCCTTGGTGGATGATCTACGCTGGGGAATGAACAGGGGGAGTGTGTCCCTGTTGCTCCTGCTGGACCTCTCAGCGGTCTTCGACACCATCGAACATGGTGTCCTTATGGGTCAGGTGGCTGGGCTGGGGATTGGGGCACTGTTTTGCAGTGATTCTGCTCCTTCCTGGCTGACAGGTCCCAGAAGGTGGTGCTGGGAGCTCTTCGGTGTGGGGTGCTGCAAGGTTCCATTCTATCCCCCATGGTATTTAACATCTATGTGAAGCCGCTGGGAGAGTTCATCTGGAGGTTTGGAGTGAGGTGTCATCAGTATCTGAAGGGCCACCTTCTTCTGTACAATCCGACCCGTCACTTAAGGTCATCTGAGGGGGCCCTACTGGCTGTGCCGCCACTGAGAGATGTGGCGGCCAGAGATACGACCTTCTCAGTGGTGGCACTCCGGCTTTGGAACTCCCTCCCCTTAGAATTAAGGAAAACTCCCTCAATACAGAGCTTCAGGCGTAGCCTTAAAACCTTTTTAATGGGTTTTTAATGCTAAAAAGCTAAAAAAGCTTTTTAATGGGGCAGAGGTTTTTTTGGGGTGGGTTGTTGTTTTATTGTTTTTAGTACATACATTTTTAGCTTGTATGTTTTAATTGTTTTTATTGAATTGTTCTATTTATGTTTTTAATTAAGTTTTATGTCAACCGCCTTGAGACGGTCTAATGGCCCAAGAAAGGCGGGATATAAATTTTTAAAATAAATAAAAATAAATAATGCAGCCAGTTGATATCTTTGGACTGTAGCCATGATGGAGACGTGGTTTGGCCAAATATGTAGAATGAACATCAATTGGCTGCCACGTAAGCTCCTCTAGTAAGAGCAAACCATCCACTGGAGAGTTCAATGAGCAGCACTGAAAAAACGTGGCTCAAACTGGTTGAGAAAGACCCAAAGAACCAGCGGCTGACCACCATCAGAAAAACATCACCATCAATTGCAAAGAATGGAAGTGTATCATGAATAATGCACAAATTGAAAAGTGGTATATAAATATTGTAGATAGAAATACTGTAAATATAAATCCAGCAGCACCTGCAGCAGCATATTGGTTGAGAGGACGACCCTCTCCACAGTCTCCAGCAAAGGACTAAAGAAGAAGAAAGAATCTGTTAGGGTAGCACACCCTAGTTAGGTCGACACAAGTCCTTTGCTGAAGGTGTTGTACGGCACTTCTGCACCACTTCTGGGCAGGGGGTTAGGCCAATGCACAGACGTGTGCCAGCTTCCCACCATCACCACAGGAATGAGGAAACAGGTGAGTTACGCTAGCCTAAATTGGCTAGGATTGTGTCTTCAGTGATCTAAAATTTGAAGATTCTTCCTCTTAGTGGATATTTCAGCTGAAGTTAGAATATGAGAGTCTCCATTGAATATTTTCAGCTACTTCATGCAATACATTTCCTATATAGAGATAACTTGCATGCGTTAAAAATTGTGTGTACATGTACTGCCACTGCTTTGAAAGGTTTCTGTGGCCTGTTTTCGCTTCTTGATTAGTATACATTGGGAAAATGCACTTATGCACGAATCTCGAACATCTTGTTTATCAAGTGCTTTGATTTTTTTTATCATTACTTTGTTTCTTTCAATTTTTGAGACATCATCTGATGAGGAGGGAAAAAAACTAAATCCAGACAAGATTAGCTGTGTGAAGTCTGCCTTTAATACCTTGGCCTACTCATCAGATCTAAATGACAGCTCAGGTAAGCAATGTTGTTGTGAAGGCATTTGAATGTGGTTCTTGGAAATACTAGTGATTTGTTAGACTGTATATTCTCTCAAGTTAAAGGATATTTCTATATAATCAAATGTAAAAGTACTGGCTATTCCAAATTTTCCTGTACTCCCCACTGCTATCTTCAGGAGTGGGAAGAGTGGCCCATGAGAAAGTCTTGCTGCAGGAGATTAATTACAGTGGTGCCTCACATAAAGAGCCTAATTCGTTCCGGAGGCATGCTCTTTAAGTGAAACACTCTTTAAGTGAAGCAGATTTTCCCATAGGAAATAATGGAAACTCAGACAATTGGTTCCTCAGCCCCAAAGTATTCATATAAATATATTAACTGGATGTAAAAATGATGACAGAACACTGTAATTGAATTCAAAACATGCATTCAGTGTGCATGTCCTATGAAGTCTATTTAGGCTGCAGTCCTAAAGACACTTTCCTGGGAGTAAACCCACTAAACACAATGGGGCTTTCTTCTGGGTAGACATGAGTAAGAGGCTGCAATCAAAGACACTTTCCTGGGAGGCTTACCTGGGCTGCTGCTGGAGGTTCAAGATGGTCAGAGGAAAGGCACCTGGGGCAGTTAGGGGCAGCTGCCTCTGGCACCTCCAGGCAACAGCCCCCAAGAGCCTCCGTGCGGAGCATCAGGGCTGCATACCACGTGTGCCCATAGCGCGCTTGCTTGTTAAGTGAAGCAAAACTTGTTATGTGAAGCAAGATTTCTTGGAAATTTTGCTTGTTATGTGAAACACTTGTTAAGTGAGGCACTTGTTAAGCGAGGTACCATTGTACATCATTTTTTGAGTTGTGGTAATGAAGCTTGAGTGAAGATTTTGGTATATTTGTATTTTACTTTCACAAAACAACAACCAAACAGGTGATAATCTAGCAAAGGATGTTGGAACAGTAAAAGCCATGTGGTTGTTTATTTCAGATGAAGATGCTAGTGTGTCTTTGGGATCACCTGCTCTTTTATTGGAAGAAGAAACGGAATCACCAGGACACATGCAAGTTATACCTCCTGATCAAAACACAAAAATGTATAGCAGTATTTCTATTTGTGTGCATAATTTTGTACTAGTAGAGAATAAATACAGCTTTATTATACCATGTATTTTGGCTAATTTTGATAATCAAAATTTGTAGTCAGCAGTCACTATCCTTAGTGCGATGATGAAGATGATTATATAAAATTGAAAAGTCACTGACTGACTGATTCACTGACTCACTCATCAGTGCCCAGCCAAAACCACTAGACCTAGAAGTGTGAAATTTGGGGAGGATGTTCCTTCCATGATGGAGGCACCCACTAAGAATCAATTTTCAGAAATTCCAACTGGAATGGGGTGAAAAGGGGCATAACACGTTTTCCTTCCTATACTTGACACTGAGAATCCCTGACGTGAGGGATGCTCTGCCCCAATCCCTGGACCTGGAAGCATGAAATTTGGGGAGGATGTTCCTTCTGTTACATCAACACCCACCAAGAACCGATGTTGAGAAATTTAACCCTTAAGGGGCTGAAAAGGGGCGCAGCGTGTGTCTGTCCTATACTTAATATTGAAGACTGACTGATCAACAATTGGTGCCTGATGTACTGGGAGGAAGAGTTGGCATGGGGGAACGTTGCACAATGGGGAGTTGATTTGCGTGGGAGGGATGATGCGCAATGGGGGGATGGCACATGGGGGGTATTTTACTCCCACAACGTGGGTATGTTTTGCTAGTAATAATAATAATAAACTTTATTTATTCCCTGCCTTTCTCCAAGGAGGCTTACAGAAAACAACAATCCATAAAAACATCAACATTAAAAATCCAATTCATTAAAACATTGAAAACAGGCATTTCAAAATATAAATAAATATAAAACACTTACATCAAACACTGATTAAAACCGTAATAAAAGAGTTGTTCAGTAGAAGTAGTTCATCTTCAGGGATATTTGAGGTCAAGCCCCAACAGTCTTCTATCTGGTCTGAGCCATTTAGTATACTAATGTAACCTTTCAAAAAGATAAATCAAAATATAACCAGTTTATTAAAAAAGAAAGACAAAAAGAAATACAGGTATAAGCTAATATCATTGTTTTATTTATCAGGTATTTTGTGTCAACACAAATGAGATTGGCTCTTTGAAATGGCAGGTAATTAAATTTACCTCAGTTGGGAGGGAGACTCCTGCCTTCCCCATCTGATTGTGCTGATTACTCTGAATTGATTTGCAAGGGAAAGCTTCTGTCTCTGAGCTGAAACTAAACTTTTCAAGCCACTTGAAAGGGAAATTGATTCATATTGATTAGTTGCCTTCCTTGTTACCATGGTAAACCATTGCTTTTATATTATACAAGAATAGGTATCCACAGAGGTTCCTGGAACCAAACAACACAGACGGTGAGGCTCAACCTATATATCAAAATGGGAAGGTGACATAGAAATGTTACAACAAGCACACTCAGGAAAAAAAGTCTGCATTTTGACTGAATGGACACAAAGGCTAGCTGAACCAAATTGGATACAATAACTTAGTAACATCCAGCAGAGTAAGCTGGATCAGCTGCTTAAGAATTAAGCAGATCAGTTTGCAGATCAGTGTTGTTTGATAAGAGCAAAAAACAAACAATCCCCAATTTGCTAAATGCAGTTAGAATAACAGTTGCTATCACAAGCTACTTACTGGTACGTTGTCCCAGGAATCCTGGTCCCTGCAATTACTGGAGAGTTAATGGATGTTTCTTTTGTCAATTTACATTAGATTCCAAAAGCAGATTTAACAAAATACACCAATGCCTCCTTGTGTTTGATTTTAAGAAATGTAGATTTAGGGTGCAATCCTGAGTAACTATGGGGAGTCCTTGCTCCGGTGTAAGAACAATTTGCTCTGGATTTCAATATGAATTTCCCATAGGTTTTCACTGGGTAGTGCAGTAACTACGGGTGCACGCAAAGTCTCTTACGTGCTCCCGTAGTTACTCTGGATTGTAGGGTTAATGGAGTTACAGTCTTGGTTTACAAGCATAATTCATTCCGGAAGCATGCTTGTAATCCAAAGTGGATTTTCCCATAGGAAATAATGGAAACTCAGATTCCATTATTGATTAGCTGATGATTAGCTCCACAGTCAAAAAATATTTATATAGAATATTTATTGTATATAAAATGACTACATAATATAATAAAAACAATACAAAATACAAAACACTAATAAAGAAAATACTGTACAGTACTGAACTGTACTGTACTTTTGAAAACCTTCAAGGCTGATGTGAGGGAGACAAGAGAGAAGAGATTTATTTGTAGGATTACTCGCTATCACTAATGCAGTCACTGCTCTTCATTGGTTCAATGGAATTTTTGTCTTTTCGTGAAGCTTTTTGTGCAGCTTTTGTGCTGCTGATGGGATTGGCTCTATAACATTGATAAGGCACAACTTCCACACTACCACACACAGATCCTACACACAAACCTGGCTCAGGCTTCTCCCTGCACGCCTCTCCCTCCTGGGTGAATTCCCTGTCCATGGAAACCTGTTCCAAACTCCCACAGCTCTTCTTTCAAGACAGTGCTCTTTAACCAAGTCAAAATTTCTGAGAATATTTTGCTCTTAATCCAATCACTATTAAAACAAGGTACCACTGTATTTGATTAAATAGGAGGAAACCATTTCTACCAATCTTTACCTTTGTTTAAGAGAGAGGGCTTGGCTGTCTAATTAGTAGCCTAGACACATGCCAGTCTAAGGGCGCAATCCAGAGTAACTACGGGGAGTCCTTGCTCCGGTGTAAGAACAATTTGCTCTGGATTGCAATATGAATATTTTGCTCTTAATCCGTCACTATTAAAACAAGGTACCACTGTATTTGATTAAATAGGAGGAAACCATTTCTACCAATCTTTACCTTTGTTTAAGAGAGAGGGCTTGGCTGTCTAATTAGTAGCCTAGACACATGCTAGTCTAAGTAGGAGACTTGGTTAGCCAGACTATATAAAAGAGACGGTGAGGGTGTTTCAAACCAAGGAGAAAGACTACTTACAGGAACATGTCCCACCAGCTCTTGGATTGTTGAACCAAGACAAAAGCATGATGCAAGTTTGAAGTGTCAAAAGAAAGGCAAAATGAGTTTTAAAATAAGGAACAAAATGGTGTTCATGCCAAAAGGCATCATGCAAGAGAAGAAATGGGCTTTCTGTCGAAGGACTAAAATATTTTGCTATATTTTTCAGTCAAGAAAAGAAATCGGAAACATTGGAATCTTTAACAACTACGAGAAGATTTTCTACAAAAGGATGTGATGGGAAACTGTAAGCATAGCATTACCATTTTAAGGAGCATTTTTATGTGTATGAGATGTTTGATCGTTTACAATGGAAGATTGGATATCAAACTCCTCCCTTGACACTTAAAGTGGCAGACCTGTCCTGTAATTCAAACAACTGACAGCACAATCCTAACCTTTGGGTAGGCAACCACAATCATGGTCCAAGTTCCCTGCTGGCCTGGAGGTATCACAAAGTGCTGTAAGGCACTTTTGCACCACTACTGTGTGTGTGGGGGGTGGGGGGGGGTTAAACCAGTGCACAGAAATCTCTCTGCTCCACAATGTATAGGGAAATGGGTGAGTTGTACTGGCCTAAATTGATTGTACCCTGAGTAGTTACTACAAGAAGTCAAAATCTCTTGGATCCGATATGGGTACAGATCTATCACTTTGCCTGCAGAGGGTTTGTTGTTACAGCATGCCAATCAATGTTTAGGCAGGATTGTTTCCCTGAATACCTTTTAAATATTTGTTGTTCATTTATTCTTTAGTTCTTATTAGATTAATTATTGAATTTGTATATTACTGGAATCTTAACATTTGTTTAATAATTCAGGTTGTATCCTCAAAAAGCCACAAATCTTGTAACAAAAGTCACTCTCTAAAAAATCTTTTGGAAGTTTCCTTCATTGTTTCAGAAACATAATGTAAAGTGATTAGGTTAGTGCTGCATAAGGCTTTGGCCGTATGAGAGGCCACGTAATAAGCCACCTAATTTCTGATTAGCTGAAGTTATTTTAAACACATTTCATAAATTAACAATACAGAAATGATTAGTGGACAATGCAAAAATACATGAGTTTATTTTCAAAATGAAATTGCCTCTGGAAATAACGTATTTGAGTTTCCTTGGTGTTTTGCAGGCAGCTGACCTCTTGGAAATCACCATTTCCCGAACCAAGGAATACAATAAATGTTGGTTTAGAAAAGGAGTGTGAGTTTCTCATAGTGGAATCGTTTGGAGCATCTTCAACATCTTGGATTTCAGTGCCCCAAAAGAATAAACAAGCAAAGAAAAAGGGTTTAACAACTGTTTCATCTGAAACAAAGAAGGCAACCAAGCTGCAGAGGACGAAAAAGAAAGATAAAAGAGCATCAGATAAACTTGTCAGTCCCCAGACGAAAATGAAATTAGATGTTTCTAGAGGACCATTTGATGAATTAACAGATGTTGCAAAGATCAGTGGAAGAACATCTGTGGTAAATGACCATTCACAGATGGTTGTACATCCCGTAGAACAAGATAGGAAGCATACATGTTCCGAAGAAAAGCAGTTAATAGAATCAGGTAAGGAAGATGCCCAAGATACAATAAGTATGGATTTGGACGAGCCTGCTCTTCTGGAGGAGGATGACAATTTTTCAGTGGAGTCGAGAGTCACTATTCCTACAAATCAACAGTCTTCCTTTGGCAAACCAGTTAAGCAGATAAGGTCTCCAAGAATTTCACATTCTGAAAAACAATCGGAAATGCAAAGGAGTAAGCATAAATGTTCTGAAGAAAAACAGTTGATACACCCTGATAATGAAGATGACCAAGAGACAATGATGGGCTCAGAGGCCCAGCTAGGCGTTCCGGAACAGGACAACACTTTTTCAGTGGAATCAAAAATCATTATTCCTACCAATCAGCAGTCTTCCTCTGACAAACCAGTCAAGAAGAGAAGGTCCCCAAGAATTTCACATTCTGAAAAACAATCAGAAATGCAAAGGAGTAAGCATAAATGTTCTGAAGAAAAACAGTTGATACACCCTGATAATGAAGATGACCAAGAGACAGTGATGGGCTCAGAGGCCCAGCTAGGCGTTCCGGAACAGGACAACACTTTTTCAGTGGAATCAAAAACCATTATTCCTACCAATCAGCAGTCTTCCTCTGACAAACCAGTCAAGAAGAGAAGGTCCCCAAGAATTTCACAATCTAAAAAAGAATTGGGAACGCAAAGCAGTAATGTTAAGAGGTCCATTAGAAGAAGGAAAGTGCCTGTGGAAAATTCTGAGAGTGAGCATGTAGATAAATGTGATAAACCAACTGAAAATCCTCATGAGCAAAGATTAACTGATTTGAGGAAGATGTCATCTCTTACGGGTCAGAAAGCAAACCAGACCTTTTCAGTAAGTTCTGAAGATCATGATGGGGTTATATTCCACAGACAAGATTCTTGTACGCAATTTGTTGAAAAAACATTAATTGCATCCACGGAACAGCATAATATTCGGACTGATTCATTGCAGTAAGTGCTTTTACTTTTCTAATTGTATACTGATTTAATTTGGAAATTGAATATGTAAATTGTTGCCGTTGTATTTTTGTTGTTGAATATGGTCAAAATGTTCAGTTGTTGCTCAGCTTAATACTGACTGGCTTTTTTCCCCCAAACAGAGGGAAATATTTACCTGGAAAACCACTGATAAGGCAGGGAACCAAAATTTCCACTTGGTCCTGCCCAGCTAGAGAACACATAAGTCACCTGGGTGGTACTTGGTTTGAGTTAAACTAGGGATGGCAAACATAAGGCCCACAGGCCAACTGTAGCGCCTGGAAACAATTTATATTAACCCCATTATAATTGGACTTTCCCAGCTTGACTGCTCTCTTTGTCATGTCTTGAAAATTATGAACAAAATTTTCAGGTTTTTTTTTTGTCATTTGTTGTTAATGAATTTCTATGTGAGAAGAAAGTGTCTATTTCTGACAATCATCTGCTTACTGATGTCACTTTTGGTCCTCAGAAGAACCATACATGCTAAAGTAGGCCCTTGGTGTAGCATTCCTGAATTAAATCAAGCTTTGACCCTTATCTTCACAGTGATTAAGCACCTTTGTGGGTGAAGAGCATTGATAGGTCCATGTCCCAGTGGTTGTGATCAGGCAATGAGACGTTATTTAGTTCCATAAAGCTTACTGATTTTTAAATCTCTCTTAGATTTTCATGTGCAACAGATGAAAGCAGGTATAGCAGGTAATCCTTCCTTTTATGAATATATGTATAATTCTTTTTTAAACCTACCAGTTCTGTGAAGTTGGGAATTAATGAGCTTTCATTGCAGATGCCTTTTACATTGTATTTTTTGTGTGCATGTTTTTTAAAATATACCTGATGTTAAGGCTTTGTTTCCTAATACCTTTTTGCTGAAGTTACTGCCAAGCTTTCTTTTGGAACTTTCATTCAGTGTATGGGTGTGGAAGTGTGCAGGCATTTTGTGCTAACTCATTTATATTTCTGGAAATGATGCCTATTTCATCTTTGATGTATATTAGAGTGGGCCAAAACAAGCTTATTCAACACTTGAGCATCAAAGTACAGTAGTTAAAGATCATATCCCTGATCCTTGTGCCAGTTTCCTCTTGAGCTTGGTTTCTATGGTCAGATGATGTGGCATCATGGAAGGTGCATGAATTAAACAGCCAGGGAATGCATGCAGCGTCTACAGACGGCAGTACAGCTCCAGATATGACTAGAGCAATGCTGTAATTACATTTGGAGCTCAAGTGGGCTCAGAAAACAGTGGATTTCATAATCTGCCCTTTTCTGTATTGGTGGGGGTGTCTAGGAACAGAACCTCCATGGAAAAAATATGGTCCACCTGTATTAGTTAGTTTATATAGCATTTTCTGTTTTCTATGTTTCCTTATCTAAACATGGAATTTTATTTTTAAGTGGCCCAGTTTGGGATGATAAGTATGAAAAGAAATCCAAATGTGAAAATTCCTTTAACACAGAGGATTCAACATCAAGTAAGTAACACTATTGTTCTTGTACATTCTCTGTTTAATGTATATTTGCATATAGTTGTAATTCATAGAATTATACATAATAGGTCATGTAGTCCAACCCCTTGCTTATAGCAGGAAATCCTTCCAGAGCATCTCCAATAGATGCTGGTGGAGCTCCCATGTTTGGCAAAATTAGTCTCCCAATAGATAAAGTCCTCCATTACAACCACATCATGTTTCCTTCCAATGTCTGCAAGTTGTTTCAAGAAAACATAATCCACTTTCTCCTCTTCACCTGGCAGTCTATAGTAGATGCCCACCACAGTATTGTGTTCCACCTTTAACATGTTTATACAGTCCATCTCTGAAGACTTACACACAGAGCCTGCGCATATGGTGTTTTTCCCCCCTGAAACTGTTTATCTGTACTGGATGTGTTTATTTTTAGTTTTATCATTGATTTATTATTATTATTATTATTATTATTATTATTATTATTATTATTATTATTATTATTATTATTATTATTGTGAGGGCATAGATAATTATAGAAAATAAAATAACATAGTTAATTATAGATAATAAAATTGTAGTTTTGCTGTCTCTGCCCAGTTGGAGTGACGGCTGATAAAGCAGCCTAACCTGGAAAAAAACACATTTTACCACCATGTGTGCATCTAATGGTTAGATCTAACAGCACAGCCTAACTATGAAGCTAATCTTTAAGGAATGGTTAGCTTCTAAATTCAAAATTCATTCTGTCGAGATGAATTCCCCCTTTCCAGTGAAATTTCTGAACAATGATACTTCCGCCTTACTTGAACTTATTGAGCTTCAATAATTAACTAACAATAATTAATTTAGCTTCAATAATTAATTCACACTTATTGGAATAATTTTAAGTAACAGCATTGTATTGCTAGTATTGCTAAGGCATCCTACCTAGAAGTTTCTATAACTGGCATTTGTTTTTAAGATGGATCTGTGGACTTGGAGGAGAATTCCGAAGAGTTTATTACACAGTCATTGAAGTATAAAATGGGTAAGTAGCATTTAAAACAATGAATTTTAACAATGTCCTAATTGGAGCTATTTCCCTATTGATGTCTATGCAAGGTGGTAGAATTGGATGCTGTATTTTCCATTCTAGAACTGGAATAAATATCAGTATGGGTTGAACCTTGCCATTTGTGAGGTTTTGTTCCAGGAATCTCTGTGGATACCAATGTTCCAGTTAACAAAAAGCCATTATTTACCATAGTAAGTAGGCAGCAATGAACAACTTTCCTTTTCCTAGGCTTAAAACAGCCTAGTTTCAGCAGGGAGGCAGCACTTCTCTTCTCCCTGAAATTATTGGGAATGTAAAGAAGTTCATTTTGTATTCATGTGTCCAAGCTGAAGCTGAAGGGTTCGGTGGTCCTCAACCTTTTTGGCCTCAGGGACTGGTTCTGTGGAAAAGAAATTTTCCAGGGACCAGCCCAGGCTTGGCGGGGAGAGTTCTGCCTCTGGCGACCTAGAGGGAGGGCTTCCCCACCTAGAGCACAACACAGCTGCCTCCAGCTGTATATCCCATTATAATAAATAGAGCTATTGCTAGTTTACTGTGGATATGATTGCAGGTGAGAACCCCATGTCTCAATGCATGTCTACTCAGAGCAGGGATTTTCAACCTTTTTCGTTGCAGGATGCACTGAAAATGCACGTAGCCATCCTAGTCACTCTTTGGAGAGTAAGCATCATTGACTATCATGGGACTTATTTCTGTGTAACAGGCATAGGATTGGACTCTGAGGCTGCAAACTTAACCATGCTTTCATGGGAATAAGCTCCACTTACTACAGTGGGACTTATTTCTGAGTTGACTGGCATAGGATTGGGCTCTGAGGCTGCAATCCTGTTCACACTATCCTGGGAATAAGCTCTGCTGACTACAATGGGACTTATTACTGACTGGTAATAGGATTGGTCTCTGAGGCTGCAATCCCCCATCAGAGCTCTCCTGCTGTGAAGAGGGGAGGAGTCCTCTTGCGGACCCACTCTGGCAGCTGCCAAGGACCTCCAGTGGTATCTGGACTAGGGTTAAGAGCCTGTGTGGTATAGAAGATTGATTCAAGCTAAGATGTAAAGTGTGTTCCAAACTGAAAAGTGATTATTATAGACCTACTTTGGAATGATGGTTCTAATTTCAGTTTAGTGAGAATGCAGGGGATATGTGACGTTAAAGTGTCTGCAAGAGCGGAATGATGCCTTGGAGTCAAACCAGAGTGGAGAGGGGGTGCTTGCGAGGGAGGGTGGCTGTGAGGAAGGGGTTAATAAATTCTAGGAGGAAAGCTTAATCTAAGGACGCTTAGAGGGGTGATTCAGCAGCCACCCCTCTGTCCCTCCTCTGAACTGTCCATGTTTTCAGCCAGTGGTCACCAGGAGCCTGCAAGCTGGGCAAGTACTCTCTCACATGGGCATGCAGGCAGAAACCTCTTTGCCTTCAAGGCCTCACTCCCCTCTTTCTGCAGGCATTTTAAAGACATGTCCCCAGCACTGACTCAGAGGAAGCCAGAGCCAAACACTTTCAGTGTCCTCACTTCCCCGAAGCACTGGGAGACATGCCAGCATCTGCTCTCTTTTCCCTCAGCAGCAATTGTGAAAACAGCCAGTTCTTCCCCCACAATGGGGACTTTCTCAGATCTTTGGGACTATCAAAACATCTTTGCCTCACCATCCCTTCATTTTGCAACAGCTAAGAACAGGAAGCATCAGCTCTCCTTCAGTGAATGCCAGGGACTCCCAACCCTTGTCAAGAACAGGTAGCAGCAGGCAATTTGGACAAGTGTGGAATGCCCCATTCCAACACTCCTGTTTCAAAGAGATATTTTTAAAAAAAGAATCAACATGGTTGGCCATGGCCATTCATGCTGAATCAAATCTGTGAATTAAAAAAATCTATGTATCACAAGGTATTGCTGTCTGATCTAAGGCCACCTCAGATTGCTGACTTTGGATCTCAACTATTGTTTGCAGTTAGTTTTTCATAATCTAGAGGAAAAAAAGAAAAGGAAATAATTGGCAGGAACTTGATGCACAAACACATATCCATTTTTGGCACCCAAAAGTCCTTTAACATGCTTAGAAAATGGAGTCAGAGCTCTAGTGTAGGTAGAACTGAAGACTATAGAACTCACTGTAGAGTGTAGTGTAGAACACAAGAACCCAGATGCCAAGACTGAACTGTCCTGGAAACACTGAGATTGGGAATTCATAAGGAAAGCTTTCCCATTTTAGGTAATGTTAATTTTAGGTATGGGCCTTTAAAAAAATTATCCTATATATTAACTTAGGGTGCAATCCTAATCACTTTAGGCCAGCATAACTCACCTGGCATAACTTCCCACAATGGTGTGGGGAGGCCAGTGCGTGCCTCTCCCCAGGTATGTCCTCTTATTTCACTTTTGTGGCACCCCAGGCAAGCATAGAACTTGTGCCAGGATTTATGATAATTTAACTGGGTGTTAGGATTGCAGCCTCAATTCCATGTAAATCTGAAATATGATATGGGAAATAAAGTAGTCACACCAAATCCATTGTTACGTATTTCCTAAAATGTTGTACTGCAGATTCTAGGGTCAAACCCCTGCTTCACAATAAAGTTCAGTGAATCTCTTAGACATTGCTTTTTAGTCTTATGAACAGAAGTGTTTGAAAATTGTATTATTTACCTTACCAAGACGTGAAACAATCATGTTCAGTAATTTTAGGTTTACCAGAAACAAAGCACTTCTATTTATGAGATTACGGTTATGAGGAGAGTATGTATATACTGACTTGAGGTTTTTGAAAAAGTGTGCGAATAGGACAGTTTTCTGATACTACATTAATCTGCATTGTAGCATTAATATGCTGTATCGTTTCAAATTTTAAGTCGCAGAATTTAATTATAAGTGTATTCCAGCAGAATGGCCATAGTGACGGCAAGTTCAGGAGACTCCTGTATATCTGTTGTCCATTTTTGTTTGTGTATATTTTGTTATTGCATTTGGACTTGCTTAGAGATTCTGTTTGGTTTTTTTTACTAGTAATGCCTACGAATACACCCAATGTTCGCCGGACAAAAAGAATTCGTCTTAGGCCATTGGAGTATTGGCGAGGAGAACGTGTGAACTATAGAAGCAGACCTTCAGGTGTTAACATATACATGTAATTCATATATGTGAATTGGGGGAAAAGAGTATTCAGATGGAATATGGCGAACCTGATCAGGAGGGCTTTAAACTAAATAAGGAGGGTGGGTTACGTCCAAAGGAAACCTAGGAATCAAGAAAATGCTCTGGACGGGAATCATCAGGGCATAGCTGGAACTTTTGAGGGGCCCAGCCTTAAGAAATGGGGGAAACACGCGTTGAATTGCAACCTCTAGGGCTTACGTTGCATTTATACAGATGCCAGAGAAATAAACAAGATGGGAAATAAACAAGATGAGCTGGAACTTCTAGCAAGTGAAGGGAAATTTGACTTGATAGGAATAACTGAAACTTGGCGGGATGACTCCCATGAATGGAATGCACAAATGAAAGGCTATCAGCTGTTCAGGAGGAACAGAAGTGGCAAAAGAGTAAATCATAGGCGGGATACCATGGGCTGATGAACTACCGGGAAAAGAGGCACAAGATGGGTGGGAGCTCCTTAAGAGGCAGCTTCTAATATGGGCTAGACAAAGCAATCGTTAGGTGGATCTGCAACTGGCTCGATGGCTGCACTCAAAGGGTTCTGTGTCAACCTGGAGGTTGGTTTTGAGTGGGGAGCCCCAGGACTCTGTCTGGGGCCCGGTTCTCTTTAATATCTTCATCAACGACTTGGAGGAAGGGATATGGGGGAACCTGATCAAGTTATAGTTCCTCTATTCTGCATTGGTTAGACCTCACCTTGAGTACTGTGTTCAGTTCTGGACATCTCACTTTAAGATGCAGCCAAACTGGAGCAAATCCACAGGAGAGCAACAAGAATGATCAGTGAGATGGAAAGGACACCCTACGAGGAAAGGTTGGGGGAACTTGGGATGTTCAGCCTGGAAAAAAGAAGGCTGAGAGGAAACCTGATTGCCCTCTTCAGATATCTGAAGGGCTGTCATAGGGAGGAAGAAGCTCATTTGTTCTTAGCTGCCTTGGAAAGCAGAACTAGAACCAATGGGTACAAACTGTAAGAAAGGAGATTCCGGTTGGATATCCAGAAAAAATTCCTGACAGTGAGAGTGATTTGGCAGTGGAACAAATTGCCAAGGGAGGTGGTGGACTCCTTTCAAGCAGAGGCTCAATGAGCACCTGTGGGAGATGCTCTAGGAATATTTCCTGCTACAGGTAGGGGGTTAGACTAGAAGACCTACTGGGTTCCTTCCAACTTTAGGATTCTATTCTATGGTATGTGTTTTGTCCTACTTTGGAAAATGCAGTGTAGCCTTTAATCTTGTGCAAATGTTTTTAAAGTAATTGGTATAATACTGACAGAACTACCCCCAAACATTTTATGCTGCGGAGTTCTTTCCTTCACTTCCCCATACATTGGTAGGGTCAAATCCACAGTTTGACAACTATTGATGTACACAAAGTTACTGTTGAAGTAATGGTAAATATTACCAAATTAAATGACTGCTAAACAGTAGTGGAAGCCTTCTTCCTTCCCCCAAAGTGTCTTTCAAGCTGCCACTGTTTTTTCTTATCACTTTTTGCATTTGGGATGGGTAGTGATAGAATAACTTGGGAAGAGACAGAGGCAGATTGTCTTTCTTGTAAAAATAATTCTTACCATTGTGTACCTAAAAATTAGTATTGTGTAGAAGTGATTTCTTAATCTTTTGTTTCAGGAGGTTTAGTGGTTGGTGGGATAATATCTCCTGAAGTGAAACAACCAAGAAAACATAAAAAGAAGATAAAACCTGTCATGGAATCAGGTATCTCTCTTTGAGAATGTCTGTATAGAACTTTTTATAGAAGTATAACTGGGCTAGACTGGGTGGGCAAAGGTGCTTTTATTATCTGGTAGTTGTGTAGACATCTGTGTGCTTAAACAGAAGAACATAGATTCTGAACTTGCAAGTCTGTTTCCTGTACTTTTCATCTAAGAAACCAGAAATTTTGACAAGGTACTATGTTCAATCAGAATGTGTATGGATCGCTACATATAAAAAGTTGGGGTGGGACTTCAGAGATGGAGACACTTCCTAAGACTCACAGTGCAATCCTAAGCATATCTACTCAGAAGTATATCCTACTGTGTTCAATAGTACTTCCAAAAAGCATGGTTAGGATGCAGCCTCAATCTGGCAGGCTTTCCCATTTCAAAATACCACATCAATTGTAATTACAATCCACTATCCCCAAGACTGAGAGTAAGGCAAGCATTGATTTTTGTAGAGCAGTAGAGTTCATTTGGAAAATGTCCTTGCTTCATTTGGACCATTTCTCTTCCTAGGGCTGAGCTCTGGAGAAATAACAAAACAATTACAATGTTTGCAGCAAAACCTGCTTTGCACAGAGATAAAGGAACTCTTTGTTTGGAGGAACAGTGACCAAGTTTACTTCAGTTTAAACCAAGGGTATCCAAACGTTTTGGCAGGAGGGCCACATCTCTCTGACACTGTCAGGAGCCAAAAAATTAGTTTACATTTCAGATATAAATAAATTTACATATACCGCTTTTCAACTAAAACGTTCACAAAGCGGTTTACAAAGAAGATGAAAAAATTAATGGCTGATGGGTCCCTGTCCCAAAAAGGACTCACAGTCAAAAAATACGAAAGAACACCAGCAGAAGCTGTGGTGAGGAAGACCAGTTACTCTTCCGCTTCTAAATAAAAGAGGAACTCCCACTTGAAGTGCCTCTTGCTCAGTTAGCAGGGGTATATAAAAGTGTGAGCAACAGATCTGAAGGATTACAAGACTTGCTTGCAGGCTGGATGGAGGGATCTTACCATGCGCCGCTTTGAGGCATTCTGCAGGCCGTCCATATATAGATGGAGTTGTGGGCCAAATGCCAGATGCAGGGAAGGGCATCTGGACACAGTGCTTGTGTGCTTCCTGAAGTATCTGGTGGGCCCCCATGTGATACAGGAAAGCTAAACTAGATGGGCCTTTGGCCTAATGCATGGAATTCTTATGTTCTTATGGAGGTTCTTATGTTCTTATGACCAGAAACCTTGGAGTCCAAATTTTCCATCTGTATTTATGTTTTGCAGAGAACATACTGGCCAATGATATGGTCTTCGTAAAAGACCCCTCTCAACCAGCTGCTGTGTTTGATCCAGTATCTAATCAAGAGGTCATGTTAGGTGAGAGACGTGACAACAGTTTATAAAATTTCTGTGGCAAGTGTAGAAAAATTCATTTGGCTACTAGATCATTTAGGAAGCATATGGTGATCATCTGAATTCTTTCTCTAGTGTGGATCCAGATTCTGACAAGTAGCAGAGCAGGTCTAGGTAATTAGACCCCAGTATACAGTAGAGAGGTGGCCCAGTTAGTTATGCTCCAGTACCAGTAAGAGAGACACACTCCAGCTAGTATGCAACAATCCATATGTATTGTCAGGTTTTCAACAGCGCACTCATAAACAGAATCCATGTTTACCAGTCCGAAGTAGTTATATACAAGGAGTCCTATAATAACAGTCCATATTACAGTCCATGTCTTACAGTTCACAACACAGGCCAGATTTCAAGGCCTAAAAACCTTAATCAGGCCTCCAACATCTCCTGAGATAAATCATGCTTCTTCTGAGGCAAAAACATCTGTCACTTCCTCCAGAATTCTGGGGAGTGCTGGGTAATATGGAGTCCCATCAGCTTCTGACTTCTCCAGCACTCTCCCTCAGCATCTTGTTTCAGCTTGTATCAAACTTGAAAGAACCAATTTCAGACCTGCAGTTACTCTTGGCCAGGGTTGTCCAAATTTTTTGACAAGAGGGCCACATCTTCTCTCTGACAGTTTCAGGGCCGGAAAAATGATTTACATTTCAAATTTGAATAAATTTACAAATAAGAGTGTATTAGAGACATTTCAAGGCTTGCCCGCAGGCTGGATGAAGAGGTCTTCCAGAGTGCTGCATCCAGCCACAGGGCTGAGGTTTGGACACTCCTGCTCTAGACCATGACAGATTCTGCCATATCTCTACTTACCACACCCTGCCTTTTGAATGTTATCCCTAAATAATATAGATTTATTTAGAATGTTATCCCTAAATAATATAGATTTCATTTTAATACCTAAACTTTCAGCATGTTACAGTCCTGTGCAATTATCTTTTGATCATTTATTGCTTAGGAATAAGTATGAATTATTTTGCCTCCTCGTATAAATATTAAGTATTCTTTTTTTCTTTTGTTACAGAATGTGTGAGCAGTGGTAGATCACACTTGCTTTTCATTGATAATGAAGCACTGTCCATCTATAAATATTTGACTACACCCTCCTTTTCTGTTGGCAAAATAATACTAAAGCCCTTAAAAGAAAAGGGATTACAGTATTCCCACTTAGATACACTGGTAAGTGCACCAATTCACATTTATATTTAGTACTGGTGAAATGTACCCATGTTGTAGGAGTAAAGTACCGCCAATGTGCCATCCACACTGGGTGCCACCCCCATGCCCATCATCTCCCCATGTGCTGCAACAACCCCCATGCCTATCATCCCCTCTGAGAAACGCCCCCTCCCAAGGGTGGACACCCCTCCTACTGGGCAAGTGTAGGATTTGGGTTTGGGCATTGATCCATCTTCCATAAAGGCCAAAAATGTGTTGCAAACCTTTTCAGCTGCATAGGGGTTAAATTTCTAGAAATAAGTTCTTCATGGGTACTCCAATCATGGAAGGAATATGCTGCCTAAATTTCATGTTTCTAGGTCCAGGGATTGGGGCAGAGCACCCATCAGTCAGTTCTTTAATGTGTAGGGAGGAAAATGCATTGTGTCCCTTTTCATGCCCTTCTGGTTGGAATTTCTGAAAACTGGTTCTTAATGGGTGCCTCCATTATGGAAGGAACACACTCCCCTTCTAGGCCCAGCGGTTTTGGCTGGGCATTGATGAGTCAGTCAATGAGTGAGTCAGTCAGTTAAATATATATGGATAATAAACAACCTTACTGTTCAGTTTTTCTGTTTTGCTAGTTTTGTTAATGTACATCCTTCTGTATTTTTGTAGTTAACATCTCAGTACTGTGCATGATAGTGTTTGACAATAGTCTTAATAATATTCAGCCTTGCTTACTCCTATGACAATCTCTTAGCTAGCTGCAAGTGAACATGCTGTAGTGCAGTAATATACCTTTTGTTTCTGAAGGTTTTTCACATTATTCATGGCAAACTTCTTCTGACCCTTTATGGCCAGGGTTACAGACTGGCTGCTGGAGACTGTTTCTATATTCCAGCAGGTAGGTGTACTTTTATCTTCTAAGTGTTTAAGATTGATTTAAATGGGCAAAGAGATGAAGTAGAAAGGAAAATGTGAACATCTGTCAAAGAAGATAATGTTTGTTCTTTAAAAATACAGCAATTTTGGGGATATTTTCACTATAAAAATGTACTTCTTGAGTGAATATACTTCTTGAGTGTATATTATTTTAATAGTAGCAGCAGCCACCGTGGAAGCCTGAGAAATCTGAGCATCCTGTTCTTGCTGTTCCTGAATCTCTTGTCCGTGAGAGAGCATGCTCTTTCCTCCTGCTAAGACAGTGGTTCTCAAACCTCCTAATGCCGTGATCCCTTAATACAGTTCCTCATGTTGTGGGGACCCCCAACCATAAAATTATTTTAGTTGCTACTTTATAACTGTAATTTTGCTACTGTTATGAATAGTAGTGCAAATATATGATATGCAGGATGTATTTTCATTGTTACAAATTGAACATAATTAAAGCATAGTGATTAATCATAAAAACAATACGTAATGATAGATAGATGTGGCATAGCTAAGAAGGGGTGACTGGGGAGGGAGGGAGGAATGGGAAGGTAAGTACCAGGGTGAGAGAAGGCCTCCATAAGACTGGGATCTCAGGCAGCAGAGCCAGTCACTGTTTCCTGGGGGTAAGTCCCATTCACTATCATGGCACTGACCTCTGAGTAGACATGCATAGAACTGGGCTATAAGGCTGCAATCCTCCCTGCGCCCAAGGCTCCATATTGTCTCACAGCTGCTCAGAGACTCCTTCTGAGCTGCTTCTCAGCGGCTTCTTCCAGCCGCAGCGGCTCCAGCATTTCTGCCAGGTCTTCCCACCTGGCCTCCTGCACCAGGAGTCATTAAGCGACCCCCAGGAAAGCTCCAGGTGACCCCCAAAGGGGTCCCGACCCCCACTTTGAGAAACGCTGTGCTAAGAGAATATGCCTAACCTCCACTCCTTCACACAATAATTATTGGAAAGGAAGTACATTGAGAGTTTCACCAAAGTCCTAAAAAGAGCAGTGCCCAGAGTTCATATTACATTGACATACAGTATATGGAGATAAACTTCATGATATTAGTCCAGAATGCATTGCTAATAGCCTCTGCTGTTAGCATGAGTTTTCAAATACACGTCATGTCTTGATATTCATTAGGGTTTTGTTACAGAGTCCTCTGTGGATTTCATATCAGTGGAAAATGGCTTTAAAAACCCAATTCTAGATTTCTTGCTCCTCCACTGTTACCCTATAGTGCATAAGTCTTCCTATGTCTTCCACTTTTTACCATTTTGAGTGTTGTGGGAGATACAGGATTCTGGTTCTTGTCCTGAATATTATTTGTTATTTTAATATATCTTTGATGTATTTTCTCCATCCATCTCTGGAACTGCCTCGCTCTCTTTGCTCTTCTCTTAATATGAACCTTATGGGTACATTTTAAAGAGTAGAGATTCACCAAAGAGAGGAGATTTTTGGAAATAGCTTCAGCCCTTGTCATCCACACGAGATCTGTTCTCAGAACCAGGTGGTTCTGAATCCTTCAGATAACTGCATCTACTGGTGGAGGCTCTCTCCTGACCAGTGATTTTCTACCAGTGTGCCAAGGGAATTTAGGGAAAGTCATTAATTACGGTAATAAGAAAATTGGGGGATTTAAACAGCATGGTGTGCCTTGCAGTGGTAAAAACTGATGATGTATGTGCCTTGACAATTTCAGTGCCTTGTAAGTGTACCGTGAGATGAAAAAAAGGTTGATCACTGTTCTAGATACTACTTGAAGTGTATTTTAGTCACATGCAGAGGTGTTCTGAGCCTGGAGAAACCACATATCTATCTAGCTATCTAGCTATCTAGCTATCTACAGTATTTATATATTGTTTTACCACTTTTCAACTGGAGAGTTCAAAAAGTGGTTTAAAAGAAAATGAAAAAAATTAGTAGCTAATGGATCCTTGTCCCAAAAGGGCTCACAATCTAAAATGCAAAAAGAACACCAGCAGAAGCCTCTAGAACAGACATTGCTGGGGTGTGTAGGGCCAGTTACTCTCCCTCTCCTAAATAAAGGAGGAAAACCCACTTGAATGAGTGTTTCTTGTCTAGTTAGCAGGGCTAAGAGGCCTCCCCAGTCCTCAGAAAGCCCCTGGAGATGTTGGAAATGCACTTTAAAAAAAAAAAAAACCCAGATGTGCCCTTCTGATACCTCTAGGGAAGAGCCTTCTGAGGCATGGAGAGGCTATGTATGGTCATTCCACTTGCATCTAGGAAGTCAGGTGGGACTCTCTAGCATGCCTTTGGAACCCACTCTGAGACAGATCCATGGCTTCCAAACCAGCAGATAAAAAGGGCCACCAATATACAGTAACACTACAGATGTTTACATTTTGGTCATATTCTTTTTTTAGCATTTATCCTTTATGGTGTTTATATTATGGTCTGTTTATATTTATATATTGGTCTGTTTATATTTTGGTCATATTGGGACATCTTATTTGTAAATAATGTTTGTGAATTTTGATAAATTCACAGTTCTGTTTAAGAGAAAACTCTGTGTTTGATAACAGGGAATATATACAACATACAGAATCTCTTGAATACAGAGTGTACCATCTTTTTCACGCAGCTGAAAGGAAAAAGGTAGGAAAATGTGTGGTATTTTCAGTTTTGTCAAACCACAACTATTTATCCCATATCTGCAGTGTTGGTTTCATTTTTAGTTTAAACTGCATGTTTTATTTTGTCTAATTTTTGTGCATCTTTCTATTTTATTTTTTAACATAGCCTTTATTTTTAAAAATTCATATTTTATTACAAAACTAAGTGGTAAAGACACTGTGCCTGTTAACCACTAGGCCAGGGTTCGAGACCCAGATCCCCACAACACAGGGTGAGTGCCTGTCCTTAGCCCAACTCTGCGACGCAGCTGGAACCAATCGTATCAGCTCTGCCATTCCTTTGGACTATTTCAGTGGCATGGAGAAGGGGGATTTGCTGCTTGGGTAACAGCCTATCCTTCATATTAATGTACCCAGGTCTTCGTGCTTCGCATGCACGATACCATAGTCTTTCAAGACTGATGGATGCCAAAAAAGGCACAGTTGAATAATAATAATAAACCTTTATTACGGTCTTAGACCAGCACAAAACAGTAAAAAAAACAGCTTAATTACAAATATCCAAAAGGAAAAGAGCACAATAAAAACGTAGAAATTATCAATATAAAGTGCAAAGGTCATATAAAGGTCATATATAAAAGCCAGTTGAATGAATTATAGTCATAGACTTTAAAGTTGATATATTTAAAATCTGCAGTTAATGTCATTGTATAAGATGGGTGCATATAAAGGTTGTTTATATAGGGTTATTTATTTTTCTTTCTACTTTTATATAATTTCATTGCCACCACTATGAAATCTAAATTTCTCATTCTGGTAAGCTGAAATCTGAGATATCCCATTCCTTTTTAGTTTTACCCTGTATGAGTACCAGTGAACAATCCCAATTTTATACTACAAGTATTTCTACAATATGTACAATAGTATTTCTACAATATGTACAATAAGGAAGTACAGTATGAATGGGCTAGAACTTAACAAATTTGAGGTGCAAATACAGACAGTGCAGGGAAACTCTCTTAAAGGAAGCTATCAATGAGATACCATGGAATGAGAAATGTGGCATTCTTAAAAAGAAACATGTGTGTTTCCTAGGTAGGATCATAGACTGTAAGAGTGCTATGGATATTTATTGTGGAAAAAATGTGAAAATAACAATGGTCAGGGAAGCAATAGTAGATCTGCATCCTTAAGTTGAGTCCACAGTTTATAATCTTGTATTCGAGTAAGAATGCTTTAAACATGCACCAGCAGGTGGAGCCATAAGCCTAATTAACTTCATTCAGTGAAAGGATCAAAATTGCAAAAAAACAACAAAAAACCAAAAAACAAAAACAAAAAAACAAAAACTCTAAATCATTGGTCTTCAAAGTAAGGGTTGCGACTCCACGGGAGTGTCACTAAGACTGAGGGACCACCATCTTGTCCTGGAGACCCTCCAAAATTAACTTCGTGATGGTGTGCACTACCTCATCATGTCATATGTCATTGGATTTGTCTCAAAGAGCTCAATCCAATGCAATAATCCATTTTGAAATAGCTCCTTCCTATCAAAAGGTATAGCCAAAGAAGCAAAAATATGCATGGGAAAATGAAAGTAATTTATATTGTGGCTTTACTTGTGAGTAGGCAGACATGCCATAGTCCATTGGAAAGGGCAAGCTGAGAGCAATCCAAGGACACCAAATGGGTCCTGATCCAATGAGTGCAGCCCCCAAAATCACTCCTCACTGCTCAGCCGCATTTATTCGCGAGTAAGCAAATACTGGCTGGTATGGAAGGTCAGTTCAGGGGGTGCAAGGCTTCCAGCATGGCCCTGATTCCCAGGCACCTGGAGCTTAAAAGAGCTCCAGAAGGCAGCTCCCCACCCCACAACACTTGAAAATGATGGAAACTGGCTCTACAGGTACAGTGAAATCTTTAAAAAAATTTATTTGTAAAAATAGTCGGGCCTCCTCTTCCCCCGCTCTCCAAGTCTAATTTCCTATCCCTCTGGGGTTTTAGTGCTTGGGGGGCGTTTAAGGCTGTTTTTATTTTTTTTAATTGGATGTCCTCTTTCTCCAGATCATGTCCTCTTTTTATCTATGTATCCTGGAAAAAATCTTCATTGTCCTCCTTTTCCTTGTGAGCAGGCAGCCTATAGCCTACTTGGAATTAATAAATTATAAATGTAATAATTTTAAATGTAAGATTCAGTAATATAGTGTTTAAATTAAGCACATGAAAGCAATATACACATGAGCTTTTATTTTGTTAGGTGTCCTACATTTTGAAGAGGGCCTGCTCTCAGAAAGAAGGGGGCAGACAGGCTTGGGGAGGGGAGGAAGTGCATCAAAACGGAACACCAGGAGCCCCCAAGTCAACCTCCCCATTGCTCCGCAAAGGCTTCTTGCTGCAGGTGCCGCCTGAGCCCTGACAAGTGCCTTCTAAATCCAAGAGCATGGGGTGTATATGGGTGTAAGTGCATGAGTTGTGTGTGTATGTGTATGCATGTGTGAGTGCATGGGGTGGGTATGTGTGTTGTGGGTGTATGTGTGTGTGATGGGATGAAAGGTGAGTGCGTGTGGGTGTGTGATTGAGAACACATGTGGAGATTGAGGGCAGTGGGGTGGGAGAGCATGGGGACCTGGGGGGCAGAGTCATCATATGTCCTCTTTTTCCAGGACAGGTCCTCTTTTTTAGCCTTGTGTCCCGCATAGGGGGTAGCAAGTTTGACAGGGGTGTCCTGGACAGATTCCAAAGATTTAAAGGATGTCCCGGGCTGAAATGGCCAAAGATCACTGCTCTAGATGTAGTGTTAAACATTCCTGACATAACTTGCATGGATCTTAGGAAGGTTTATGTGGGCTGGCTGGTGATCGATAAAAATATTCATATGACTGAGATTATTGAGGAAAACCCTTGAGCTTGCTGTAGTGGGCAAATGTCTCTTTGAAGAGGTATAGCTGTAGTTCAACAGCTCATCAAGCACTTTATCTTTCAAATAAGGGAGCTTTATGACTTTGGCATTGGACCTACCAAGGTCACCCTATTCAGTATATTTGACATAATTTGGAATAGCTGAAGTTAGGGAATAGCGGAGAAATGAGTGCATATCATCATTTTTAAAATTTTCTTTGTTGGTCTTTACCTTCGGTTACAGTGTGCATAAAAATGGGGTGCATTTTGACAAATTGAATTAGCAAAGGAAGAGCAGAGTTTGTAATATTTATGTTTTTAATTATGTTTTAATGTGAGCCGCCTTGAGTTGATCTTTAACCCGAGAAAGGTGGGATACAAATTTTAAAAATAAATAAATAAATAAATAAATATGCCCTTTATGAGTACTTTCTCATAAACTGCAGTAACTGGAAATTAGGAATGAATCAGGCTATTCCAAACTGCAGTTTAGATAAACTTGACAGTGAATGCACTTACAAATGCGCTTTAGATGGAAGTGCTTATAATTGTATTTGAACCCTGTCCATACTCAATAGCTAGAAGTCAAAATTTTCTGACCCTTTTGTGCCAGCTCTCCCTGGGAAACTTGCACTTGGGAATCCATACTACCCCTCCTTCTGCACAGGATTATCCTTGATAATCTACCACCTGCTCTTTGTTTCAGCACTCTTTCTTTCAGCTCATAGAGGGACATTCCCTACAATCCAGAGTAACTACGGGAAGACGTAAGAGGCACTTACTCTGGATTGCACTACGCATTTCCCATAGGTGGCACATAACTATGTTGGTGTAAAAGGTCCCGTAGTTACTCTGGATTGTAGCCATTGAGAGTCACAGCTTTACAATACTCCTAAGCAATACTGGGGAACAGAATTATTTTCATCTCCCTGAAAAGAAGACTCCTCCATTAATAATGTGCTAGCTCTGGTTAAACTAGCAGGTCTGGTGCTGTGCTTCTCTCCATCCAAATGGTCACATAGTTATCAAAAACATTTTGAAAATTTTATTAAAAGAAGCAGAAACAGCACAGAGTCCTCAAAATGAAGACTTGATTTTAAAAAAGCATAACGGGACATTAACACACAGTAAGACACACTTAAGCACACAATCAAGAAAAATCAGAAAGGTACAAATACTTGGAATTGTTCAGTAAGAAAAAATGACATCCTGTACTGCTTTTGATATCTGGGCCATCCCTTAACACCCCTCAAATTTTTTTCCTTTACATGCTTTTCTACTCCTTGGGCACTTTCCTTGAAAGGTCAGATTGGGGACGTCAGGTAAAAGCTCCTGGAAACCATAAATCAGAGCCAAAGCACAAGGCATTTGATGCTAGCCTCACTCTCTTTACAAGTATATAGGCAGAACTATACTCAATTTAGATCTAGTGGCATTGCTATTTGAATGATTGTTTACTTTCTTTTTATTGGTGCCAGTAAGATCATTTTAATAAAAAAAATCAATGCAGAACCTGTTCATTTTCTGCTTTTACTGTCCAATATTTGTACTGGTAATGGCATAGCTGGAAGAAAACAAAAACAACTACATTTCATTTCAGGTTGGAAGAAAAATAAAACTCATGCTTGTACCCTGTATATTTCCTGGAACTACTTTGAGATCATCTCATGCTAAAAATCAGAGGAATTCCCACGGAGATTGTTTTGTTACCAACTTTACAGTTACACAGTTTCTTTTAATGGTTTGTATTTCATATGCATCAGTGCCTGCACCAGTTCCCTCCCTCTTCTGAGGCAGTATGTTCTTGCTTCCCCATCTGTTTAACACATGGAAGTGTTCAAACCATGCAGCTAAATTGCTGAGCATGGGGAGTAAGCGAAGGAAGAAAATATGTGGAAAGTAGAGTAGGATTGCTTAGGGAAACCGAGACATCTCAGCCACCTCACTAATGCTCCGTATACTTCATTGGGCAGTGAGTGGGAAGAAGCAGAAGCAGCTGCTCTTGCTAAGTGAGGAGTTAACTAAGAGCAGTCAGACATGTGCAGGTTACTCTGTCAATCCACTGTGTGGAGAAGTCCACCTCTGCCTTAGGGTGGGCTGCTCCTGACAAGTTCTCTTGTACCCACAACATAAAGGTTGGGCAGTTCAAAATAAAGCTGGGATAATTTTTTTCCTCATTTCTTGGCAGTGAATTTCTTGTCTTGTTTCTAGGACAGGGTAGCATTAAATAGGACAAGCGCTCCAGGTCTCTCTCACGGCATCTGCTGCAGCAAAATAAGCCAAGTGGCTGCTACTGTTCTGTGACATTTTGAATTGGGCAAGCATTTGCTTGCATTTAAAAGCAATTGGCTACCTGTTTGGATGGTACAGTGTAAGGGTACAGTGGTACAGTGTACAGTGTAAGGGTAGACAGAGCCAAACAGATTGTCAGTAGATGGTACAGTGTAAGGGTAGACAGTAGATGGTACAGTGTAAGGGTAGACAGAGCCAAACAGATTGTCATACCATGTCAATATGGTCATTGTAGAGCAAAGCTAGAAAATGTATAGAAAATAGAAATGAAACGTAGATATAGAAATGCATATCTATTGTTGGATTCCACATTCTGCTCTTACCAGCTCTGCTTAGCAAAAGTTTGTTTTTCATCTATGCGGTTTTTTCCACTTCACTTACTAACTGTTAAATACCAATAAAATTATGTTCTCACAACACTGGTGAAATTTTTCAAAAGCGTAATCTCCTCTTGTCTGTGCTTGTTTACAGTCTTAGTCACATGCAAACTAAAGTCAGCCTTCCATACTGCTGGAAATTCCTCAGTAGGGGTTTGCTTCCTCCTCAGGCAGACTTGTCTGGCATAGGAAGCACTGTTTCAACAGTTATTTAATGTTCTGCCTTGGATTCCTTATGTTAAATCCTGTGGAATGGGGAAGATGGATCTCAGCATCTTTAAATTAAAAAAATAAATGGAAAATCAGCCTTAGGTTGACATCAGTTGAAGTGGGAAACTCCTCACTCTCCTTCATTATCAGTTTTGTCAGCCCAATTGCAGTTTGTCAAGCTCTTATATAGTCTTGGCAGTATGAGGCACAGCAATTAATTCTTCCTACTCTGTGCCTCTGAAATGCAAATCCAAGCTTGTCATTCCTTTCCTTCCTTATACCTCCCTCTCTGTTTCCATCCAGTGATTGAGGAGTTGAAGGAGTTGATAGGTGAGATTGCAAGGGTAACAAGTGTGCAAGATTAAGTAGGTTGACAGAATACTGTAACGGAAGGCTTTTTATTTTTCATTTCCTATTCAGAAACCAGAGGGTCTGTTGCGAGGTCATTAACAGAAGCATGTCTGGTTTGTCACCTTACATGTATGATTTTCACCTATCTCATATGCTTTAACTAACTCCTTTTCTTACAAAATCCCCCAAAACAGCTTAACACTCCATTTTTTTCTTAGTCTTATTGGTATACCAGACTTGAGTGCAGGGGCAGCATCTCTAGAGAGTGGATGGTGGTATGACATTGACCCCTAAACTTAGCGTTTGGGGCATTTGTCTCCTTTGCACCAATTCAGGCAGACCACAGGTCAAGAGACTTGTCCCACTTTATTGATCAACAATTTATAATGGTGTGTTCTTTAGCGGGTCAGAGCCCACTTTATGAGATGCATGAAGTCACCATTCAAGGTGGTACCTCCGCAACAGACTGCATTATTTCCCTAAAATGCAAGACTTCACTAAATGCAATTCAGCTTTGTGGCCCAGATGTCCACAAGAGGTCACTACAACGCCAAAGAAGAAAATCCTACTTGCAGGCAAAATGCGCTATTTTTTTAAGTTCTGTTCTCCCTATATATATGTGTGTGTATGTGTATATATATATATATATATGTTTATATGGCGCAAGCGGTTAAGATGCTGTGCCTGTTAACCAGCAGACCAGGGTTCGAGACCCAAGTCGGCCCCACAAGACAGGGTGAGCTCCTGTCCTTAGCCCAGCTCTGCGACACCAGCTGGATCCAATCGTATCAGCTCTGCCATTCCTTTGGACTAATTCAGTGGCGTGGAGAGGGGGGATTTGCTGCTTGGGTAACAGCCTATCCTCCATAACAGTCCAGCCCAGGCTTTCGTGCTTCGCATGCAGCGTATGCACTGCAGAGCACGGTACCATAGTCTTTCAAGACTGACGGAGGCCTGCTTACACACACACATAAACATATACATATAAGTGTGTGTGTGTGTGTGTTTCATTTCCACCTTGATGTGGAAAAAAAAAATTCTTATGAAAGTGGTTCACACACCAATGATGTGGGGACAAAAACTGCCCATTCTCCAACTTCAGGTTTTTATACAAAATTTTTTCTTGGTATACATAGACATCTCAATCAGAATTTGCTGATCTACAGTGGGGTGCCCTTCCTCATTCCTATCATTTAGTGAGGTGATTGATTGTATGCCACAAATAATTGACATACTCTAATCCAATTTAATATATTGGAGAGCTCCTATCTAGTGCCTTGCGATGCATTTCTGTATATTCTTAAACAAATATTCTACACTAGCGAAATGTACCTGCAGAGTTGGAGGAAAAATGCCTTCATATGCCATCACTCATTGCGCAACACCACCCACTCCGTGCACCAGGCACTGAGCACCAAATTGGCTGGATGTTGGTCAGTCTTCCATGTTAAGTTTAGGACAAAAACTTGTTGCACCCCCTTTTCACCCTGTTAAATTTCTCAACATCAGTTCTTGGTGGGTGCTCACATCACATAAGGAACACCCTCCACAAATTTCATGCTTCTAGTTCCAGGGGTTGGGGCAGACCATCCATCAGTCAGGGATTCTTCAATATAAAGTAAAAGGAGGAGAATGCATGGTGCCCCTTTTCACCTTCTGGTTGGAATTTCTGAAAACCATTTCTTCATGCATACCTCCATGGAAGGAACACACTCCCCAATTTTCATGCTTCTTGGCCCGGTGGTTTTGGCTGGGCGTTGATCAGTCAGCGACTTTTCAATTTTATATATATATATATAGATATATAGATATAGATATATAGATATAGATATATATAGATATAGATATATATAGATATAGATATAGATATAGATGAAACAATATGAAGCAGGTGCCAAATCAGATCGCTTTCAATACTGATCTCATTTCTAATTAGTTTTATCATTTGATTTCAAATCTGCCACTCAGGCTCCCGTTCTCTAACAACTGCATGCAACCTCTTTTGCTCTTTTTTGTCTGGAATACCGATGGGCCGACTTTCTCTCTCTCTGTGCGTGTGTATATGTGTATGTGCTTCTCCAATTCTGTTTAGCGACATGGCAGTTGGTGACATTATGTGTATGTATATATGTAAATATAGTGGGAAATAACTTGTAAGACGAATGCTTTGTAACATAAACTAAAATTTCTAAGGAATTCTACCTTGCAAAACAAACAATTTTACAAATTGGTTGTAAAATGGTTGTAAAATGAACGAATACAAATTGGTTTTAAAATGAACAAATAGATGGATCTGCATCATGAGCAGCACAAGAAGTTATGGAGAAGATCTCATCTGCAGAGGAGGAGAATAAGGAGGAAGAATCCCTCACATCAAATGAGATTAAGGACATTTGTAAGCATTGGGAAATTGTGCAAAATGTTGTAGAAAAGCACCTCCCAAATAAGACTAGCAGTGTGAGTGATGAATCTGTTTCATGACAATCCAATGTCACATTTCCCTGAAATCCTCAAAAGAAGACAAAAACAAGCGTCATTAGAAGGTTCCTTGTTAAAGTTGCTCAAAAATACACTAGTGACACTTAGTAAAAATTAGTCATCCTTCGCAATAAGGGTTTTTCTTTTCTGTTTTAGTGTACAGTATATTATGGTGTTTTTGGTAATATTACAGTAATTGTGTTCTGTATTAAATTACAGTGTTCTGAATTCAATTTCATTGTTTTGTCATCATTTTTATATAATACTATTGAAAATGTACCTGTGTTGCGGGAGTAAAATTCCTCCCATACACCATCCCTCCACTGCACAACAGCCCATGTGCAACAACCCCCATGAGCATCATCCACCCATACGTTTTGTCCCTCCGTGTACAACGTCCCCCATGCACATCAATCCCATGTGCACATCATACACCCATGAGCAATGTCCCCAATGCTCATCCCCATATGCATCCTCCACCATGCACAACATACCCCCATGTGCTTCATCCCCCAGGCGCATTGTCACCCATGCGCATCAACCCCATGCACATCACCTCATGCGCAGCATCCTCCCCAGTGCAACCCCTCCCTCTGAACAACACCCCCCAGTGCACCAGGCACTGAGCACCAAATTGGCTGGATGTTGGTCAGTCTTCCATGTTAAGTATAGGACAGAAACATGTTAACCCCTTTTCAGCCCCTTAAGGGTTAAATTTCTCATCAAATCTTGGGGGGTGTTGATGTCACAGAAGGAACAACCTCCCCAAATTTCACATTTCTAAGTCCAGAGGTTGGGGCAGAGCATCCCTCAGTCAGGGATTCTTCAATGGGGGGGATGTTGTTCGGAGGGAACACTGGGGAGTTGCACTGGGGAGGATGCTGCACATGGGGGTGATACGCATTGGGGGATGTTGTGCATGGAGGTTGATATGCATAGGGGGATGATGTGCATAGGGGACTGATGCACATGGGGAATTTTGCGCCTGGGGATGATGCGCATGGGGGACGATGCGATTGGGGTGGATGAACATGGGGCTGTTGCATGTGGGGGTTGATGTGCATGGGTGGTTGATGTGCAGTGGGGGGATGGCGTACAGGGAATTTTACTCCTGCAACACAGGTATGCTTTTGCTAGTGTATGTGTGTGTGTATATGTGTGTAGTTTATCTCTCATACACAGATGCACACAATCTGTACACTTAAGATACAATAAACCCCAAAATGTCTATGAATATGCTACATTGAATTCTACCATTTCAGAAATATGTTTGTCATCCTTCCTCCAGTTTTGCGTGAGCTTGTCAGGTCAAATGCATCCTGAAATACTGAGGCAGGGCTTGATGATGTCAATACTAACACTTGAAAACTAGGTGGGGAGCTCTAACATGCTGAAGCCTGAGATTAACCTTTGCTACCTGTATACCTGCTAACTGGGCAAGAGGCACTCTTTCAAGTGGGTGTTCCTCTTTTATTTAGCAGGGGGAGAGTAACTGGCCCTACACACCCCAGTAATATCTGTTATAGTGGCTTCTGCTGGTGTTGTTTTTTGCATTTCAGATTGTGAGCCCTCTTGGGACAGGGACCCATTAGCTTTTAATTAGCTATTATTATTTTTCCATTTTCTTTGTAAACCGCTTTGTGAACTTCTTAGTTGAAAAGCGGTATATAAATACCGTAGATAGATAAAAGGAGGGCAAGCTGAAGAAAGAGGGTCAGTTTTTTGCCCATCTGGTAAGCCTCTTATAAGTTAAACAAAACAAGCTCAACAGTCTTAATATGTTGTGTTTGGTTAAAAGTGAAGGAACACGTCTGGCAAATCTATGGCATCTTGAAGGCAGTTGTGAGCTTCCCCTGAAGCCAAGCTGTCTTAACTTCTGCTTTATTTCAGCTTGGTTGGTTCTTACAGAGTTGCCTGGGATCACTTGTTTATCTGAAGTCACACTTGACAGAGAAATGTTAAAAAAAGGTCTGTGGGGGCAGCTTGCACAGTGCTTTTGTACTATGTATGTTTTTATGTACCGTAGATCTTTGGGGCTAGTTGTTACTTTCAGCACATGATAGGACGCTTGTTTTTCATTCTAGAAAAACCAACTTGATTGATTCACTCCAGAACAATGAGAGTGTGGGTGGGAGAAGAGAGTTTATCCCTCTAGGATGCAATCCTAGGCCTGCCCCATATCCAGCATGCACTTGTGACTAAGGCTGCAATCCTAAAGACACTTTCCTGGGAGTAAGACTCATTGGACACAATGGGGCTTACATCTGAGTAGACATGATTAGGATTGTGCTCTAAAACTGGCTCAGCGCACAGCAAGGGAAAACACTTTCCCTTACCCTAGGTAGTGCTGTACAACCTCCATAGGTCTATTTAGATCTGCAGCACCTAAAATATCGCATTTTCCCTGAATATAATGCGTCATCAAATCTAATGAGTCATCAAATCTAATGCATAATTGAATATAACCCTATTCTTATAATAAAAATGTTGTATTTACTCTACTTAACCATCAAATCTAATGCGCACCCTGATTTTGGAGACTAAATTTGGCTGGAAAAGATGAGCGTTAGATTTGAGTAAATACAGTAATTCCATCCTGTGACTCTCAACTTTGGGCAAATGTCCCCACCCATTTTTCCTGCCGTCCTGCACTGAGCTTCATCAGAAAAACTATAATCACTTCAAGAGAGAAAAAATTGCTCCCTAAAGATGCTTCTTTTCAATGTGCTGAAGGATTCCATCCTGTGGGCCTTCTGTGGAATCGAAAGATTGTACAACCTGGGCATGCGTTTAATATGTTAGTGAAAGCGAGGCTGAAACTATAGAATTAAAATGTCTTCTTTTGCTAATGTGATCTCTGACTTGGCGAAAAGCTATATCTTTGTGAAAATTTACCATTTCATTGCCACCAGTCTTTGCCCATTTCATCATTTGGTTCAACTGCCATTGTTCTATTTAGGACTTTTTCACAATATCCATCCATGGCATACTGAGAATTAATTAAAGAATATACTGATGACTTTGACACCAAGGACGATCTATTAATTCATTAAGCGATTAGAAGTTTTCTAGTCTAATCAGGTGGAAATGTAATATGCAAGGTAAGGTAATAAAATGAAACTGCCCTTCATCAAGGACTCTTGGAACAAACTGCTCCTCCTAAAAGGATACATTTTCAGTTGCCCAAGTTCCGATCAGAGCTTACGATATCCTAATCTTTTTGGGGAATCATAAGGCTGCATTTTTATTTATTTTACTTTTATATATAATAAAAGTATTTTATTCTCCTAAACAAGGCATATATATTTTATTTAACATGTTACAATTCCCTAAGAAGCTCTCAGGCCTCTGATGTGAGTCACTGGGTGGTTGACAGTTCTCTGATTACTGAGTTGCCACTGACAGGGAAGGATAAATAAGTGTTACTGAAAAAAATACCTTGAGTTTGGTGTTAAATAAAGAACAGATGTAGTATTTGCAAATAAATATGCAAATGGCTGCAACTGGTAAGAAGGGCTTATGCAGCCTTAAAGTGGCAGGTTCCCCACTTTTGTACATCAACAGTGAGTAGTGCTTTCCAGATCAGGGTGACCAGGTGTCTATAACTGCAATTGAGGACAAGCCTACCCAAAATGTAAGGCATCCAAGAAAAATGTAGGACAGTGCAAAATAAAAGCTAAAAACATATGCTGTACATTGCTTCCTCTGGTAACTTTAAACACTATAATTCAGTGGTTCTCAAAATGGGGGTCATGACTTCATTTCAGGGGGTTCACAAAAAGCTGGGTTCTGTCATCTTGGAGTGGGACATTCAGGCTTCTTTCCCGGAAGTCTCATTGAACACAAAGGGACTTACTTCTGAGTGGATGTGGAAGAATTCTGGCATCACAGTGATGTTTGATGTTTTTGTTTGATATGACTTCTAGCCATGACATCACATCTGGAGGTCCATGACAGATTATTCTAAGAAGGTCCTGGGATGAAATGCTTTCACTGCACCACATTAAGGTAAAGGTGTCCCCCGCAGGTTGCCCTGCTAGTCATGACAGTCTCAAGGGCTCATTCTCTGTTTCTAGAGCCAGCGTTGTCCAAAGACACCTTCATGGACATGTGGCCCCCAATGAAATCTGCAGCTCCACTTCATTATGTAACTGGTTACTGCCACCTTTTTCCTTCTGGAATTTCTATACCAGAAGTTTGCACTTCAGCCTCAATATCTATGTCTTCATCTTCCTGTTTGGGGAACAAAAGTTGTTGCATATATATAATCTTATATACTCTATATAAAATTGAAAAGTCACTGACTGATTCACTGACTCATCAACAGCCAACCAAAACTGCCGGGACTAGAAGTGTGAAATTTGGGAGGGTGTTCCTTTCATAATGGAGGCTTCCAATAAGAACTGGTTTTTGGAAATTTCAACCAGAAAAAGGGCGCAATGTGTTTACCTCCCTATACTTTACATTGAAGAATCACTGACTAAGGGACTGCTCTGGCACAACCCCTGGACCCAGAAGCATGAAATTTGGGGAGGGTGTTCCTTATGTCACGTGAGCACACACCAAGAACCAATGTTGAGAAATTTAACCCTTAAGGGGCTGAAAAATTAATGTATTAATGTAATGTTAATTAATGTATTGTTAATTATTAATTAATAGTAATTAATTATAAATATAAACCGTATTTCAGGCATTAAATAATTCTCAATTAATTGACAGTGTTCATATTAATTATAATTATTCTCCTCCCCCCCTCCAGGGATCCCATCAGAAGTGATGGGTTGGAATTGGGCCCCTCCTTGTCCTCTTGTAGCTCAACCCCCCTGTGCTGTCCCAGACATGTGTCCTCCATTCACACGTGCATGTGGGGGGAAGACCAAAAAATAATCCCGCCAGATGCAGGGGGGGTGTTGCGGGAAATCCTCTTAATCCCATTTTGTTTAGGGTTTCGGCGAGGACCAACCAGAGGCAGACGCTTCTCCCCGACATAACAATGTTATTGTTATGGAGGATAGGCTGTTACCCAAGCAGCAAATCCCCCCTCTCCACGCCACTGAATTAGTCCAATGGAAAGGCAGAGCCAATATGATTGGATCCAGCTGGCGTCGCATTGCTGGGCTAAGGACAGGAGCTCACCCTGTCTTGTGGGGCCAACCCCGGTCTCGAACCCCAGGTTAACAGGCACAGTGTCTTAACCACTTGCACCACCCACAGCCCACAAATCAGTTCTTAGTGGATCTTAATATCACAAAAGGGATGTGTTTCTCAGTTTTCATATTTCTAGGTGCATAATTCTCTCCTGAGAGACCTCTTGTGACAGTGTCATCATTCTTTTATCATAGAGGTGATATGCTGTCGAGTACCAGGTGATGCAAACCCTAGTGACGCCAGTATCGCTCAAGCACTCCGAGCCTTTTGGTTGTGGATGACGGGTGTATATAAAGGGACATAAAGTATTTTTTGACACCCGGAGAGTAAATAGTGTCAGGGTAAATTCTTCCATTGTTGGTAGAGGGTTAAACAGAGGAGACAATAGAGTTTGTTTAATTGTATGTTTAGTTGTTTTTAGTTTTTGTATAATCTAATTGTATTTTAACTATATTTTAATTGTGTTTTAATCTGTATTTATGATCTAATTTCATAAATACAGATTTATGAAATTAAATATGGTGCAGTGAAATACAGTGAAATTTATTTATTTATTAATTTATCAATATATAAATTTTTATAAATTAAATAAATAATAATATTTATTGATAATATTTATTAATAATAAATAAAATTATAATATTATTTATTAATAATAAATAATAATATTATTAATTATAAATAATAAATTTATAAATAATAAATTTTATTAATAATAAAAATAATACGAAATTTTAATGGCATTTTATTGTTCTTTTAATTGCTGTTAGCCGCCTTGAGCTCCCTTTTGTTAGGGAAGAAAGGCGGGATATAAATCTAATAAATAATTTAAAAATAATAGGGGTGCAATCCTGGGGTCATGTCACTGCTGCTACAAAGACTTACTCAAAGAGTAATGCTCCCTGAAAGTTTGAAAACCACTGCTCTAGTACAACCACTTTTAAGAATGATATAATTTAAATTGGTTCTTCTCACTGCCATGGTTGGAAAGTAAGAAACTACTGCTGTGAAGTTGCATTTAGCTCTTCCACATAGGAGAACAACAACTGATTAATAGTTTCTTCAGACAGCCTTGGCAGATATGCCAGGTTTCTATGCACATCAGGTTTCTACAGGTTTCTATGTGCTGTGTGAGAGTGCAGTGGTTGAGATTGCATTAACGTCTTGGACTATAATTCGTGAACTGCATTATTCATTTACGATAGCAACACCATATGGGCTAAGTATAGTTTTGAAGAACACTTGAATAAGAAGGTCTGCAGAAAGATCACAGTAGGATGCTTGATTGATCTGCATCATGCCAGAGAGGAAAGAGAATTAGGGCGAAATCCAGAGTAACTACGGGGAGTCCTTGCTCAGGTGTAAGAACAATTTGCTCTGGATTGCAATATGAATTTCCCATAGGTTTTCACTAGGTGGTGCAGTAACTACAGGTACACATAATGTTTCTTATGTGCTCCTTTAGTTACTCTGGATTGTAAGGTTAGGCTGCAATCCTAACCACACTTTCCTGGCAACAAGTACTATTGAACTTGATGGGACATATTTTCGAGTAGATATGCTTAGGATTGTACTGTTAGAGAAACATCTAATTAGCCGGCCTAACTGGAGATTAGGATTGCAGTATTAATCCCAGGAAAGCAGCCTGAATGCCCCATTTCAAGATGGCCATGCCCACCTTCTCATGACCCCCCCTCCTGAAATGTAATAACAACCCCCACTTTGAAAACCACTGCTCCAGAATGTGTTGGCTGCTTCTCCGGTGTGGAAGCGACCTTCACTTGCAATTTCCGTAGGTTTTTCTCCATGTGTGAAACTGTAAGCATTTCAATGGTTATTTTAAAATGGAAGATGTTCTTCCATTGTTAAAAAAGTAATTTATTGAATTAAAACGAGCCATCATTGTAACTGGAATGACAGGCGGTGGGAGAGGCAGTAAAATTTGTGTAGTTTTACAGTTGTAAATGTACCACCATGTGGCTTGGATCCAGAGATGTGCTTAGGTATGCCTGGAGAAATCTACAACTTTTTCCTTTGGAGTGACAGTTCCCCCTCCCTTATCACCAATTGCTTTCAAACTTTGATGTTTTTCCTGTTCTTGTGTATAACCACCTCTATGCATCAGGCTTAAGATTAGTAACGCTTCATTCATTTGTTCTCTTCCTTTCTAGTGACTCCCATTAGCTGTTCAATTACATTTTCAGCAAAAACCAACAAAGGCTCTGAAGTGACTGCATGATGGGAACAAGGCACCTTGCACACTTTTCAAGCTGAGTTTAACTGATCTGGGACGATATGTGGGTTTTTTAAATTGAGGGTTTAATGTGTTTCCAGAGACGTAAGCCATAGGAATAAACATTTTTGGAAGCTATATAAAATGAGCTGAATATAAATCCTTTCTGCTTCAGAATTAGTCATCTATGATTGCAATCCTAAATTCCAGTTAGGCCGGCCTAAGCCCCAGCATGAGTCCTGTGCTGACCTGAGGGTGTCTTCTGCACCACTCCTGGGGAAGGGTTAGACCAGTGCACATTCATCCACTTACCTCCTTACATCACCACGGGAATGGGAAGACCGATGAATTGTGCTGGCCTAGGTTAGGATTTCACCCTTAATCTCTTTAGTATGAATTTTGAATTCAAAGGAAGCCTTAGTTTTAAAACGAAAACATACAAAAACTCCTCAGTTTGGATCTTTATTTTCAGATCAGTAACATTTAATACTCAATTCAGTTCATCTTTATTGTGGTCTCAGACCAGAATAACATTTAAAATTTGTTAGGCTTTAAAAAATGGACATGCCAGCATCTGTCCCCCCCACCCTTCAAAAATTGCAGAGAATGGGGGGAAAAAAAGAAAGTAAATGCAAGGAGGCACAATGAAGCTCCTTGGTGGAAACAGCAGAAAAATAGGAATGCTGCACATGAGCCTTACATGATTGATGATGATTTGCCAGGTTTGCCTTCTTCAGTGCAGTGAAAAACAGCCAGAGGGTGTTGACTTCGGTGCAACCATCCAGCCTGCCACAAGTTCAGCATGCACTGATCTGCTTTCTACTCTCTCAAAGTGAGCAAAAAGTGCCTTCTTATCTTGCTCCAGACGTTCTTTCCCCGAACACAGAAGTGCAAACCTACGATTTGATTTACAAAAACTGCACAAAGAAGCTCCTCCATTTACACAGCCCTGTGAAATAAAACCAGAAATTTTGCATTTCCACTGTTGAAGAAACTGAGGAAGAAACTTTGTAAAGTTATGATGCCTGTATGTAGGGAGGGAGGCAGGGCCACTGGACACAATCCTACTGTTTGGATGTCCATTCAGTGTACATGATCAGAATACATCTATTATGTTGCTGTTGAACTGAACATCCTAGAGGAGTAGAACATTCTCGTTGTCACAGCAGCCAATATGGAAAATTGCCCAAAAGCATCCATTCCACTATATTCCCAGCTCTGCACAGTCGTCATGCAGACATAAATACCATAAGTTTTTTTTAAATTAACTTTTAATTTTTTTAGAAAGGAAGAATGAACAAATTGTTCCTAGAAGGTGGGAGCAGTGGTGGACCTAGAAGGGACAAGATAGGGCAAATGCTAAAAACTACACCTCCAGCCTCTTCCTCCGCATGCCTATATATCTTTCTTTTTAAGTGAAAGAAGCCAACAACTTTGCCAACTTCTTTCTCTTTAAAAAAAACCCCTCTTCGCAAATGCCCCAAAATCGGGCTTTTCTTGTTGTCTTCTATTCTTCCTGAAGCATTTGCTTCCTGAAGCAAATGCTCTTCCTGAAGCATTTGGACCACTGTGAGCTATGGGAAGCTGTGCCTTTGGTCTGATCCAGTGGGGCTCTTCTTATAGTCATATATTCTCTCGTGCTGTATAGGGTGCGAATTGGGTGCCACTGTACACAGCATTGCCAGGGATTGCCACAGCATTGTGCTTTTGCACCTGAATTATTTGAATCTTCATTAATGGCAAAGCCTCTTCCGCTAGTCTAATGAGCTGTCTAAAATTAATGCTGGCTAATGAGCAATTACTCAAACAGAGCATTTCAGTCTATTAATCGGAAGAACACAAACATTTGTTGAGAGAGAGAAAAAAAATCTTTAGCATAGTAGCTCTTGTTTTTGTTTTTTACGTGAAACTTACTTTACGTGAGGCGCCACTGTATGTGTGTGTGTGTGTGTGTATATGTATATATATGTATATATATGTGTGTATATATATATATATGTATATATATGTATATATATGTGTATATATATATATATGTATATATATGTATATATATGTGTGTATATATATATATATATATATATATATATAAACTGAAAAATCACTGACTTACTCATTCATCAACACCCAGCCAAAAACGCAGGGCGTAGAAGTGTGAAATTTGGGAGTTCCTTCTGTGATGGATGCACCCACTAAGAACCAGTTTTTGGAAATTCCAACCAGAATGGGGTGAAAGGGGGCACAACACATTTTCCTCCCTTTAATACAAATAGGGGTGTTGCACAGGGGGAGGTTGATGTGCATGTGGATAGATGTGCATGGGGGGTTAATGCACATGGGGGTTGATGCGCAAAGGGAGGGTGTTGCACAATGAAGGGATGGCGTATGGGGGTATTTTACTCCTACATTGTGGGTACATTTTGCTGGTTTATTATAAAATGAGTACTAGGGTATTTGAATCCCGGACAATTGTATCCCAGGCAAATATGTTTCAGTCATTGGCATCCATGGAAATTTGTGTCTGGTTCTTTTTTTTTTGGGTGGGGAGCCATCTCTTATTTTTTTTTATCCCATTGTAACTTGTATCCCACTAAAATGTTGTGCCCTGTAGTAATGTATGGCTGTGAGAACTGGACCAGACAAGGAAGGCTGTGCCAAATTATGAATTATGATGTTGGAGAAGACTCTTGAGAGTCCCTTGGACTACAAGGAGATAAAATCAGTCAAACTTCTAGAAAACCAACCCTGATTATTCATTGGAAGGACAGATACTAAAGCTGAAGCACAAATACTTTGGCCACAACATGAGAAGGCAGGACTCTTTAGAAAAGACCCTGAAGCTGGGGAAAACTGAAGGCAAAAGAAAAAGGAGTCAGCAGATGAGGTGGTTAGATAGTATCACTTAGGCATAGAACAAGAATATGGATAAATTTTGAAAGCTAATAGGGGATAGAGTGAACTGATGTGCTGCAGTCCATGGGATTATGAAGAGCCGGACATGACATAACAACTAAAAAACAACTTAGGTGGGGTTGTGATAGCTCAGTGGTTAAAATGCTGTACTTGTCAGCTTGAAGGCCAGCAGGATCCGCAGTTCAAGATTCAATTGCTGCATGATGAAGTGAGCATCCATCACTTGCCTAGCTCCTGCCAACATAGCAGTTTGAAAGCATGTAAATGCAAGAAGATAAATAGCTACTACTTCAGTCAGAAGGTAACAGTGTTCTTTACACCATGCGCTTTTAGTCCTTCTGGCCTCTTGACCATGGAAACTGCACTGGCTCTTTGGCCTTTGGTAGTATTGAGCAATGCACCCTGGAGTCAGTCACAACTGGCAGGGCAACTTGCGGAGAACATCTTTAATTTTTAAACTTTGCAACAAACTGAAAATGCCATGCTATATATCCTAAGGCCCTCACCCTAACCTTACTTTTGCATTTAAAAAAATAAAAAGTTATACTAATATAAATATGGATAGGTTGGGACACCAAGATCCAGGACCGAAAAAGCACAGACATACAGTATGTGTGGATGCGTTGACCGAACATGCTTTGCAAACAGGTTTCTAATTCTGAGTATCTGATGAGAAGGCTAGGGGTTCTTTTGCCGAATATATGATGGTTTGTACTGATGATATTCAGTTGAGAATAGTCACAAAATGTCATCCTTTTATTCCTTCCCACATGCCAAACTTTAGCTGGAGTTGGTGAAGTAAGGTATTTTAGATTTGTTCCTCTCTATCAGATATAATTCTTGATTGTTAAAACATTTCCATATTAAATGCGCCTTGGGTGACAGCTTTCCTGTGTTGTGTTCCTTTTAACTTAAAATGGGGGGTAATTTATGCAATAAGAGTATCAGGCACATCTTGCAGTTAAAGTGTAGTTTGGGCTTTGATAGCAGCCATACAGAACAAGGAATTGCAAATTTACGCTGATTTAATCACCCTGGCAAGGAATTGCATTTTAATTGTTTCCTATCTTCTGAGATATTTCTTGATTAATTTGCAAGAGGGGCTTGTCGAAAGCAGCAGGAAGGGAAGGCAGAGCAGAGTCAGCCTAATTAAAGTGAAAGATGTTGGATGATCACTTAAGTGGCTGTGATGAAATGTGCAAAATCCGAAGAAGAAAATGAATGGAACCTGCCTCATGCGGTAAGGAAACGTGAGGTGCCCATGTGCTGGTGGAGACAGCATGTGGCTCTCATGCAGCTCAGCAGGAGGTGGCTCTGATAAGGTTAATGGCAATGTAACATATTCTCAGTACAAGAAATGCATGAATGAGGACAGGCTTGGGTTGCCACATTCCATATGGGACAGGGCTGGAATGCTCTTATTCATTATGGAACAAAGGAGAAGTTGGCATATGTTCTTCCTACTGCTGCTTTATGGCAGTTGGAATGAGGCCACAGCATGAGTTGGATACAGTTTTCTCCTCGCTAAACTCCAGATGAAGTATCAAATTGATGACTGGTATAGAACTGCTTCTTTAGCATGACTTAACAAGATTGTTTTTTCCCCTTTTGACCTGGAATCACTAGGCTCTCCATGGACAGGCCATCTTGTGGTTCAGTCTAACCCTTGTATAGTCACAGAGGAGAAACACATTTTGTCAATGGTTAGCTTTCCGATGGAATCAGATGGCTGTGAGTGGCGCGAGTTGTTAAGACACTGTGCCTGTTAACCAGCAGGCCAGGGTTCGAGACCCGGGTCTCCACAAGACAGGGTGAGCTCCTGTCCTTAGCCCAGCTCTGCAATGCAGTTGGAACCAATTGTATTGGCTCTGCCATTCCATTGGACTATTTCAGTGGCGTGAGGGGGGATTTGCTGCTTGGGTAACAGCCTATCCTCCATATCAATTTACCCAGGCCTTTTTGCTTCACATACAGCATCGAGCACGATAGCATAGTCTTTTGAGACTGATGGATGCCAATACCAATACATTAGCAGAGAGACAAAATGTTGTAACTGAAAAGGAGAGCCCCCCTGCAAGTGTAGGGAACCCAAGAAAAATGGAGGGACTGACAAAATACCAGTGCAAGCCTATTCATGTCTATTCAGAAGTAAGTTACAATGTGTTCAAAGGGGCTTACTCCCAGGAAAGTACTCTTAGGAGTACAGCCTATATTACTTATTATTAAATTTAAAACTATTACATATAAATTAAATTATTACATATACAAGCATTCCCCCACTTATTGGAGAGGTTAGGGGCAGGAGCACTGTCAAAAAGTGACACTGTCAAAAGCACTGTCAAAAACTGTTGAAAAGTGGAACCCAATCTTTTTTAGTTTATAAATGTTGCTTCCAAAGCTTTTATTAGTTAGCAAAATGTAAGTGCTCCTTTTCTCTTGCAAATTTGTGTTGCCACCCAAAGATTTCCACAAATGGGTTCTCATTAACTCCTTCCAGAATGGGGTTAAACCAGGAGCTAAAATATGGGGAAGGGCAATTTTCGCTTTTAGAACAGCAGAGAGAGAGAGAGAGAGAGGTTGAATGAGTGGAGCAGGCATTGAGTTTTGGGTATAACTGAAAGATGTTGAAAGAGTGGATAATCCGAAAATGAACCTTCAGAAAGCAGGGGATACCTGTATCATTTAAATACTCTTTAAGGAAGGAACAGGCCTGAGGAAGAGGGTGGACTCTACTCAAGACCACCCCTCATTCTCATATGTATCCCTTAGATGACCAACCGGATTTATTAACCGGCAATTATAATTTATGCAAATTAGGCTATTTTAAGATGGTCATCTCCAATTGGGCCTTTTTGAAAGGTGCAGAGTAGTTGTGTGATTGAACTCCCCTCAGTTGTGCACCTTCCTTCCCCCTTTAAAAAAAGGAGGGGAAGAAAAAAAGGAGGGGAAGAAGGAGAGACTCTTGAGTGGTGGAATCATGTAGAAAATGGTTTGAGCTCTGATCCCTCTTTCTTGGTGTGGTTTGGGAAGTACATGTCCAAGGAGATGGACAGGTGACCCCAGGGCTTACTGGAAATTAACATGTTTTATATTCCTTTCCAATTGCTCTTAGGTTTCCTTCTCAATTTTTGGTTGCCCCAATCTCTGGTTTGCATGTCTGCAAAGGCACAGCTAGTGGACTGGGCCCCAAGACAGTGATTTAATGTGTGGTCTTAGAAGCTTGACTAAAAGCACAATCCTAACCATGTCTACTCAAAAGTAAGCCCATTATATTCAATGGGTCTTACTCCCAGAAAAGTGTCTTTAGGATTTCAGCCTCAAGAACTCTCAATACCAATTGCAACATAGAGTCTTATGACAGCTTAAAGCAGGGGTGTCCAACCTTTTAGCTTCTCTGGGCTGCACTGGAAGAACATGAGTTGGTTTGGGCCACACATAAAGACTAACAACTTTTTTTAAAAAAGTAGAACAAAATGTAGGATGTCCTATATTTTGTCCTACATTTTTAAAACTTGGAGTTAGTCTCATTGATTTTAATGGGGCTTACTTCTGAGTAGGCATGATGCACAGGATGGGCAGCAATACTCTCCAAGTTAAACCTTGGAGTAAGTCTCATTGATTATTGTGGTGTTTTCTGCTGAGTAGCCTTGCATAGGATTGGGCTCTCAGACTGCAACTTCGGAGTAAGCCTCATTGACTTTAGTGGGGCTTCCTTCTGAGGAGGCATGATGCATAGGATGGGCTGTGATCCTCTCCAAGTTTAACCTTGGAAATATGCTGCAATCCTGAACACACTTTCCTGGGAGTAAGACCCACTGGGTACAATGGGCCTTATTTCTGAATAGACATGGTTAGGGTTGCAGCATATCTCCAAGGTTAAGCTTGGAAAGGATCACAGCCCATCCTATGCATCACTGGGCTCTCAGACTGCAACTTGGGAGTAAGCCTCATTGACTTTAACGTGGCTTACTTCTGAGTAGGTCTCAAGGGTAGCAGGCAGTGGCTGGGATAGAGACTGAGGCTGCTTTTGGGGGATGCGTGTGGGTGAGTGGTGCAAGGTCTGCAGGGGCCTGAAGTGCTCTGAGTGCCAGGAGGCAGGTAGAGGGAGGAGCCAGGCTGCCCAGACCAGCTTTGTGGCGGCCGCCAGGGCAGTGCACAGAGAAGCATGCGAAATTTGAAAATGGCTGCTGCCACAAAGCCGGTTCTTCCAATGGTGGTGGCCAGCTTTGCAGGAGGGCTGTATCCACCCTCGTTCCGGGCCGCATGTGGCCCCTGGGCCACTTGTTGGACACCCATGGCTTAAAGAGTAGTAGATTTAATATAACATAAGCTTTCATAGAGTGGAGCCCATTTTGTCAGGTACACGTGTAACCCTCAGCTGGCAGAAAGATGCACACATATGTATAGAGAAATATTAACAATTTGGCCGTTATGGTCGTGAAATGCGAGAGGTGCAAGACAAGCACAGTGGTAATCCATCTTCAGTACATTAATGCTTAGTTTATGTATCATTGTCACTGGCTATACCTCTTGCATGTCATGGCCAATTGGCCCAGCGCATAACATTTTTTCCCTCTATAGCATGCGTCTGTCAACCAGGACCACAATCAACGGAAAAAGCATCATGCAGCCTGTTGAAATGGCCTCTCGTTCACAAAAACTTATGCAACAATAAATTTGCTTGTCTTGAAAAAGTGCTATGTGGCTCATTGCAGTTTCTGCAGCCACAGTTAATGCCACATATCACTTGAAGGGAATACAGAGGTGAATTTAGAAGGTGTTATTAAAGGGTCTTTACAAGGTCTTTAGAGAGTAATAAGAGGTGTTTAGAAAGACTTCGGGGACTACTAATGTGTAAAATGGGTCCTTAAGCTTAGGGGGTATGAAGGGATCTTTATGGGGTATTAAAAGTAGTATGGGATTTTAAAGGGGTATTATTTAAGAGATCTTTATGTAGTATTAAGAGGTCTTTAGGAAACCATAGGGAAGTGGTTCTCAAAGTGGGGGTCAGGACCTTCTTGGGGTCACAACATCATTTTGGGAGGGAGGTTGCAAAAAGCTGATTTTTGCCATCTTTGAAACTGGCACTATGCACTGCCACCATGGAATGGTGCACACAGGCTGCATCCATACTTTCCTGGGAGTAAGTCTCATCGAACAACTCTGGTGTTGTCCTGGTTGGTGTCATGATATTACTTCCTGATTGTCATTCTCGGAAGGGGGTCCCATGCTGAAATGCACAAGCACCACTGCTTTGGAGGGTATAAGGGGACAGGAGGAGATCTATTTAGCATATGGCAAAGTACATGGATATGAGATAAATCAAATGTTTCTATCCAGTCCACCCAGCGATTCAAGGACAGAGTCATCTATGTTGAAAAAGTCAGACCATTGTAGGTTTTTGTTTGACACTTGGACACAATGTGATGTATGCTTTGTTAAGGAGCAACACAGTCACACTGAGGTGTAGATGCAACACCCCAATTAAACTGAGTCCTGGCAGACACCATGTTGGGTACGGATCCTGTTCAGAGTTGACCAATGCTGGTGAGGTAGGTCAAAACCTGGCACTTTTTGTGTAGGGTCCTCTATGTACTGTAGCTGCCTATATCTGAGTATTCAGCAGCCCAGCATCTGGGAATTCAGTAGGAGATATTAAGGGGGTTTATGGGGATTTAACATGTCTTAAAGGGAATTAGAGGGTGTTTAGGATGTATTGTAGGGTCTCTCTGGTTGCCAAAGGGATAATGAGGAGCATTCAGGAGGTCTAAAAAGGGTATGAAATGGTCGTGGGGTTTTTTAAGAAGTTAGGGTCACATACTAGAAGAGCAGTCTTTACTAGCATGGCAAATTTTTACTAGCAGACACCTTTACTTTATGAGTCTGACATAGTTGTAACTTGTATTTAGTGGGCATTATGGGTTATTGAGGCATCTTTTGTGGGCCTTTATGGAGTTTTAAGGGGTCTTTAGGGGGTCTAAAGATGTATTAAGGGGTTTTTTTCAGTCTAGGGGGACTTAGAAAATCTTTAGAAAATCTTAAGGGTACATTAAAGGTCTTAAAGAGTTCCATAGGGGTATTAAGGGGTATTTAGTGGGTATTAAAGGATCTTCAGTTGTCTAAAGGGTTATAATCTATATAGTGGGAGGGGGGGGGTCTAAAGGTGTATTAGGGGTTCTTTAAGGGTTTTTAAGACCATTAATCCAGCAGGCCTAGACAACCTAATTAAAAACTCTAGATACCACCTTACCAACAAAGGTTTGTTTCACTAAAGTGGTGGTTTTCCCAGTAGTAAAGTATGGCTGTGAGAGCTGGACCATAAGGAAGGTTATGGTGGACAACAACCATAACCCAGAATAAAGTGGACAATATAAGATGGTGTAGGCAAAGAGGTCTTGTTCACTGTGCTTAATAAATCCTGCTTCTGAATATCTGTAAGCCTTCTTTTGATAATTATTAAATATAAATATATATGCCTGATAAATTTCAAATGGAATTTCAAGTGGAAGAGAGGCAGTAAGAGAGGGGCACTGCTCCATTGCCCCATATGAATGATGTGGGGTCTTTTAAAAATACAAAATTTTACTGTTGCTGGATTTGATGAGCACACACACAGTGCTAAGCGAACATTGCTCTCATTGGGCTTGAAGAAGCAATGAGCTCTTCAGTCTGAAAGCTTCCACTGTATGCACACCATATACAAAGGCTGCATTGAAACCAAGTCTATGGGCACCAAAAGATTATTTGAGCATCTGATTTATAGTCCTGTTTGTCAAGGGGATCATAATGTTATCTCCATTTAGTCCTGACCTTTAAAATACAGGGATATAATCTTGAGGAAAAAAGGGCACTTTGCAAATGATTTAGGTTTGCCACTTGGTGTAATGGGTAGCAAGTATCCTTGCAGCATACAGAAGGCATAGCTCCAGGGATGGATAGAAAATTTTTCCCTGGTCTGGGATGCACAGGGCAGGAAGAAGGCTGGAAGGGCATGGCAAAAGTGCAGTCTCATATCCTCCATTTTTTTCCCCCAGTTTATCCTGTCTCTCTTCTCCCTTTGGATTTACAGTAACAACATTGCTGCAGTGGGTCCAGGAGTCTACCCATGTGGGCAGGGGTCTACCTGGACATGACCTGTAGTTGCTTTACCACTGAATGCATTTTCTAGTTGGATCTGCCCTAGTGGATCTGTTGGATCTGCCCTAGTAGATTTCTGGGCAGAATTCCAGGTGCTGGTAATTATATGTACAGGCGTCCCCCACTTTCTGATGGTTCCGATCTTTCATTTTATACCCAGGACTCATTCATTCAACACATGCTCCACTCTTTCAACCTCTCTCTCTTCTGGGCTAAAAGCTAAAATTGTCTTCCCTGGCATTGATTTCTATATGACATGGCATTCAAACTGTTTTTGGCATTTCCTTATGACTTTCTTCACTAAATAATCATCATTCAAATGCATAAACATTGCCCACATGTGCCTTTGTTCGTTTTGCTGTAATTTATGTATTTTGACTATGTGTTATGTTTATTAATCCATAATAAATATGTGTTATTTAGGCTTTTTAAAGTGATGTATATGTATTTTTGGTGGCTATTTTGCATTTGCAAGCGGAAAAAGACTGGGTTCCACTTTTCTATGATTTTCACTTTTGGACAGTGCTGCGGGCCCTAAGCCATGCAATAAATGGGGAGTGCCCATAAAAGCTTACATGGCTTGGGACTGGGTTATTTAAGGATCTTGTCTCTTTATCAGGAACCTGCTTGCAAATTGCATCATAAGCTTTGCTTGTTGCAAGTGGTGGGTATCCAGAACAGAGCAGGATAGAAGGGCCCAAGCTATAGAATTTGTCTGCTTGAGAGACTACACTAGCTGCTTGACTGCTAGTCTATAATCCTCAGCCATGATGGCCCTTCAAATGGAACAGAAACACGGCTTCTAAAAAAATAAAATACATTTAAATACACTTTAAAAAATAAATGAACTGAAGATTTTTGGCACTGAGGCCATCCAGGCTACTGCAGCCATTGTAGAGAGTCCGTGCCTTGGCCAGCACAGAAAGGGAAGTGTCAGTGTGGTCTCCTGAGAGCCTTTGCAGCTTGAAAAGTATTAATTTTGGATAGGATTTGAATTCTGCAGTGCCTATTCAAAAATAGATCCAGCAGATCTTTTTTGGGAAAAGAATCCAAAATTCTGGTGTTCTTGTAAATTTCACCCCAGCACTGCCCAAAACAGGACTTTGGTTTTGTACAGTCTGCTTCTCGATTTATTTTTTTCCTCTTCTTATGTCGTTAAGGTTTTCTATTCTTTTGGGTGACTAGTAGTGTCTGTGGTCCATGAACTGACATAGGAGGGTAATGATGACAAGTCCCTAATAATTGATGGCTGCTGGGGAAATGGGAGGGGGAAGTGTGTGTGTGGGGGTGGGCTAGTTCAATACCACGTCCTACTGAGGTTGATTCAAGGACACCTATCAATCAAACTGGCGACAGCATGCAGGGAGATTTAATTGAAGATTCATTGAACCTTTAATTATGTGACAGAGAAAAATAAGGGGATGAAAAGGGCTCCTGGGCCTTTTTTCCTGTTAATTCTCAGAAGGAAGAAAAGAAGGAAATAATGTAGCTGAAGGGCTCCATTGTGATTGTTTTTACCCATGACAATCAGGGGTTAGGAGAAATGTTTTTTTGCTACTGGAATATAAAATGGAATATAAAATCAGAAAGTCTTTTCACTTATAAAGCCTGCTATGTCATGTAAGGTAAGGGTAAAGGTAAAGAGTCTCTGGCAGATTGCCCTACCATCTATAGGGGCCCACCACATCTATAGGGGTGCAATGTTCATCTCCGTTTCTATGTCTATGGCTGAGGAGCCAGCACTGTCCAAAAATATCTCCATGGTCATATCATGAACAGGCTAGGGTTGGGGGTTTATCAAGGGGGTATACCAGAACTTCAGAGAAATACATTGGTGGAGGCCTACCCGAGTAGCAGGTTGGCAGCATTCCAGAGTGCTTTGTGGCAGCTGCCATCTTGTTTCATAGCAGTGCAATATGCCATGATTTCGTGGTGTGATTGCATTGTTGTGGAGTCTGTTTAATTTATGTGAGGAAAATATATTTAAATGACTTCAAAGGGGGTAATGAGAACATGCGTCAAGGGTTTTTTGCAAATAGAAACACTTCCTCCACATACCTTCCTCCACATGCCTCCCCATACATGTCAACAACAGTGAGTATTTGGCCAGTATATTGTTCAATATGTACAGTTGTCCAACAATTTCTGATGGTTCCACTCTTTCAACATCTTTCAATTATCGGCATACCCAAGGGTCATACATTTTTTCTCTGCTGGGCTAAAGACTAAAATTGTCTTCCCTGATATCACCATGTAAAATGGTGATCAAACTATTTAGACTCTCCATATGACTTTCTTCTGTAAATAACCACCTTTCAAATACATAAGATATTCATTGCCCACACATGCCTTTGTTCAGTTTACTGTAATTTGTTATGTATTTTGGCTATGTGTTAATACATATGTTTTATTTAGGCTTTTGTGATTGATATTTATGTCTTCCACTTTTCAACACTTCTCACTATTGGATGGTGCTCCAGTCCCTAACCTCTCCAATAAGTGGGAGATGCCTGTATAATTGCATTAAATATTCAAAACATCTATGAAATTCTTTGCCTTTGTTTAGAAACATCCTACTAAATATCTTTGTGCTGTCATTTCGTAATATCATACGTGATTAAACATGCTTTCTAAATTAAAGCAATTTTTAAAGGATGAGTCACTTGCATGCCACATGATCACTGAAAGATAATTTGCTTTTGTTTGGTGCAGTGGTGATGCATTCACAATAAGTGCCTTATCTCACCATCTGGTCCAGTATTTGAAATATATTTTGTGTCCTTATAGATTGTGTTGTTTGGGAAAAGCTGTTTCTTGGGATGATAAAGTTTTTTTCTGTACCCAAGCATTCTTCTTTACAACCATTCAGTCAATATTAATCAATCAACAATATTTATAAGGGCAGTGCAACCCAAAAGTAAGGGAACAAAGGCTACAATCCAGAGTAACTACAGGAGCATGTAAGAGACATTACGTGCACCAGTAGTTCCTGCACAACCTAGTGAAAACCTATGGGAAGTTCATATTGCAATCCAGAGTAACTTGTTCTTACTCTGGAGCAAGGACTCCCTGTAGTTACTCTGGATTGCGCCCAAAGTTTGCTTACCTTGAGGAGGCCTCCATGATTGCCCTCCAACTACAGTATGCAGCACATGCCCCTTGACATGCCTATAACAGTGCTGCAAAGTTGGATAGGATTGAGCTCGAGCATATTTATTGATATTGTATTGATAAATATCATACTCTATGATGGGGATGGAAAGGGTAATTATTAGATTGGAATACATCAATTTGTATGTCCAATCTGTCTATGGCTCTTAAAGGTCTCTTAATAAAAAGAGACCACATTCATTCTCTGGAAGGTTTTCTGGTGCAACTGGATTCAAGAGAGGTGTTGCTATCATTCTTGTTAAGTGATGAATGTCTCACATGTCTACTGATTCATGAATGTTTCTAAATTTCTTTGGAGCATTGGCACATGGCATACAACAGTGTTAGTTCATGAACATTAGTGTTCATGAACTATGAGGGGTTGCCCAATCTTATTGAAATTCTCACTTTGCCTTACAACATGGACACATCCGTGGCTATGAGAGAGAAATGTGTGCCCCTAACTGCTTTCAGTCCACTTCATATCTGAGAGTCATTTAAATGCCATTTGCTCTTGCATTGATTGGCAGTGATATTCAGTAATTAATGTTTCAATTTGACCCAACCAATGCAAGATGAGAAATCATATGTGGCTCTGGTACATTTTCCTACGATGTGATCAGGGATGCTAAGTGAATTCTTCAGTAAGTTGAAAAGGAGGATGCTTTTCCTGTGGCTCTTCTCGACAGCTAGCCAGAAACAACTGATATAAACCAGCTCCATTTGCAGAGGCCATGATAAGACACGACACAAGCTGGAATTCAATTGAGACTTTATCTGGCCTTATTTCTTCAGCCTGAATTTCATGCAAATAGAGGAATAAGACAGTGAGAAGCTACTTGCCCTGACCATCTGCCTCCATTAATAATAATGGGTTACACAAAGCCTGGGTTCTGCATCCCATTAATTGAGATGCAAAGCAAACAGATATAAATCAAAGGGATAAATGTCTTTGTTTGGTCTAATCTGGGTAAAATGACTTGTTATCAGGATGATATTGCAGCTCAAAGTGACAGGTGTGAACATGAACAACCCCAGTTTGGAGAAGGATGCCAGCTCCAAGGTGGGCTTATCTCTGCCCGAACTTTGTCTTGGTATTAGCTCATAAAGCTCTTGTCACCCCCTACCAGGAATTCCAGTGCCTCAAATAAGGTGCTTCTAATCTGAGTCAGGCAAAGCCCTTCTTGAGCTTGCCCATTTGTATCTGGGATTCATCAGGCTCACAAACTTACAATCTCTGGTTGAGAGAGGCAGTCATGCAAGCAATCATTCCATTCTTCAGCCACGCCAGACAAGGACAGGGGGTCTTTTGCATTTCTAAATGCTAGTTGTTCTTTCTACAATAGTAAGAAAAGCTGTTTTTAAACAATTTCAAAGGGACACATTTAAGTTTTTTAAAACTGCTTTATTTAACTCATTTTTGGTATCAGCAAGGAGTCCCAGAATCAAACTCATGTAAATATTGAGGCACAACCTTATTCCATTAGCAAAAACCCAGGAAGTGAATCTTTAAATCTATTTTTCCACTTTTAAAAATCTAATTCCATCTTTTTATCCATGGGAAGTTCTGGAATTGAACACTAGCAAATAATAAGGGCACCTGCATTTCTTTTTTTTTTTGAATTTTTCTACTTCAAAATAAGACTCAAAACAATGCTTAAGCGAAAGACAAATAAGAAATTTAAGTTAAGACCTAAAAATACACCAGTGAAAACAAATTACCGTAAAAACAACACAAACAAATAGAACAGAAAATAAAATTTAAAAAGTTCCCAAGAACAGACCCTATAAATTAGGTTATTGACAAGTTTGTCAATAATCTGTTGGAAAGCTTTGGGGAACTAGGGCAACTTTTTCTAAAATTTTCTAAAACTCTGAACAAAAACATTCAGCTGGGCCTTCACAGTCCCTACTTTGGTGCCATGACAGAGAATGTTCTGCTTTGAGCACCTGCAGAGCTGACCTAGTGATTCTCTACTCAGTGGTGCAGACTGAAGTGGGAAATAGGGGCAAGATATGTGCAGAGGTGATATTTGGCTTAAAGAGATGTTCCACTCAAGGTCCAGAAAGCTACAATGTTCCAAGTCCAAGAAAATCCAACTTCTTCATTTGATCTGTATGATCTGTAAGTTCTCAGAGCGTGAAAAGCCCTCCAGAGTGTGAAAAGCTCTCCAGCCACACATCATGGCCTATGAAGATCCACCATTTACAGTATATAATCATGCAGACAGCTAAAATTAAGTTTATTAAGCTTCTGGTGAGTTTGATATACGACTGTGGGGTTCACATGGTTGGATGGGTCACAAACGGAGCAGGTTTTCCCACCTTGTTCAAGACATAGATGAGACCCCTGCTCTGTGTCCGTGTATCTTGGGGCATGGTACAATGCAGGATAATTATGATTCCTTTCTGAATTATGATAGTACATGGCACAAAATATAATTTACTTTAATTATCATTGACTAATGCAGGCCTGCTAAGGCTGTATAACACTGAAGCTGTGGTTTTGATGGATAGGCTCTTGGCAGGGTGAATCTACAGCAGCTGTACTTCCCCACAAGTGTGCTGTAACTGTGCCAAATGGTACTTCATAAATTCTGAACCCAGGCAGACTCCCAAGCAGGAGCAGATACAACTATTGAGGATGGCAGCGGCAGCATGGATTAAGGGGGGGGGAAAAAGCCTGCTTCCATTTCCCTAACACAGTGGTGAGTGAGAGTGGTTTTTTTCCACTAAGGGTGTCACAACCACTAAGGGTTTCAAAAGAATATGATAGAAATAGCTTAAATTAGGCAAACACCTAATCTTGATTTCTGAGAATAGGTGAGCAGTAGAGCCGTATAGTAACTGGTAACTATAGTAGTAATTTCTCTCACATGCCACATATACTGGGATCCAAAGGGGGGGGGGGAAGCTGAGCTCTGGGGCCAAGTCAGGGTAGGTAGTGTCAGTTCTAGTTACTCCAGGGTATTGTTTAGGACAAGCCAGGCAGTGAGGAAGATCAGCATTCAAGATCAGTATTAAAAGCAGAGAAAGTATATTGCTAAGTGCCCTCTTTCCCTTCAGCGTCTTACCTTTAGTGCTTGCCATGTAAGAGCATTAAATAGAACATGCTGTGATGGTGCCCAAGATAAGCTTTTGCTGCTTTCCCCAAACCACAGGTGGTCCACAAGACTATGAGAAGTCGCCTGTGATGTCTATGAAAAAAGATTGCCTTTGATCTCTTCCAGCATGGACCAACAGGGAGGGCAGAGAATGAACTGGCCAGAGCCAGCCACAAAAGCATCAACCACAAATCTTCAAAATTAATAATACATCTAATAATTTTCTAATTACATTGTATATTTGTGTGAAGGAGTGGTATCTGCATGCTGGACCCATGAGAGGGGGTACAAGGGGGATAATTTGTACACTGACCCAGGATTAAAAGGGGACCCAGGAGCCAAAAGAGGTCCCCTCCTAGGATCTTAGTTTTCAATCCAATTTCACCCAGACTTGCTGCCTATTGGGATGCTGGGTGTATGGCAGCTGGGCCAAAGACTGCATATCTGACACTCATGAACACTGTCAAATATGGGAGGAAACTGGATTGCTACAATAGCACAATTGCTCGTGAATCTGTTTATCATGAAGGAGTGTATCAAGGACACAACTATGGAACGATAGCTGCTGCAGAACTACATTTTGGGACACACAGAACACTTCCTACTGTAGTGTGAACCTAAATATGATGATCTAATTTTCTGTAATGACTGTATATCATTGCAGAGAACAACAATTTTAGAGACTTCCGAGTGTGTTTGGTCTTCTATATTACTGTACTGGGGTACCAACTCAGTGTGGCAAATAGATCTGGGCTCCACATTTGCAAGACTCTTCCTGCTGTTGTAACTCTCCCACTGCCCTTTTTTACCCTATTCCCACCCATGTTCTATCCACACCTGTCACCACTCTCCCTTCCAGTGGCGTATCTTATATGTAGAGTATCTTATATGTGTTGTACCATGGGCACATAAGCACTGGCAGGCACAAGTGCATCCACCCCTATAGCACTCCCTCCACGCCAGCACCCTTTTATGCCAGCTGGAGAACACTCTCTGGCAGGTGGGTGGTTCTAGCTGAGCCGTGCATGTGCCCTTCTGTGCCAGTTAATGTTTCCTGGCTGGTTCAGAAGCTCATGTATGCAACTCAGCTGCTGAGCTGCGCATGCACATTTTGCAGCTGGCCAAAGAAACCCTCAGGCTGGCTGCAAAGGGCACGTGGGCAGCTGCAGATGAGCCGTGCATGTGACTCAGAGAGTTTCTCCAGCTGGCTGTGAAGAACCCATGTGTGCAATGACATTATGACATGATGACAGCATGTCAAGTGTGCCATTGGTACACCCCTGCTCCCCTCCCCTCTGATTCACCCTTCCTTCCCTTTTGGGAAGGGCCACTCCTCCCAAACTGTACCCATGATAAAATTCTGCTTGGAAGTTCTGGCTGCATGTGATCCACACAAATTCCAGTTTTTGTCTCGGTTATCCATGGGCTCCTTAAGTTTGAAAATTGCTACCTTAAGGAGTCCTGAGATTTCAGCTGAATCCTTGCCATCCCCAAATATGATGCCAGTCCAGGTCAGGATGGGGATCATTGTGAAACTGCTGGGACAGACTTCACCCACCTCTCCAGCTTCGTGAATGAGAGGAAGGCTTGCACTTGCCATATCCACCAGATGGCAATGGCTCACCATAGGAAAGCATAGCATGTGACATTGTGGAAGGTGGAGGCAGCGTTATGATCACCTGAACCGAAATCCAATGGGATGATAGGATCTTCAAGCAGAGTTCCTAGGCCTGCTGGACATTTATAACTTCTGGAAAAATAAGTTCAACCATAGCGGATTATCTTAATCACATTGATGTATAAAGGTGCTCAGTGGAAGAAAAGGTGCCAGTTTCATTGAAGACTTCACTGTGACAGGATGCTGTAGACTTTTGGCTCTACTCAGTCACTGAGCATAGACCAGTCACTTTCAGTCACTGTCCTGTGGCACCTTGGTGTGCCATGAATTGGTCTGCGGGCATGACGTAAGAGTTTGGGGAGGGGTCAATAATTTGTTGTGTTGCTGTTATTATTTCATATTAGTGAATATAGAATATATTCCCCCATAATGCTAGGCTGTGAAAGGCTAAACTAAGACTTAAGTCCAGGGGAACTGAACTCTGTGTCATATTTTAGTGATGGTCAATATGCTTATATCCTGCATTCCACAAAATAGTCAGTTAGTTCCTCTCTAGTACTTGATAGGCTTAAAAATGAGGTAAGGAGTTCCTCTCACCCCTAGTTATTGTTTGCATCCTGGCCAGTGGTGGGATTCAAATAAATTAACAGGTTCTATGTCCTAATAACCTAAATTAATAACAGGTTCTATGTCCCATTAGTAACCGGTTCTCAGAACCAGGCACTCATTAGCAAAGGGTTCTATAGAACCTGTGAGAACCCCCTGAAGCCCACCACTGATCCTGGCTGATCTCAATAAATATCCAGGAAAATCCATTAATTCATTAAAACTAAAGCACTTTGGTGGTCCTGGTCCTAGACTCTGAGAAAGCTTGCTTCTCACCCCAAGGAGAGAGCCTTATCTCTCCCCAAGGCTTGACTCAGGTTTCCTCACAATTCTTCTCTTTTTGGTAACATTATTTATTTCCAATGAATGCAGGCATCAAGGTGTGTAGTTGTGTTGCTGGGCCCAGCTAACATTTTTATAAGAGTGAGATGTGGCTCCCCCACTGCATGGCATGCTTTGTCAATTGTCAAGAAACGGATAGTGTGCCTTGACAAATATCATACCTTGTCAGTGTGCCATGAAATGAAAAAGATTGAAAATCACTGGCATAGGCTATGTGAACGTCACTATGGAGGATTGGGATCCTCTGAGCTGTGGATTGATGCCAACTGCAGAACACCATTGGTAAGAAGAATATCACCATTGCACCACACAGACCTCAGGCTAAAGGGCTAGCTGAATGGCACAGACTGCAAAAGATGTACTGATTATTTCAGGGGATTAAAGCACTTATAGGACAGCACTTGGAACATGCCTGGATTAATTCCATATTGATCTTTCAAGGGATCTGCATTTCAAGGAGCCCCAGGAGTCTTGACACATAAAATTTTACATACATTTTCTCCACGGGGATCAGTGCAAAACCACTGTGCCATTTCACCATGGTTTTCAACAAACTGAACATGGGCTTCATGGGACCAGCCTCATAACAAGTGCAAGTGGCACATCTAAGGACATCACAAAAACCAACTTTGTGGATAATCCTTCATTTGAATTCCAACCTACAAACACCAGGCATTGACTTATATGACTTATATGAACAAAGTTATTGACTTATATTGACTTGTATGAACAAAGTTAATGGATTCCAACCAATAGGCTTGTTCTCCACACCCAGAAAGCAAAAATAAGTATATCTTACCTGAGAATGGTCTCTGTTTTCTAGTCCATCCAGACCTAGATTTTTCAGGCCCATGGCTAGGTCTTGTAAGACCACAGTTGTTATGAGGGGCATTTGCTATGCGAGTTACCACTATATATCTAATAAGATGGGAATCTGTCCAACTTCCCAAAAGGTGGACAGTGGAGAAATTAAAAGCAAATTACATACATCTTATATAATCAATCCAGTTCAGCACATTCCATGCCCAGGCCCACCAACTTGTCCAACCTCCTTCTCTATATGGACAACACACTCTTCAAACTGGTTTGAAATTAGTTAGATCAAAAAAGCAAATGGTTTGTCTGACATATTCCCAAAGGATGCTCCCGGCATCAGATTTATTATAGTTATATTCTACATAATAGGAATTTTAGGTTGCAATCCTAACCTCCACTTAGTCTGGCCAAAGCCCTGGCATATGTCCTGTGGGGGGTATCACAAAAGTGCCATGAGGCAATTCTGCTCCACACCTGAGGGGGGCAGATTAGGCCAATGCACAGGTTTAGACTACCCTCCCTACACCACCATAGAAAGAGAGGTCGGGTGAGTTAGAACAGCCTAAATTTCTTAGGATTGCACCCTTATTCACAAAGACAGAGAAGTTCATTTTCTCAATTATTGTGATGCAAGGTGTTCAATACTGGATGAGGTGACCTGTTGTGGTTGGGTGGTTAAAAAGCACCTGGCATGGGTCCTAGACCTACCTCTCCTTCCTATGGGTGTTTTGGCCAGGAAGCCTGGGCTGCCCCAGCTGCTCCAGAGTTTTCTAACTAGGCACCAAGTACATGACATCTGGGGATGGCTTGCTCCTGAGGAGAACTCCCTCAAATCACACTAAACAAAGAACAGCTGTGGTGCCTGCCTTAGAAGGCGTCTCTAATGAGACTGCCAGTACAGTCTACAGTGAATACAAGGAGCTTCTAACCTGCTGTTTCCCCAGGTTAGTGGGCTGCTGTAGTTGTGCCATATCCTGAGGTTGAGAGGCAGAGGTTGCAGCTAGGCTGGCCAAGAACTCCGATTTTTGGTCAACACTGCCATTCTTACTCTCTCTTATCATGGACACATATGGGTCTACTCATTTCTATACCTGCTCCTGGGGTGGTATAATTCTGAGGAGCTGAAAGAGGGAATTTCTTCCCTGGAAACAGGCTCTGGATCCAGAGTAACTGCTCTGCTCTAGGCAATGCTAAACATGCCCTCAACATGCCTCTCCTGAACTGCTAGGGCAGCCCAGGTCCACCTGTCTTGGGGCAGCCTGTTGCCTTAGGCTGCCCCAACCCTTTTCCAGAATAATTGGGAAGTTGCAGTTGGGTCAGCCCAGTGATAGACAGAGTAACCCAAGTGCACTTCTGGATTGTGCCTTTAGATGGCCATTTTGGGATTGAGGTATGGGCAATGCACTTACAAACACATGTTTGTTGCAGACAACAGCAGTGAATCAGGGTCAACTCTGCTCAACTCACCCTGATAGGAAGGGTGTGTGTGTGGAACATTCTTACGCCATAGACATACAAATGGGAAACCAAATCTTCTAAACATGAATGGGTTGGTTGGGCAATCCAAGTATTGTCTGAACTGTGAAATGCTATTTTTCATTTCCCTTAGAAACATTCAAAAATGGCTTCTCCTACCTGCATTTCAAAGTGACACATGTCCTCATTTCAGATTCTACCACTTTGTTTTGCCGCATGTGTAGCCCAGACCTCAGCCAAACATTTGCCAAGCGGCAACTCACCTCAGGATACCTGTAGCCACTTGATAAGTCCACATGGCAACTTTCCATATGGTGAATATACCTATTCTTGCTGTGTCACGAAGCAACTTCAAGTACTTTTGGAAGATTCCCAACTAATCCTTCCACAGGGCTGGCAAACCTTTGGCAGGAATCCACCGAGGAATGTCTTTTTCCTCAAGTCCTAAGAGTTACACACTCCTCTTGGAAGCAGAAATGTTGCATTTCCCTGGGAATACCATTTGCTCACATTGTTTCTAGGGCTCCTAATTACTATTTCACTGTGGATGGTTATTTCCCATTATAGCTATTAACCTTAGCTTATTTGAGGCTAAATACTTGTACGCTAGGGATTTTTCTTTGCATATATTACAACATGGGAAAGTAGGCCTTTTCTTTATTGCATACTATATATTTTAAGTTATTTCAAAAACCCTCTCATCTGCTCTTAAAAAGCAAAGTATATTTGAACTCCATATGCATGACGTGACACTCTGTTTTGTCTGTTTCCTGCTGGAACTGATGGTCTTTGCTTTGCCCAAATAAATATTTGCCGGTTGAATGAATTCACAGTTCTCTGTATTCTTCCTATGAGTGGTATGCATTTTTTTCTAATCACAATCTCTACGTTATCCCTCACTGTTGTGAACCACAATATGTTCTAGATAACAGGCATCAGACACGGGCTCAAGGCAGAGCCCATCATATATTCATCTCTTGCTGCAATTAGCAATTAATTAGCCATCTCTTGCACTGGAAGACAACTTTAGCATCTCTGATTGCCCTCCAGTCAGCACTGGTTACTTATGGTTAATGCCAGGCAAATTCATTTCAGACAGCATGAATATCATATACATACATGTTTGATTACATCTGTAACACAGTATGCAAATGGTATACTATAAAATATACTATACAATATATACCATACAAATATACAGTGGTGCCTCACGTAAAGAACGCCTCGCGTAAAGTAAGTTTCACATAACAAACAAAAATTTCTCTAGGATTCTGCTTCACGTAAAGATAGCACTGGCTCCTCTGTGCACTGGTTTGTACGCTGGTCCTCCATGCACCGGCGAAGCCTTCTCAGGGAAGCAGGAGTGGTGGGCGCTGAGGCGACTGGAGTGCACACAGCCAGGGAGCTTTTTCCGTTCATCTGTCTCCATCCAGAGGTCCCTGCATGGCAGAGTCAGGGAGGCTTCAGGAGGAGCACCTCTGCCTCTGTGATGCTGCAAGCTGCGGCGCCACCACGGTCTCCCACCCTCCACTGAGGGACTTGGAGGCGAGGATTGCAAAGCCGGTCCCCGTGGGGCCTGAGACCCATGGGGGGAGGCTAACTGGGCCCAACAGGGCTAGACAACTTCTCCTCCTTCTGCTCCAATGAGGAAGAACGGAAAAAGGAGGAAGCTGAGGACTCAGACAATGATACCCTCCTCTTCGCCCAAAAGCCCATGGGCACGAACGAGGGGGCAGGGCCATCAGGATACCCTCCTCGTCGCCCCAAAAGGCCGCCGATCGCGGCTGCAGCTGCCAAAGTGCGGTGAGGGGGGATCCATATAGGGCCCCCAGCACCAGATTCCCTCGGGGTCTGTGGTAGTCCCAGGCCAGGAGGGGCAAGCCTGTCCAGATGCCCTGGTTCCCAAGCGTTGGTCGGAAAGGAAAAGACAGGGCAGGATGGAGAGAGAAGCACAGGGAAATGGAGGCAGGTGTAGAGAAGAAGTAGAAGAAAGGAGACAGGCCCTCTCCTGTAGGCCTCAGTAGGCTTCCTAGGCCCTGTAGGCTTCTTCTGCCTTGTCCTGGGCTAATCCACTCCACAAGGGAAAAGGGAAGCAGAATGAAAAGAAGCTGAAAACAGAAGCCAAAAGGTAGAAAAGAGAAGGAGACTAGCTGAGCTCTATGGAGCACAGCAAGACGTGGCCTTGCTCAAAGGCAGCCAGAGCTGGACTGGGAGGGGCTGCCCCACACAGGAAGTCTTATGTATTTGGAAGATGGTCTTTTATTGAAGAAAGTCTTAAGGAAATGCAAAAAACAGCTGAATCGCCATATCACATACACATCAAAATCATGGAAGACAATTTTAGCCTTTAGCACATCAGAGACAGCTTGAAAGAGTGGATCACGTGTTGAATAAATGGGTTCTGAGCAGTTGTGGGATTCAAATAAATTAACAACAGGTTCTGTGTCCCATTAGTAACCGGTTCTCAGAACCAGGCGCTCATTAGCAAAGGGTTCTATAGAACCTGTGAGAACCCCCTGAAGCCCACCACTGGTTCTGAGTTTAACTGAAAGGTGTTGAAAGAGCTGAAACATCAGATAATGAACTGCCAGAAAATGGGGGACTCCGGTAGTCAATCATTCCAGAGGCCCCAGTTGAGGTGAGGAAACACTGGGGAGATTGGTAATGACTTAAAATGGAAATATGAATGTTGTGGGGAGTGATGCCTACATCTGGCAATGCCTCATTAGTACTCAGGTCCCATACGTTCATTGATTCCAACACTTTTAATCAATTAAACACTGACATTGTTTAATGTCAGTGGCATTGACATTAACAGCCCTCTTGACAGCCCTTCTGACATAACTCCAGACTAGTGGAAACACTTTTTAAGACCTGACTGGTCAATAGGTATCTTCAGATATTTTTGGCTATCACAGACAATCTATTTGGTCAAGACCTTTGAAGTAGGTTTACAACAATTGCTGCTGGGTCATTCATTTAATTTGTATGTGTGCTAGTTTATCATGTGCAACTTTTCCAAACGGCCAATTCTGGCAAAACACTGAGCCAGCAAGGAGGTGATCACAATTTTTAATTAATTGGTGTTCTGCTTCTTTTTCTTGCCTTTTTAACATGCAGAGCATTCTCTGTGGGGGACTCTTGGTTAATTTTGACTAGTTTTAAAATAACCCTTTGCATTGCCAACTATCAGAAAAAGTTCTGACTAAAATTACAGTAAAGAAAGCTGGTTAGAATGTGCTTTTTCCTGTTAAAAATATTTTAAGGCAGTGTTTCCCTACGTTGACAACTGGCATTCATCTATCACATGGAGTGCTCCCCTTTTCTACTGATAAAACTGATCCTTGTTCAAGTGATTTGGTTTTGGGGTTGCCTTCCAAAGCTGACAAGTAGCCTTTATGTCATTGGTAAGTATACTGCCAGAAGGATATAATCATAAGCAGCATTACACATATATGAATGCATATGAAGCATTACACAATTATTAATCTCAAGAAGCAAGCAGGACAGATAAATACACTTATGCTCCAGGGTTTGCTGAGAGCATCAGTTCAGTTTTGGGCAATGCCTACAGCTACTCTGTGCAGTATCCTGCAGGTAGCCTACCTCCTTGCTTTTTAATATATACCTATTATGCCTAAAAGTAACTGTGAACATATTTATAGCAATATATTTGTTTTTATATTAATGAGTATGAGAGGAAAATTTGGATGGTAAATGACAAAAAAACAGCAGCGCAGATCTGAACATACCAGGACTGCTGTGGACTGCCTAAGAATGGCACTAGGATCAATACAAGAAGCTAAATTATAAGATGCCAGGCTGAATTTAAGACATTTGTCAAGGTAAAGATATTATTCCAGTGCATTGTATATCCAGTGATATCTTCTATATGTTTGGTGACCTTTCTTGAGTTATAAATCGTGCTTATCAGTAAAAAGCAGTCCAGTGATGTGCTTATTGCTTCTGAATCCAAAAGAACCCTTTCCCTCTGGCAATGCAAATAGGGCCAGGAGACATTATGATTATTGTCAGGTTTACTGGATTCAGGGTGCAATCCTAACCAATTTTGGCCCACACAATTTACCCGTCTCCCAATTCCCATGGTAGCATAGGGAGGCCAGCACATGTCTGTGCACTGGCCTAATCCTCCCTCCCCCAGAGTGGCACTAACGGCACTTTCATGATACCCTGAGGCCAGCACAGGACATTTGCCACCCTAACCAGTGGTTAGGATTGTACTGTCAGTTGTGTTGCCAGGCCCCTGTGGCATCCTGGGCCAGTCCCATGCCTGTGCTGTCACCTCGTCCACATGCATGCATAGCTCTTACTTCCAAAAATGACTCCAGTTGGAGTTGTACGGAGCTGAGAACTGTTGGGAAGGAAGATTTTGCTGCATTTGTGAGGCACCTGAGGTGAGCACTGTCATCTCCCCTCAGTGAAGACTATGGAAAACTGTCAGGCCATCGTGTGGGGCCATACACATTCCTGGCCCACCTGTGTCACTGAGAATACTGGAACCCCTCTTTTTGCTTCCCTTAAAACTCCAAAGATGTGTTTCTCAAGGTGGAAGCTCCTTGAAATTCTGCTTTAATTTTGCTTAGTATTGATGCTACCTGTACTTACCTTAGAAGAGAAATGTGCTCACTGGCACATTGTATGTCATTATACACAGTGCTTCTCTTTGTGTGATTAGATGTAGAATCTCTGCCTTGGAAGCCAGCTGAGCCAGCAGGACACCCAGAATGTGTCAAGAACATTTTAAAGAATACCTATTCATCTGGGAGGTGTGCTGTAGCCCAGAATACTTGAAAGGTCAGTTGTTAAAAGGACCATTCATAATCTAAATGGATGGTGTGCTTTTCACAGGAGGCCTTGTCTCCAACAGCAAATTGAAGGTGCCTGAGCTGCTGTCTTGCAAATGGATTAATAATTATAACGAAACAGAGAATAGCTGCGATGCAAGTACCTCAAAACTAGATAATTTAAGAATAGTTTGGATGATTACTAATTAGATCCGGTGACATGGGAGGATTTGAATTATTCATGAAGAGCTGAAAACTGTGGGTAATTCGTTTTGTGCACTTCGCTGCAGCTAATTTGAAGGCTGTTTGTTAATTTTTGCCTTTGAATTGTGCCCCCCTGACATTCTTCTGGAATAGCAACATATAAAATAAAACCAAGGCATCCTGTTTAGCAGATTCTTTGTGTGGCAGATAAAAATGTGGGAACATGTTTTGCAGTGTGACATTTTTGCAGTGTAATACTATGCAAGTTTACTCAGATGTTGAGTTTACCTGAATTTATTCTCAGTGTGTAGAACACCTCTATATATTCTCTAATACCTCTACAGGCAAATGGAAGCATCTATTTAACCAGTGGTGGGATTCAAATAAATTAACAACAGGTTCTGTGTCCTAATAACCTAAATTAACAACAGGTTCTATGTCCTAATAACCTAAATTAACAACAGGTTCTATGTCTCATTAGTAACCGGCTCTCAGATCCAGGCGCTCATAAGCAAAGGTTTCTGTAGAACCTGTGAGAACCCCCTGAAGCCAACCACTGTATATAACCTATTTCAGAGTTTCTCTATCTGTGGGTCAGGAACCAGTAGGTGAATCATGAGCCATTTCAAGTGGATCCCATTCATTTTAATATTTTACTTTTAATAGTAAAATGCTACCAAGCTATGTGCCAGCCTTTAGGGAAATGTTACAGATCTGTACTTTTAACAGGCTACTGTGAATATGTTTTTAACAATGTGCTTATTCCTGATTAACTGTGGGTAGGATTGCAGCATAGGATTGTAAAAATTTTCCTTCTTGATGACATCAATTCCAGTCATGACATCACTTCTGGTGGGTTTTAATAATTCTAAAAATAGATCAGAACCACTGACCTATCTAGTACAATTTTAAAGTTATTATAATTTACAATAATTTATAAGTATAATTTATAAAATGGAATAAAAACACATTGTGCTTTCTGCACTTATAGCTTTGGAAAAAACACCCAAAATCCATGAAGAAATAAAACTGTTTTCACCCATACCTACTCTTAACCATTTTTGAAACTGAAAGAATGTTCCATGTGCTGTGTATATAGCCGAACTGGCAATTATATTATCGCCCTCTCTCCATCTCCAACCTAGCCTAATTTGCTGTTTTACACCTCTATTCTTTCCTCCTTGACCGCAAGATCCCATACAGCTGAAGACCTTGGCAATATGCCATAAATGATGGCAAACATGCCCAGTATGGCAAGTGTGCACTTTATGAAAAACACCGTGGCATCAGTCATAATTAACCCTGAGGTCCGTCATAGTCTGGGGCTGTCTCAGTCACATCTGGTTTCCTGCCTGAAAATGCTTCAGTTTATGTACATTTTGCTGAAAACAACCACAAGGCCAATCTCTAGGCAGTGGCAGCTGATAAAAGATGAATGATCTGTCACTCAGAAAGATGTTCCAGCCACTGACACAATCAAGTGCATGCATAGATATATATGCCTCTGCCCCCTTTGGCTTTTGTTGATTCGTATCTGCTTTGCAACTCTTGCGACCTGTTATGGAAAATGTGGGGTTCCTCATGGGGACCATAAGTACTCCTTTCCAGGACATCTCTTCTTTTTTTTAGTTTGTATCCTGGAAAAATCTTCATTGTCCTCCTTTTTTCCTTATGAGCAGTTAGCAAATAGCCTTCTTATAACTAATAAATTACAGTAAAATCTTGGCTTGAGAGTAACTTGGAATGAGAGTGTTTTACAAAACATGCAAACATTTCTAAAAAATTTCAACTTGATATATAAATGATGTCTTGATAAACAAGCAAAAAAAAAAGTCCTGGCCAGGATATGGTCAGTTTCAGCACTCCGTCAGAACCTGCTCAGTCTGAGAGACCAGCCTATGGATGTCTACTCTAAAGTAAGCCTATTACAGTCAGTAATAGTAGTCCAGTAGTCACTCCTATGTAATGGGGGCAATGGACAGGAGCCTGCGAGATCTAGCCATGCATGTCTACTCTAAAGTAAGCTCTATTACAATCAATGGGGCTCAGTCCTGTGTTAAGGGGGCAGATTGTAGTCTGAGAGACATTAGACACTGTGCCTGCAAACCTTAAGACACTTTCCTGGGAGTAATACCCTCTGAACACTATGGGGCTTACTTTTGAATAGGATTGCACTCTTAGTGCAGCTTAATTTGTTTTATTTTTCTATATATTTTGTATTTTCTTTATTATTTTGTATTATCCCACAGTATTGTAATCCTTTTCATTTGAATATTTTTGGGTTGTGGAATAAATTGTCTGAGTTTCCATTATTTCTTATGAGAAAATCTGCTTTGATATACAAGCGTTTTGGATAGCAAGCATGCTTCTAGAATGAATTATGTTCATAAACCAAGGTATCATTGTATATGTAATATTTTTAAATGTAATAATAAATAAAAGTGATGCAAAGGATTGAAATATGAACATTTTATAAATGGAAAGTGAATGGTTGCAAAAATAAGATGTGGCATGCCGATAAATTGCATTTATGCTCTCATCATGCAGTGACAACTATTTTGTGATTTGGTTTTGTCATCAATCTGATTTGTTGTCTTGTACATTTTGCAGAATATTTTCTTATTTGAACTGTTTTTTGAATGCAATATAAACTGACTTACTAACAAATGGTTTAACATATGTTCTCTCTTACAGTTGCTTATTTTGAAACTACGGAGGCCACTTCTTCAGCTTGATGTGGTTATGTTCACTGGCTAAACTGGGACTGTTATGTAAAGCAAGGAACATCTCTTGGCTTCACATTTTGTGAAAAGAAATCCCTTTTCTTCTCACACCCCTAATCTGGTGAAGGAATATAGCAGGGCTGAGGAATGGCAAGAACAAGAAGATTTGGATTCATAATTTGGGGGGAACAAGTCTGGGGGCAGTCACTGAGGCCGTCTCAGGTTAAGGGAACATTTATTTCCTATGGTCTATATTGCACTGTGCTACATCTGTCTTGGAAAGTTGGATAGGATTGGACCCTCACAATAATTAGGAATTCCTGGCAATCTGGGTCAGAGAGGACAAAAGGAGTCCCCAAAAGGTCTCTTCTTGCTACTGGCTGACCTTCTCTGATCCAAAAAAGGGCACAGAGATGAAAAATTGAGTGGAGAGTGTGGAAAGGTAAAATTACCTTTAAAAAATAAAGTTGAGAAAGGGAATCATCTAGAAAGGAAGGAAGCTACAGAAGATAAGCTAGTTGAGGAAGGAAAAATAGCAGGAAAATTGGAACAGAGGATCAGCAGGGAGAAGATGCAGAAATGTGGAAAGTCCATATTTGAACTAAGCAGTCAAATATTTGACTACCAGGCTCTAGGACACTCTGGATACTTTGCATCTCTGTCGTAGTATTCATTTTCTTTTCTTTAGCAGTAAGTACCCATGTTTTTAATTATGAAATCAATCTTATAGGCTAGCTTAATGCACACAGCTCTCAACTACAGATGAGGAGAGGCAGACTGGCAATCACTCTGTAGTCTAACCAGTATGAACAATATTGTTTTACCTCATAAATAAAAAACAGTTACCACATGCAATTAACTCACAACTATAACAATTATTTTTTTCCAAACCCACAAATGATCCAGCCACAAACCACTGCTGGTTACAAGGCAAGAGTGTCCATAACTTATCACAAACCAAACAAGGCTATAAGGCTACCATTCCATGCAAACGAAACCTGAGAGTAAATCCCATTTAGCAAAATTCTTCTTTAATTAAGCAAGATTACTTCTGAGTAGACATGCACAGGATTGTGCTGAAATCTCTGTTACAAGTTCTCAGTCTGTGAGGAAATTCAATGAGGATGGTGCTATCAGGAATTTTATCAGGGGGGTATAAAGTTTCTTTTGGACCCTTTCCATCTCTATTGGATCATAATTTCTATGAATTACAATATAAAAAACTACATAGGTTTACACAAAATATGAATGCTAGTCTTCACACAACATACCCATCCATCTTCTGAAATTCCAGAAAATTTCTGACTCCCTCCTTTGATTCCTGGATTCCTTTATTACTCCCAAGCCCCAGAAAAGCCTGTCTCATGGGCACTGGTGGGAATGGAAAATGTCAGATCCTAGAAATTATTGGTTCTTCTTCTTCAGCTCCTGGGCCTCCTTTTTGAATCTGGGCCCAGGAACAAGTTACCTCCTGCATCTCCCATGGGCGCTGAAGTTCTGGTCCTTGGCCATTTTTCCTCGTTTTCCAGCACCATTTTTCTTCCTTTCCTTCTCTTTCTTTGCTCTTTCATCTGCTCACTCTTCTTCCCCAATTTGTACCACTTTGGGCAAAATCCAGAGTAACTACAGGGAGTCCTTGCTCCACTGTACAACTTACTCTGGATTCCAATATGAATTTCCCATAGGTTTTCACTAGGTGGTGCACTAACTACAGGTGCACGTAAAGTCTCTTACATGCTCCCATAGGATGCAGTCCACAGTAACTACGGGGAGTCCTTGCTCCAGTGTAAGAACAATTTGCTCTGGATTTGAATATGAATTTCCCATAGGTTTTCACTAGGTAGTGCAGTAACTACGGGTGCACGTAATGTCTCTTACGTGCTCCCGTAGTTACTCTGGATTGTAGGGTTAGTTACTCTGGATTTGGGGGTAAGTTACTCTCTCGTTGTTCTTTCTCAACAGGTTGAGAAGGATTTTCACTTGCCTTGCCTCAATTACCAAATAGGATTAGGCATTAATGCTTTAATAGGGCTAATTTCCCTTGACCCTCACAACAAATCTGTTTGATTGGCTGACTGGCTCCAAGTGATTCAATGAGCTTTGTAATTCAACTCCAAATGTCTCTAGTCCAAAACTGGGACACTAACCACTACACCATACTAGCTCCAGACTAGATATGTAATGCTTCATGAATTTATGTCCATTTGAAGAGATAAAGAACACATAGTAAATAGCGTTGGGAATCTATGCAAAAAAGTAATTTTCTTAGTGTGAAAGCAACACTAATAAAACATGTAAAATGTCATTTTTATTCATTGGGATTAATAAATGATGTGTTTTAAAAGGTCAGGCTCTGCTGTAATCATTGCTATGGGAAAGTTGAGTGTGAGATGAATATCAATATGGTGATGCAGAAAGTGACTTGGTGGTAATAAAGCCCATGCCATAACTGGCTGAGATGCCCAAGTGTCACAAGTACCATTTATATGACAAACATGTTGAAAGAATAGATGCAGAGGGGAATGAAGCATAGCAGATAATTGTGCTGCCCCAGCCATATTCACTTGTGCACCCGCATTGTCCCTGTGTGTGATTAGGAACTATTCATGCATAGTCTCTGTAATGTTGGTTGCGGAGCCTACTTTATGGATGGTCTTTGACAATGCACGCAGAGTCTGCACATATATAGGCCTTGTACATGCATAGGAACCACACAGATGGTTGAATGTGTCATGCCTTGGCTGAGTCAGATCCCAGGGGACCAAAGAACAGTAGGCCCATAGCAAAAGCATGGTTGAAGTCAGTCCCGAGATTATTTGCGGGTGGACAGTGGCATAACTAGGAGGTGCGAGGGTGCAGGTTGGACCGGGTGACACACAAAGGGGTGGTGACACCGCTACTGGTCAAAATGGTAAAATCTGCAGTATTTAGGAAAATACCATCTTGTTATAACTCAATGTTTAATTTACAGCAGACTCCAATGGAACAAACCACACTGAGTTGTTCTAGAAAGGTACCCGTAATGGAAGGCAAACAGAGGAGATCCGACAGTCCCCACAGTTCCTCAGACTGTCTGCATGTTGCTGCATGGAGTAATAGAAGTCCTCTCCCCCCAGACACATACTTCTTCCTGGTTAAAAAACTAACCTATCAGTTTCTGTTCAGGTCTGGAACAACACATTTTTTGTTATCAGTGGCCATCTCTGGAACAAATTCCCACATATATATGTCAGAGGTTTCACCATATAAATATTGTTGATGAGGATGAGGATGATTTTCCAAGAAAAAGCAAAGGTCTATAGCAGAGCGTGGTATCATTTCTGTGTGTTTCCAAGACGCTGCCAGAATAAAGATGCATCTGAAATGTCATGGTTAATGGCACTGCTGCAATCACAGCAATTAACAGTCTACCTATTTTTTCTGCACATCCACCAGCAGAACACCAATAAAATTCAATGGAATGGAAAGTCAGGCACGGAGCACCACCTGCATGCTTGTACTAAGCTTAGCACCACCAGAAGGATGCAGTTGAACTTGCTTTTTTCCAACACTTTCCACTTGAACTGACAGGCAGCAATTTTATTTGATGTTCAATGATTCTATTACTGAGTCCCCAGGTTAGAGAAAGTATAAAAAAGTAACAAAGATTTTTTTGAACAAGATATTGCTTTGCAAAATATAACAGACAGTCTCACTAGCAGCTTCCTTGGCTTCTGGCACTGTACTTTGATCCTTAACAATATACCTCTGTAGCGCCTTGGCAAAGATGAGTGAACTTAGAAGGAAATGGATTCTGCTGTTGTTTCCCCCTAAAGAACAGAGAAGACGAGACTCTCAAGGAAATGCAGTACAAAGTGCCTGCTGCGTTCTTGATTGGGTGACCAGATGTAAAAGGGGACAGCAGGGCTCCTGCCTAAATAGTTGTGCAGTAAAAGGCATTTTGGGGCTGATGTAGTTCATCTTGCAACACACTGAGAAAAGCTGTACAGCTGAAATCTTTCAGAGCCCTTGAAAAGACTCCGTTAAAGCAAATATATGGCACAAAAGGCCCCAATCCTATCCCCCACCATGTTATAGCGTGCAACAGAGACTGCACTGTGTGTTATGGAGGGGGGATTGGAAGTCTCCAGTGTGTAAAAAATACTTAAATCCTATTGTCCATGGGTCTTCTCAAACAATCCAATCATTTTGATGGCTTATGTCTATACACACTGGAACCTGGGAGTTTCTGGAGTTTATGTTTCTGGAGTTTATGTTTCTGGAACCTGGGAGTAAGCCTCCCTGACAATAATAGGAGTTATGAATAGACATACCTAGGATTGGGCTCACCAGGGGTGTCACTAGGGTTTACGTCACCTGGTGCAGAGGCCAGCACATCATGCCAAAATCTTTTTGGGGAGAGAATGGTCTGACTGGGCGCCCACCACATCTCCCAGTGAGAAGGAGGAAGCAAAGATCTGTCGCATGCCTGTCAGAAGTTTTAGCAGTGAACTAAAACTACCACCAACAGGTAGGCGAGATCCCCTCTTCTCCTCCTCACCTGAAGTCCTGGGATGTCAGGATGCCTCAGTGCATTTGCTGAAGCAACCTGACATCCCAGGGTTGGGGAACAAATCATCTGTGTTTCCATTATTTCTTAATGGAAAACCTGGTTTGATATACAAGCATTTTGGATTCTGAGCATGTTTCCGGAACAGATTATACTTCTAACCCAAGGTACTACTGTAGTTAATTTTACTTTATAGTCCAACCAAACCTCCCCTGGCAATACAGCTGTTCCCTTTGCTGTTCTCTTTCTTTGGGGCAAACCTACACTGCCCCAATGGGTTTCCTTGGCTCCGCACCATTTATTTTGCTTGTACAAGTCTAAAAAGAGGAAGGGAGAGGAAAGTGGAGAGGGATCATGGTTAGGATCTGGTGTATGCTGGTGCCACAAAGATGCTGGAGCCACAAGGATCTGGTGCCACAAGAATCAATGTCTGTTCAGGTGTCACAAGGATCTCCTCCTGCCTTCCCCTCCCCACCTAGAAATCCCATCCTTCCTCTCCTTCCCTACTCTTCCCTACGTCTCCACTCCTGCTCTTGCCAGTGGCTTAGCTTTGCTGCTGGAGGTTGCCAGCAATGGCAATGGGTTTATTTGAAGGAGTTTGCAGTCTGTGGCTGTTTGCAGCAGCTGCTCCAAAATGGCTGCTTGAATGCACTATAGTGGAATTGTGCCCCCCCCCCATCATAAAAGTCAGCATAACCATAGATAGGGCTGGGCTGTTAATAATATACCGTGTTTACTCAAATATAATGCGCCATCAAATCTAATGCTCACCCCATACTTAGAATCAAAATACTGTATTTACTCAATTCGAATTAATATCGAATCTAACGCGCACCCTGGTTTTGGAGACTGAATTTGGCTGAAAATGGTGGGCATTATATTTGAGAAAATACAGTGTTTAAAAAGTGATGATCTCTTGCCTGGGCATATCATATAGTTCATTTTACCCCACCCATCCAAACCCCATTTCACTAAAAGGATAGATTCTGTTTTAATTGTACAGGTGAATGCTGACATTGGCCCTATATTAATACGTCACCTGTGCCAGCATTGAGCATGCAGTCATCTGTAAAGAATAATCTTAGCTAAGGATAGAGTCAGTCCGTCCCTATTATTAGCTGGCAACGGGGAGATCACAAAATAAAGACAATTCTCGCTTTATTCCAAGCCGCATCCTCTCCTTCGTCTCCGGCTGGTGAAGGAGGCAGCAATCATTAGGTGTTACAAAAGCATCTTTTCTACTGTATTGCCTGAAGGAAGACTGGCAGGGATTTCTTGACTCTGTGTATATACATATGTTTGTATTGAAACTGCTATGCAGCTCACTCTGGGATGTGCTTTGGATCTTTTAAATCCAGAAATCAGAAACCCTGTTCAATACTTCTGGCATCACAAGAAATAGGACCACTTTCAAGGAACAGGGTAGAGAAAGCAAGGTAGCAAGAAATGGTGAAGCATGGGTAATCCATGGGGCAACCCAAAAACTCCTGGCATTTTTATAACATGCCATCCTCCTTGCTCACTGCTAAAATTAAACCTGCAGGATTACCAGATGCCTGAACCTAAAAAGGAGGACAAGGTCCTGGATCCCTCTCAGCCTGGCTTTTCCAGCAGACAATGACATGTTTGCCTACTCACAAGTAAACCACGATATTGGGCACTTCCACTTTCCCATAGAGCCCAATGCTTTTTTTTTAGTTTTTTGGCCATAACGTTTGATAGGAAGGAGGCATTTCAAAACTGATTTTTGCATTGGATTCTGCTCTTCAAATCGAATCCAACAACATATGACTTGATGGGGTACTGCACACTATTGGAAAGTTCCAGAATGAAGCCAAAATGGAGGATGAAGCTTTTTTGGAGGACACATAGACAGAAGACTAAAAAAGAGGACTAATCTGGAAAAATCAGGACACATGGTCACCCTGAAGTGGTACATGAAAAGGGACTGAAGACTGTTTACCCAGGGTTACCACATGTCCTCTTTTTCCAGAACATCTCCTTTTTTCATCCTTGTTTCCTGGGGAAAAAAAATCTGTCCTCTTTTGCCTTGTGAGTGGACAGCATGTGATTCTTATAATTAATAAATACTATATAAAAATTATATGTAATAGTTTTAAATTTAGTAATAAGTAATATGGTGTTTAAATTAACCACATGAAACAATTTACATGAGAAAATGTACACAATTTACATGAACAATTTACAATTTATTTATGAGTGTTTTTAGCTTTTTATTTTGTCATGTCCTATATTATTATTGGGTGTCCTACATTTTGGGGGGGCCTTGTCCTCTTTTGAGGTTTATGACATCTGATCACCTTTCCTGCTACCAATCTGCGCAGCCTCAGCTGTGAGGAATTTATTTTGTAGTCTCCACAGGCCAGGTATCTCTTATTCTCTTTTTCTCAGTTTAGAAAACTCATTCCCATGAATGACATTATAGAAATTTTAAAAAACAAAAGATGGCTTGAAAATGAACATTTTCATTTGGTCACAATTACTATTCCAACATTTCATGTAAAAAAAGGATGTCACTATTGCTATTGTCATATCTTTTCAGTCTTTGTCGCATCTTTTCAAGACCTAGGAAGGGTCCCATTTTGAGGGCAGAAAGACAGGCAGTAGATAGATGGTGGACTTTAGGATGCAGCAACAGTGATGCCACTTTGTGCGAAATATTTTGAACAATCGTGTGCAGCAGATAGGTGCCTTCTTAATGGATTTATTTATGAGCATTGAACAAGGAAACTGCTGTGTTTGCGTAAGAGTAGAACTGCCGACCAGGAGCACCACACAGATGCCAAATCGGATGTACATTCATTGTGGGAAATATCTTAGGAAAGTGAACCCCATTTAAATGAGCAACATGCTTTCCTATGACCTGATGTCTAGAAAACACTAAGAAGAGTCTCCACCTGGAATTTAATACTAAAAAAATATTTGGGGTAAACAGGCCTCCATCAGTCTTGAAAGACTATGGTATCGTGCTCGGCGCTCCATACGCTGCATGCGAAGCATGAAAGCCTGGGTTGGATTGTTATGGAGGATAGGCTGTTACCCAAGCAGCAAATCCCCCCCTCTCCATGCCACTGAATTAGTCCAATGGAAAGGCAGAGCCAAGCTGGCGTCGCAGAGCTGGGCTAAGGACAGGAGCTCACCCTGTCTTGTGGGGCCGACCCGGGTCTCAAACCCTGGCCTGCTGGTTAACAGGCACAGCGTCTTAACCGCTTGTGCCACCCACAGCCCTTGGGGTAAACATGCCCCTAAATAAACCAGAAAATTTTGCAATGCAAAAGGATATATAGTTTCTAACATGATGGGATTATTTCTACAAAACATGATTTTAGCCATTTAGGTCACAAGAGCTGCCACCCCCTTCAAGGGTGCCTCCTTTCTAATGCCCTAGTAATGTTTCTGATTGGACCATTTTGGAAGTCTTGTACTCTCCTGGACTGACCTTACACTCCAGCTAAGGCATGCTTGCTTACTCGCACAGCTATGCAGTTCATGTCCATTTTCAATGAATTTCAATGCAATCATCAGGGATCTCCTTCTGGGGTAATTTGTGAGGGCTGTGTTCATTGAATCAGGACAATTCTGGTATCATTAGATTCCTCTTAGTCTGCTCTTTCCAATGAACTATGAGATGCTTGCCTACTCACAAGTAAAGCCATGAGTCACTTTCCATAGATTTCAATGCATATTTTAGTTTTTTAGCCATAACGTTTGATAGGAAGTTGCTATCTCAACATGCTATTTTGCATTGGATTCTGCTCTTCAATATGAATCCAACAGTATATGACATGATGTGGTTTGATTCACCATCACAAAGTTGCAATTTTTAGGATCCCGGTGTGGCCCACACCACCCTAGTGATGCCACTGTGAGAGGGTGTGTGTTGACAGTTAGTAGATGTGGCAGGACTCTCTTCTGCAGAGGGAAGGGGTTTGAAACTTCCATGCATGGTCAGAGAGAAGGAGGACTGTTAGATATGTGCAGGGTGAAGTTGACTAACCCTACAATCCAGAGTAACTATGGGAGCACGTAAGAGACATTACGTGTACCCGTAGTTACTGCACCATCTAATGAAAACCTATGGGAAATTTATACTGCAATCCACAGCAAATTGTTCTTACACCAGAGCAAGGACTCCCCGTAGTTACTCTGGATTGTGCCCTAAGCGACTGCTAGTAAAGGCATTATCTAGCTGTGCTTTGCTGGTCCTTTTAAGTCCTATAGAGAAGGACATGCTGCACACAAAATAAAAGGGCTGCGTATGCTTCTGTTACTGGAACATGTACATTCAAGTGATTCTGTCTTGCATTTGGACTTGCCATATAAACCACTGTTGGGGCCAGAATTAATACAATGGTTCAATTTTGCATGGTAACACGAGTAAGAAAGGTGGATTTCTTTTCCTGCAAAGGCATCTTCTGAAGTCATCCTGATGAATGATCATGACTGACTCTGGATAGCAGTGCTCAACCCCATTAGAAGGCTGAAGAGCTAGCATTGTCCGAAGATGTCTCTGTGGTCATGTGCCCGGCATGACTAAATGCCAAAATGGACAGAATCAAACCGGTACCTTTTTATCTACTTGCATTTCCATGCTATTGAATTGCTAGGTTGGGAAAGCTGGGCCAAAAAAATGGGAGCTCAGCTTGCAGTACCCAGATCTTGAACTGCCACCTGCAACCTTCAGGTTGACAAAGCACAGCGTCTTTAACCACTGAGCCATCGCAGCCTTTCTTTTCCTGTAAAAGAAAGAAATATTGTGCAGCATCAGAAGTGCATTTAGCTGAGCCGAAAAGTGAAGCTGAGCCGAGAACTTGATTGAAAAGAAAAATAAAACTCCATGTACTCCTCCAAATCAGGTGATTGTCTTTCATCTCAGGCTCAGCAAATAAATCCTCACTCATCATATTCAAGGCATCTTGACTTGAAAACAGGTTAAGGTGCTTTTTCTTTAGTTGCTATGGTTATCCGAGATTAGGTGGAATGCCAAATGTTGTTCCCGCAAACATGAAATCTCCCTTCCGCTTCCCATTTTCTGATACACAGACAAAGAAAATGAGTTGAAAAGAACGGAGTGAATCTTCACCATATATTCGCCCTTTCAAGCCAAGGATATTAGCTGTTGTCAATTGCCCAAGAGAGGACAGTGGCCAGATTGCTTTGCTTAAATTTGAAATCTAGTCTGCTTGGAAGATTGATTTAGCAATAAATGTTGATGCTGTCAAAAAAGTGCTATATTTGCATTCCATATGGTCTGTAGAACAAAAAGCTATTTCTGGAATATATAGATTAAAAAAGAATACAACTTTAAATTGTGCAACATGTGCCATTGTCCAAAAATGTTTGGACACCCCTGTTTATAGGACAGTGTTTCTCAATCACCACTGTACTGGTTAAAAATGTACATTTTTATTCGCATTTTGTATGAATGGAAATGTATCCTCCTCTGCATCCACAAAGGTTCTATAACAGTGGTTCTCAAGCATTTCAGTCCAGGACCCCTTTGTGAGAAAGATTATCTGTCCAGGAACCCCCTGGAAGTGATCTTATCAATCTTGGAAGTGAATCAGGACAATTCTGGTGTCATTTGTGGTGCCGAAAGTGGCCGAACAGGAATTGGCATCACTGTGATGTGAGAGCTCCTCAGTGTCTACTCAGAAGTGAATCCCATTGTGTTCAATGAGTCCATAGTAACTCCCAGGAATGTATGGATTGCAGCCTGAATGCTCCATCCTCAGAAGAACCAGATTCCACTCAGAAGAACCAGATTCCAAGTTGGCGGTGCCCAGGTTTTTGTGACCCCTCCAGAGTTTCCAATCCCCCACTTTGAATACCGCTGTACTACTGATTGATACACCATGTCTGAATGTATGTTTCAGTGCAATCAATGTACAGAGTTCCTGATCCAGGAAGGAATTCATATGTGGAAGTTTCTTCTACCAACCAGTCTTCCTTGCTGGATCAGAGTAATTGATTTTATACTTAACAACTGTTGCAGTGAGAACCTTGTTATTACCACATGCGAATGGCACATTGGGTCTGACCCCATCAAGCTTTCAGTTGCTGCATTATTTAATCTGCAATGAGCACTTCCATTCTGTCATCCAACTCCAACCTCATCCTTCCCAAATGTCAAATTGCAAAATGTACTTGATCTGTGTGGCTACTGCCAATTCCCCCCATCCTTGTGCAGATGTTTAAAGAGATGATTGTACTGCTGAAACATGTAAGCCTTCACCGGGATTTGCCTGCAGCCCTTAGCAGACAGATAACCCAACCTGAGTAACATTGCAACAGCTGTGAATACTTTATGATAAGATGAGAGACAGTAATTAATTTACCAATTAGTAAAATATTGATTCACAGGATCTTAAAATCTGTGTTTCCCTTTAACTAGCTGCTCGCGTCCCTTGACAGATGTTTGGTTTTACATTGTTATTAAGCATTGTGACATCCATTCATTCACCCACAATCACCTGGGTTGAAATTCAGAGAAGTGAATTGCATGTGTTTCCATTTGTTTATTGTTCTGAAGAAAGAAATAATTTCGTTGCACGATAGGCAACAGCTCTCCCTATAATTACAATAACTTTTGAGGACACTAAGTGATGGCAGTGCAAACAAGTAGGTGACTTATCCAAAATATACAACTGTTAATACCTTGTGAGATTTAACGTATTGTTACTATATTCCTTTTCTGTAAAAATGAAAATATATTTCCCTTACTCCTGTTGCTCCCAAACATACCAAGGTGATGATGCCCCAGCAGCTTCTTTTTCCTGACTCAGCTGGGCATCACCATCCTGAGATCCAAGATGGCAGCATCCAAATCTTGCAAGATCTCAGGTAGGCCAGAGCCCCTGAACAGAACAAGGCTTGAACGATGCTTTCATTTCACAGCTGCCACGTAATTTTGTTCACAAATATTTCAAATAGCCCCACTTGCAAATATCCCAGAGACATCTGACTTGTCACCATTAAAAAGAGAGCTGGTGGAACCTTTGTGTATCTGAACGTTATAGACTTGTAAGATCCCATCAATATGTTTCTTTGTAATGCTGGCAAGTCAGATCTCCCTGAGATATTTGTAAGTGGGGCATATAACTGTCCCATATTTGATATCCATAGTAGCTGATATCAATAGCTATCCCATGATTGTACATGCAGATTCCATTTAGCTAAGACACTCAAACTCTCAAGTATGGGATGAACTTGTTAACCAGAGCAGGGGCATCCAAACCTTCATCTCTCTCACACTATGTTGGGGCTGGAAAACTAATTTACGGTACATTTAAAATTTCAATAAATTTACATGTAAGAATGCATTAGAGTGGTTTACAAGGCTTGCCTGTAAACCGGATTAGAGTCTTGCTGGGGGCCACATTGAGGATTGCTGAGGACCACATTTGGCCCTTGGGTCGGGGTTGGAACACCTCTGAACTAGAGGAACAATCAGAATTCTAGCTAGAATAAAATTAAAATAAAATAAAAAACTAGCTGAAAGTCTGGCTTCCTCCTTTGCTGAGCTGAGTATTTAATGCTTCTGAGTGAATGAAGACATCAAAACCTGACCCTTATCTTTTCCTTTTCTCAGTGTGGCATTTTCCTTTCAAGCAGTAGAATTTAACACATGCTTTGAAGTGTTTTATAGTTTTCTAAGAGCTTCTTTTCTAGGCCCAAACTGATAACTGTTGCTGTCGAAAAGTATCCCCAGAGGAGATCATTGGAATGTGAGAATGAGAATGCTTTTACAAGGCTGAAATTAAAACTTTTTAAAAGATAGGTACTTTATTTAGGAAAATCATAGGGAAGAATGGGTTTCATCACTCTTACTGAATATCATGGCAGCAATCAGGCGGATTCCTGGTGTTCGAGTAATTCAGGTTGTCATGTAGTACTGGGTGATGAGGCATCTTGCAACAACCTGGAGCACTCATAATGCCTCCTAAGTCTCCAAAGAGTCCATACACTTCTGGATCATCAGATGTACTGTTTAAGGACCCTTCAGAGGCATAGAAGACTTTCCAAGTGCTCTGAAACACCCAAGTAAGTGAAGGAGGGTGCACTCTAAGGATGTGACCCTGGATATGATGTCACCCTGGGTCGCTACTGGAGATGAGGACTACTTCTTTAATATCCTGCATTATATGATAAGAATCATTGTGTGTATATTTGCTTGATGATTGATATTTGTAGTTTTTTTTTCCATCTCTCATGAAATGTTTTAAATACTGTAGAGTTTAACATTATGCTTTACTTATTTTATCATTTCATCATTTATCAGTAATTTATAATTATTAAGAATATTTACGTACTATGTTTCACTTAAGAAAGTCCACAAAGGGGTTTATTGAAAAATCAAACTTGTTGATCAAAGAACTACACTTGTTTAGGATTACAAATTTACACCTAAAAGTAAAATCAGCTTGTCCTTATGAAAGAGATTAAATAGGATTGGAATTTTTTTAAAAAAATTGATAAATTATACAATTTTGTATAATTATACTATATTATATGAACTGATAAATTATACTATTTCCTAATTAAAATATTTTCCTATCTAGACACTATCATCTTAGTATGAAAAGATCCTGGCCAAGCATCCAAACATACATTATGATAATGTATGTTTTGTGTTCTTTGCTTTTTCATTGTATATTTCATTGGGAGAGACAGTAAACCTTGTGCTCTCCAATGGATCTATCTGGACTTGAGCAAGCTCTTTAGCAGATAAATATCTGAGAAGAATGGGGTAAGAAGTCTCTGAATGGAGATCTGATAGGATCCAGCATATATCATTCCTGTAGGATCCTCCTTTGTCTCCCTGCCCCATACCTCCCCCTCCCTGCCCAGTTTGCCCCCTTTCCACCTGCTGGGAGAGGGGGGCAGCATAGAAAAAAGTTTCAGCAACATGCAAAAAATATTCTCTCTTTTTAATTTTTTTCAATTATTGTTTCAATAGATATTTTTCTGGTCCTTCCTGATGATCTACAGCAGGCATGTCCAACAAGAGGCTCGAGGGCCGCATTTGGCTTAGAAAGCCCATAGATGCGGCCCTCAGGGCCCTGTGTTGGACATGCCTGATCTACAGGATTTTTTGGCCCACAGAAACTGATTAAATGTATATTTTTAATCCTTTAATTATTCAGAAATTCTACCACTCCAGTCTATCACCAGACCTTACAGGCTCTGTTGCTGTAATATACTATTACTGTATTATATCAATCAGTTTTTGAGATGAAATGGAGGAGTGTCTTCAAGCCACCTACTAGCAGAGCCAGAGTGAGATGTGGAGTTATAAGAGCCTCATAGCTCAGAAATGTGTCATAAACGCTGAACTTCCCTGTTGGTCTTGGAGGTCATGGAACCTGTCCATTGCTTTTGCTTCTTGAGATGCCCTCCCTCGTTCTGCTACTGAGGTCAATATTTGTCTTCATGAACTGCTACAATCAACCTTCTTATTTGTACATAATGTAAAAAATTGAGAAATTGGACACACATGATTTTACAAAACCTCCACAGCTTATTCAGATCAGTGCCTCAAGTAAAAACCAAGGTCATCTTAATTTTCATGTAACAAATTAGGATTTTCATTTGAGTCCAAAAACCTTTGTCCAGGCAGCAATCACAGCCATCAGCAGCTCAATTTTACCCACAAGCAGTCAGAAAACAGGACAGACTTACAGTGTAATCCTGATATACCAATTCCCACTTGTATGGGTATGTTCTTAATATCTTCAATTAATAAAGTGAACTTCTAAGAACTAGCCCGACCCTGCAGGTAGGTACTGAATCATATTTGATTGATTTTTCAGCCATTACAATAACATGGCCGTTAATTAATAACATGACCGTTGTTGAAGAAATGTACAGTGGCAGGATTAAGCTACTTAAGGCCATATCTGAACTGGCCAATTCAGCATGTTGATAATACTCAGCATGTTATATTTTCCTGCTGCTGAAATACATTTTAATGCTCCACATCAAAGGCAGAACAAAAATATGAGTTCTCTTTGGAACTGGGATAAACACAGACTTTATGTCTTTATGTCACTCAAGCAAGAGTGCAGCATCTTGATCAAAGTTCAAATGGGAATATATTGTTATATAATTCATATGGGGCACTAAATGTGTGTCTTTGTACCCATAGCTATTGCCAAAGTAAGCATGAAGACACAAAAGGATTTTTTTTTTGTTTTTCTCCCTCCTTCCTATGGAAAGTTGCAAAGAGGAGAAAACCTTCCAAAAGGTAACCACATGAATGCCTGGGAGGGATATAAAGCATATGAATTATAAACAAATAAAATAAAACCACACTTGGTGTCCTATCTCTAGATCCAAAGGACAGAGGCACAAAACATTGTAATATCATCCCACCTAAAATTGTCTGGACAAACAAACGTTAGAATGTCTTTGTTAATCTGAGATCCAATATCTTTCTGATCTTCAATGGTGTCAGCACATTAACTTGCTTATCAGACTCCGGAAATCTGCTCATCTTATCTTGTCTCTGTGACCTCAGATGTTAGTCAACATTTAAGTTGATAAAGAAATTGAAAGAGCGAAACATTATCATAGAAAGTTACATCTGAAAGGGCTAAGGTTAGGCCTGCAGCTACTACTCGTTCATACTTATTTTGCTACAACTGGTCTGGTTTGGAGACACCAACTGAGACCTGGTGTTGGGGCTCAGCCTGAGAGCTCCTGCTGCCTGAGGTGGTGTGGCAGTTGTTGCCCTTCCATGCCTGTTTTATGTACTTAAAACAAATACTGCACCTTTTGTGAATGTGGAGAAAATGTTGGGGTTGATGCACCATCCTCTGTTTTTCTGGCTCACTGCTGAAGCAAGGTAATGAAGAGGGTGAAAGGAAAAGAAAGTGAGTGAAAGGATAGGAAAGCAAGGTGATGAAAGGAAGACGGTGATGGAGCAGAAGAATGGTGACCTAGAAGATCTAGCCCTCTTTCTTTTCCTCCACATCTCCCCCTTCCATTTGGTTTTCTTCCTCCTTATCCATGGAAGATGAAAAACCAGTACTGTATAGGAAAATGTATGGATGGAGGTATATGAGGCATCTGTCTCAGAGCCCAATCCACTGCCGCTCACTCAATGGTGATGAAGCAAGCATGTTTCTCACAGAATAGCTGTACTTTTGGTTTGTACCTAATCCTACAGCCATCATTGGGCCAAACTCAGCTATTTATTACTTCAGTGGATGAGGTGGTCACAATCAAGTGCAGGTCAAGACAATTTATTGAAGAGTTATCAATGTGGCTTTTGCCAGGAGGAAAGCCCTGGATGTAGAGAATGTATGGCCATGGAGTCATGAGGCCAGTGTGTCCAGACATCCATGGGGGAGTAGGAAAACCCAAGAGTGCCTCCAGCTCTTAACCCTTTCAGCGCCCTTTCAAATATTGTGAGCCATGCAGTTTCCTGAGCCCTATAAACCTTCAGCTCTTAACTCTTTCAGTGTCTGCCTCAGCCAACAATTCAGGCTCTGCTCCACTTCCAGACCTGCAAGGTAAATCCTGCCTGGGAATCCTGGTTTTACTCTGCTTACTCTTTTCCAGGCCTTTACATCTTGATCCTTCTGGCTCCCTACAGTCTGCTTTTGCACTCTGCACACCCTCAGGGGCACTGCTGAAAATTTGCAGAAAACCTGCTTCTTCCTCCTCAGCTCTGCTAGTGGCATAGATGAAGAAGATTTTGTCCACGCTCTGCACAATCAAATTAATTAAGTAAAAAAATGAAAATCATGTCCTTTAATGGTAAAGGCAACTGTGCTGGGGCAAAGAGGAATGGTTATTTTTTCCCTGCTAAAGGTACACCTCTTAGAAGTGCCTTTATACCCAGTTAGCATGATTCATATTGATACCTTATTAGTTCCATACACAGTAAGAATTACATCTCATTGGCTCTCAGAGCAATCAGTATCATGGGAAGGTTTTAAGTTTAGAAAATCCACTTTTTGTTCCATAGGCTTTTGTGTTTGCATTAATCTGGTTAATTGGCCATAACATTTGATATAATATAGATATTCCAATGCAGTTTTGTTTCATTGCATTCTGCATTAAATTACCTTTCCAACGATATATAACATGGTGGTATTATTATTCACACATACCCAATTTTCCACAATTTTAGCCACTAGTGTCAAGCTCAGCTTGTTGCCCCCTCTAAAGACTGTTGCCTAGTGCAACTGCACCCCCTCCACACACCTAGCTATGCCACTGTTTCATCATCTTTGTTTTTGTTTTTCAACTCTTTCTCTGTTCCTAACAGGTCTGAAGACCCTTTTTAATCTTTTCCATGCTCTCCATCTAGTGGGAACTGGCAAATTCAATAGCAGTTCAGATTCCAACTGGGGAGTGGGTGATGAGTCTCAGGAATCTGGGCTGAGACCAGATTTTGGGTTCTGGTTTTACTGTTTGCAACCCTCCTCCTTGAAATTCACATCAAGAAGTTCATCTGGATGGAAGAAAAGAAAAAGGGAAGGTACTCTTACTGATTTGAGTAAGATATAGCTAAGGAGGTGGGGAAGTCCTTGAACATACTGCAACAATGGAGAGGGTCTTCATGGTTTTGGTTTTACATAGGGTAAATGACTGATACCAGACTCCCAGGTTAGCTTATAGTTCATGATTCCTGTATCAAATGCCTCTGGATTTTGGGATCTGCCCAGTTAAGAGGTCTATCTCAGAAAGATGAGTGCCAAAAGGCATGCTCCTTGGACAACAGTGAAGACTACCAATGATAAGTGAAAGCAATAAAAAACAGCAACATTTAAAACTGAATAGATAAAAAAATAAGTGACAGATAACAAAAAGCAATAATTGAGAATAAACAAATAATCTCTAAGATGCTTGAAATAATTTGAAATCTCTCATGGTTAAATACTCATCTATAAATAAAAGAGCCTACACCTCTATTCCTATAGAATAGCTGCCAGCTCTTGGCTTCCACTGTAGTCAAACCCAGATCAAAATTAATCTCAGGCCCAAATTACACATGGCTTCAGAATTAATGGCTGGTCACTGGCTTCAGAATTAATGCTGTATTAATGATAGCTTCAGAATTAATGCTGCAGAATGTTTTTCCAAATAAGTTTTGTAGCTTGTTTTCCAGATCTGGTGGGGGGGGGGAGGGGAAGCAAACTTCAAAACTATTTGTGGAATTTTTCAGTGGAAACCTTTTGTGGCTCATAGAATAATATGGAACTGTTGGCTTCACCAAAGTATAAACTGGCTCTTTGTTTAGAGCAGTGGTTCTCAGTCTTCCTAATGCCGTGACCCCTTTATAAGTTCCTCATGTTGTGGGGACCCCCAACCATATAATTATTCTCGTTGCTACTTTATAGCTGTAATTTTGCTACTGTTATGAATTGTAATGTAAATATCCAATATGCAGGATGTATTTTCATTGTTGCAAATGAAATGTGTGTTCTATGCACATGTTGAACACAATGGGATTTATTTCAGAGTTGGCTTGCATAGGATTGGGCCCTGAGGCTGTAATGCTATCCACATTTACATGGGAGTAAAGGCCCCCTGACTATAATGGGATTTATTTCAGAGTAGGCATGCATAGGATTAGGCCCCGAGGCTTTCAGTCAGCCCCAGTGCATGTGCAGCTACAGCTGGAGGTCTGGCAAGCCTGACCTGGCCCCCTGTACCAGAGGTCTTTAGGCGACCCCCAGAAAAGCTCTAGGCGTCCCCCAAAGGGGTCCCGACCCCCACTTTGAGAAACTCTGGTTTAGAGGGTGCACCAGAGTTTAACAGCAACGTTTTTTTGGAGCATAAATGAAAGAGATTGGATGATATTAGTTCAAGGCTATGCGCTTTTAGCTAATCAATATTCTCAGACAGGGAAATATGTGCTTGGTAGATGCTGTGATTATAGAGAATGTTTAGATTTATAACAATAGTATTCACATGTCCTTTAAACAATAACATCAATTATTATTATCCATGCACAGTGGGTTACAAATCAGTAAATCACAAACATGACAGGACTCTATTTGTACCTTTGACAGAGTAAAATGGACAACATATTTCTCTACCCTCTTTTTCTTTTGATTGGTGAAGGTTAAAATGAGCAGTTGTCATTTATCACTTAGTGCACAAATGCGCATCACAAAGTGTCAATTATTACTGGCTGGTATGGCATATTTATGACCTTGCCGCACTTCTTTCCTTGTATTGTGTTAAGGTATGCTTAATCAAAGTGAAGCTTTCTTCACTTTTTGTGCGGAAGATGAATATATGGAAGAATCTCCAATTGCTCATAAGTCCAAAACAGGTGGTGCAGACCACACCACCCATTGTGGTCTTCCCATTGTGGTATGGAGAGGCTGGTTTTTGCTTTAGATGTGGAAGATCTTATATGTTCTGATAAGATTTAGAATTTTTATCATTGTTGTAATGCAGTAAGTTTTCCTTTTTAATTTTATCAGAAGTAAGTTTCAGTCATTCTGCAAAACTTAGAAATATCTCTCATACCTGCTATCTCACATTTTAATATTAGAAGAGGTTTTGCTCAAACTCAGCTGCCAATCTGCTAAATTTTGGGTGCAGTCATAATCAGTTTAGGACAGCTTAACTCACCTGGCATTACTCTTTGTGGTGGTGAGGCTGGCGCATATTTGTGCACTGAACTAACCCCCCCCCCAAGAGTGCGGTAGAGTATGCACCAGCCTCCCTACACCATGCCAGGTGACACGCCTGGGGGGAATGATGTGCACCCGTGGACCAAAAATGCAGTGGTGCAGAAAACCCCATCATGTCATATACCATTGGATTCGTATTGAAGAGCAGAATCCAATGCAAAAAATCTATTTTGAAATAGCACCTTCCTATCAAAAGTTATGGCCAAAAAACAAAAAATAAAAATATGCATTGAACTCTATGGAAAGTGAACCATATTGTGGCTTTACTCGTGAATAGGTAAACATGCTATAGTCCATTGGGAAGTGCTCTGTGAGAGGATTCCAAGGACACCAGAACTGTCCCGATCCCTCACCGACCCCTCAAATCACCCGATTTCATTGAAATGTATTTAAAATGAAAGTGAACTGCACAGCCGTGTTTACTAGTGAGTAAGCAAGCTTGCTTTAGCTAGTGTCCAGGGGACTGCAAGGTTTCCAAAATGGTCCCAAGCAGGGATGTCACTAGGGTGTTGGAAAGGGGCAACCTTGAGGGGAATGACCCCCTACTAACAAAAAATGGTTAAAATCATGGCTTGTAAAAAAAATTCCATCGTATTATATACTGTTGGATGCGTAATTTGCAGCAAAGTGCAGTGAAAGAAACCACTTAGAAATATCTTTATTCAATTAAAATGTGTGGCTAAAAAAAGTGGAGGCAGAGCAATGGCACATAGCCACGCTCACCATTCAAGTTTTTGCCCCACCCACTGCATGGGAGTGACGTGCTGGCCTCCCGCACCAGGTGACGCAAACCCTAGTGACGTCCCTATTACTACCTGTTGAAGAGATTAGGGTAGTTTAAACAAGATAGAAAAAGGTTCCTTCTGGTGTTTGTACTAGCATGCCAATAAAGGTAACAGATTCAAGGTTCCTTCTGGATGTTCTATCCATTACCCCAGTGAGTAGCCACAGAACAAGTGGAGAGAGCATGGGTGGAGGTGGCAGCTGCTGCTTAATCTCCAAGAGCACAATCCCAAACACTCTGGTGACAGAGATCCAAGTGTCTCCATTCAGGTTGCTGCTATGTTACTCAGGGTCAGATGATTCGATTTCTCTTGCCTAACCCAGCCCAAACCCCAGGCTGGATATGATGAAGGCCAGCTGGCCTGCCTGTTCCACGGTGGATTAGGATTGGGCTGCTTGTTTTTTCTCCAACTGTTTTTATAGAAACTGTTGACTTGCAATTTGGAACAAGGGCCAGTTTGATTTGGTTTTACCTGGAATCCAAAGAAAGGTATCTGTGTCCAGCAGGAGAATTACAGGGGAATTACAAGCCTATTTGCGAACCTCTGTAAGACATGAAAGGCACAACATAGTGAGAGCTGGCATTGGACAATATCAGAGATGTTATGAAAGCAAGTCTGGTGTCGCCAAACCTCCTGCCTCTGCAGGGCTTTTATTGTTTGGAAATCTGTGTGACAGACAGCAGTGTTGCAAGTGGAATTACTCACTGGTGCACTTGCAACAACTACATCAGCTGTCATTCAGTTTGTGAAGACATGGAAGTCCTACTGGAACAGGATGGCTGGCAACTTCACACAGGAAAAAACTGGATGCAGTTGCTGTGGACTGCTTGCAAGTTGTGCAGCCAGAACATAGGTTGTGACAGTGTGAGCAGCTCATATGATTGGTCTTTGCAATAATAATTATCAGTAATTAATAATAAAACCAGAGGTATTATACTTGAGCACGATTCCACATATTAGCTGAGCTTCTGACAGTCTGCTAAAACAGTCCTCAAGTTAGTATGACTGCATCATAGGATTCTGTTGTTGATTAATATCCTGCATTAATCAAATTAATTAAAATTTGCATTTATACATTATACTTGCATGTTTTTTTTCTACCTCCGTAAGCACATTAATGGACGCTGACATATTTTAGACTAGATAACAGAGTATGACATATTCAGATCCTACTTGAGGTATGATTTTTCTATACATCTTGTGACATCCAGTGGAGATAGAACAATTTTTTTAAAATACAGAAAATTGGAATATGTCATGTGATCGCTATATGGGATGATAACACAGGTATTTGGCCATTTATAACATTCATTTCCACCAATGTGCTGTTACGTTTTATACTGTCATTCATCGTGTATAAATCCCATCTGCACCTAAAATGAGTTTTCATTGCAGTGTCAACTGAAAGATATATTGCACAATCCTAACCATGTCTACTCAAAAGTAAGCCCTATTGTGTTCAATGGGTCTTACTCTTACTCCCAGGAAAGTGTCTTTAGGATTGTAGCCTGTGTCTGTTGTTGTCCGTTTAATCTCACTTTGTGTCAGTTCCTACATTCTTTGTCTTGTAAATGAATAAAACTGGAATGTTTACTGATAGGTTGGTCTGCCATTTTTTAGATATGGGTAGATATAGGCTCTTTCTTGGTAGATTTTTATAAGAGAAAAGGACACTGGATGGAAAAGCTTATAAAAGAAATGAGAGACTTTAGTCATGGACATTTTGTGATTCAGGGCTGTAAGGAAATTTTTGTACCCTTATGCTGGAATTGCATTGCCCTTTCCTCTTGAAGCTTGTTGGGACAATGTGTGAGAAGCAGGCTGCCAGCAGTAGACCATTCTTTGCTTTCCCTGGAGTTTTTTAACTACAGGGTGATTGAAAGTAATTTCCTATATTGTAATTTATAAGTATTTTAAAATAGTTTCTTTTCAATCACCCTGTATATTTAATGCAGTATCAGGGCATCCAGGGACAGTAAAATGCTTGGAGGAACTGAGGCAGACTTGGATCCTTCTCAGACCTCAAGGATTCGCTGACCATGGGTTGGGGCTTGGCGTGGATCCAGTGGTGGGCACCAGCAGGTTCGCACCTACTCTATAGAACCGGTTCTTAACAAAAGATAGTACATATAAAGTTTAAAAATAGCCATTTAAAAGTGGCTGCCAGATGGACAGAGAACCGGTTCTTAATTTCTTTAAAGCCCATCACTGCGTGGATCCCTAGCATATGCTTTACCAGGCCCTATCTGTGAACCTTATTGTTTTATTTCTAAAATGAGAGATGTCAGATCTCTACCTTCTTGCAAGTATCACCCTCTAATCTCTAACCTGGGGATCTCCAAACCCTGGCCTTGGGCCAGATGCAGCCCACGCAGTGATGGGATTCAAAGAGATTAACAACCGGTTCTCTGCCCATCTGGCAGCCACTTTTAAATGGCTATTTTTAAACTTTATATGTCCTATCTCTCATTAACAACCGGTTCTATAGAGTAGGTGCGAACCTGATGGAGCCCACCACTGAGCCCACGGTAAGCCTTCATCTGGCTCCAGCCAGCCTCTGGTCCACTGAGAGCTTCTGGACCAATCAGTCAGAGCTGTGTTTGGTTTGAACCCAGAAGGTGTTTTGAGGGCCTTGAAATTAGAGTTCCAGCTCTAATGTATTTATTTAAATTTTATATTTAATTTTTTCAATTTTTAACATACCGGATATTTGTATATTTGCATTTTGTATCACCAAAATACTTGCTCTAACCCATTCCTTAATAGCAAAAGTGCAGTTACTATATACCGAGAACATGCCCACCAGCACTTACTTGCTATTGGCTGGTGCAGCTGCATCACCACGGTGGTGCGGCTAGTGTGGTTCGCACTGGGTGATGCGCCACAGGGGGGTGACGCACTGGAGGAGTTTGACACTCCTCTGGTTGATCCCAGTTGTCAGCCCCCCCTCATTCCAGCCAGCTCTCAGGACTGGCCAGAATGGCACTGTGTGCAAAGACGCACTGCGCATGTCTGAAGTCTCGGACATGTGCAGTGTATCCCTCTGTGTGGGCATTTGGCCTCACTAGGGAGGTCAAGCAGCAGCTTCTGGCTGCCGCTTTGCCTCTCTAGCGAGGCCAAATGCCCGCACATAGGCGTGGACGAGGAGGAAGTCTCTTCTGAAGCCAACAGGCACAGGAGACTGTGCATTGGCTTCAGAAGCGACATTACGCACACACTAAGTTTGGTGCATGCGCAGTGTCCCGGAGCGGTGCGTGCATCCCAGAGGGCGCGTGTCCCAGGGGTGACGCGCTGCGCCCTGCACCGGGTGATGCACAGGGACGGATCACCCCTGGGCTGGTGGGGGATAGGACTGGGCTGTCGGTTTCTAGGTGAAATTCTCTACAGAGAGGAAGCTACCACAGAAAAGGTCCTGCTCTCTTGATCATAAGCTTTGTTTTTCTGGTTGTGATAACTTTGCAAAGCTTTACGTATAGTTGCAGCATTGACCATATTAGAAGTCTGGTGACTGCATTTTGGAACACAGGAAGATTCTGCAGCCTTTCCAAAGGCAGGAATTACTTTTCAGATACAAGTGTCTGCACAAAAGCTTTGCTCATTACAAACACGGAAGGGATATAGTTCTTGTCTAGATCCTAATCTAACCTTTATCTACGTATGACATACAAGACAAATGCTTCCAAAAAACTGGGTAAAAGCTCAAGAGCACTGGGTTACCTCTAAAAGTAATTCTGCAGAGAGAATGTTGTTTTTTTAATCAATTCAGTTTTAATTCCTGCATTTTCTGAATTGTATTACAGGAATGATACTTGCATTGATTGATTATCATGAGTTTGAGTTTATCCATGACATTTGCAGGAACTGCAAATGGTCACCTTCATTCACGAAACAGCTGCAGTCTCTCAGACTCCATGAAGCTGGCTTTTGGTAAGTGACATGTTAGCAACTGGTAAGTGGTAAGATTGCAGGTCACTCACTATTCCCTTGAAATGTTTAATAATCTACAGAGAGGCTCCAAAGAATTACTTCTAATGGATGCTCTGGCAGTCTCTGCTGCCAGACCCCACTATTAGCTCCATTTGTGTCTGGGTCTTTTTCCAATAACTTTGGAAGGCAGCAGTTCCAGCAATCCTCCATTCTGTTCACCCTTTGCTTTTTCCCAAGGCCTCATTGGGTGGAATCAATGATGATAATTGTAGTCAGTAACTTATTTCCAAATACTCTTCAAATTCTTGGGAGACTTTCCATAATAAAGTAGACTGGGACAGGAACTCAGACACTTAAATGAACAGAAGGGAGGGGAACCACAATAATTCCCAAGTTGATCTCCTGAGAGCTATTTCCCTACATTTATTGTTATTACAAACATGACCAAATGGTGTCCTCCTAGCCAAACATCTTGTTTCCAAAAGATGCATCACTGAACTGCAGTTGATACCTGATTTTAGGGATCAAACCACTTTTTTCTGGGGGCAGGAACTTAATTTGGTTGGTGGAGAGTCCCTCTTACCCAGGGAGAGCCACTGCAGTCCCAATGAGGCTACTTGTGTCATCTCAATCAGCTTTGCAAAGCCAAGCAGTCCAGGACTGCCTTTGACTGCTTAGAAATGGGGTTAGGATCTTGTACCAGTGCTGGATCCTGGCCCTGCTTCCCACGCCCCATCTACCCTTCCATGGGAATGCCTGCCAACCACTTTTCCCACATCTCAGAAAGCCTCCCTCTTGCTGCCTCCTCACTCTTCCCACACATGACTGGCTGAGCTCACAAACTTACCCTTCCTGTGGCCCGGCATTGGCACAGGAAGGCTGGCGCATGTCTGTGCATGAGTGGGTCTCCTCTCAAAGTCAGGGTGACCAGATGCCTAACCCAAAATTCCCACCAAATTCCTCAATTCCCACCAAATTCCTGACCTCCAAGCCAAAATTCCTACCCGGTTAAAAAAAATGTAGGATACCCTCCCAAATGTAGAACAAATGTAGGATGTTAAAATAAAGCTAAAACCATTTGTATTGGATTCTTGTACTTAATTTTTTGCACAAATCTCATTGCAGTAGACCAGAAACCAACCAAAAAGGCACAAGTTTAAGTGATCCAAGCAGCCAGCCTTTCTCAGGCAGGCCTGCACAGGCTTGGTCTTTCAGCCTCCTTTCCTTTGCCCCTTACTTAATATAAGCTCCATAGACTATAATGCTTTTGAGTGGACACAACTGGGCTTGAAGGCTTAAAAGTTAAGAAGCCAGGAGTTATCTCCACGATCCCTGTTCTGAGAAGGTTGCCAACTTTTCACCCAAGCCCCTGTTCCTCTGCTTTGACAACGGCTGGATGAAAGACCCCACAACCTGAGCAACTCAAGCCCTTGTTGTGAATTACATACTTTTTTGGTACAAAGTATATATTGGTGGATCCATCTACAAAGGTATAGGAGCAGAGTGTCAGAGAGTTATATAGTCAGTGTGGTGACTATATTTTCCATGTCCTGTGATTGCTGAGTGATCACACAGTGGAGTGAACTATTTTCATTTTTTTATTTACACTACAGAATAGTCAAGTCAATTCGGGTTATACACTTTAATCAATCCTTCAGTCTCATGTCAGCAGAGCTATACAGTTTGCTTCTGCTCTCTTCAGCAGCTAAGCCCCTAACTGCTTAACCAACTATCACCAACTGTCCCTAACTGCCAAATGACCACAACCACCACTTTAACTGGCCAACTGCCAGTTAAATCCTCAGAGTTATATTCAGCCCACAATTCATCTGTAATCAATATTTAGGTTCAGAAACCTAACATGGGGAGGCTGGGGTTTCTCTGATCAGTTGGCAATCCTGCTATAAAAAATTAATTCTTTCCCCACCTTTCCCTCTAAGCCAAACTAACTGAAAAGCTTCAGAGCAGCAGCAGCTCCACTTGCAAGGCTCCTCCTTCCCCTGCTCGGCTCTCCTCTCCAGCAGCCTCAGCTCCGCTCCCTCCTTCCTTCCTTTGCTCAGCAAGCAGTTTCCTCCCCCAGATCTTTTTCTCTGCAGGGACTGGGAGCCACTGCCAGGCGCGGCCATTTTCCCACTACTTGGTAGCTGGAACTACTTGGGCCTCTGCGAAGCAGGGTGCAAAATGGCAATCTGGCGTGATGCATGCCTAAAAGGCCTAAAATGTCCTAAAACAGACCTAAAATTCCAGGAAATGGCGGAAAGCCCCCTAAATTCCTGACAGAGAAGCCTCTATCCAGACTTCCAGTTCCATGGCTTCATTTCCAGTTCTGTCAGGGAGATTCCTGTCATTTGGTCAGCCTGCCTCCGAGTAGTGCAAACAGGACATGCGCCACACTGGGAGGGATATAAAACACATGACTGACTCAGTGATGGGATTCAAAGAAATTAACAACCGGTTCTCTGCCCATCTGGCAGCCACTTTTAAATGGCTATTTTTAAGCTTTATATGGCCTATCTCTCATTAACAACCGGTTCTATAGAGTAGGTACAAACCTGCTGGAGCCCACCACCGGACTGAATTCAATTGTATAGTGGCATCGTGGTTCTACCTAGGATTTCATGCACCGGTAAATAGCACAATAATTTTGAACACAATAAATCAGTAAATGAACACAATATAAATGCCTTCAAATTAGTATCCTTGCCTTTTTCAAATTCTAATATAACAGTATTGAGTGAAGCACAAATACAGGAAATGCTTGTATTGATACTTCTTTTATATGCTTCTCAGTACTTTATCTTTGTGGATTTATTTTTAAATAAATATGCTGTGATTGTCAGTTTGTATGAGAAACTGGAGATATAAGCATGAGGACAGCATTTCATGGCAACCGTCTCTGTTAAAATCTGGCTGCCTCTTGGATTTAAAACTGCACTCTTGCTTTTTTTACAAGCCGTGGTGTACAGTTTGTAATAATCTTCCCAAATTGGTCATTACCAAAGTTAATGGCCTGTTTATTGGAACATCAACCTTGGCTTTGCCTCGTGCTGTTAATTAAACAAATCTGTTATTAACAACTGGTGCTCGGGTGGGGGGGGAGTGATGATTTGATAATGATGGTTGCAGTTAAAGAGATATCTTGGCATATCACTGCGACAATCAAATCTGTGCCAGCTGAACTGCAAATAAGCATCAGGACTGGTTTTAAAAGTATGTCATCCAGTTAGTTCATGCCTGGTGAGAATAAAAATAAATGAAATGGTATGGCTCTTGAAGGGAAAACTAAGAGGCACAGATGAATGCATTATATAAAACTGCAGTCCCAATGCATTTGGGATGAGAGTAAATCCAGAGGAAATATAGTGGGGGGGGGGATTAGTAAATCACAATGTGTGGATGGAGAGAGTTGTGGTTACAGTGCTGGTGTAGCACTGGGCAGAGCTGGGTTCAAATCACAATTTGTCATAAAGTTGATGTACGGTGTAATCCTGTGGTTGCTTTCTTGGAAGGTAGTGCAGATTTTTCCCCTGAGTAGATCTTGCTCCTGCAAAGTGTCCTTAGGATTGCACTGTAAATGAACATGGGTCAGGTATCAGGCTGATACTGACTGAAGCCCTAAATGTATCTCTTTAACTGCACCTGAAGCATGCAGCGCATGCATCAAATGAATAACTTCCAGGTTTAACTGAAATGTGTTGAAAGAACTGATCGTTGAAAAGTGAACCATCAGAACATAACAGATATGTGTACTGCCTTCTAGGCATTGATATCACATATGAAGAGGAAATGCAGAAAGAGGGCTTTTGCCCAGGTACACATTCATCCTTGCTGGCTTAACAAGCAAGGCAACCAGTAAGCAGATTGACAATACCCCTATAAATATGAGATAGGATTTTGCAATGTTTCTCTTACTATGGGTTAAGACCCACCAGGTGCATAGTGGCCAGCTCAGCCATGATTGAAAATATGGGACCAGATCTGCAGGGTAAAGTATGCTCCTAGTATAAGAGAGGCATGACACTTTGCCCTAAATAAGAATAAAATACTGGAAAGGGGGGGCTGTGTGGATGGAGAAAGATCCAAATCTGTTTTAATTCTGAGCCTGGTTCAAATCAGTTCAAATAACAACAAAAGTACAATGTTTAATAGGTCCTGTGCTTGATCATGGCTTAGGTTTGAAGGCTAAACTGATGATTTTACTTCTTACCATGACATCACGTCCAGATTAAGGATGTCACTTTCAGTATTTCCGGTACTAAAGTTTGAAACCACTGGGATAATGAATAGTGAATGGAGGATAAAAGAAAGACCAACTGGACCTTCACTGGAAAAACTCAGATGCCCCTGTCACTCAAGCCCCTGTCACTTTTTGTACAAATTATTGGTGCAGTCCTATGCATGTCTACTCAGAAGTAAATTCCATTGAGTTCAATGGGGCTTACTCTCAGGAAAGTGCTCTTAGGATTGCATCCTATATCCTTTATTGAGGAACTGAGATGCTCAGGAATGGAACTTGGGACTTCCTACATGCAAGGCAGTGTTCCCCTGATGAGAAAAAGCCTGGCCTTATTAAATTGCAGTCTTAAATAGATTTATCCAATGGTACCGTACATCTCAAGGTACTGTACGTCTTGCTTAACAACTTTGCTTAGGATTGCACTGGAAAGCCAAGTAAAGCTTTGCAGCATTCTTCTCCCTCCCTCCCTCATGTGCCTTCCCAGACCAGAAAACACATCTGGATTTTGAGGGTTTAGAGGTGCATCAATGGGACAGATTCTCCTTGCTATGCAGTTCATAAACCACAGGTTATAAGAACAGGGGTTCTCTCAGGTTCTTGCCAGCCCAACAACAAAGATGAGGGGTGGGCACTTTTAATGACTCGAGATGGGCACTCAAAATGACTCAAGTCATAAAAATGCTGTTTTTTGTTACTCAAGTTGACTCAAGTCATGGGCATCTCTGACTTGACTCAGGGCCAGTGACTCAGAAAAGAGTCATGACGGATCGTCTTGAGTCTCTATCTAGAGACTGTAGTGTGTGTGTTTGCTTTTTTGAAGTTAGCCTTCAGATTGATGGCAGACTTGGTGGAAGGTGGATAGGTGGTTTCAAGAGGCAGGGAGGGGTGGAGAGAAAGAGAAAGGAAATTTTTTTGGCCTCAACAACATGACTCCTATCAAAACAACTTGTAACTTGATTTGATATTATTCATTATTTTCAGTAAGTTGAGTCACAACAGCACATACTCATGACTCTACTCAGGATCACTGACATGTGACTTGATATTGTGACTTGGCCAGTGACTGGAGCACATCCCTGGCAGAGACAACAGGAAGAAAAGGGCAGTCTCTAAATAGTATAGCACACAGACATCTATGTGGCACACGTGCGTGCATGCACACACACACACAGAGACACAAACTGCTTTATGCACCCCTTAGGTAAACTAAAGAAATTAAGTAGCATTATACCAGTTTTACACACCATGTTGGCCTAGTAAAGAAGAGTACTGTGGTGCCTCACGTAACAAGTTTAATTCATTCTGGAGGCATGCTTGTTACATGAAACACTCTTTATGTGAATCCAATTTTCCACAGGATATAATGGAAACTCAGTCGATTGGTTCCACACCCCAAAACCAGTGGTGGGCTCTAGCAGGTTCGCACCTACTCTATAGAACTGGTTCTTAACAAGAGATAGGACATATAAAGTTTAAAAATAGCCATTTAAAAGTGGCTGCCAGATGGGCAGAGAACCGGTTCTTAAATTTTTTGAAGCCCATCACTGCCCAAAACGTATTCATATAAAAATGTTAACTGCATGTAAAAATGAAGACAAAACACCATAATATACAGTAACACAACACTGCAGTAAAGAAAATACTGTATAGTACTGAACTGTACTGTACCTTAGAAAACCTTCATGGCTGGTGTGAGGGTTACAGAGAGGAGGATGACTTTGGCTGCAACCCTAAAGACACTTTCCTGGGAGTAAGACCCATTGGACACAATGGGGCTTACATCTGAGTAGACTTGGTTAGGATTGTGCTCTTTCACAGTCACTAATGGAGTGACTGCTATCCATTTGCTCAATGGAATCTTTGTCTTTTTGTGCAACTTTAACACTCCCAAGCTGCTGATGGGGAGCATCCTTAGAACACTGATAAGGCACACCTTCCACACTGCCAAACACACATTCCACATACAAACCTGACTCAGGCTGCTCCCCCCCGGAACCCCCCCCCCCTCATGAGTTCCTTGGCCATGGAAGCCTATTCCAAACTTTGCCCAGGGTCCCAATGTAGCTCAAGCTAGTCCCCTTGTCCCCCTGTTGGTTCCCTTGCCATGGAAGCCTGTTCCAAACTTCCTCAGAAGTGCTCTTTACTCAAGACAGTGCTCTTTAAGCAAGTCAAAATTTCTGAGAAAATTTTGCTCTTTACACAAAACACTCTTTGTTCAAGTTGCTCTTTACTCAAGGTACCACTGTACTTCCAAAGATGCCATAGTGGTGAGATTGAGCAGATCCAGTGGTCTTGGTACATTGGTCCAAAATGGGAAATGATCCATCAGTTCATGAACAGGAGGTTGAAGGTACACTAATGACAGCACAATCCTAACTGCTGGTTAGGCCAGCACAAGACTCATGCTGGCCTAGGGATGTTGCAAAAGTGCTGTAAGGCACTTCTTGGAGCAATTAGGCTAGTGCACAGATATACGATGGCCTCTCCATACCACCGCAGAAACAAGGAGATAGTTGAGTTGTGCTGATCTAAATTGGTTAGGATCACACCTTCAAATGCTTCATTTATAATAAGTTCTTTTTCTTATGCAAGATGGATTACCACCTTGGGAAGGATTCAGAATTCATGAAACGGTTCGTGACTTTGGATATATTTTCCGTGGGTTGGTCTCAGAGGACTCACATAACCTCATCGTTTTTCTAACATTTGGATTTGTAAAGGTCACCCGTACCTTATTTACATGATGAACAGAGGCATGGCCTCTCTCCCTTTGGCTTGTATGCCACTTTTGCTGGATTTCCAATTTAAATTACACTGCACTGCAAACCAGAAAACAGCTGAGCCATTAAAAAAAATAAGGAAGGAAGGAAAGATATCAAACTTAAGTGCTGATTAAAGGGTTAAAAAAGTAATCAAGTTTGGAGTGGCAGGCACCCTTGTTTGAGAATGTTGGCTGCAATAGGTGTAAAAGTTCCCTGCCCTCAAAATGCCTCATAATGACAAAACATTCGAGATTAATTAGGGATGGTTGAGATTATCCCACAATAAAATGGGTTTTGTGACTATGTAAAAACAATATTACCAGCATGTTATTTGTGATCTTTATCTCCAGTCCTACCCAGCACAGCTCCTTTGTCAGTTTACTAAACCAGAAAATAAGGGAAGATTTTTTTGAAAATCCCACCCATACAAAGTTTGCACTAGGAATAACAGCGCAGTATGCATGCGTGTCTGCGCGCGTGCGTGCACAACACACAGAGAGAAGTAATTATCACTGGAAAAAATATAATATCATTAGTGATGGTGATTTATATCACTAGTGTGAGTAAAAATGGGTTTGGATATATTTTTGTACAAAAACATTTGCTGCATTGATGATGCTTATTGAATTGCATCTTTTCTTATGTTATTTTAAACATGTCATAAAAGACACTCAAATGACATTTATGCACAAACAATGAAAAATTACACCAGCCTTTGCAGCTGAACCATGCAACGCTTTCATTGCCCCATTCATTCTAAGAGCTAGTTTGCATCAACAGCATTCACCGGCTCAATTGTTCTTGGTTTGTACCAGGCTGAAAGTGGGGAAATGATACACTTTCTTATTTCTCCTCTTTAAAAGCAACAGCAGCAACAATGCTTTTCCTCACATAGAAAACTAATATGCCAAGGAGGTGAACATTATAAGCCATTCTTCCTGGCACTTACAGCACAATCCAGAGTAACTACAGGAGCTCTTACGTCAACATAAGAAAAATTTACTCTGGATTGCTCTATGCATTTCCCATAGGTTTCCCATAGATGACGTTGTAATTACGTCAACGTAAATGTCTCTTACGTCGACGTATGACTTGTGCTGCTAGTTTTTTACATACTACCTTACAGGTATATTGAGTAAGGATCTTTTCTTGGTGGGACGACATTTTAAAATGCAGGTCTGCTGCTACAGTTCAGGAGTGGATTAACCATCTGATCTGCCATTTGGGTAGAATCACCCTAAGGCACTGTATACATCTGCTATTTCCAAATGGTGTGCCACAGCCCACTGATGTTCTGCAAAAGGTCCACAGGTGTTCCATGGGAGTTTGGAGCATAGCAGTTGGATATTGCTGAAAGAATCTTCTGGCCAGGGGGGAAGAAGGGACATGGGTTGCAGGAGCTCTGCTTCTCCAAATCTAAAGGCCCCAGAAGAATGTTTCAACATTGCAAAGCCCTGTTGTCTACTGCCTGCTTTTGTCCGGGTAGAGCCTGGTGCCTGGTACTTGGTGCCTAGTGGTACCTACTGCTCACTGCCCAGTGATGCCTGCTGCACGTAAATTCAGTTAGGAAAGAGATAAAAGTGATCTATTTCACCTATTGCAAACACTAGCCTTAAGGCAGCGTTTCTCAAAGTGGGGGTCGGGACCCCTTTGGGGGTTGCCTAGAGCTTTCCTGGGGGTCGCCTAAAGATCCCTGGTGTAGGGGGCCAGGTCAGGCTTGCCAGACCTCCTTCTGTAGCTGCGCGCACACTGGGGCTGACTGACAGCCTCAGAGCCCAATCCTATACATGCCCACTCTGAAATAAATCCCATTATAGTCGGGGGGGGGGGGGGGGCCTTTACTCCCATGTAAATGTGGATAGGATTGCAACCTCAGGGCCCAATCCTATGCATGCCTACTCTGAAATAAATCCCATTGTGTGCAATGTGTGCTTAGAACACACATTTCATTTGTGACAATGAAAATACATCCTGCATATTGGATATTTACATTACAATTCATAACAGTAGCAAAATTACAGTAGCAACGAAAGTAGCAACAAAAATAATTTTATGGTTGGGGTCCCCACAACATGAGGAACTTATAAAGGGGTCATGGCGTTAGGAAGATTGGGAACTAGTGCCTTAAGGCAATGTATGTGACACACTCAACATGAAAAACAGTACATTATTATGAGATTTTTTCATGGATTTTTCTAGCTTCTTTTCAGATTGCCACAATTTTAGCAGTTAAAAAACATGTTTGCATTAGACAACTGGATTTGATTCATCGCTGACATATGCTTGGTAGCCACTTCCTAAATTATCTTCGTTGCTTACTTGAATTATAAATAACTACGTGAAATGTCAATTGATTATTCAGCTGTAATCAATAGAAGCAGGGAGGAGAGAAAACTTTGGATGGAGATTCACGTTTCAGGTTCTTGGTGCTTAGAGCAGCATCTTCAAGGAAAAAAATAAAAACAAATGTGTCAAAATTAAAAGATGAGTGTAGTATGAACCATACTATATTCAATGGATATAATAGAAAATTATACACATTGCACTATTAATGTAAGAAAATTGCTGGTGTGCTGCAATAAATGATTAAATTATTAAATGGGGTCTTTTTCACACCAGGCATGTTGTGCACAGTGTTATTTTCTTCCTGGAGATGTGAAATTGAGTCCCAGCCATATCCCCAGTAAGGGGGATCTTTATGTAGGAGCACAATTCCTTTTTGCAGAGAGCGATCGTTGAGTGCTTTCTTTTCAGTGGAAAATTGGTGAAAACCTGGTTTATGCTTCTACCATCTCTACATCCTGTCCTAACATAGAGTTCTGGAAGGTTTTAGGGTGGGAAAAGTGGGGGAAGGGAAAGGGGGCAGGACTGCCTAGATGGCACATATGGTTACATCAGCCATTTGAAAAAAACTTCAAAGATTTGTGCAGTTCTACTTGGAGTACATGTCAGAAGCATAGCTGGGTAGTGGAGCAGCAAATACATCAGGTGCCACAACATACCATGTAAATGGCCTCTCCCCTTTTCCATTGGAGGCATTCATGGCAGCAATGGCAATGTGCAACCTACTGCCATTGCCAACCCAAATGTCTCAGTGGGAGAGGGGCAGCTCATATGGTGGTGCATGCTGTACTTACCACACCACCTGTCCTCTGGCTATGCTTCCAAAGTGTGCAGCTCACTGTTGAGCTGCAGATACGAATATGGATCCTTGTGCCTCTCTGGCTGCCATACCATGATGGGAAGGAGAGCCTGGAAACCTGAAAATGACTCAGAGCGCAATCTTCAATGGGTCTTACTCCCAGGACCCAGGAAAGTGTCTTTAGGATTGCAGCTCACAGATAAGGTCTGGTAAGCATATGCTAGGGATCCATGCCAAGCCCCATCCCACGGTCAGCCTTAGGCTTAGGCTACGATTCTAACCTGTGATAAGATCTGTGGTGACCTGGGGTGTCATCAAAGTGCCATAAGACACTGCAGCATCACTCTGCAGGGGGAGTGTTAGGCCAGGGCACAGACATGTGGTTTCCTCCCTACATCACCACAGAATGGGAAGACTAATGAATTGTGCTGACCTAGATTGCACCTATAGTTAGATGTGATTTCACAGCAAGGTGTAGGATCAGGACTCACCTAGAACACCCCTCCCTGCTTGCAAGTGTCAAAAATGGGGGTGGCAAGCTTGCTGTTTCCAAGAGGGTGCAAAATGGGACAAAAGGGCATGAAACTGGCAGCAGTTCTCTGAGCAGCTGTAGCCTGCCATTTTAATCTCAGATATGTTCCCTCGCAGCGACACTACCAATGGAGATGTGAGAACAGCAGTGCACAAAAGACCTCTTCTAAGAACTCAACCGCTTACTGCTTCTAACTTCCTTGAAAAAGTCCCTGGCATAAAAGAATAAAGAGCAAAGAATAAGTGACAAAAGCAAAACTCTGGTTTCAATCCATTTGAGCCTATGACTGCGCATCTGAGATAATCTTATGGGCTCCACCACTCACACAGGTCTTGGTTGCAAAACTGAAATGGTTCTTCCAGTGGTTTTTCATGGCCTTTCTCAATCTGAAGCTATCAAATTTACTTCTTTAAAAGGCAGAATGCATCACAACCTTGTAATATTTTTACTCAATCATTCCAGTCACTAAACAAGTGGTTCTATCACTATTTTTAAAGGCAATCTATACATTTTGTTTACAACATTTGTTCTTGCACTTTTCAACAAATTGTTGACTTTGTCTTTACAATCTCTCTATCTACAGTATTTATATACCGCTTTTTCAACTAAAAAGTCCAGAAAGTGGTTTACAAAGAAAATAAAAAATAATAGCTAATTAATAGCTAATGGATCAGGTGGATCTATGAGGCTGGTGACCCAAAAGGCAATTTGTGGCATGTGTGGAATGAGGCAATGTGTGGAATTTAATGTTATTCGATGCGGATAACATTTAAATTTAATGGAATTTCAGTGAGGCATGTGCAGAATTTAATGTTAAAAATATTCTTAGATTCATTAATTCATGTACAATTCTTAGGCTGCAATCCCGTTAGGTCAGTCTAAGCTCTGGCATAAGTTCTGTACTGACCTGGGGGTGTCACAAAAGTGCTGTAAGTCACTTTTGCCCCACTTTTGAGGGGGTTAGACTACTCACAGGCATACATTGACCTACCCATACCACCAGGGAAAGATATGCCATGTGAGTTAGGCTGGCCTAAATTGGTTAGGATTGCACCTTTAAACACACATTTTGATTGCTTTCCATTCCACCATAGAGATATATGCCAATAAAGGTTTCGGAGAAAGGAAGAAGAGATATAAATTCTATACAGTCATATCCTTCAGCTAAAGAAAGCTAAGCAGGTAAGGACCTGAATAGCTCCTGGATGGGAGACTACAAACTGACAAAGTTTTTATGAGTCCACTAAGCCAGAAGATGTCACCGTTTACAGCTTGGCTGACCTGAAAACTCCTGCTGGAAGCTTCCATATGAGCTGCCCATAGAACAATGTAGACTAGTCTGTACCCTGGACATAAAAAGTCTACACTTACAGGCTGCTGGACCTCACAGAGGATCTTCCAGCAATAGTAATTGCCATATGAATAAATAAAGGTATATCCTAATTATCAGTAGATTTTTCACCTATCATTTATCGATGTGTGAGCAAAGTTGGCCCTTTAAGTTAAAAGATAAATGTCCATTTAGGAAAAAAAGGCCTGCTTACTATACAGCAGACAGGTAATCAATCAACCTCCCTCCCTCTCTCTGGAACTTAGATGAGGTTATTTAATTTCTCATTTCATTTCTCCTTTCAGCTGGTAGGCAGGCACCTCCTTGAATGCAAACCAACTGAGATTATCACTTTCTATTCTTTCCTGAGCTCCAGAGGGAATGGAAGAGTCTTTCCCCAGCCAAAAAACAACTCTTCTAAGCAGTGAGAGAGTAGTGAGGTTGATTGATTGCCTACCTGTTGCATTACCATGGCAAGCAGGCTATCTTTAAATGGCTGCTTAATTTTTTTAATTGCTTTTGAGCACAAGCCTGACAATGTCTACTCAAAAGTAAGCCCCATTGTGTTCAATGGGTCTTTCAGGAAAGTGTGTTTAGGATTGCAGCATTAGTTTAATGTGAAAATCAGCATCCGCAAGGGTGCTGAAGTTTGAGGAACTTCAAAATCTCAATTGGTCATTGATTTTATTTATATCATCAAGGTTTTACAGATCTTGGGTATGAATCTGGGTCCCACAAAAAAGTACTGAATCGATCAATCAATCAACAGTATTTATACATATATCGCTTTTCAAATTGGGCCCCACCAGAAGTGGAGTTGGTGGGAGGTGTGGTAAATACTACATGCTCTGTAATGGACGGTGTAAGTCCCACTCCCCTTTGGCATTGCAGCCATTAAGGGCAGCAATAGTTTAGTGCTGTTGCTGCCCCAAATGATGCTGAAGTTGCTTACATGGTGCACTGAGAAATATGTTGAACTTACCATGCCGCTCCTTAGCTCTGCTTCTGGGCCACGCAGTTTCTAAGGTTGGCCTTGCTCACATCTGAAAAGGCTGCTTGGACAAAGGATCCTCAAAACACCTTTCTTATCAACAGCTGGTGACCAAGACAGAAGCATGCATTTATTTTTATTTATATCCTGCACTTGATTTTTTTTTCAGAAGAAATACTCCTTCTGAAGAAAATTTAAGTGGTTTGTGAGAATTGGATTAGTTAGTAAGCAGGCATAAATCAATGAGAACTTTAGCTCAGGTTTATCTGGAGGCAAGAAACAATCAATGAGATAGGAAGGACTGTTTTCCAGAAGCAATTTAAATGATGATACCGTTCAGCATCTATGGACCAATAAAGGCTTAAGCTAAGCATCTTTCTGCCCTCTTTTGCCCTTCTCGTTCTCTCTCCTTTTCTTTCATCTCTCTTTAGCTCAGCTAGACCAAGTATCAATGACTATGCATATGCAGGTCTCCTTTCACTCTTGGAGAAACTGGTAGCAGCCACAAAAATGTGGTTCTTGAGTTTTTCAACAAGGCTGGCTAGTAGCCAAGGAGCCAACAATCCTCACTCTTCCTTTGAGAGTATGCTATGTATACCTATTACAGTAGTATACAGTGGTGCCTCACATAAAGAGCTTAATTCGTTCCAGAGGCATGCTCTTTAAGTGAAATGCTCTTTAAGTGAAGTGGATTACAGTGTTTTGTCATCATTTTGATATCCGGTTAATATTTTTATATGAATATTTTGGGGGTTGTGGAGCCTATTGTTGGGGGAAGAATTGCTTTGAAAATGTGGGAACTATTCTTAGGTGGGCCTAAATGGTCTCCTACAGTTCATCATGTGTACAAGGTGTGATCAATAAGTAGCAGGACTGGTGCTATGAAAAGAAAACTACAACACATAACAATTTGGCATTTAATCTCCATCAAAGTAGTCCCTTTCAGAAGCCACACACTTAATCCAAGGCTGTTTCCGTTGATGGAGGCTCGTTTTCTGGAACTCGTTTTCTGGGATACTCAGCAGCTGCCTCTTTGCATTCATTTGGATTTCCTCGATGTCCCGAAATCTTTGTCCTTTCAAGTGGGATCTGATTTTTGGAAAGAGGAAAAAGTCGCACAAGTTGAGATCTGGGGAATAAGGTGGCTGTCGGACCTGGGGGATGTTGTGCTTGGCCAAAAACTGCTGCACAAGCTGCACTGAATGGGTAGGTGCATTGTTACGGTGCATTTGCCACTCACCAGATGCATGCAATTCTGGCCTTTTCTGACAAATAGCATCCCGTAAATGCCACAACATGTCACAGTAGTACTCCTTATTTACTCTCTGACTAAGTGGAGCATACTCATGATGAACAATCTCCTTGTAGTTGAAGAAAATGGTCAACAGTGTCTTCATATTGCTTTGACTCATTTGTGCTTTCTTCAGTCTCTGAGAGGTTGGGGTCTTCCACTGCGAAGACTGAGCCTTGGTTTTGGGGTCATAGCCATAGACCCATGATTCATCACCCGTTATGACTGTTTTAAAATACTTTTCAGTATTCTCGACACAGTCAAGGAGATCTTGCTTAATTGAAACCAGAGTTTCTTTTTGGTCAGCTGAAACTCACCCATCTCCTTTTTCCTTCTGTGCTACAGAGAGGCCAGCAAATGTCTGTGCACTGGCCTAACAACCCGGCCCCCCTCCCCCCAGGATTGGCACAGAATTGCCTTACCCCCAGCCCAGCACAGGAATTGTTCTGTGACTCGTGCTAGCCTAACCAGGGATTAGGATTGTGCTGACACTGATGTTAAAAAATACCATAAATTGAATATTCTTGCCCCACAAGTAAAAAATATGTCCTTTGGAATTTCTGCTGCTGGAGGAAATTACATTCAAGCCAGCAATCTGGAGACTTCAGAAGAGGAATGCAAACCTATGCTTCCAGCAACACAGCAGTTTTCTAGTCAGACGCTTTGGTTTCCTTGCATCCCACCAAACAAAACTCCGCTCTGAGACTGAAACCCGCAAGGCCCATTAGCTGCCTTCTCAACAGATGATCTGCCCCATGCTTCACTTGGTTGCAAATATTTACAGGTCATCATTATCCTTATTAGGGAGACAGTTTGCTCAGGATTGCTGAGAGCTGAAAATTGGGTTCATTGAGATGCCACTGAAGCACTAATTGAAGCGAGCTTTAATTAGCAGTGATGCATTCTCAGGAGAGCAGTCAGAGGCAGGGCTGTGGCATGTGGAATTAGCTTGTGGGCAACAGTATGTAGAACGAGATAAGAGCAATACAGATGAGATAGAAAGAAGACACATTCTGTGGGTTATCTGGAAAGTTTAGCCTTTCTGAGAGAGGGATTCCCTAGTGTCAGAGTGAGGAGGGAACCACTATGGAACCAAGACTATTCACACTTACCTGGGAATAAGCACCATCGACTACAATGGGACTTACATCTGAGTAGATATGCATAGGATTGGGCCCCGAGTGTGGATGCTATCTGAGAGGTCCTGCGTCAAAAAACTTTCCACTAGAAGGAAATCTTTTTAACCCTATGTACTCATTACAATAATACCTTTCACCTCATCTTTGACATTCTTTCCAGAATACTTTGTTTATAATAATTGTGTGTCTATACTTTGTGTGTCTTTACTTTGTGTGTCTTTGCTTCAGAGGGCTGTGGTGGTGCAAGCAGTAAAGATGCTGTGCCTGTTAACCAGCAGGCCAGGGTTCGAGACCCGGGTCGGCCCCACAAGACAGGGTGAGCTCCTGTCCTTAGCCCAGCTCTGCAACGCCAGTTGGATCCAATCGTATTGGCTCTGCCTTTCCATTGGACTAATTCAGTGGAGTGGAGAGGGGGGATTTGCTGCTTGGATAACAGCCTATCGTCCATAACAATCCAACCCAGGCTTTCATGCTTTGCATGCAGTGTATGCAGCGCCGAGCATGATACCATAGTCTTTCAAGACTGACAGAGGCCTGCTTTTTTTACTGCATCATGTTGAATTATCAGAAAGATATTCTTCCTACTGAGGCTACAATTTCTGTCTTTCTTTAGCTGTGAAGAGGTGAAGGCATCCCTCACAGGTTGTCCTACTAGTTGCTCCACTAGTTGTGACTGACTCTAAGGGCGCAATCCTGAGTAACTACGGGAAGTCCTTGCTCCGGTGTAAGAACAATTTGCTCTGGATTGCAAAATGAATTTCCCATAGGTTTTCACTAGGTGGTGCAGTAACTACGGGTACACGTAAAGTCTCTTACATGCTCCCGTAGTTACTCTGGATTGTAGGGTATGAGTAGTGCTCATCCCCACTACAAGGCCAAAGAGCCAGCATTGTTAGTCATCACCAGACATCACCATGGTCGTGTGACTGCCTTGACTAAACACTAACTGCACAGACTGCTTCCCATCGAAGTGGTACCTATTTATCTACTTGGATTTACATGTTGTTGTTTTTATTGCTAGGTTGGCAGAAGCTAGGCAAGTGATGGAAACTTACTCCATCATACGGCACTTGGATCTCAAACCACCAACCTGCCAAACTTCAGGTAGACAAGAACAACTTTAACCACTAAGCCACCACTGCCCCTAGTCTTCTTTAAGGTTTCTTTAGCTGTAGGTATAGCTAATTATATTCCATTTTCCTTTGCATCATGATCCCATTCCAAAAATTTCTGCAAAGTCCAAGGTGAAAAGTGTGATTGCAATTCCCCTGTAACCATTACTGCAAAGTACATCACAGCTCCCTTTCTTCACTGCTTCTCACTTCAAAATCCTTATATAGTACACAGATTTCCTATAGGATATTTGTATTTGAGGGTTACACATCATGCAATGCGCAAAAGTCTACGAGAAAATCCCAACAATTTTATTTCTTGGCTGCAAAACAGCAGCAGAACGGGGCAATTTGGAATGGAAAAACTGTAGGTAGGGCAATGGACAATCTGAGGCAGAAATTTTCAATCTAGCAAGGTTTTTTATACCAGCCACAGAAGTTACTTAACTGTCTTCCAGCCAGGCATTCAAAGCAATCCATGTAAATTTCCCTTCATCAAAATATCTTAGAAGAGTACAGCTTGCTTGGCCTGTCACTCATCCTGTCACAGAAAAGAAAAAAAGTTAAAATTCCAGCTTAAAAAAATTGTATAATGAACCCTGTGCTGTGATTTTTGTTGCTATTTCTAAAGCAGTTTCTGTTTTATTTTTTGCTTAGTGTGAAGAAAACTGTGACTCACATTGTAGAAGGTGATGAGTTTTGCTTAATGTATTTAAAACAATTTGAAAGAATTATTTTGCAAAACTTCTCATATTGGGTCAGAAGCATAGCTAAATACTGCCATGTCACACAGGCTGACCAGATGCCAAACCCAAAATTCCTGAACCCCAAGGCCAAAATTCCTACCCACTGAAAAAAATGCCCAAAAATGTATTTTTTTTTGATTTTTGGTTTTTTGACCATAACTTTTGATGGGAAGGAGATATCTCAAAACTGATTTTTGCATTGGATTCTGCTCTTCAATACGAATCTAACGACATATGGCATGATTGGGTACTGTGCACTATCACGAAGTTTCAAAATGAAGCCTAAATGTAGGACAATGATGCCAAAATGTAGGACACCCGGACAGGAGACTAAAAATCCGGACAAATCCGGGTTTTTCTGGTCATCTGGTCACCCTGATGTCACACCTTATAAGCACCCACTCTCAGTTGCTGTCTTCTAAGACACAAGGAGACTTCACATTTGGAAGTTATGGCATAGCCCAGGCCAGCGGGTAAGAATTGGGCATATGCAGTGATTACCACACCTCTAGAACTGTGCCACCTGGGAGCATGGCATCCCACAACTCCCCTTAGCCATGTAACTTCTTCAGTGGGACGATTCAGACCTACACCAACTCTCAGTTGGCTTAATCTGAAGAACCTGTGGGGGGGGGGGGAGATCTGGGAGGATAAAGGGTAGATAAGATCTGGTGTGTGTGGCCAAGATCCACCCCAGACTGCTCCCTGCCCACCCTGATTTGCCAAACTGATCTGCCCCAGAACTACCCCAGCCCCACACTGTCTGTTCTGGTAGTGGTTCTGTGGTCTGCTAATTACCAATTCCTTGGTAATACTTAACATGTTTTTACCAATTCCTTACCAAAATACTTACCAAGGTTTACCAATTCCTAGTTAGTTAGTTAGTTAGTTAGTTAGTTAGTTAGTTAGAGAGCCACAGAATGACAGACTGGGGCACCAGCAGTTCCAACTTTATGCTGGTGGATCATGAGATCTGTTGGTGTAATCTGTAATCTGCCAATGTAATCTGTCAGAGACCTGTCAGATACAATAGGAAAATTAATTATTATTTTTATTTTATGCATTTGTGGCACTTCTGTCAAAATCAGATGGTTCAGTGATTCACAAATTGAGGCTGAAGGTTCTTTTTGCCATTGCATTTTTCTCTTTCTTTTTTTCCCCTTAATGCCCTGAAAATTACGGATACTTATTAGAATGCAACTCACTGATTTTAGCGGGTCATGACCGGATAGCTGAGAGTCACTGCTTTGTAGCCCTCAGCCTTATGTTGAGAGTTATAATCACACTAAATTATTATGAAGCAACGTTTCTACTAAATTGTACTGCAACCCCCCAGATGGCATTGTGCATATTTTAAGTTAACTGTACTCCAGATAAGTTATGCATGCTTCAGAAATAGCCCCAAATTCACAGACTATTTGATATGTGTGCTTGACATCCTATGGTATTTGATATCAACATTAGCTATTTTATGGTATGCTAGCAAATACTATACTCATATGCAGTGGTATTTATTCTTTGACAACACAATTCTAATCTCTGGTTAGGCCAGCACAAATCCTGTGCTTGCATGGGGGTTAAAGTCCTGTGCTGGCATAAAGTATTTTTGTGTCGCTCCTAGGGAGGGGGGTTAGGCCAGCCCAATTCTGGAACAAATGGTAAGTCCTCAGTGGCCAAAGTAAGTTGATGTGGTGGGGGAGGAGGGGAGGATGGGAAGTTGGTCCTTTGGGGAGGAGGAATTGTAGGTGGAGGGTGGGCTGAGAGGGCAGGGAAGTGGGATCAGGGATCCAGCCCTTCTGCCAGATTCTATCCTTGATCCTGGGCAGCCCAGAGCAGTTGTGGGCTTTTCTGATCTGCATCACATCTTGATGTGGCACAGACCTGAGTAGTCCTTTTGGGGCTGTTGCATCACTTGCTAAGGAGAAGGAGTTCCCATTGCCCCAGGCGGAGCTGAAATCAGCCCCAATCCCACCTTACCTCCACGGCAGACCAATCTGCATCTCTGTTCCAGTGTAAATTAGGACTGGGCTTTTAGTGAAACATCTAGTTTTATTTATTTATTTATTTATTTATTTTAAAAATTTGTATCCCACCTTTCTTGGGTTGTAGACCGACTCAAGGCAGCTCACATTAAAACATAATTAAAAACATTAAATAGAACAATTCAATTAAAAATAGTTATTATCCATGCATTAGATGGCAAGTCTTCATGTGAAAGGATGTGCTTGAGGACTAGCACCTCTGTTTTGAAAAAAAAAATTAATGCTAATTGAAACAAGTTCAAAGAATAAAAATGAGCTATGATCTTTGTAGAAGCTTCCTTCCTGAACAACCTGCTAGAAATAGCTGTTTAATATAGTACTGTCACTATGCTTAGTGGCTGACAGAGGATGAGAATGAATCCAGTACATTCATAATAGATTTAGTATTCGCTTGGGGTTGTTATAAACAAAATCAATCTAGACTAATGACTGCAGCAATAAATTTCATCCTGTGTCATCTGGTAGCGTTCCACACTTACCCAGTTGCCATTCTGACAGGGAATAATAGAATTTACCCTTTTAAAGTTGTAAATTACTAAGAAAACGCTGAGCCTCACATTCCGGGATATTTTTGAACCAAGGAAATATTGGTAATACTTTCACTAAGCATACTATTAAAATAAATAAACAGTATTTATGGCTGCGGCTGGAGGAAGAAATACAGGGGACTTATTTGTCATGCACAGCTTGATTTTTTTCTCTAGTGAGAAAAGAACATTAGAAGCTCGTTTCATTTATTGTGCCTCTTCGGTGTTGAAGAAATGAGATGCAAAAGAGGTTTTGCAATTCGGGACATGTTTGGGCCTTTATCATGTGGTCAGTAAGCTGCATGGATGTTCAGAGTGCCAGTTGACAAAGATATATTTATTCCCAAAGTTTTCATGCACCTACGATATTGTGTAGTATACTTTGACATTTCTCAAGGTTAAATTGGCCTGTTAAAAAAAGTAAAAGTAAAGATCTTATCGTGTGGAGAAACTCAATGTGTACTGGAGTACCTTGATCACCCTGCCCTACATGGTATACCCTTTCCGATCTTTATCCAGGACATCTCTTTTTCTTAGCTTTTGTCCTGAAAAAAATCTTTATTGTCTTCCTTTTCCTTGTGAGCAGGCAGCATGTAGCAATTAATAAATTATATGATATAGTTTTAAACTTAATAATATAGTGTTTAAATTAACCACATGAAAACAATATATACGAAATACTGTATTTACTCAAATCTAATGCACCATTGAATCTAGAGTGCACCCTATAATCAAAATACTGCATTTACACTAATCTAATTAACCATCAAATCCAATGCGCACCCTGATTTTGAAGACTGAATTTGGCTGAAAAAGGAGAGTGCTAGATTCGAGTAAATACACTTATACTGCATGAAAACAATATACAGTATATGAAAACAATATATAAAACCAGTGTCTTTAGCTTTTATTTTGTCAGGTCTTACATTTTTCTTGGGTGTCCTACCCTATACTTTGTCCTACCCTGGGTGTCCTACCCTGCCCAGCCCTATACATTTCCATATCCGCAGTGTGGGGCAGAGAAGGACCACTTCTACCCTCTCCCCCACAGGGGTCTGAATCAGTTTTTGAATATGATGTCAGCTGATGGCGCACTCTTGGGTTATGAGTTATCCAGGACGAGAAATGCGTGACCCGGAATAAACGGACAGTGCTCAAAAGTGGAATGAAATTGATCAAGAGGGGGGAACAGCTGATGATGAAATGGGGGGAATAAATGGTCAAAAGGAAATGCATTATTTTTTTCTTACCCAATTAGCAAGACCTGTCCTTGCTAATTAATCATGTATATTATTTTTGCATTCTGTTCACACATTTTAGACTGTGAAAGAGGTTCAGGTTGACATATGCGCTTCAGGGTACTACAGCCGTTACACTTTTCCTCCTGCTGTCATTATCGGATATGGATGGATTTGGTTTGGGGTGTTTGTGTGAATCCTTATTTTGTAGCTTCTTCTTTCTTGAGACGTCTATTTAGAGTTTCTTGTAATACTCTAAATGTGGGGTGCAAAATTTCCAGATTTTAAAAACTGGTCAGAGATGTTTCCCTAATATACATTCAGATATTTTGATGAAACTGATCCTGAAGTGTACTACTTTGGATTTGAAAATTGTATGTGTATTTGAATGCTTCTCAGTTAAAAAAATCATTGCACATGGAATATGAAAAGTATGGTATGATTTGCTGTTTGTGTGGACTGCTCAGTTGTAGAATTTCATTTCTGTTTCTATATCTTTCCCTTGCTTCTCTGAAAATTTAGCTGTAAAATATTTAAATATGGTTTTATTGTATTGAATTACTTTTACATAACCACTTAGTGTATCAATTCACCAAGGGGTGCTACTAAAGTAAAATTATTCATCTATATCTCAGGGACATGGCTATAATGTTTTTAGAATTAATTACATACAATGTAAATGAATTAATATTGTTCTTTTTTTTAAAGGAAGCCTATGCTAGATTTCCTCTTCTATAAATTATGTGATTTATGAAGTCATTTAAATAATGCATTCATTAATATATGATATCATCTGCAATCCATTTAATTTCTTCTGTACTGAATGTAAAATGAGTGCAGACTGCTAATCCAAGATTTTAAATATTTTGGTGGCGTAGGAATGACAACATCCTTCTGCAGTTTGTGTGTTTACTTTTGCTTTTGTGATGGAAATGTGATTGGCTTGCCCTTGAACCAAGCTTAAAATGGCTTGGATCAAAAGTCTGTTCCCTCTGATACTGGTCAACATACAGAAATGTGCTAATAAATTCACATTCTTCCCAAATAATTCTCTTTTTGTCCACATATGATGACAAGTGGCTTTGCTCCCACCCTTCCAGAGAAGAAAGCATGAGCAAAGCTTCTCTGTGAAAGAAGTCTGGCTGCCTAACCTATAGTGCAGAGTGTGAATATAAATACTTGTGCTTCCACACAGCCTTGGAGCAAGATAATTGGCACCCCGATTGGAGGACCTTGAAACACCTTTCAGGAGTGGCAGTGGGTTTTTCACATACCAGAGCAACTGGTAAAGGTGGCAGCAGTGGATAGAGGCAATGAACTGAGTTACAAGTTGGACAGAAGCAGTACTTTCTTTTAGCTTGTGCATCCCAGGGCTCATTTCTGGGCATTTAGTTTGAATTCATGTTTTTGAAATTTTGAAATTTAGTTATTTGTTGCTATATAGCTTTTGCATTCTTAAATAATCTTCAGTCTTGAAACCGAGCTCTGGGAAATGGGATTGCTTCCATATCAAACTTTGCACTTTCAGGTCCTTGTAATTTTGGTGGGCTGCATTTGGCTAAGATTGGATAGGATTTGGAATACTTACTTACCAGAGAAACCCCCAAATCCAGAGTAACTATGGGAGCACGTAAGAGACTTTACGTGCACCCAGAGTTACTGCATCACCAAGTGAAAACCTATGGGAAACTCATATTGGAATCCAGAGTAAGTTGTTCTTACACCGGAGCAAGGACTCCCCGTAGTTACTTTGGATTTTGCCCAAAGCTACAAATACATGTTTCAAATAATTCAACTTTGAAAGCTCCATTAGTATTCCTCCTCCAACTCCACCCATTATCTGACTCTTGTTTCAAATTCCTCTCTGGGATTGTTGAACAGCTGTGTTCTCTGGCTGCTAGTTATTGACGTTTCTGATGAATTCACAGAAAATTAATTCTTCCTCCCAGCCCTTTTTGCAGACTTCATTCCAGTGTAGGGTTTTAGTAGAGATCAGTGGTTCCAGAAGTGGTATGATCTGGGAACTTGCAGTGCAATCCTGGGTCAGCTGGTGGTTATATATTTTCTCTGGTAGTCAATGGCCAACAAGTATAGTTTGATTCCATTGTTTTTTGAACAGAATTGTTCTTGGATTTGTCCTCATTTTCATCAATATGAAAGGAAACATTGGGAAACATGTTGGAAAACATTGGGAAACAATTCCTCTTGGGAAAGATAAGCTCCTGCTCTGTATGGTTCAGGTTCTAGACCTGGTTTCTGAGTAGTTGAGCTCAGTTGCTGCCAATCTGTAAATGGAGGACTTTGAAAACAGGGTATTAAGTACAATCAACCAAGAACTAGTTTCAAACCGCATTGGATTGGACATGCTGACTGGTTTGCTCTTACCCTGGGCGATGTGGCAGCAGCTCCAGTGGGTCAAGGGAGGTGGTGGGCTCTCCCTCACTGGGGATCTTCAAGCAGAGGCTCGACGAGCACCTGTTGGAGATGCTCTAGGAGAATTTCCTGCTACAGGCAAGGGGTTGGACTAGATGGCCTACCAGGTCCCTTCCAACTTTCTGATTCTATGATTCTATGATTCTATACTTGAACCTGTGTCACCTAAAGAAGAGACTCAGATTTGAGCAGCTAGTCACAGATACTGGTTGGAGAACAGCATTACTAGATACATTTTTAAGAAAGGATATTGAGATCCAAAAGAATAATTGAACATGGAACAGGAGGTGACATTGAGATTCAGTCTTAGAGTGCAATCCAGTTATAGGACATCTTATGTTGATGTCAGTGGCACTTACTCTGGATTGCTCTATGTATTTCCCATAGGGGTTACCATAACTACATCGATGTAAGTTGACCTGTAACTACTCTGGATTGTAGCCTAACCCTACAATCCAGAGTAACTACAGGAAGCCACAAGAGGCAGTTACTTTGGATTGTTCTATGCATTTCCCATAGGTTTCCCATAGGTGGTACCGTAACTACATTGGTGGAAAAGGTCCCGTAGTTACTCTGGATTGTAGCCTTAGTTGGACTCGTGGAATCATGATATTTTAGACCTTTAGCAAGACACTATTAAGTGAGGGTGAGATGTTAGGAAGAGCTAAACCTGATGAGTATGAAATTTGAATCTCAAGTCAATCCAGACCAAAAATAAGCAGGATTTAAAATGGATTTTGTCCTAAATCCCATTGAAGTGGCTTAAAGATAAGAACTTCCCATATACACTTATATCCAAGACCAAACTTCTTTCCTTAGCTTTGGTCCTGAAAACAAGGATTGACTTATACACAGGTCAAGATGGTAAATAAAGCTTTTAGGAGCAGATGTTTGGTGAAATGGGATGGGACTTGAGGTGAGAAGCAGGATGGCAGAGGATCTGAGGAAAAATGAGTAGTTTGTTCTGAGGCAGCAACAGAAAGTAAGCAAAAAATCAGGAGCCATTTAAGCTTCTTCTCCTGACAGGAAAAGCAGTGGGGTCTGTATGATGGCTGCTGCTATGGGAAGTGTTGCACTTCCCTCACAAAGCCTACAACCCCATGAAAACCTTCATTTCCCTTCCTGTTTGAAAAAGAATGTAAAATGTCTCTTTTCCCAGCTTTTTGGTTTTTTTACTGCCGCCTCAGAACAATTCCTGGTAAGTCAAAGAATTTCATAAACCCCTCAGTTTTACCCCCAACAAGGGACATAGAAGGTTCCATGGTTTTGGCCTGAAACCTGCTCTTGACTTTAATTTTTATCCAGAGTAAAATAAAGAAAGAATAAAATTAGATAAGACAAAGAATAAAAATAGATAAAAATTAATGGGCAATGCTGTTCTTCAGCGTTGGTCTCATGTGGTGGTGGGGTCAGTTTGTTCTGGATTAAAGGCATCCACCCCATAGTTGATGCTACATGGGGAAGTCTGTCTGGCCAGTTATAGGTGCCTGTCACCAGGACCGAAGTGGTATCTATTTATCTATTGGAATTTGCATGCTTTTGAACTGGTAGGTTGGAAGGAGCTGGGATTTGAGCTCACGCCATCATGCAGCTCCTAGGTCTCAAACTGCTGACCTGCCGATCTTCAGATCGACAGACATAGCGCCTTTAACCACTATGCTACTGCAGTTCCTTTGATATAAATTAATTAAAAAAATAATTTTTGCATTAATTTTTTTAATTAAAATTAATTAATTTTTTTTAAAACTGCCCTTGACTTGTCAGTGATATCAGGTATCAAGATACTCAAGTATCTATAGTAAATTGAACTGGGCATTGAGTAGCTCTGGAAATCTTAGGGTGTTTTTTGGCGATGCAGGTTTGAGGTGTCTGCAGGCAAGGCTACAGATTTGGTAGAATACAACTGGCTTCCCCATCTCATCTCTTCTTATTTATTTTTTTAGGGCACAATCCTAACCAATTTTCCACCTCCTGGGTAAAGATAATTCAACTCTAAGGTAAGGGAACAAACATTGCCTTATCTTGAGGAGGACTCCATGACTGCCCTCTTAACTGCAGGATGCAGCACACGTCTCATTGCCTTAGGTATGCCAGTGCTGGAAAGCTGATATTGCACCCTTAGTTTAACTATGCAGTATTCATCTTAATTAAAAATGTGTTAATGACACTTCAAATTTTTCTGCAATTGTTTCTCTGAGTTGTTCTCTGGAGACAAGTAGTCCAATCCAGTTCAAGCAATAGGACGCTGGGATGGAAAGGCAGGAAAGAAAGGCCATTGCTAACCCCTAGGAACGTGTGCCTAGTCTTCTCTCCTTCTCTTTTGTCACACAAATTTATGTTCACATTTCCCAGGACCAGGAAAATTTTTCCTGTCTGACAGCAACATGACAGGGGGTTGATGGTGATGCAGATTGCAGCACAGGATCAATAAATGACTTGTTGTTTAATTCAGTCTATCAAAGTGGCCAATGTCATGCCTGTGAAATTTACTGTTGTCCATTAAGACTTTGTCCATATTATAGTGTTCCTAAGGAATAAACTCCATCAATAATACATTTTCTACTTACTATGGCCAACACTTCCCAATCAAGAATAGTCCATATAAATTATGACCAGGTGGCAGTCTTAGTCAGAAAGCCATTTGTGGTTTGTCGTCTGTGTCCCAAGGCAGCCCGGGAAGATTAACACAGTATTGTAACTTGTCCATGGATATGTGTGGCATTTTATTTCATAAAACAATAATATGTATTCATATTCTGATGGGAAGCTGGTAGCAATGCCTCTGTTAATTTTCCTTGGTTATTAGCAAATTCATAACAAAGCATGTTATTTATGCAGGATGTATTCAGAGATTTATCTTTTTGGTAATGAATGAAATTAGAGCAGCAGCGTTACAGATGTAGATGAATGCATTAGCATTTCTCCTCTCGCTCAGGGTCAGGATTATATCGTGAAAGAAATTAGTTTTGTGGTCTCATCGCATGCCCCCATTAGGCCTTGCCCTTCACCAATTCATTGTCAATCACACTTGCAAGGAGATTTGTGTTTGTGCTCTTTGGTTCCAGTTTCCTTTACAATGAGCTATTTTTTTAAAAGGTAACAGGAACATCTGTGTTTAGTGGAATCCAGAGAACATAGTTTTAGCTACTCATGGTAGCTCTCCTCCTGTCAACCTTTTGGGGGATGGGAGCTGGCCGGTCCATCCATGGGGCTGACGGAGGCGCTAACAGGCAAGAGATTAAAGAGGGGCACCCACCTTTACCTGCACACTCATATCCTCTTCCGTTCTTTGATTTAGAGAAGTGCAAATGGGGGTGGAGCAGAACAAGAAGAGGTTAAGCATCTCTAGCTCTCCTTTCCTCTATTCTTCCTTTTCCACTCTACAGCCTTTTCTAATCCATGATGCAGGATCAGAGTACAGATTGCTGTCAAAGCTCTAATCCAGGGTGCAGATTACTTGCAGAGCTCTCCATGGTTGGAAATAAAGGAAATTTTTTAGATGTGATTGGACTTGTCTGTGCTTCAATTACATCTGAAACTTTCTCTTATTTCCTTTCTAGACATGGGAAGCTCTGCTTCAGAAAAATAACCTCCCATTCAACATCTCATGCAGGGCTACGATCCTGGTGATTCTGCTGCTGCTTTCCACCTTCCCCTGCCCCTTAAATAGGGTTGCCAAAAGTCCTGAAAAACAGGAACACTCCGGATTTGGGGGGATTATGTTCACATACTGATAAGTGTGACAGAGGGTCCTGTCTTGATTTTGTGGAAGAGAATTATACAACCCTACCCTTAAAGGATGGGGTACTTTACACCAACTGAGGGTGTCATGATTCCCTAGTTTGAGTAGCACTGATTTAGCAACCCGGAGCATGGTAAAAACCAAGTTTCTGATTGCATGATGTATCAAACCTTCTTTGTAAAAAATTGCTATGCCTGAGGCCATACAGGATGGGGAGCAGGCATAATACCCTTATGTATATTCTTTAAATCATCTAAATGAATGAACAAGGCTATACATTATCTTGCTGCTGACCATGTTTTTCTGCACTAATTCCAAGAGAAAATAATGTACACTTACAGAATGAAGTGAGCATCAGTCAACCATGCATAGGATCAATACAGTCTTATTTGCATTTTAAAATTAAATATTAGCTCACTGTCATAAAATTAATGTTTACTCAGATTTATTGAAACATGAAACACATTAGGTATTAAATGTCAATTTGTCAATATTTTAAGATAACGCTGGGTTTCACATTATACATTTTCAATCGAATTACATTTTCTTGTTTTCTGGATAATATTTTGTCACTGTTACTCTTTGTCTAATTCACATTGAATACCTTCATTCCACCATGCAAGGGACCACTTGTGTAACTTTGGACGGTGGGGATGTTGAAAGAGAGAGCTCCTACCACTTTTATTAAGGAACTTAAGGGAACGATTCCACTCTGAGCTTCTTTGATTTCTTTTGGAGTTGGCAGTGATAAACACGGCTTGTCAAGAAAGGAGGTACGTCTTGGAGCTCGGGAAGGGTTGATCAGAAAAGGGGCAGAGGTATAGAGAGCTAGAATATTTAGGACCTTCATCATGTGTGTTGAATGTATGTCTTTTTGTTACCCAAACAGGTTGTCCTGTGGCTTGGAGGTGGCTATGTGGGGAATTTATGGTCTCCATGCATCCATGTGATTGAGTCTTTCCCATTCTTTAATAAGAATGTCAAGATTTTTTTCCCCTAAGCTTGACCTGATCCCATTCTGGTGTTGCTACCATGCTCCTCAAATGCTGCTGTGGTTGACTTTTGCACACAAGGAACATGGTAAGCAAGGGAATTATCTTCTTCTCACTCAAATAAACAGGAAACAGATATCTGAGGCTTGTGTTGATTGCCTTTAGGGGGAAAGCAGCAACAGTGAAAGACTCAAGGTTAAAGGCACCCCTTCACAATGTGCCACTGATACACTCCTCATTAGGTTGCTGCATGGGTGGGCTGTTTATTGCCCACCTCTCTCTCTCTCTCTCTCTCTCTCTCTCTCTCTCTCTCTCTCTCTCTCTCTCTCTCATATCACAAACAAAATTATAGGGTGAGGGCAAATTGCTTTTTGCTGAGGTCAGTCACCTGCATTGAATTTGCTCTTAACACTGGACAGCACTAGAAAATGCTTCTTTTTTTGGAAAGTATAATAAGGGAAATCCCAGCAAACGGACCTTACAGACTGCACTTAAAATCTGAGATGATGATATTCTAGTATAGCATATTAATCCCGATTAGCTGGCAACTGTGGCATTTTGCCTATTTCTCTTCATCCTAAGCACCATAATCTCTTTATTACAGGCCTGGTGTCATTCTTAGGTCTGGTGACATTCTTACTTCTATGGCACATTTGCTTCCAAGTGCATTATGAGCCATCCTTGCTTCATTTTCAGTAACACCTTTAAAGAACACACCTAGACATGTCTATTGAGAAGTAAGTCCTATTGTATTTGATGGGCCTTAGGAAATTGTAAATAGGACTGCAGCCTTTATCAGTATAGAATGGTTGCCTGGAATTCATTCTACTGAATTTCAACAATTAAAATAATTCAGATAGCAGATAGGACAAATAATCATCATCTGTATCATCATCGTCATCATCCAAAAATTATACATTCTTTCACATGGGTCAGCAATTTATTTGGTTCAACGATATCTTGAAATTTTTTTATTTCAAAAAGCTGCCAACATTACAAACTTAGTACAAACCCATTTGGCATTATCCAACTTTTCATATTTGAAGAGAGCCTGTGAGTTCAACATAAACACAGTGTCACAAAGTCTATAAACACAGCCTAACATGGATGAAACACTGAACACTAGAATTCTTCCAGTACAATGCAATAAATACCTTGGTTTCTGGTAATAAATTAGAAAGCACTTTGATATCATCTGGCTCAACTATTCTCTCTAATAGTTCAGCGCTAGTAGGTCCTTTGGGATCTTGTGCCCAGTAATTTGTTCAATATTGAATAAAACAATTTCCCAGTATTTCTTAATTACTTCACACTTCCAAAATGCATGAATTAATCAGAATATAACTCCCCATATCTCCATATGTATCATTCACCAACTGACATGGTGAATCATGTCCCACTGTTATCTTATTTTCTGTAGGTTTTTCATTAAAATTGCTACTGTAGGATAGAGAAAGCAATTTTTAAAAAATCTGATACCAGATATATTAAAGGGCCACTCTTATCCTCCACCAGCCCATAACAGAAAACTGAGCACTGCATGATGGTAGTGACCAGACAGTCCAGGAGAGGTAAATAAAAATCTTTAATACTTCTCCAGATGTTTCCTGGCCTCCAATGGGTCTCTTTGGACCTACACCATTTAGTTAGCTAGCGTAAGTCTGAGGAAACCTGGGGTGGTTCAGGGTCGGAAAAAGGATGGGATCTTGGTGTGTGCAGCTACTGCTGCTAAGATCCTGTCCTTTTTCTGGACTGCTCCCTGCCCCAATCCTGCCACCAACTTTCTTATTCCAGAGTGGTGTCTGTGAGCTGCCCTTGTACATGTGGGACCTCTGGCCATTCGTTTTGGCAGGACCGGTGCACAAGATAGTGGGCGTGATGTTCATACCATTGTTCTGGGGCTCACAGTGGCATAAAAACCACCATCCTAAGCCATGGATGAAGTTAGCCATGGATGAAGTTAGATTTGCAAGATGTACAAATTACTTGTTCACTTCTGTATAGACAATGCAGTCTGATTATCAGAAAATGAAAAAAGAGAAACCAGTTCTGTCTTGTTTTAATTCTGGAAATTTTACTACTGTAAGTTTAAAACCTTGATCCAAAAGTATATTTTTGTACCTTTCCTTGATTCAAAGCATCTGCATTTAGCTAACCTATTTATTTCCTATGTATTTACATTAATACACCTATGTATTTACATAAATAAACCTATGTATTTCATTTCCCCCTTTTCTTTTTCTTTCACATGTTTTTGTCTGCATGTCTGATACATTCTGCCTCTAAACAATTTCAGAAATTTACCTAGTTAAATCAGAATAAAAATGAAATGCAAGGTGGACAGCAATCTCATAATACCAGAAAAAAGTCCACTCATCCCTCCTTGTTTAGTGGTTTGAATATTTGATATTCTTTTTGAATATCACCAGCACTGTGCCCACCTTTGTCTCTCATTATCTTATGTGATGGAATTAGAAATAATTAAAATATTGGTTATTCCTTCTCGCTAATGGGCGTTGTAGAAACTTTGTATGATTTTTAAAGCCTTGTATAGAATTCATCACATGTTTTTCAACTTATTGATTGCTATGTTATCTGTGTCTAAAAACTCCCTTGGCAAATATTCTCAGTAATGACCATGTCCTCTAACAGAAACATGGACAGCTGGAGAGACTAATAAGAATCAAAGACATCAGTTCACTTGCCATTTAATAATATAACACAACTTCAGCTGACATCAACATCGACTTCTAAATCCACAACATGCAGCCCCCTCAACTGACATTTTGTTCAATTTTGGCAACTTCTTGGCATAGGCATATTATAAGTATAAATAATCAATATATTCCAGGCTACATCTGTGAAGAAAGGTTGTTTCAATAAGGTCAGTTCCATGAGTGCTATAAAATCACTAAGCATTGTCAGGACTGTCATTAATTAATTTGGCTTTAGCACTTTGATAAGGATAAATCTCTATTGATGTATAAAATGCAGAGAGGCTAAGGCTGCACTTGACTAACAGTAAGCCCTATTGAACACAGGAGACGTGCTTTTGAGTAGACATGCTTAGGACTGTTGAGACAATAACAACACTATGTACCAGCAAGAGGGGAAATGCTCTTTATAAAGCAAAGGAAGAGTAATTACCCTGTAATTACCCAATAAAGGGGCACAAATAAGGTCATTTGATACATTATACCAAAGTAAACTTGAGTTTCCCACCAATTGCATCCTTAACAGAAGGTGTAGGCACTCCCTGATCAGTGTAAATATATAATACCTATACTTTGTAAGCCCATTTTTGTTGCATTTCCATCTTAAGGAATAAAAACATTTTAAACCATCCTAATATAATGTGTTCCATGGATTACACAAAGAGTGGCTTTGGATAGAGAACAGATAAGTACAATAACTTCTTTCTCAACTTTCTCAACTTCTTTCTCAACCCCAAGAGGCAACTTTTTCTAAGGTCTGTTTCATTTTGTTTTCCTTAGGTGTAAAGCCTGATCTGCCTAATAATTCACCTTGCTTCTCCCTGCACTTCTGTATTTATCTTTGTGTCCTTGCTTGATCTCCAGTCTGAAGTGGCTCTCTATGAAACCCACAGCTTGATCCAGAAACAGCAAGCAATGACTGAACTGTTGGCTGCTTCTGCTGCATGCCAAGAGTTCTGTGGAATGAATGGCACAAGGCTCTGTTTCTCAGTCTGACTCTCACTTTTGTTATTAACTGATATTCAATAAGATCTGGAGTGCTTCCTGGAAGGCAAAAGTGCTACTGTATCTGCGGGTCAGGAAAAGCAGCACTACTTTTTGGAGTATGTCGTAAACTTCCTTTTCTCAATTTTTAGCCCAGAGGTATGTGAGCTCCAAAAATAGGTCAAGAGATCTGGTGTTCCAGGAGAGGTGGCACAAAACACTTAAGTTTCTGCAGGCACCTAATTGCTAGTGCAAAAGTGGCACTTCTTCCTCACCTTCAGAGGCAGTCATGACTGCAAATGTAGTTCCCCCTCCAAGAAATGTCAATGATCAAGAAAAATTGTTGTGTTGTTGAATCTGAAATAGACAACACCAACATCCAATCAAATTGAAACATTAATAAATAAAGGATCCGCTTAATGGTCAAATTTTCTAGGGCAAAAGTATATCACAGATGATAATGAAGAAGAATAGTATTTATATACCATTTATCATATACCATATTTCAGATTTATATTTGTATTTATATTTTTAAATTTCATATTTCATATTTATTCACAGATAAAAACATCAAATAATAATTAATCCATCTCTGTCCCATCTCTGAGCCCTCACAATTTAAAAAGATGCAAAAGAATACCAGCAGATAGCCACGACAAAACACACTACAAGAGTGAGGAGGCCAAAGCTGATCTTGTACTTAACTAGGATTAAAATATAATTTTTCTCAATTTATATCCCATTGATTAAAAAATCATAAATAATTGGACTGGTCCATAGTTACTGAAAACTTGCTGTATAAGATTATATAATTTTGGCTAGTTATTTTAATTTGCATTTCAGGCAAAAGAGCACTCAGGTTCAGAATGACCAGATGTCCCAAAAGAGGACAAGTTTGCCCCCCTCCTTCCCCCCCAAATTTAGGACACCCAAAGAAAAATGTAGCATATGATAAAATAGAAGCTAAAAATACTCATATATACTTCTTTCATGTGGTTAATTTAAAATCTAATTTATTAATTACGAGATGGCTACATGCTGTCAGTTCACAATGAAGATTTTTCCCCTGGACACAAGATTGAAAAAGAGGACATGTCCCGGAAAGAAAGTTAAATGTCTTGGGTTAAATAACATCAATTCTTGGTGGGTGTTGATGTCACAGAAGGAACACCCTCCCCAAATTTCATGCTTCTAGGTCCAGGGGTTGGGGCAGAGCATCCCTCAGCCAGAGATTCTTCAATGCAAAGTATAGGGAGGAAAACGCATTGCACCCTATTTCATCCCCTTCCAGTTGCAGTTTCCAAAAACCGGTTCTAAGTGGGTGCCTCCGTCATGGAAAGAATACTCACCCCAAATTTCACACGCCTAGGCCCAGCAGTTTTGGCTGGGCATTGATGAGTGAGTGAGTGAGTGAGTCAGTTAGTGAGTGACTTCATATATATATATATATGAACACTTTATTTTTTCACATACACATACATATCAACACTTTATTTTTTCCATACAGTATCAGAATTATATCTCATTGGCCCTCACAGCAATCAGTTTCATGGGAAAGTTAAGAAAATCCATTTTTTGTTCCTTCTGCTTTTGTGTTTTCATTTTCTGGTTAATTGGCCATAACGTTTGATAGAATATAGCTATTCTAGAATATAGATATTCTGTCCTAGTTGGAGGAGTAGCAACTCCTGTGAGCCACAAAGGTTAAAGGTGAATAACAGGCAAGCAAGAACAAATATCTGCAGTTTCTCATAGTGACAGGTTGCCCAATCTGTAGGAAGGTAGTAGACCTCAGAACTTTGTAGCAGGCAGTATCCTAGGCAGCTGATGGGTGGATTTGTCTTTGTCTTCTGCTTCTTCTTCTGCTGCTCATCCTTCTCTCCTCCACTGTCTGTATTGGAAAACAAAGAGAGGAAGTGTGGAGGGGAGGTTCTGAGATAGAATGCTGGAGCAGAGAGTGGCACATCACTGAGTAAGGAGGGGACCACATTTGGTAGATCTCCTCTGGTGCCACGTTTTCTTCGGCTGGAGGCAATGGCTTAAGATTTTTTTTGCCAGGGTAGGGGGAGATTATCTGAATTCCAGGACGAAAAATATTCTGCTCTGAAATGTGAGGAGAGACAGCTGACCCTGGCAGAGGAACTAACCCAGGACTTGTTGCATCTCTCCTGGTCTGATCAGAATGATTCACCTGGGAAGTGTACCCCCTACTTCACTCCCTGCAGGTGAACCCGGGGAGTGATGGCAGAAATGGAGGATCTGGAAAGGGAGAAGATGAGGGATCAGAGGAAATAGAGGAAGAAGATGTAGATGTGAGGACAGTCCTGCAGGTCCCTCCCAGACATGGCAGAAGGCCTGGAAGAGGGTTGACCTACAGGTCTGACTTCAGGGAAAGGAGGGGGAGGCCCCTGTTTTCCAGCACATACCCATGAGGAAGAGGGTATAGGCAGGGAGATGGGAGTATAAGAAGAAAAGCCCTGGAGGAGACGGGCAGTGTGGGTCTGGTAAGAGGAGAATGTAGCTGGGGCATTAGTGCCCTGGCCAGCCAGTGGACCTCTTTAGTCACCACATGGAAGTAGAAGAGCAGGCACTGTCTATTGCTCTTGGGACTGTTGTCTGTGTTATTGTATGTTATTGTCTGTGTTTTTATGCTTGAAACTGTTATACATACTTCTGTTGTTCCTAGAAGTAACATTGCTGATAAGAAGTTGTGCCCCCATGTTTGAAGAGAGTAAAGCAAAACCCACCTGTTTGTACTCACCTGGTCCAGTGTCGTACTTACCTGGTGCCATCTTTTCTGGTAAGATGGAGACCCCCAAAAATGCATCTACCCCTTCCCCGTTCCAAGGAATGTCAGAAATCATCACATGCAATATTAGAGTCTAAGTTTTATTGCCACCATCTTTGACCAGTAATTCCAACCAACACAGATAGTAGAAACTTTGGTCCTCGTTTGAGCCTGGGGTATAAGTAGTTGTGTCCATGTCTTTGTTACTCAAAGGATAATACAGTGTTCATAGCCTCACTCATTCATTAGCTGTTTTTTTTTTTTGGGTGGGGGGGGGGTGGCAGATGATTACCTGGAGAAGGGGCTACAACAAAAGAAGGAAACTATATATTATAAAATTGGATTAAAGAAAAAGTAAAATGGTAGTTAAGTATTCTCCACATTTTTGTTCAAACTGGGAAATAATTGGACTTCCAAAGGCATTTGATCACAGTCCCTTTCAAGTCAAGTCAGGGAAGATTCAAAAAAAGATGTGGACAACAGTGTGTTTGTTGTGGTCTGCAGAGAGAGAGAGAGAGAGAGAGAGAGAGAGAGAGAGAGAGAGAGAGAGCCCAGCAATAAACTGCATTTTGTTAAGAGCAATCTGCTTACTAGTCCCATATTTGAGAGTTCATGGCACTCTGCTATCGTTGACATAATGGTTGGCTATGCCAATCTTGGCAATATGGAGTTATTCATGTTAATCCTTATGAGATAGTTTGGAATCATTTGATAGCCACTAAAGTTCTTATTGACAGTAAGTGACAAAGTAGTAATCATTTCAAATTGGAACAGTGGTTTGTTAAGCCACGGAAACAGTAGATACAGAATAAAATCAGCTCATAGAGACCAGAAGGAGAAAGTGACTTCTTAAGATGCCTGGTTCCCCTTCATAAATTGTGTGGCCTATATATAATTAGACATTAACTGCCATTATTAATAGATTTTAGTCTCATTTCTTTTCCTCTGCAGGCTGGGAGAAAATGAAACCTTATATCCCTATGGGAGCTGCAGCTCGCCGCAATTCTGCTTTCCCTGTGCGTTTTCATTTAGTGTGCGTGAATGGCATCTGTTGGGGGTAGAGTGATTGACAGTTGCAGACCACAGGGTGGCACACAAATCTGGGCAAATGAGCCTTGGGGCACATGGCTGTTTTATGATAGAGTGATAAACAAGGTAGAGATATTGTTGATTTTTTGCTTAAGTATGCATAGGCATAAATGGTTCTATTCCTTACAGGAGGCTGGGTGACACTTGTTCTGGGTGTACCTATTCTGGGTGACACCTGTTTGGCACCCTGGGCCTTACTATATGGGGTGCCACCTGGATCTACCCCATGCTTTTTAACATTTACATGAAACCACTGTGGGAGATCATCCTGGGATTTGATGTGGGGTGCCACCAACATGAAGATGATACTCAGCTCGCCATCTCTCCTTGCCATCCTGCTCTGAGAAAGCTTTGGAAGACCTGGAGCACTGTCTGAATGTCGGTAAGAACTGAATGAAAGCCAATAAGCTGAAACTAAATCCTGAAAAGGTAGAGAGGTACTCCTGGTCAGGAAATCCTCACTGCAGGCACTGAATCAGCTACCTGTTTTGAACAGGATTGCACTCTCTTTACAAAGGTGTGCAGCTTGGGAGTTCTGGACTCTCAGTCCTCCCTGAAAAATTAGTATTCTTAGATGCTGAAGCCTGTGGCTGGAGGGGTTGCATCATCTCAGTTGCATCTGCTAGGTCCTATGAGGCTCTCCAGCCATGAATTTGTTATCTGTGGAATTTGGTAAATGCAAGGGGTCTTGGAATGTATCCTCTGTGGATACTGTGAGCCCACAGTATGCAGGGTGACCAGACACTGTAACCCAAAATGTAGGACAGGGTCCCCCCAAAGTCAGGATTTTCAACAGAAAATCTGGACATAAAAAACCTGCCCTTGTCTCAGGAGTAAGCTCCATTGACTTAAGAAGAAGGCTTACCTGGTCCTTGGGGGACTTTTTGGCTGCCTGGTCGGCACGGCACAACTTTGGCCCGCAGCCATTTTCAAATGTTATGTACTGTGCATGCGCATGCAGTTCCTATCTTGAAAGCAATGCTTCTGAAGGCATGCACCACGCATGAGTGGAGCATCTGCTCCTGGGACCTCCCAGCCTTTGCACACACCTCCACTTTATCTCTGGCTGCAGCGCAGCTCAGACCAGGACTTGGGTTGCCCGGCGGAGATCGGAGGCAGCTGCTGCCCACCTGCCCTAGGCACCCTTGTCCACCCATCTGCTTGATGAGCCCCAGGTGCAGCCAGCCTCTGTGGACCTGCCTGTCCTGGTCCGGACAGACTGGTCCGGTCACAGCCGTCACAGTTTCAGTGAGTGGAAAATTTACAGCTGTTGCCTGGCTTCTGTTTGGTGAATCATTCTAAAAAATTATATGCCAGACATAGCCTTGGTACATTTTTTTTAATCAAGAAGTTGGGGTTCTCTGTGGGTCCATTTATTGCAGATCACTCAGATTGATCTATCTGAATGCAACCAGGGAACAGAGATTGTGAATTGACAGACAGGCTGGGTAGCACTATTCAATCCACATGATTTCCGCCAAATCATCAGAGACACTCTCTACACATATTTCAGCAGAGAGATTAATCAGTAGGTCAAATAAAATGATGGGTTTTTTTAAACAAGCAAGAGGCTATATTAAATATTTTACTGCTATGTTACCTGTTAATAAGTATTCAAAATAAATCCTAAACTATATTAACTTTATTCGAATACAAGAGCAGATAATTACAAATAAACATCAAACAAGTGCTGTGTTCCTTTGTAACATCAGGTAACAGCTTTTTCTTTGTAACAACAGTTTTTTACAAATTAACACAAAAGAAGCACTGGTACATGGCAGGGTGGCCAGATGTCATAATCTCAAAAGAGAACAAGAATACCCAAAAAATGTAGGAAGTGACAAAAAATTTTTGCAGGACACAAAGCTAAATAAGAAGACATGTAGTCATAAGGACACCCAGGGAACATGGGCTCATAAAACGGCAGTCTCTCAATAATGACTCAAGACCTATCAATGATGCAGACTCCTCAAACTTCTTCCCAGACCCAGCCTCTGGAAGTCCATGCATGGACAAGCAAGCCTCCATCACAGCAATTTGGCTATCCATGAACTCTTCATATGCAAGGAACAATTCCTAGTCCTGCAGATCATGCTCAACACGTAGTTTAATCTGTGACTAACTAAGCATACCATGCAAAGCCCCAATGCATTTTTTTTCTTTTCAAAGGAGCTCCTGATGAACTAAATTTAGAATTCCAATTCCACAGCCCAAATTGGTTTGGACTGCACCCAAAGTCAAATAACTCATGGCTCCCTGTCCCAAAAGAGCTCACAATCTAAAAAGATGCAAAGCAACACCAGCAGACTGGGGTGAGGAGGATCTGTTGCAGCTAAGGGCGCAATCCAGAGTAACTATGTGGAGTCTTTGCTCCGGTGTAAGAACAATTTGCTCTGGATTGCAATATGAATTTCCCATAGGTTTTCACTAGGTAGTGCAGTAACTACGGGTACACGTAATGTCTCTTACGTGCTCCCGTAGTTACTCTGGATTGTAGGGCCTGTGTGTGGTTTGGAGCATTGCACAAGCAAAGAGGAAGTGCATCCTGCCACCTTTATGGTCCAATTTTTTTCCGACTTCCTTTAAAAATCTGAAACATGTAAAATGTAGGCAGTCACTCTCTTTGATGCCTGATGCTGTGCTACTTCAGCATCAGTATGTGGTTTCTGCTAAGTCTTGCCTGCCATTGGCTGCCCCTTGCTGTTAGCCAGCTGCACTTGGTATGCCACAGATCCTGCATCTTGCTGGAACATGAAATATATCGTGGTATCAAGTAAAACTGCTTATGCCAAATTTACCAAACAGGACCATCTAAAACCTGATGTCTGTGCTGGAATTGAGACATAAGGCTTTTGGTACTTTTGGTCAGTTTCTCCCTCTTTTAAAAAAAAATTGAATATTTTTTTTAATTTTTGAATATTGGCTTGTGTCCAGGGATCTGAGGGAACACCTTCGTCCATACAATCCAACTTGTCACCTAGGTCATCTGGGAGGGCACTGTTGTCCATGCTGCCACCAAGAGAGGTGAGCGGTGTGGCGGCTAGGAGCAAGGCCTTTTCAGTGGCAGCTCCCCAATGATGGCATTCCCTTCCCCTGGACTTGAGAACTGCTCCCTCTCTTCAGAGCTTTTGGCACGGCCTGAAAATGCTTTTGTTTACTAAAGCTTTTAATTAATGTCAGGCTGGTATTTTACCTTGTTTTTAAACTTGTTTTATGTGATCTGGCTGCAACACTGTTTTTAAACACTGGCTGCAATGTAAATGTATACATTTACTGTAATGTATACAGTAAAACATTGAATTGAGAGCGTTTTGGATTGAGAGTGTTTTGCAAGACAAGAAAATATTTCTAATAAATTTTGTCTTGCAAGCCAAGCGATGTTTTCCAATACAAGCAAAAAAAAAAAAAAAACATACTGACTGGGATATGGCCAGTTTCGGCACTCTGCCAGAACCTGTTCAATCTCTCCTGAGAGACCAGCCTATGCATGTCTACTCTGAAGTAAGCCTACTACAGTCACTGGGGCTCACTCCTATGCAAGGGGGGGCAACAGAAAGGAACCTGAAAGACCTTGCTTTGCATGTCTACTCTAAAGTAAGCCCTATTATAATCAGTGGGGCTTATTCCTATGTAAGTGGGGCAGATTACTGCTGAGAGACTTTCCCTACAATCTAGAGTAACTACTGAAGCACATAAGAGACATTATGTGCACCTGTAGTTACTGCACCACCTAGTGAAAACCTGTGGGAAATTCAAACTGCAATCCAGAATAAATTGTTCTTACACCAGAGCAAGGACTCCCCGTAGTTACTCTGGATTGCACCCTAAGTGCAGTTTAATTTGTTTTATTTTTCTTCATATTTTGTATTTCTTTATTATTTTGTATTAATAATCATTTTATATGAATATTTTTGGGCTGTGGAACAAATCATTTGAGTTTCCATTATTTCTTATGGTAAAATTTGCTTTGATATGCAAGCGTTATGGATTACAAGCATGCTTCTGGGACAAATTATGCTCATAAACCAAGATTATGTAAGCCACCTTGAGTCCTGCTTGTGGGAGAAAGGTAGGATAAAAATTTGCTAAATAACTAAATATTTGCCACGGAGAGGTGGTCTGAGTCTCCAAAAAGAAGGTTTCTTTTTAGATGGGATTTTCTGCAGGAAAGGCAGACATTATTATTGTTCCCTCTGTGCCCTGACACATTTGAAAGGTGACATTGGGGGTAGCATAATTTCACATGTACATTTTATTTTTTCCCCCTTGTGATTTGGACATAACGGGCAATTTGGTGTATGCATTCTTTTCTTTGGCAAAGAAAACTATGTATCATTAAAATGTCACAACTTCAAAATGGATATGGCATCTCCAAAAGCCACGGTTATTGAAGAGGAAATCAATCTCTCTCCCTGTCTCACTCTGCTTGTGTACATATTGATATAGATACAGATAGCCTGAGACAGACATATGCAAGTTGAAATACAATCTTTTAATCAGCACCTTTAAAAAGACTGGATGGAAAAATGGAAAGTTGATGCATTCAACCTCTTGATGAATTATCTGCTTCATCGAGCTTGATGGCATGATCAATTTGGTCATTGGGAGTGGATGGATTTCAGATAAGCAGGGGACAGAAATTCATTCCCATGGTCTGGGAATCTCTGAGGAGCTTGTAGTGGATGTTGACAATGGAATGAATTTACGTAAAAATGGTGGCAGGTTAGGAGAGAAATCTTGCAGGCAAACATGATGGAGGAGGGAGAATGGAAGTGTACCAAGTTCTTCAAGCTGTCCTGTCAAAACCTACATTTTTATGGTTAATCAATTTCCTTTGCTGACAGCCACATATGGTAAACTGCTGGGGAAATGTTCGTTCTGTCTGATTTCTTGTTTCTCATTGTCTGAAGATAAGTATGAAATACAGTGCTTTTGGGACACATCTTGATCATTTTATTTACAACACAAACACCCATCAAAAACTCTGCATGTGCCATTTGAGGTGACTCCTGAAAACAAAAGGCTAAGCAAATGTGGGCGTTCCATTCCGATGAAATATCAGACAGAAATTCAGGGGAAGCAAGTTTGTTTAAATACAAATATATTTATACTGTTTTTAACTATTGACTTTCAAAACCAACCCAAGGAATTTGTCTCAAGTTCCCTGAAAATTTCAACACATATATGCTTATTTCGCATATATTATATGCTCCTGATCTGAGTCCTGATTTGTCTGAAGTCATTATCAGTGTCTTCTGCTTATTTATATTGGGGTATGGCATGGAGCTGAGAGCAATTCCTAAGTAACCCCCCCACCCCAAATACCATTGCTATCATAACTGAACCTACCAAAATAGTTGTACCACCCCCTTTAAAAATTTGTGGTTTTTAAATTTTAATTAAAACATATTTTAAGGGACTAAGGGATACACCTCTAACTGCAGTTACCCAGGGTGACCCTATGTCGTAACCAGAAAGAGAACAAGCACCCTAAATGTAGGACAATGAAGAAAAATATAGGATATGACAAAATAAAAGCTACACTCATGTATATTGCTTTCATGTAGTTAATTTAAATATTATATTACTTATTATTAATTTTAAAACTGTCATGCATAATTTCTTCCATATATTTATGGAAGAAATTTTATTAATTACAAGAAGGCTACATTGTGTGCTCACAAGGAAAAGGATTAGTGGCCTTGATTTTTCCCCAGGACCCAAGTCCAAAAAAGAGGACATGTCCTGGAATAGGAATAGGACATGTCCCTGCGAGTTACCTAACTACTCACCCACAGCTGTCGACAAGATCTTTGCTATAATGTGTACCTGATCTCCAAACATACCTTCATAGCTAACCTAATTCAATATTCCTCTGTGTGTGTGTTTGTGTGTGAATGCAGACCAATCATATACATGCAAGATGTATAGGTGTGCATAGATAGATGTAAATGTGGGCTACCTTAAAATGCCAGATGCAGGGGAGGGCACCTGATTGCAGGTCTCATGTATACTCCCTGAGGCATCTGGTGGACCTCTGTGTGATATAGGAAGCTGGACTAGATGGACCTTTGGCCTGATCCAGTGGAGGCTCTTCTTATGTTCTTAATCATCCACCCCCAAAATTGTGTCACCTTCCTTCACTCCACTCATTCTTTACTCTCTCTCTCTCTCTCTCTCTCTTTCTCTTTCTCTTTCTCTCTCTCTCTCTGTATGACTAAAACAGGGATGGAGGTGAAGTGATATCCTGTGATGTATCCTGTGACAAGCATAAACGAGGCCACCAAACTATGTCTAAAAGTTCAAACCCCCAGTATAGCTATAACATATGGGCAGGGGAACTGAGTCCTCACCCAACTGCAGCCTGCTTCCCCATGCTATGCCCTACAATAAGAAGAACCCCACTGGATCAGGCCAAAGGCCATCTAGTCCAGCTTCTGTATCTCACAGCAGCCCACGTTAGGGGTGCAAGATAACAGAGAAACATGCATCCTGTTGCCACTGCCTTGCATCTGGCATTCTGAAGTAGCTCACGTTGAAAATAAGGAGCTGGCACATACCGATCATGACGTAGCCCATAAAGGACATCAGAGTACTGGGGCAGGGGTTTGTGCTGTTAACAGCATCTGTTAGGCAACTGTCTTCCTCACCTTTCCAGTGGCCATTTTGTGCCTGCCACTCCTCACATCCTGGTGATAATTTTGCTGTGGTGCCTACTACCTATCATCTCTTCTTGGGATTCCTGTGGTATTCATGATTGGGAATTTTTAATATAGATCAGGGATTTCCCTTCCCTCAATGGTGCTCCTGTTTCTTTCCTACTCCACGCCAATGATGCGGCTTTCCTTAACTAAATCTGGCCTTCATCGTTCTCGACTTTCCAGGATTATTGCTCATCTAACGATTTGATTAATAATAAAAAAAAACCTAAAATCTTAGTTTTTTCCAAATCTTGGTCACCATCTGTCTGGAAGATTGGCCACTCTGTGTATGAACAGGTCCCTACTTTTGAATACCTAGGCCTGCTCTTTCACTTCTGATTAAATTGGTCAGCCCATAGGAACCTGGCTATCTCTATCTCCCACCATCATCTAAAAGCGATCAGTGGTGGGCACCAGCAGGTTCGCACCTACTCTATAGAACCGGTTCTTAACAAGAGATAGTACATATAAAGTTTAAAAATAGCCATTTAAAAGTGGCTGCCAGATGGACAGAGAACCGGTTCTTAATTTCTTTGAAGCCCATCACTGAAAGCGATAGCTCATTTCCATTATAAGAAGGGCAACCTGTTTGTACCCACAGCCCTGCAGATCTTTAGGGCTAAGATTATTACCCAGCTATTAAATGGTGTCCCTACATGGATTATGGCAGCAGATAAATCCCTGGATCAAGTGGCAGCCACCTTTTTCAGGAGGATACTTGGCGTGCCCAACCTTATTTGTCTTGCAACTCTAGCTTTAGAGTTGGGAATTCACCTCCCTACCACAATAGCGTGGTCCATAACATTTAAATTCTGGCTTCAGCTTCACTTAAACCTACCGTCTGACTCTTTCTTGAATGACTTGTTAAGAGATTCCTTTTTCTCCACCTGGTTCCTAAAAATCAACTCCAAACTTGATTCTCTAGGTCTTCCATTAGAATCACTTGCGGATCTTGATTTTGGCAAAGCTTTTAAGCTAATTCAAAACAGACTCTGGGAAACTGAACTTACTACTCTCTTCATCAGCTTAAATCCAGTATGTTCCGCCCTGTCCTTTGGTCATTGTCCAGCACAAGGTCAGCCCCCTAAATATTTTTACACTCTGAAAAATCCCCCTCTTAGGAGAGCATTTATGCTCGCACGCCTTAACATCTTTCCCTTCTCAGTTCATCACAGCAGGTTTTCCCGCACCCCCCAGAATCTAAGACTGTGTCCTTTTTGCCTACTTGAATCAGACACGCTTGAGCATATCCTGATCCGATGTCCAACACATTGCTCACTCCGTAGTCAGTATTTGGACCCCACTCTGCGGCGCCCTTCTGGCCCATTCATTGACCCCACTTTTGTTTTACTGAGTGATAATTTGTCTGAAATCACTATTGCTGTTGCTAGTTTTTTTAAATCAAATCATTAATTTATCTCTCCTCTCTTAGTTCCCCTCCCTTCTTACCCCCGATTCTTCCTGAATTAACTTCCCTATTTCCCTTCTCCACACCCTTTTCCCAACCCCTTCCCCAGGATATTGTCCTTTTTGTTTTCTTGTTCTTATCCTGTTGTAACTTGTAATGCCAATAAAGGTATTCATAATCGTAATCGATCAGGGGTTTCAAACCCCAGTCGAGGGGCAAGATGCAGCTCATGGCAAGTCCGTGTGGCTTGTGGCAAGTTCCCTCCCTCTGACCCTTGGGCAAGCCCTGTTGAGGAGAAAGATGCTTAGCTCCCTGATATATAATATATTGTAATATATTATTATAATATATATTCATTTATGTAAATTTATATAATATATAATGTATTCATTTATATATTATAATATATTCATTTATGTAAATGATATAAATTTATTCAAATTTTATATGTAAATAAATTCTTTTTTACTTTCAGTCCCCAACACAGTGTCAGAGAGATGATGCAGTCGTCTCTCAAAAAAATGTTTGCAATCCCCTGATCATATCTAATCATCTGAATACAATGCTATTTTACAACGGGTTAGACTGTTTGTCCATTCAGCCTTGTGTCGCCACCTCTGATTCACAGCAGCTCTTTCATACTTGAGATCATTGACTGAAGAATTCTTTAATTTGCATTACAATTATGTAAGAAATAGCAGGCAATCCTAATCATGTCTACTCAGAGGTAAGCCCCATGGTGCTCAGTGGGTCTTATTCCAAGGAAAGTGTGTTTAGGATTGCAGCCTATATACCCTACAGTCCAGAGTAACTATGGGAAGATGTAAGAGGCACTTACTCTGAATTGTTCTATGCATTTCCCATAGGTTTCCCATAGATGGCACCATAACTACGTCAGTGTAAAAGGTCCTGTAGTTACTCTGGATTGTAGCCATAGGCTGCAATATTAAAGACACTTTCCTGGTAGTAAGGCCTGTTAACACAATGGGGCTTACTTTTGAGTAGACATGGTTAGGATTGTGCTCATAATCACTTATTGTTGCCTTCAAAGAATAAACATTCACGGCATTAAATCTTTTTTCTAACAAGAGGTAACAGTGTTTTAAAATTCACTTATGTCTACAAACATCAATGTAACTTTTATGGTAAATGAATACTGAATTTTTTTGATTGACCACTAGAATATATGGAAATACTTTGATTAAACAGCATACTAATGCTGGAAATGCTGTTTTAGCACCTGCTCTAATAGGTGTTTTCAAAGGGCCAAGTAGTTAAAACAAGATGTAATGGAAATCTCTCCCCTACTGATCAATTCTGCTCACACTGAGTTACATTGTTATACATGGAATCTAAATTAAATGTCTGAAACATTTCTCTATACCAGTTTCAATACTCCTCTTTCAACAGTGCCCTGAATAAACCACCAGCCAACCTACGAGGTAAAATATTTATCTGAATCGCTGAAGCATTCCTACTAGGTTTTATCTATCCAGCCAAAAACAGCTAACACTCTTTAAAAAAGAGAATAATGGGGGAAAAAGAGAATAAGGGTTAATTAAGGTAAAATAAAATGAACTGAAGAGGAGCCTCTTCAGGGTGACCATATAGAATGGTGGACAGTGTGCCTCTACCTTTAAGCAGGGCTGTGAGTGGTGCAAGCGGTTAAGACGCTATGCCTGTTAACCAGCAGGCCAGGGTTCGAGACCCAGGTCGGCCCCACAAGACAGGGTGAGCTCCTGTCCTTAGCCCAGCTCTGCGATGGAGCTGGATCCAATTGTATTGGCTCTGCCTTTCCATTGGACTAATTCAGTGGCGTGGAGAGGGGGGATTTGCTGCTTGGGTAACAGCCTATCCTCCATAACAATCCAACCCAGGTTTTCGTGCTTCGCATGCAGCATATGCAGCGCCAAGCACAATACCATATTCTTTCAAGACTGATGGAGGCCTGCATGTATAGAAGAGGGAATTTTGGCAGGGGCTGCTTTTTTAAACCCGCCTATGTTGATGTAAACCTGCCTAAATTCCCTTTTCCATGCAATGGTTGATTATAGAAGCAGTCTGTCCTCCGTTCAATATTGTCACCCTGGGCCGTTTGTAATGAATTTTTGGGAATTATAGTAAAATGGCTTAGAAAGTGTTCTGCACTTAGAGTGATCACTGATTCAGGATAACCTTGAGCACAATCCTATCATGTCTACTCAAAAGTAAGCTTCATTGTATTCAATGGATCTTACTTCCAGGAAAGTGGGTTTAGGATTGCAACCCTTGTGCCCCATTTTACCAGAACATGTCCTATTTTTTTGGCCTTGTGTCCTGGAAAAAAATTTCCATTGTCCTCCTTTTCCATTTGAGCAGTCAGCATTTAGCCTTTTTGTAATTAATAAATTATGGCTGCAATCCAGAAGTGCATTAAGGCTAGTCTATCTGGCATTTGGGCAAACCTAATGCCAGATAGGCCAATCTAGCTGCACCAGGGAAGGCTTGGGCCAGTGTAAGTCCACTTAGGCTATCCCATACTGAAAACACCTTTTTACTGTGTGGGCCTTTGCTGTCTCAGTTGATTCAGCAGCATATTCCACAGCCGCTTTCTCCATGACTGGCTTTGACGAATGAAGCTTGGGTTCCCGAAGCAGCACGGTGTCCCTCTTCTTCCTGTCTTTGTCCAAGAGCCTGCTCATCATACTGGTGAGGGTCAGCTCTGCTCAAGGTAGCACCTCCAGATTTACCACAAACTGGTCATAGCTCTTGTCTAAAGAGCACAGTATGATGTACACTTGCTGGAGTTCAGAAAATAATAGTTCCTTTTCCTGGATCCCTTTCAGAGTACTTTTCGTAAATTCAAAAACAGCTAGTGAAATGCTGGGAAGAAACAGTGACTGAGAACAGTTGTGAAGAGCCATAAAAAGATAGGATTGAATGCTTGGGAGTCCTCTGAAATAATTACTTGTGAGTTGAAACTTCAGCCGGGAGTACTATTAGTTCATAATTACTCATTCTTTATGAAAATGTTTTCTCCGTCTGCTTTGCAGAGCTATTCTCACATCCCATACAGTTTACTGCCAGCAACTTTGCCTGGAGTCTGTGACCACTCGTGCTAATATCTCCCCCTCTCCTGCCACTTTACCCATTAATCAAAGGATCCAGTGACTGCAGCCAATCTAATTAATTTTTCATTTGTGTCTGATGTATTAGAGACCAGTCAATTGGGGATTATGTTTACAGGGTTGTAGGATGAGGAGACCTGGTCCTCATTTGTTGTCTGGGTTATCGAAATCAGTCACTTAAATGACCCCATGGGAGTTTATAAGTGTTACAAGTAGGGTTCTTGTAAGTAGCTTTCTTTTAATTACAGAAAAAATAACACTTCCTTGATTTCCTCCACAGAAAGATTGGATGGATTTTCCAGGTTCTGTTCCAGACCTATTCTATAGACGGGTTGTCTTATATACAGTATGTTCCATTTTGTCCATCTGTGTTTAAACGATTTCTCTTATGAGTTTTGTTCATTTGTGTACTGTGGTACGCATTTTGCTTTCTTCATTCATGCAGAACAAAGTGAACTTCCTTTTGTCTTAATTGCCCAGAGGGACATATAATGCATCTTTGGATTGCATATTGATGGTTTTTCCTCCGTCAATACACAAAAGTGGTGGATGCCTTGAGTGCCTGTGTGCATCTGCATCTCTTTCAGACACAATCCCCCACAAAACTGTACATTTTTCACTGGGCGTTCTTGCAGGGAACAGCTGGGTACTTGAAGGTGAAGTGTATAATGAGATGAAGTAAATCAAATAGCAAATAGAATAAAATTCTTGGTGAATAACGTTTTTGAACCAGTCTTTATTAGTAAGAGCACAATCCTAACCAGGTCTGCTCAAATGTTCGCCCCATTATGTTCAATGGGTCTTACTCCCAGGAAAGTGTCCTTAGGATTGCAGCCTTAGACAGAGAAAGTTTGGCCTGTTGCTGGTGGAAGAGGAGGAGATGGTAAAATGGAAGAGGATGTCATAATTAATGCGCTGTACGAACAGCCCAGGGGCTGCAGTGGCTCGGTGGTTAAAGAAGATGTGCTTGTCAACCTAAAGGTTAGCAGGACAGTGGTTCGAGACAGAAACTGGGCAAGTAATAGGAACTCAGTTCACACAAAGAAGTGAGCTGCTGTTGCTTTCCCAGCTCCTGCCAACCCAGCAATTTGAAAGCATGTAAATGCAAGTACCTCGTATATAAATAGGAATGACTTCAGTGGGAAAGTAACAGCATTCCATATACCTCAGTCATGCTGGCCACCCATGGAGGTGTCTCTAGACAATGTTGGCTCTTTAGCCTTGTAACTGGAATGAATACAGTCTTTAAGCTCAGTCATAACTAGCAGGGCAAACTTCAGGGGAGACTTTGACTTTTCCTGGTAGTTCAGTCTTATCATACCTGGTGCCTGACGGAGCAGCAGGAACAAAGTGGCTGTCACTGTACTAGAGGTTTCTGGAAGCCACTGAGAAGCCCTACTGGGAAGTTCTGGAAACCCTAGGGAGAAGGGGCTGAATTTCCCCAAGGGTTTGCAATAGGGCTTCTCAATAGGGCTTCTCTGCAATAGGGCTCTGCAATAGGGCTTCTCAATTCTGCACCAGCTATTTTGCATGGGGGTGTTGATGCACATGGGGGGTTGATGTGCATGGGGAACTGATGCGCATGGGGGGATGGCATATGGGGGAATTTTACTCCTGCAATGTGGGTACACTTTTCACTAGTTTTCACTAAAAGAGTCACTGGTGTCTGTATGAGCAACTTTAACAAGGAACCTCTCTCTCTCTCTCTCTCTCTCTCTCTCTCTCTCTGTGTGTGTGTGTGTGTGTGTGTGTGTGTGTGTGTGTGTGTGTGTGTGTGTATAAGATCTATCTATGCAAACCATTTAGGCAGTTTGCAGCAGACCAGCAGCAAAGCTTGTGCCTGAATGCAAATGGGGCAAAGATCCTATACTGTCTATTTAGAATCAAGTTCCATTGAATCCAGTGGGGCTTACTCACAGGAAAGGATGCTAGCCTGTGTAAGATGCTAGCCTGACTCTTTCCATGTTGCAGCAGGAGCAGCAAAGAATGCAAAAGAGGGGTCCAGGCAGGGAAGGTGGTGAGTGGGGGGGGGGGGGGAGAGGGGTAGCTGCAGTGGGGTCCAGCCAGGGGAGGCTTCCTTGGGGAAATGGGGAAGGTAGGGCTAATTTTTCAGTCTTTCAACCACTTTCAGAGAGTCCATTTATTTTAATGCCCAGATTGTAGGTAAATTCTTCTCAAATATGAAAAGACATAAATATCAATAATTGTTGTAACACAGTATCTATGCTATTAATAACTTCTCCTCCCCAAACAACATATTACAAAACTTGACCAAAGGATATTAGAAAAAGTAGAGCATGTGTTGAATGAATGACTACTGGGTATAATTGAAAAGTTAAAAGAACAGAACTGTCATAAAACAAACCATCAAAAGTTGGGGTTGCCTGATGGCCTTGAAGAAGTTGTGATCTCATTAGCACAGGAGATAAAAAAGTAACAAAGCAGAACTTGAAAAGTGTATGAAGCATCAGAGCAAGAAAACAAAATGCAGACCTGGATGCCACAGTAAAGCAACTCCAAGTTTGATTGATTTCCAATTAGCGTGAGCTTAACCAACTTAGAATTACTACTGTCTGCTCAGAAGACTTTCTGTGAAAAAGGGTCACGACTGAGTTATAAAGTGTGCGTTCTGCATACTGAATGTTCCAGGGTTAGCCTCAAGTATTTCCAGTTGAATGTATTTCTGGGAGCAGAACCAGGAAAGCCCTTCCTGATAGGGAGTTTTTGCTAATCAGAGCAGATAGTTGCGATGGCCCTGTCACCTTAAGCCTGAAGAAATTTCATATGTTCTTTCCTGGTACAGACCAGACCATCCACAGATCACAAGACATGCCTGCATGCTTGTTTTTCTCTCAGTATAATCCATGGAGCTGTGGTTCTCAACCTTTGTTGGACCATGGACTCGTTCCATGGAAAAAATTTTCATGGACCGGCTGAAACACACATGCCCAGTTGGCTTTAGCCGGAATAAACTGAACATGCGCAGCTCAGCAAAATGTTATGTTGCAGTACAGTCTACAGTGAATACAAGAGGCTTCTTGGAGGGGCCTGCTGTATCCCCAGGTTAGTGGGCTGCCATAGTTGTGCCATATCCTGAGAGGCAGGGGTTGCAGCTAGGCTGGCCAAGAACTCAGATTTTTGGTCAACACTATCATTCTTACTCTGCCTTATTATGGACTCCTATGGGACTACTCAGTACCTGCTCCTGAGATGGAAGAAGAAGCTGAGAAGCTGAAAGAGGGAATTTCTGCCCTGGAAACAGGCTCTAGATATAGAGTAACTGCACTGTCCTAGGCAATGCTAAAAATTTCCTCAACATGCCTCTCCTGAACTACTTAGGCAGCCCCAGCTATGGCAGCCCAGGTTCACCTGTCTTGGGGCAGCCTACGTTGCCTTAGGCTGCCCCAAGCCATTCCCAAAATCACTAAGGTGGCCCATCTTGCGGTTGGGCCAGCCCAGTGATACACAGGATAACCCGTGCACTTCTGGATTGTGCTCTAAGGCTCTTTGGACTAGCACTGGGCTGTGGACCAGGGCGTTGAGGACCTCTGCTGTCATAGAGGGATTCTATTTTGATCTGGGCACCGTGTGGCAGGAGATGGTGTATGAGATAACATGCACATGGGAAAAATGTGTTACGTATGAGGTCTGTGACCAGCCTCTCATAACAAAAATTATCACAGGGGAGCATAAAGCATATGAGATGAACTCAAAGACCCTTCTTTTGCTTTTTGATGGCCACCTCTGGTTCAGGTTGATGCCTCTACTTTTTTGCACCCTAGTGAGGGCATAGGAATGAACTTCTGGATTGCTCTGGAGGCCAAAGCCTCAATTAACATGCATCTCCTGGTTGCATTTTATCATTAAGCAAAAGGGATGTTGTAGGGTTTAAACTCAGTTCATGCAAGGTAAATTATACTGATTGACTTGTTAGACAGCCATCTGCCAGTGAAACAGACTGACTAATTAGGCGGTTATTTTTTGATGGGGAATCCTTCCCTTTCAATCTTGCAATGGTTCCTGCTGGATCTGTGTCAAAGCCAATTTGTTTTTCTTAAGCAACTGATGGTTGTTTTCCCTTTTTGCCAGCTGGAGGTTAGGTGTTAATGAAATCAACTGTCTCTGGGCAGATACAATCAGAAGATCATTACTGAATTGGAACCATATTTGGATATCACATCCATTTCCCCACCAATTACAGTTTTTCCAGGCTGATAACGCAGACCAGGGAATAGGGGCTGCACAAATTTTATCTTTGAGGCAGGTAAGAAAAACACACAAAATTAAAATAGAATATTTTACCCTGGCAGCAACAGCTGTCAACATTAACATTTTAAAAGCACCCCCATAGAACGGATGAAAAGTGGCTAATAATTAAATTTAATACATATTTTGAAGAATTGCTAGACTTTCTGTAATTTTCAGCTGAGTTGCCTTCAGAGCGTTTTTGGTTTCTAAATAATATCTCAGAAACTAAAAATGAGGCAAAAAATACAGAGTGCAATCCTAACAAATTTTTTCAGCTTTGTGATAAAGGCAATGCAAACAAGCATTGCCTTACCTTGAGCATTGCCTTACTTTCTCTTCTTGGTTAGGGAAACTGTGCTGGGCCAAAGAGGAATGGCTATTCTTTCCCTCTTAAATATAAGAGGAGCACCACTTAGAAGTGCCTTTATACACAGTTTAACTGTATTATACACAGTTTAACATGGATTAACTGTATTAATAGATATGTATACGGAAATGAGAGCTGATTCATATTTACACCTTATTAGTTCCATAATGTTTCAGAATTACATCTCATTGGCTCTCAAAGCAATCAGCATCATGGGAAAGTTTTGAGTTAAGAAAATCTATGATTTGTTCCATATGTTTTGTGTTCTCATTTTCTGGTTAATTGGCCTTTTGATAGACTATAGATATTCCAATGTAGTTTGTTTCATTGTATTCTGCATTAAATTACCTTTCCAACAATATATAACATGATTTCACATCCGAAGTGGAGTGAAGCAGGGCTGTGTCCTCGCACCAACTTTATTTGGGATCTTTTTTGCAGTCATGCTGAAGCATGCTTTTGGAAACGCAACAGAGGGAATCTATCTCCGGACCAGATCAGACGGAAAACTCTACAATCCTTCCAGACTAAGAGCAAAGTCCAAAGTCCAGCTGAAATGCTTGCGGGAGTTCCTCTTCGCCGATGACGCTGCTGTTACTGCTCACTCTGCCGAAGACCTTCAACGACTTATGGACCGTTTTAGCAAAGCCTGCCAAGACTTTGGACTAACCATCAGTCTGAAGAAAACACAAGTCATGGGTCAGGGTGTGGACTCACCTCCCTGTATCACAATCTCTGAACATGAACTGGAGGTTGTCCATGATTTTGTGTACCTTGGCTCAACTATCTCTGACACTCTCTCCCTAGACTCTGAGCTGAATAAACGCATTGGTAAAGCAGCTACTACATTCTCCAGGCTTACAAAGAGAGTATGGCTTAATAAGAAGCTGACGGAACATACAAAGATTCAGGTCTATAGAGCTTGCGTCCTGAGCACACTCTTGTACTGCAGTGAGTCTTGGACCCTTTATGCATGGCAGGAGAGGAAGCTGAACACCTTCCATATGCGCTGTCTCCGACGTATTCTTGGAATCACCTGGCATGACAAAGTCTCAAATGACACAGTATTGGAACGTGCTGGAATCTCTAGCATGTTCACACTTCTGAAACAGCGGCGTCTACGCTGGCTTGGGCATGTCGTGGGAATGGCTGATGGTCGGATTCCAAAAGATCTCCTATATGGAGAATTAGTGCAGGGAAAGCGCCCAAGAAGGAGACCACAGCTGCGATACAAGGACATCTGTAAGAGGGATCTAAAGGCCTTGGGAATGGACATCAGCAGCTGGGAAACCTTGACCTCTGACCGCTCAGCGTGGAGGCAAAAGACCCAGCATGGCCTTCTCCAACTGGAAGAGACACTTGTTCGGCAGGCTGAAGCAAAGAGACAGACCCAAAAGCAGCGAAACCTGGGACCTGGGCAGGGGACGGAATTTATTTGTCCTCAGTGTGGAAGGGGCTGCCACTCTCGAATTGGCCTTTTTAGCCACACTAGATGCTGTTTCAGGACCTCCAATCAGAGCACGATACCATAGTCTTTCGAGACTGAAGGATGCCGAAGGATTATAATTCACATGTAGCCTGTTGTTCACAATTTTAGCCACTAGTGTCAAGCTCAGCTTGTAACCCCCCAAAGGCTGTAGCCTGGTGCACTAGCTACACCACTGGTTAGGATTTCTCCTCATCTGATGAAAGAGTGGGAAGTCCCACTCCCGTCCCCTATTTATTTCCTACCTTAATTAGCCTTACAATCCAGAATAACTACGGGAGCATGTAGGAGACATAACGTGTACCCGTAGTTACTGCACCACCTAGTGAAAACCTATGGAAAATTCATATTGCAATCCAGAGCAAATTGTTCTGACACCAGAGCAAGGACTCTTACACCGGAGCAAGGACCGGAGCAATCAGTTACTCTGGATTGCGCCCTAGGTCGCATAGGCTGCAATCCTAAAATCCAGTTAGGCTAGCATAAGCCTTGGGTGATCTGGGGATGTCAAAAAAGTGCCATAAGGCACTTCCTCTCCATGCATGGAGTGGGGGTTGGGCCTCTTCACAGGCTTACACCAACCTCCCCCAACCATCAAGGGAAGTTATACCAGGTAAGTTATGTTGGCCTCACCATGCCCACTGGTGCATTTCCTCACCCACTACACAGGAGGAGGTCCATCATGGGAGAAACATTCAGTTTTCCTGCACTGGGTGATGCAAACCCTAGCAAGACCATTGCTAAGAAGAAAGCTGTTCATTCAATGTTTGGGTATTTTCTTTATTTTTAAGGGGGTACTCTGTTTCTTATAAAAGTTGTAAAATTCCCCTCCACGAATCTGAGATGGGCAAGAAGGAGAGAGGGAAAGGTTATTTATCAGAGTTGTCCATACATATATCATTTTCTTTTTGTTAGTTTCTCTTTTTTGGCAAATAGGAAAGATTAAAACAAAGAAACAAGGAGGCAAGTAAGCATGCCACAAACACATTCCTGGTTGAAGAATGGTCTTCTCAAAAACAAAGAAAAACTTTTTTAAAAAGGATATTGCTGGGGAGGGGGAGAAGGAACAAAGAAAAGGAAGAGGGAATGAAGAGGGAATGAATGCAGCCTATCACACACACACACACACACACACACATACACACACAGGATTTTTGTTCAGCAGGAAAGTATAGCCAGTTGAGGTGAGAATCAGTTAAAGCAAATAAAGTAGCAAAGGAACAAAAGAAACATGAGGTGGAAGGAATGGTTTGTGTGCACCTGGGAATGAAAGAGAACCATTTTGGTTGAGAAGTGCATGGTTATCATCCCCTTAAACTTCAGTCATAAGAGCTCAAAGCCTACCCTTTTCATGCAAACATCAGAAAACAGGAAGCTCTGGAAGCAGTGGGACCATATGTCCTCTTTTTCCACAACATGTTCTCTTTTTAAAGCCTTTTATCCTGGAAAAAAATCTTCATTGTCCTCCTTTCCCATATTAGCAGGCAGCATATAGCCTCCTTGGAATTAATATAATAAATCATATGTAATAGTTTTAAATTTATTAAATAATATAGGCTGTAATCGTAAGCTCCAGTTAGGCCTGCATAAGTCCTGGTTGAAATCCTTTGCTAAACTGGGGGGTGTCACAAAAGTGCCATAAAGCACTTCTGTCCCACTCTTAGAGGGGTTAGGCCAGTGAACATTTTGTTGAAAAGCAATTGTTGATGGATTTTTACCTTTTATTTTGTCATGTCCTACATTTTGGTGGGATAAGGGGGTTGTCCTCTTTTGCAATTATGAAATCTGGTCATCCTGCATGAAAAGATCATTCACTCTTGTTTAACAACAAAGACAACCTTTTTGTGATGTCAGTGAGGATATCTGATATCCTTCCAAATTGGGAAAAATTGATTGTGGTTTTTTAACAAATAGGTGTGGACTTCAGTTTTATATTTCCATAATGAACAAGCAAGCAAGCAAGCAAGCGCCAAACACCAAAGAGCCAAAATTGTATATCAAAAGACCCAGCCTCAAAGTGTCAGCACCACTTTCTGAACTTTATGCCTCTTTCATTATCCCTGACCATAGTGGTCTCGTGGGGGAAATATGCCCATTGGAATGTTATTGGGTTATGTATTATACATAGATCCAAGGAGAAGGAGAGAGAACTTGACTGAATCAAAATTATGCAACAATAGATAATAATGATGCCCTGCCTCATTGTGATAATAGGGATCCTGCTTGTTGGCAGTCGTTCAACCTTCATCTCTCTCAACCATTTGCTCCAGTGGCCTTGGCTCTAATCCAGTGGCTACACATCCCCAGCTGCTCTTTTCATCTGTCTTATTAGTGGCACTCCATTTGGCAGCTCCCACACCATCCATCCAATGGAATGAAAGTGACATGGGGCAAAGCCCTGTGACCAATAGAAAAACCCAAAATTGAATTATGATGTGGGGTCAGGAAGCAGTAAAGGAGGGCAAATGTATGCTTGCTGTGAGAAGAGACAATTGAGGAATGTTTGGTACAGTACATGGCTTTGTTTGGCCCATCTCCATAATGAATGGGAATAATTACTCTCCAATGCCCTTAAAAACAGAAGAAAATAGCACTTCTTTATATATTTATATCTATAAGAGATTCTGTTCTCTCATCGACACAGAGAGATACATGAAGAATATATTAATTTACTAGCAAAAACGTAACCGCGTTGTAGGAGTTAAATTCCCATGTACACCATCCCCACATTGCACATCAACCCCCCCCCTGCACAACATCCTCCCCAGTGCAACTCCTCCCTCTGAACAACATCCTCCCAGTGCACCAGGCACCACATTGGCTTGATGTTGGTCAGTCAGTAGAATGCATAGGATGTGAGGGCGATCTGGCTGCGACATCTGTCACCCCACTGATCGCCAGGGTTAAATTTTTCCACATCAGTTCTTGGTAGTTGTTGATGTCACTACCTTCCCGATATTCTCCAGTGTGGTTTTAGCAGTGGCCAAGGCAACTTTAGTAAGTTCAGGATTATAGTTTATTCTTAAACCTTCCACTTGTTGGTTAATTGACCTTCTCCTCTCCATTTGACCTCTGGTTAGGGGAGTAGAAGCCCTCCCAAAACTTTATGCAGATTGCTATTTCACTTCCATTTTTGTTTTCTCAATGTCAGCAGTGCAAAGAGAAAGTGAAAAGAGGGTTTTATTTACAGCAGTGATTTTCAAGCTTTTTATCTCATGGCACACTGACCAGATGTTAAAATTGTCAAGACACACCATCGAGCAATTGAGGAGGCACACCGTACTACTGGTGAGGGTTCACATCCTTTAATGACCCTGTTAATAAATGATTTATTTAATTAATAAATTTGCCAAACTCCCACGGCACACCTGTGGACCACTCATGGCACACTAATGTGTCACGGCACACTGCTTGAAAAACACTGACCTAAAGTACAGTGGGCCTTCCTTATCAATGGGGTTGGCACCCACAAATTTGACTTTATGCAAGTCCTGACACCACCTAGGTCAGGAGGATCTTACTGTACCTTTCATATATGGCTGGAAGAGTCTTCTGATTGCTACCAGAAAGAGTTCTGAGTCATGAGGAGGCTGCCTGCAGCTTTCCTGCACCTCAGAATATCCCACGTGGTATTCTTGAATTCTTGACTATACTTTGGCTTTTGGGCAAAAACCAGAAGTGCCTTTGTGAGGCCTCCAGAGGTTGCTGCAGGTGTTGTTTCTATTTGTCAAGGCTGCCTGTATCTTGAACAACAAGAGCGTTTCACAAACATCCATGCAACACAACAGTTTTCTCAGAACTGTTTCCATGCCCTGCTGTCTCCTTCTTACCTGCAGAGATTTTTTCAGTCAATGCAAATTAGATTCTGGATCTGTTTAATGCCTTCATAGGAAAATCAACAGACACAGTGTAGCCACTTGGTCTGCGCACACCAGAACACAAAGCACTTCTGGGATATAGTACGGGAGCAAAGAATATCTAAACTTATATAAGTCATTAATTTTAATAAAAGAACCCTAAACTTTCTGATACCTGAAGTGGCATGTCAAATGCTTACAAAGTAGTGTAGCTGGAGGGGACATGGCCCTAAGTTTTGCAGGTGTCTCCTTCGTTTCCCTCTGGCTGACTGGAATGTCTAGTTTGAATAATCACACATTACACAACTAATATATGGACCTCACTGCCACATGAGATCAGGCTGACCATTTGATGGGAATTCCCCAGAAACCTCAGGAAAAAGCAGGGGTCTACCAGGGAGTAGGAAAAACTCTTCCTCCGGGATCTGGGCCCAGCAGCCATTTGATTGTGCGCTTCAGTGCATTGTTCTGGGAGAGCACTGAGGCAGGACCAAGAGGAAGGTCCTCCCCCTCCTTGTGGGCAGTAACAGCAGCATGCCTTGGCTGCAGCTTCTCTGGGGCCTCCATGGACCCTGCAGTGCCCTCCGCACAGCACTATAGCCTCACTGGTCAGCCCTTCCTCTCCTTTGGCTGCTACACTGCCTCTGCTGGCTCTCTCTGGCCAGCCTGGGTCTCCTGCCGTATCTCTTCTGGTCCCTGAAGGTGAGTGTGTGCTTGTGCGTGTGTGAGAGTGATTGCATGCATGGGTGTGTGTGAGTGATTGCATGCATGGTGGGGTGTGTTTGGCATCTGGTCACCTACCTTCCATACTCACCTGTGCCACCTCCCTTCCCCTTGCATGGGTTGTGTTGCTGCAAACTGCTTTGAGGGCATCTTACATGTATGTGTCACAATCATGCATGTTGAAGTTACTTGTGTGGGTTGTGTTTCTGCTTTGAGAGCATCTTACATGTCTGCATCAGAATCATGTATGTTAAAACGTTTTCAATTTTGAAAGTGTTGAAATTAAGTACAGGAAACCAATATGAGTATTTTTACTTTATTTTAACATGTCCTACATTTTTTGGGGTGTCCTACATTTTTTTAACCATGTAGGAATTTTGGCTTCGAGGACAGGAATTTTGGGGAGCTTGGGGGGATTTTGGGTTTGGCATCTGGTCACCCTGCAAGAGATGGCAGATGCTATATGCTCAGGCATTTCTCCAAAAGGACTAGGAAAATTTTGGGGAACGTTCTATCACTGGTGGTTAAATATGATGGCTATGAGGAGCCACCTTGTTCAGATACATCATTTTAGGTATGAATTTTGGAGACATCAGTTGCTGGTAGATAACAGCAAGAGCAAATACTTATCTTCATAATTTGCTTATAGGCATCCAGGTAGAATCTGGGTGGACTAAATGGACTTTGGATGAGATCAAACAAGGCTTTACACATAAAAAGTGGGGAGCAAGTAAAGTAATATGGGACTGGGAAAAGTAAAGCATATTTGCCAAACTCAGAAATTCATATGCACACCAAACCTGAGGATGGATTGTATCTACGTAATTTAATTTTTTAAAACTTATTTCCCCTTTCATCAAATACATATATGTAATTTTGGCTGCAATCCTACAAGCACCTTCTTAGGAGTAAGCCCCATTTAACTCAATGTAACTTACATCTGAGTAGACATGAATATGATTGCACTGTTTGTTTCTCTGCCTCTGATTTATCCGTCAGGAAAGTTTTGCTAAATTTTTGTATGAGCTGCATCACTACTATTTTCCCCAAACGATCAGTGACAAACACTTTATCCAACTGTTACAACATATCATTCTGGATTCCTGCCACACTTACATCATGATAACTGAAGATGGATAGCACCAAGTTGAAATCAACAAATGGATATGTTTGTCATTTTGTTAAAACTCAAATCTGCCTGACAATGACTGAGAGCTTCATCAACTCTTAAAATAGTATGGCAAACTGTTAGCATTTTTTAAAAAGTCGCACCTTTGATTGAACATATTTCCTTCGAGAATATTTCAAAAGGAGCAACTGAGATTGCAGGAGAGAACATTGTTTTGCCAAATTCCTCTTCCAAGCTTTACCTAGAAAACATATGCCCACTTTAAGTTAATTAGTTCCTCTGGCTCAAATCTAGCTTGTTCTAGCAGCATACAAAACTATGCTTGACTCTCAGCAGTAAAGGGAAAGTCATCAGTAGGAATCTTTCTGATGGACTGCAGTGTCCCTTCTGCTGGTTCTCAAAGCAATAGAAGGGTACAGCAGTGCAAATGGAGACTACCCAACAGTCTCCAGCGATCCCCATTATAGTAGTCCATCCATCTGTCAGTTACTCCATTGGATAGTCCGCAGGTTCAGTAGTCAATCTGCCAGAATGTTAATCTCTTAACTAGTCCCTCTGCCAACCTTTCTACTACCCACAAAGCTCTTCCTCCTCCAGGTGCTGCTTTTACCCTGAGGGGGTGGTGTCTTGTTGCCTCTAAGTCTGTGATTTTCAACCTTTTCCATCTCACGGCACACTTAACAAGGCACTGAAATTGTCAAGGCAACCCATCAATTGTTTTTACCATTGACAAGGTACACCAGACTATTCAAATCCCCCAATTTTCCTATTAATGGATGTCAATTCCCAAATGCCCATGGCACACCTGAGGACTATCTGTGGCACAGCAGTGTGCCATGGCACACTGGATGAAAATCACTGCTCTAAGTGTCTGCACCTACAACACACTCACTTCAACATAAGGTTTTAACCTCATGACCTGTCAGAATAAGGAGCAACTGCTGACACAACACCCTATCTCCTTGATCTTGTTTCCACTACAAATGGATATGTTTGAAATTGAATGCACTTTGAGAGGGGTCACTCAATTTCTAGCCTTTGTATAAATTAATTTCATAATTCATGAGCATCTTTGTTCACTGAGAAAAAAGTGAATAAAGAGGCATTCAAATGTATACCTGGATGATGTATTGTCTCTAAAGTGCCCTGCTTAGATGATAAAAAAGGATGCTGATGAAAGAGGCACACAAAAGTGCTCCTTCATTCATGAGGTCTCTTTAAATAAAACTAGAAGACTCATGCTTCCAGTTTTGTAAAAACTGTACAAGGAAGCATTGTAAAGATTTTTCTTTTATTTTCAGTGCTTTGTGGTAGAAGAAGTAGCTGTGGACCGGGGCAGCAGTGTCAAATGGTCTCCTTTGTCGTGCCAATTCTGAATTGATCCCAAACTTTTCAACTGGCCTATTAGTTGGTCACTGCTTTCTTTTGGGGCTGCGATTCTATACTGTATATCAGTGATTTTCAATTTTTTTTTTCATTTCGGGGCACACTGACAAGGTGCAAAAATGGTCAAGGCACACATTAAGTTTTTGATAAGTGACAGGGCACCAGGGGCATACTTGGTCAATTGGCACCCTGCGCCCACGAATTTTGTCATCCCCATGTGTCAAAATTATTTAATTAGTTATCATCAGTACTAATTAAGACAATTAATTAGATCTTAATATTTTCATATTTAAAAATCACTTTACCAATTAAAACTCTTGTTTTATTTTTTGGGGGTGAGGTTGCCTTCTGGAGCATTTGTTTAGCTCATGCTTTCTGGGACAATGCTGGTGCCTTACTCTTGTATTCTTTTGTGCCTGACCTGAACATGAAACAAGGCATCTTTGGTAACCCACGAGTAAATGTGGCTGTTCCACTTTCCATAGGGCTCAATGCAATTATCAGGGACTTCTGGGTGATTTGTGAGGGCTACCTTCATTAGTTCCGGACCATTTTGGGATTGTTGGCTTCCTCGCAGTCTGCCCTTTCCAACAGATTAACAGTGCAATCCTAAGCATGTCTACTCAGAAGTAAGTCCCATTGTGTTCCATTGTACTTACTCCCAATGTGGTTAGGATTGTAGTCATTGGCTGTAATCCTAAAGACACTTTTCTGGGAGTAAGACCCATTGGACAAAATGGGGCTTACATCTGAGTAGATCTGGTTAGGATTGTGCTCAAAGGCACATTTACCTACTCACAAGTAACATTTCACTTTCCATAGGGCTCCAGGCATTTTTTTGATTTTTGGCCATAATATTTGATAGGAAGGAGATATTTCAAAGCTGTTTTTTGCATTGAATTCTGTTGAGAAGTACACATCCAATCGTATATGACTTGATGGGGTTACTAGCAATTTCTAGGAATTTCTTGATGGGGTTACTAGCAAAGGATTCTAGCAATTTCTAGTTGGCAATATCTAGTTAGCAATTTCTAGTTCTAGTTTTTAAAATTTTGATCATCTCAGGTGTGTCACCCCCCCCCCCCCCGAGGGTGGTACCTCGGGCCCAACCCCCCGGACCACATAGGAATGCCACTGCAGGGCACACAATGCTGCTGGTGGGGGATCGCATGCCCCAATGGCCCTTCTAATAGATCCTGCCCAAATCCCTGTGGCACTGATTCACTGATCTTTTTGCTATCAGCTATTTTCCCTTATTTTTCAGAGAGGGAAATTTGATGCTAAGAAGAGCAGAGATACCCTTCTGATTGAGAAAAGCAGCCTGCGGCACCACAACCCTCTTCAGTTTTCAGAGGTTCTCTCCTGAGGAGCTGTCAGAATGCTCAGAATTCAGAGCCTGATTCACAACAGGCCACTTTTGACATGGTCAATGGAATATGTTGTCGGTGTTTTACACAAACACTTCTTTTTCCTCATATTAATAACATTTTTAATGGCAGTTATGGATGTGAATGCCACAGCCCCCCTCTTAAGTTTTTTTTAATTAAAGCATTGACTTTAGAATTTGGGATATTCTCATTTACAAAGGTTGTTTGAAAATGAATGACATGTGAAATATCAATGACGAATAGCCCAAGGGGAAGTATCCTTGCTAAGGATATCGGAAAAGGTATAAAAATGGAGCAATTACCTGAGGAAATGCTTTCCAAGGTATTACCTTTGTCCTTTTTAGTATCCATAGTGACTAGTGGTACAGTCAGACTTAGGCTCTCTATGAAGATAAGCAGATGCTCATATAGAGGAGAAAGGCCCACAGAAGTGTCCTTCACCCTTGATCTTCAGTAGTTTGTTGTCAGAACTTGAGGTGCCGGAGGAAGTCAAGCTCTTAAAAAGATAAACTGGCACTCGTTCACTGTGCTGTGGCAGTTAAATGGTTCTCTATTATACCTGTGTCTTGTTATACAGGTTGAACCAGTGGTGGGCTTCAGGAGGTTCTCACAGGTTCTATAGAACCCTTTGCTAATGAGCGCCTGGTTCTGAGAACCAGTTACTAATGGGACATACATCCTATTGCTCTATGCACATAGAACCTGTTGTTAATTTATTTGAATCCCACCACTTGGTTCAACCTCCCCATTTGTGACATTTGGCCTGTGTGTGATTAACTATTTTTGCGTCATACAAAGGGAATAAGTTACTATGGTAAGAAGGTAGGCAATGATTCAAGATGAATCAAGTTCCCTTTGAAGTGTCTGCTAACCGTTCAGCAAGGATCTTGCAAACCTGTGTAAGCAATTTGCAAGCAGTTTCATCTCAGAGCAATTCACTTGGGGTAAGAAAGGTCTCTGCCTCCTTTCTAACTTTAACAATAAGAAACTCTGGGTACAATCCTAAGTATGTCTACTCAGCAGTAAGTCCCATTGTTTTCAGTAGTACTTCCAGGAAAGTGTGGTTAACATTGCAGCATAAAAGTTCATGAACTTTTCTAAGACAAGCTTAATTGCCTGCCACATTGCCATGGTAAGCAAACTTCCTTTAAACCATTAATTGCAACTTAAGGGGTGCTTATCTTAAAATTTTAAGCTAAAATTTAAAGGGCCAACCTCCGTTGCTTTGATACAAAATCACATATTAATAAATCACATACAATTAGGCTACACATGTATATCGTTCAACTGGTCATATTTATTGGGAGAGTCCTAAAGACTTATTCTCAAAATTAAGTATAATTGGGGTGCGAGAGAAATAATATCTTCGTTGCATGGTCAGTGGTTCTCTTTGTTTGCCATTCTATCAACTGGGAGTAATCTCCATTGGCTATAATGGTACTTACTTCCAAGTAGATATGCATAGGATTGGGCTCTTTCCTACTTGTTGAAATTATGTACGACACTATCTGCTTTAGATATCTTGAGATCATAAGGAAACAAAGTCTTTTCATATTCTTGTCATTTGCGCCTTTGAAAAACTCAACTTGTCAAATCATGCCTTGCAAAACCATATGGCTAATAACCAATTCTTCCTTTCCTCAAATCTCTTTCACACTGTGAGATTTAGAAGGTGGGGGACTTGGAGTTAACAACAGATTGAGGCAGATGGTGTTAAATGTATTTAGACCTTGCAGCAAATCCTGAGTTGTATTTAAGAGTAAATCTACTACTCCCAAACTATTGTCTATTTAATTTACAATTAACAAGCTATCTTTTCCTTATAGGTAATTAAAGTCCTCATAACTATTAAAAATGATTGTTCTAAATAAGATAACCTAGTTCAACGTGTAATTATGAAAATTTACATATGCAATAAGCTTGATGCCTCTTTCCTAAAAAATTTCATTGATTTTGTGCTTTTTGTAAAAAAAATATTCCATTAAAACAAGGACAGAGCTATTTAATTAGCATAGAGAGATAGCTGCTGCAAATTAATTATATGTAATTTTCCTTAAGTAATTGTAGAATGCATAGGATGCCAAATGACTTTTGTCCTCTTTTGACACATAAGCCAATTTTCTTGCTTTCCTTCAGTTAACACTTTCAGTATGACTCGTTGCTGCATTCTGGCTTCAGCTTAGAACAGAAGTCAGTGGGTTGTAGTAAAGAAGTAACTAGCTCAGAACCTAAAATTTATTATTTAGGCTTTTGCAAGTTATGTCTTTTTTGGTGGTAATTTTGCATTTGCAATCTGAAAAAGACTGGGTTCCACTTTTCAATGGTTTTCACTTTTGGATGGTGCTCCGGTCCCTAATCTGTCCAATAAAGGTGTGTGGGGAGGGGGGGGGATGCCTGTACATGTCTAAGACAGCTGCTCCAGAACTTGCTGTGACTCAGACGTATGTTCCACATAATAAGTCTGAATTTCCAAGGAATCCTGCTTCACATAACAAATCTGCTTCACGTAACAAAACCCTCTGGCGCCTAATGGGCATGTGCACTATGCAGCCCTGATGCTCCATGCGGAGGCTGTGTAAAAGGGCTGCCGGCCAGCGCTGCTGTCTCTAGCTGCTCCCAACTTTGGGCCAGTTGCCTGGGGGCACCAGAGGCAGCTGCCCCTAACTTCCCCCAAGTGCCCCCACCTTGAACCTCCAGCAGCAGCCCAGGTAAGCCTCCCAGGAAAGTGTCTTTGATTGCAGCCTCCTACGCAGGAGGAAGCCCCATTGTGTTCAGTGGGGCTTACTCCCAGGAAAGTGTCTATAGGATTGCAGCCTAAGTAGACTTTATAGGATCATGCATATTGAATGCATGTTTTGAATTCAATTCCAGTGTTCTGACATCATTTTTACATCCAGTTAATATTTTCATATGAATATTTTGGGGGTTGTGGAACCAATCGTCTGAGTTTCCATTATTTCCTATGGGAAAATCCGCTTCAAATAAAGAGCATTTCACATAACAAGCATGCTTCAAAAACGAATTAAACTTGTTATGTGAGGCACCACTCTACAAGCAAAATTTCCCACTAGTTCTTGGAGCTCCAACTAACCCTACAATATAGAGTAACTACAGGAGCACATAAGAGACATTACGTGCACCCATAATTACTGCACCACCTAGTGAAAACCTATGGGAAATTCATATTGCAATCCAGAGTAAATTGTTCTTACAGTGGAGCAAGGACTCCCTGTAGTTACCTGGATTGCGTCCTAAATGGTTTTATTGGCACATGACATTTCCCAAATCTAAGCCTTCATTGCCAGAAGTTGCTGGCAAGAAACCGGCAAAGTTGTTATGTCATGTGCTGTTTTATGCTAATAACACCAGATGGGAAAGAGCCTCTCTGCCTTACGTGGGACACCTATTCTTTTTTCTCCTCATGAGCCAATCATATTGCCTGTTAATAGCTGTGCCCATTAACAAAAACTTTTCCAGATATTAATGGGTGAAGTGGAACCTGTTAGCCTCCTAAACACTCTCACATAAAACAAAACATCACGAAAGCAGCCCAATATGAGCAAGCAATATATGGAATCCCATGAGAAGCACTGACATAAAATGTTCACCTTTGGACTCCTTTCAGCTGATGGACTTTCACTTTTGAGAAATTGCAGCACTGCTCAGCCTGACATCCAGCAGAGGGAACCTAAAACGGTCCTAGAAAACAGGCAGAAATCTTACCCCGTGATGTGCCAGCCACTGCTCCCCCCCACCTTCTAATGTTCTTGCTTGGCACTCTATTCCTCTCTACCCCCTTTGTTCCCCTCTTCCTTTTCAGGTAATCTGAAAATCTTTTCTTCTTGATATATTTCGTTTTGCAGTCTGTTAATGCTCAGAGGCTGGCCTCCCATTGTATATGTATTTAGATTACATAGGGCACAATCCAGAGTAACTACGGGGAGTTCTTGCTCCGGTATAAGAACAATTTGCTCTGGATTGCAATATGATTTTCCCATAGGTTTTCACTATGTGGTGCAGTAACTACGGGTACACGTAATGTCTCTTACGTGCTCCTGTGGTTACTCTGGATTGTAGGAATAATTTCAGACAGAACAGAGAGCTGATGCAGATAAAGGTAGTTCCAATGAATAACATGGGAGAGTACTAGGTCACACAAGGCTTTGAAACATTAAAAAAAAAACACTTTGCAATAAATTTTGCCTGGTTTTTAGGAGAAAATTGTTAGCTGGAAGGCCAAGCTTTGCAATCTCCATACCCTTCCAAATGAAAGTGTCATATTTCTTGAGTAACTGGCATGCAGTCGGTTCAGTTATTTTCAACCACTGTGCCATGGCCTAAAATAATAATAGTATCTATATAGACATTTTTGAGTGTATAAAGTACTAACAGTAAAAAAGGTAGTTTTTAAATCCCCATTTTACCTTTTGTTTGCTGAGTCTCGAGAGCAGAGGCATAACATGCCTGTGGCAAAACATAGCTCATGCCCTGCGTGTGAATTGGGGATGGGTGCAAGAGCATGAGCTCCAACTACTTCCTCACTTGAGAAGCAATTGAAGTTCATGTACCATCTCAGCAACCAGTTGGGCAAAATTGTATGGTTGGCAGTTGAGCAAGCAGTTCTGTTCCAACTACTTTCCAAATGGGGAAGCAAATGGAGCACATGTACCCTAATGACAACATGTGGCATCATGATGTCATGGTGTTGCCTTGGGCAGGAGGCCTCCAAAGTTTTTAGCAGGAGGGCCACATCATCTCTCTGACACTGTGTCAGGGGCCAGAAAACTAATTTACATTTCAAATTTGAATACAGCTTCATAAATTCACATATAAGAATATATTGGAGTGGATTACAAGGCTTACCCAAGGGCCGGATAGATGGGTTTTGCTTGGGGCCACATTGAGGCTCACCGAGGGCTGCACTTGGCCCCCAGGCCAGGGTTTGGGGACTCCTGCTTGTGTACCAAACAACAGTATACCTCTGTCTGAGAGTGTTGCTGAATGCCACCTTGTGAGTTTGTAGGAAGATTCAAAGCAAAGAAGTCCACATTCACTACAAGCTCAGTTTTCTAGCCACACCACCACAAGGACTTTCCATACATTAACAATTTTTTTTACAAATCCTTTCTTCCTTTTTTCATTTCTGTAAAATGTTAAGGGGTTTTTTTTTATAGAAGAAAGGATTATTACTGATTATTTGTGTTTCTTTTTTAATTTATTAGGACTGATTCACAATTAAAACAACAAAACAAATGTAAGGACAGTCATTCTGAAAGATACACATTAATATTCACCTTGGAATTTTCTCCACATATCTTCCCCAGCTTTTCCAATAGCTTGTAAAATGGCAGCTATTGTTAGGAGAAATTCACTTCAGACAAGGGCTCTGGTGTTTGCAGAACTTCCAAGTGATATTTGCTTAACTGTAATAAAAAATGTTGATGTGCTATTTATTTATTCTTTACTTTCTCCCACAGCCAATTTTTTTTCCAGAGGCTCTCTGGCCTCACATATGCACTGTTTTGTGCATGTGCTTATTAAATGCATTTCTTACCAATACCAGATTAATTGCAAAGTGCAGGGAATTGTTGGGTACGTTACGCAGAGTAAAAAGGCTGATGGAAGCTGGTAGGGGCATTTGCAGAGGGAAGAATGGTTTATTTAAAACAAGGGAAAGGGATGGCTTTGTCTTTTCAGGTGCTGAAATTTGTTTAGTGGCCTGCCTATCAACTGGGTGTTTGAACAGATTTCATGACAAAACAAAACCGAAACCCATGAGCATTGTTAAAAACATGCTAAGCCTTTCTGAAGAGGAAAATGGGCAGGGGGACACCATTAACTGTTTGATTTGTTATCCAAGTAGATGGATGAGCTTTGTGCTGAACCTAAACCACAAGTCTACCAAAACAGTGGGCTTGGCTGATTGGAAAGTTGATCTGGGTAGCGGGGAGTAAGGAATCCTTCCAGGACCATGAGCAAGTTGGAATTCAGGAGCTTCTAAGTCATCTTGCCTCCTTTGCTATGACTTGTTCCACCTGCTAGGTTTTTTTGGGGTGGGTGTTCCTTCCACGACTGAAGGGTGCAATAAGAACTGGTTTTTAGAAATTCCAACCGGAAGGGGGTGAAATGGGGCGCAATACGTTTTCCTCCCTATACTTTGCAGTGATGGAGGGATGCTCTGCCCCAACCCCTTGACCTAGAAGCATGAAATTTGGGGAGGGTGCTCCGTATGTCACATGAACACCCACCAAGAACCAATGTGGAGAAATTTAACCCTTAAGGGGCTGAAAAGGGGTGCAATGTGTTTTTGTCCTATACTTAACATGGAACACTGACCAACCTCCAGCCAGTTTGGTGCTCGGTGCCCGGTGCAATGGGGGGGGGGGGTGTTGTTCAGAGGGAGAGGTTGAACTGGGGAGGATGCTGTGCATGGGGTTGTTGCGCATGGGGGTGTTGCGCATGGGGGTTGATGCACATTGGGGGGTTGATGCTCATGGGGATGATGCACATGGGGGGTTGATGTGCATGGGGGATTGATGTGCATGGAGGGTTGATGCACATGGGAAGTTGTTGCACATGGGGGGGTTGTTGTGCAAGAGCCTTAAAATGTCCTTGTAAAAAGGGGGCACACTTTAGATTAAAAAAAACCTGCTCCCTCAAAATAGGATTATGGTGGCTTACTGGCAGAAAGCTGAGAGTCCAGTGGCAGAGCCTTGAGGTCAAGGAACAAAGCAGATATGTGGATTTACAGGTTTTTCATACTCCCATATTAGTCGCAGATTTTATCGGTGAGAACATGATTATATGCAATATATTTTCAGAATGATGCCTTTAGAGGTGGTTGAATCTCCAGGTCATGACTGAGGGACCTTTCACTACTACATTATGGTCATCAACAGGAATAGTTGGTAGCCTCGATCCATTTCCTTTTCTGTCTGCTTTCATTCGAGAGAATTCCCTCGCCTGGCTGCCTTCGCTTATGCACAATCGACTTGAGTGTGATGCCTTGCCGTGCCAACCAGAGTGCGCCTGCGTGCTCCTGACCCTTCATCTGTGCCTAATGTATTCTCCCACAGCCTGGTCCCACACCTACTGGGACTGAATTTCAAGGCATATCCATATTAGCTTATTGTGATGTTTTTATCTTTCCGTGATTGGGAAACATTTTCTGCAGCCAAAACAGACACTTCTTGGAGGTGCTGAGTGAATTTTTAGCTCTCCTCCGAGGAGCTGGCTTCAATAAAACATTAGGCCACTACCAACACTGACTGGCTTGAGTGATGTAACATCTCATGCGGTTCATGCATTTCTCTGTAAGTTTACACTCGTGTGAACATTAGCCTTGCCAGCCTGTGTTGCTTTAAGTGAAGGTTTGCACGCAAACATGGCCTCCACAAAAGTTACCTCAGGCTAAAGCACTCCCGTCATCGACAAAATTAAACATTACACTGGGTCTCTTGTGGGCAGCCGGGCTTGCGATTTGACCATTCCTCATGTTTTATTAAGAGTGCAAGATTGTCCTTTTATTTCCAGCTTCACACAGCAGGTGAGCTTGTCATAACCACTAAAGGAAAACCAGAGCAGATTGCCAGCCGCTTGCATGAATTGTTTCCACAGTCCTTAATTTCTGTTGAGAGGCACGCAATATAAACAAAGTTTTGCTTAAGTGCTGGAACATTTGTCTAAGGTTTGATACACATAAACCTCCATTTCTGAGCCATGAAAACAGAGCAGATTACTCCCTCCTTCCTCCATTAACTCCATGGGTGCTGAAACTAATATGCTCCTGCAGCAATAAAGCAATTTTATCCAGCAATCTAGATCCAGCATCTTCACTAGGATCACACTCACACCTCACTGGGGACACTCTGGATCAGTGGTTCTCAGAGCGAGGGGTCAACCCCCTGAGAGGTTGTGACTTCATTGAAAGTTGGGCACCCCCAGCTTGGAATCTGGCACTGGGCACCACCATCGTGGAATGGGGCACTCAGAGCTGCAATCCATACTTTCCTGGGAGTAAGGATGCAATACCAGCCAAGTCTACTCAAAAGTAAGCCCCATTATGTTCAGTGGATTTTACTCCCAGGAAACTGTCTTTAGGATAAGGGCAAATCCAGAGTAACTATGGAGAGTCCTTGCTCCGGTGTAAGAACAACTTACTTTAGATTGCAATATGAGTTTCCCATAGGTTTTCACTAGGTGGTGCAGTAACTATGGGTGCACATAAAGTCTCTTATGTGTCCCGTAGTTACTCTGGATTTGGGGGAAAGTCTCATTGAATGCAATGGGACTTACTTCCAAGTAGTGCAGGTGCTGCTGCAGCAGCATCTTTTTCTTCTGATTCTTCTTCTGCTGCTGCTGTTTTATGACAGTTGGCATGATACCAAAAGATGCATTATCTCCACCTGCTTGATCAGAATGTGGATCTGGATCTGATTTTTCACCATTACTCTAGATGGGACAATTATTCCCATGTCTCATATCCTGAGTCTCCCAAGCTTTGTCTCCATCTCATGTCACTTCCTTTTGATGTCACTTTTGGCCATGACATTACTTCTAGGGGTTCTGGAGAGATTCTCAGAAGGGCTCCTTGGCCCTTCCTGAGAACCTGGGCCCATTGATAACTAGAACCACTGATAACACAGGGATCAAGGCAAAGATCCCATAACATAGAAGATAAGTGACTAAGGGCAAAATCCACAGTAACTATGAGGAGTCCTTGCTCCAGTGTAAGAACAAGTTACTCTGGATTGCAATAGGAATTTCCCATAGGTTTTCACTAGGTGGTGCAGTAACTACGGGTGCATGTAATGTCTCTTATGTGCTCATGTAGTTACTCTGGATTTGGCTATAAGCGCAATCCAAAGTGCTTTCACCTTATAGCCCAATATTATGTATGTCTACTCAGAAGTATGTCAATTGTTAGTCAATGTGGTTCACTCCCAGGTAAGTGTGGATAGGATTGCAACCTCATTCACACATACCTTTGAGTCCTGCAGTGGGCAGGGCTTTGAAGAGCATTTAGAAATTCCAAGTGGTGCAGAACATAGGAACTGCTAGGTTGTTAGGCTGCAATCCTAAAGACACTTTCCTGGCAGTAAGACCCCTTGAACACAATGGGGCTTACTTTTGAGTAGACGTGGTTAGGATTTTGCTCTATGTCAGATACGCTTATGACCCCATAAAAATATGATATTTCCTGATGTGTTTCTGGACCCTACCAATAGTGCTGGAAGTGACCAGACCATCATGACCTTAAATACCCAAAATGAGTTGTGTCAAATTGGTACCAGATCCTTCTCCCGAGTGCTCCTCCATGGATGCTGGTATTGAATGGGGAGGCTCTAATGTAAGGTGGCGTTTGTGGCTACTTGGGACCAGGCATTTTTGGCTATGGTACCTAAACCCTGGAATTCCCTCCCCCAAGATATGGATCCCTTCCTTTTAGCTTTCCTAAAACTGGTAGCAGGCCTCCGTCAGTCTTGAAAGACTATGGTATCGTGCTTGGCGCTGTATATGCTACATGCAAAGCACGAAAGCCTGGGTTGTATTGTTATGGAGGATAGGCTGTTACCCAAGCAGCAAATCCCCCCTCTCCACACCACTGAATTTGTCCAATGGAAAGGCAGAGCCAATACGATTGGGATCCAGCTGGCGTCGCAGAGCTGGGCTAAAGACAGGAGCTCACCCTGTCTTGTGGGGCCGACCCGGGAATCGAATCCTGGCCTGCTGGTTAACAGGCACAGAAGATTGTTCTTTTTAGACAGGTCTTCAATTTACCTTTATTTATATTTAGATACTTTACCTTGATGACGGTTTATGTTTCATTCTCTTGATGTTTATTGATGTTGTTCATTGCTCTTTTGCACTTTTTAATCTCTTTTGTTGTGTGAAAGAGCTACTGCTAAAAAAGCATACTAATTTTAAAAGAATAATCACTTGAAAGCTCTGTATAAATGCTACATATTATTATTCAAACTGAAAGTTGCTATGGGGATGTGTCCTAAAATTTTCATTTCAACTGAATGAAAAACATAGAAATTATAGGCAGCAGAAGAACAGCTGGGTCTCCCATTGAAAGCAGTGGGAATAGCCAAAACAAATGAACAACAAAAACCAATGTGTTTTTAATGACTGAATAACTAAAGAAATAAAGTTTTCAAAATGAAAATGGATGGAAAGCAAGAAGTAAACTTCTTGCAGATCTCTTTTTTATTATACTAATTTTTTTCAGATCCTTCTACCATTGGCAGGTACCTATATTAGGTCTGTACCTTTATTTTTATTTATTTAAGTAATTATAAACAGTTTTTCCATAGTTAAAAGATAATTAAATCAGTGATGGGATTCAAAGAAATTAACAACCGGTTCTATGCCCATCTGGCAGCCACTTTTAATGGCTATTTTTAAACTTATATGTCTATCTCTCGTTAACACCCAGTTCTATAGAGTAGGTGCGAACCTGCTGGAGCCCACCACTGAATTAAATATAAATATATAGATATATGTTTACCAATGCTCATGCAGCTTTGGAGGTTACCATTACTATATACCTTCCCATTTCTGGTTCTTGAATAATCACCCCCCCCCACCCGGAGTTCAATGTTATGCTGTTGGCCAAGAATCACCATTCCTTTGCTTTGCAGGTTGCTGGTTAGCAGCCCATAATGTTCTGAACAGAAATTGATTGAAAAATTGGAATTTAAACCAGCAGAGGGATCTCCAAAGGTAAGGTAAGGTTAGATAGATTAAGAGTTCCATTAAATAAAGTCTGAGATAATATTTTCTAAAATTAGATATGAAAATTCTGCTATATATTTGTGAGATGTACAAGAAGCATTTTTCCTAAAAACACTCTAATATAAAATGAAATTTTAACAATAAAGCAGAAGGATATGATATAATTTGACTGCCTTTTTCCATCTGAAGAAACCAAAACATATTAGTGCATTTTAGCAAAGAAAAGGTTAAAATCACACCAGATTGTGGTATAATTAACAAATTACAGCTTCTAATATGTAGATCTAACTTGCTAATTATGTGTGACAAGTGACTAGCCAAGGGTGACTTGTAAATGGAAGAATCCAGACTTTTGTCTTTTGTAAATTCAGTGTGATTGTGAAGTGGAATATAGACAATCATATTCTGTCAAATAACATTGCCTTATTGTTTCAGGATAATGAATTAACTGTAAAACAGTTGCTGTTGTGCTGATGGAAAAGGTGCTGGGGTCATAAGCTGCATGTTTGGGTGCCACTTAGGAAGACTGTACTGTATTGTCACATATGTATGAACACCCTCCTGTACTCTCTTTCCCTGTTTTCTGATCCTTGGGAGACACAAGATGTTCAAAACCACGTTTGGAGATAGTAAGGGGCTGATTGTTGACAAACAAATTGAGCTTAATCTGGGCAAGACAGAGGTGCTATATTCCAGCCAGATCTACCGGCATGGATCCACTTGGAGTTCTGTAAGTAGAAGTAGGAAGGGTGACCAGATGCCCAAACCCCAAAAAGCGGACAAGTTCCCCCCAAATTCCTGACATCCAAGCAAAATTCCTGACATGTTTTTTTTAAATGTAGGATATCTAAAAAATGTAGGAAACCTCAAAAAATGTAGGACAAATGTAGGACATGTTAAAATAAAAGCTAAAAACACATGTATTGCTTTCCTGCACTTTAATTTCAACACCATATTCCTATAAATTGTAAAATCAAAATGCACATGTTTAGGTGATCCAAACTTTCCATACCAGCCAAGGAATGTTTGCTTTCTTGAGAGTAAAAGCGGCTGTGCAGACTCACTTTCAAAAGGGTTTAATGCAAAGGAGCTTGGAGGAGGGGTTTCCTTGTGGGGTCCCTGGTAAGGGCTTCATTCATTGGATCAGGACCAGTTTCCTCTCAGCCTGCCCTTTCCAAATATCTAAGGCAAGTCCACCTACTCATAAGTAATATGGTTCCCATAGAAATCAATGCAATTCAGGGGTTTCCTTTGGGATGATTTTGGAGGCAGCATTCATTGGATCAGAACTATTTTGGTGTCCTTGGATTCCTCTCAGCATGGTCTTCCTGGTAGAGTATGGCAAATTTGCTTACTCACAAGTGATATGGGGCACTTCTGCTTTCCCACAGAGCTCCATGCATATTTTTTATTTTAGTTTTTTGGATGTAACCTTTGCTTAGGAATGAGATATCTCAAAACTGATTTTTGCATTGGATTCTGCTCTTCAATACAAATCCAATAACATATGACATGATGGGTTACTGTGCACCATAACAAAGTTCCAAAATGTAGCAAAAATGTAGCACAATGAAGCCCTTTTGGATGACACCTGGACAGGAAGCTAAAAAACAGGACAAATCTGGGAATTTCCGGTCATATGGTCACCCTGAGAAATAGGTTCAAATAGACGCATTGCAACTGTTGGGTCATGGACATTTCTCCTATACTTTGAGGAAACCTCCAAGCACCTAAATCACCCCACAGGAAATAACAAAAGCCATGCTGATCCCACTCCATTAAAATGAGGGAATTTCAAAACATTGGGGTTTATGTCTGTCCAGATTTTCTGAAGACTTTCTTTTCTGGGTGTCATCACTAGTGGAGGCTTGGTTGATATGCACATAGGCTATGGAGGTCATCTAGCTTTAGGATTGCCCCAGAAAGTCTAGAATGCCTTTCCCCCTCCAGCTTTGAAAAGGGTTTTAAACATGTACCTCTTCCATTCTAACTTTGAAGTAATAAGGAACGGTGTTTTCTCCCAGAAAAGAGTGTAGACTGCTACTACTATCAGGCCACAGATCTGCTCCCACATTAGATAACAAACATCTCCCACAAAGATGCATATATGAACCATTAAGGAATACAACATTTTTCTGTTACACACCTTGAAATTAAAGTATACGCTTTAAGGCAAATCCATAACAATATTTTCCAAAATGGCATTTTTAGGTATGAAAGTTTTGGAGTCTCAACAGTTGGTAAAATATAGCCAAGACTTTGGTTTCAAGCAGGAGTTTTAGTAGGAAAATTAAGTGGCAATTTAACATACACATAGACTGCTCACTCTCATTTTCACTCCTACTGGACCTGGCCAGGTCATCAGGGCGCATGCATGGCCAGCTGCAGGGAGAAAGAGGAAGTGTTGCTTCTGTAATGAAACCAATGCATGCTATGCAGCCAGACACTGTGCGCACATGCTAGTTACAATGGCTGCTACTATAGCAAAAGCTAACTCTTAACTGCCCCCAGCACCCCAAAGCACCCTCCACCATGCACCTCCCAACCCAGCAGAAGCCCAGGTAAGCTTATACTGTATAATACATGTCTACTCAGAAGTAAGCCCATTAATCCCCAAATCCAGAGTAACTTCAGGAGCACGTAAGAGACTTTATATGCACCTGTATTTACTGCACCACATAGTGAAAACTTATGGGAAATTCATATTGGAATCCACAGTAAGTTGTTCTTACACAGGAGCAAGGACTCCCCGTAGTGACTCTGGATTTTGCCCTTATAAGTCAGGGTCATCCAAACCCTTTTTCAAAAGTCTTTTGGTGGACCCTGTCCTACATTTTGGGTGTCAGCATATGGTCACCCTGCTTGTATCAGCCGAGCCTGCCTTTAGGATTGTGCTCCTCAGCAGCTAAAAGGAACAACTTCTGTTATTCTTTTCCTTGGCAATATTAACTATGACTAGCCTGCCAAAAATGTCAACTGCATGTTTAGTTTTTTAACAGCTTCTGACTTGATGACTGGTGTTAAAATTCTGTCAGCAATCACATTTGGGACATTATGGCAGCCTGCAAATATGTACAAAGGGGGAATGTGGAAAAGCACAAAGTAGGAAAAGAAAGGCTTCCATTTTCCTTGAAAGAAAATCATAAGATCTAAGCACAAAGCGTTTTCAAGTGCTTATTTTGGCAGTCAACAGTTAGATCAAATGAACATAAGAAACCTGGCAGTTAATTGCTGGATCAGAGCAAGGTAGCTAATATGTCAACTTACTAGTGTTTGATCGCAGTGGAAGCTATTGGAATTTTACAGCTCAGTCCTGTGGTTCGTTAATAGAGCTTCCATCAATTAACAAAGAGAATGGGAAGATGGAAGGAGAGATAGTAATAGGTTTCCAAGACCAATTATGGCAGGGTGACCAGATGCCAAACCCAAAATTCCTGAACCCCAAGGCCAAAATTCCTAATCCCAGGCCAAAATTCCTACCCGCTGAAAAAAATTGCCAAAAAATGTATTTTTGTTTTTGTTTTTCAGTTTTTTGACCATAACATTGATAAGAAGGAGATATCTCAAAACTGATTTTTGCACTGGATTCTGCTCTTCAATACAAATCCAACAACATATGGCATGATGGGGTACTGTGCACTATCACAAAGTTTCAAAATGAAGCCAAAATGTGGGACACCTGGACAGGAGGCTTAAAATCCAGCCAAATCCAGGTTTTTCCAGTCATCTGGTCACCCTGAATTATGGTTAACTGTCCTGTACGATTACAATTACGAATACGCGCATGGGGGGAAGTTGCGCATGGGAGGATAGTTGCGCATGGGGGAAAGTTGCGCATGGGGAAAGGTTGCGCATCGGCGGATGATGCGCATGGGGGAAGTTGCGCATGGGGGAAAGTTGTGCATCGGTGGATGATGCGCATGGGGAAAGTTGCGCATGAGGGGATGATGCACGTGGGGGAAGTTGTGCATGGGTGGAAGTTGCGCATGGGGGGATGATGCGCATGGGGGGATGATGCGCATGGGGGAAAGTTGAGCATGAGGGAAAGTTGTGCATGAGGGAAAGTTGTGCATGGGGGTTGATGCGCATGGGGGAAAGTTGCACATGGGGGAACTTGCACATGGGGAGAAGTTGCACATGGGGAGAAGTTGCGCATGGGGAAAGTTGCGCATGGGGAGAAGTTGCGCATGGGGGATGATGCACATGGGGAAGTTGCGCATGGGTGGAAGTTGTGCATGGGTGGAAGTTGCTCATGGGGGGATGATGCGCATGGGGGAAAGTTGCACATGGGGGAAAGTTGCGCTTGAGGGAAAGTTGCGCATGAGGGGATGATATGCATGGGTGGAAGTTGCGCATGGGTGGAAGTTGCTCATGGGGGGATGATGCGTATGGGGGATGATGCGCATGGGGGAAGTTGCACATGGGGAAATTTGCACATGGGGACATGATGCGCCTGGGGACATGATGCACATGGGGTCTTGATGCGCATGGGGAAAGTTGCTCATGGGGAAGTTGTGCATTGGGGAAGTTGCGCATTGGGGAAAGTTGTTCATGAGGACGTTGCACATGGGAGGATGATGCGCATGGGGGAAGTGGCACATGGGGTGTTTCTGCGCCATGGGGGGATGACATAGGGAGAAATGTTACACCCGCAATGCGAGTATGCTTTTCGCTAGTATGATAATAAAATGACCAATTTTACCTAATTGCACTACTTTATACAACAATGGGTTTATGTTACATTTTAATCACAATATAGTATACTGTTAAAACTAATTACTTACCTACACTTATAATAAAAATACTTGTTTTAATCAAATCTAATGCACCATCGAATCTAATGCACACCTAAATTTTTGAGACTAAATTCGGCTGAAAAATGTGAGTTATATTCAAGTAAATAGGGTATTTGGTATGTTCTGTGTTGCTGCCTTATATATATGGGATGGGCAGGGACATGAGGGGTTCAGAACACACAGAATCTGGCAGTAGCCCCTTTTTTTAAACCCAGAACCGGGGTGGTTTTTTTTAAAGGGAAAGATTCAACACTCACATCTTTTTGAGTTATGACACCATTCTGAACACTCAGAAAAATCAACCCATTAGGACTTGCAGGCCAGAGACTCGTGACTTGATTCAAATCAAGCTATTCTGGACTTGCCCATCCCTGTAAGAAGCACTTGAAACAAATAATATTCAAATGCAAAAGTCACCTCTGTATGATGGAAGTTGAACTAGTCGACCATCTGGTCTGTGCTTGTTTCAAGATCACCTAAATTGACTATAAAAAACATTAGGACTAAACAGCGCAGTGCCCTGTGCTTCCCTGGGACTTTTGCAAACAATACAATTAACCTTCACACCAAAACTCATGGGATCATGGGATATAATTGTGACAAACAGCCCATTCTTACTGAGGACTGGGCTGTTGTACTCAGCCATTTGTGATAGCAAAAGTGGTTTCTGCTGTTACAAAATGGCTACTGATAGAAGTGCACAGCTCTCCATTGAGTGCAATTTTGCAAGTGCACATGTAACCGTATCCTCTATTAATGTATTGAACCCTTTTTAAAATGACATCTGAACTGTGACCTTGTGATACCGGATCCCATAAAAGTTAATTTCACATTGTGAAACACTTGTTCTTTTGACCACTGTTCCCAAGAGGTGCAGTTTTACTTATTCCACTTTGCTTGATTTATAGTTCTCTTTTGATACCTTAAATTTAGATTTGTTTCATTTAGTGGCATGGTATAGAGTGCTGGACCAGAGTAGACTGGGTTCAAATCACTATGCAACCCTGATGCTCACAGGGTTTGGCCAATCGCTACCTTTGGCCAATAACTATTTCTTTGATTAACGAATCTTACAGGGTTGATATGAGAATAAAGGAAGGGGGGAAGAATCACATACACTGCTCTGAACTCTGAGGATATAAAATGTGAAAAATAAAAATAAATTTATGCTGGTCTGGCATTCACCTGGTCTCTTGCTAGGAGCGGTTTTTCATTTAAAAGTAGTAAAATAATGAGCATTTTCCTTCACACCAGATTTTGCTTATCTCAAGGAATATATGATCTTGGGGGGCCATGTTCTATCTGTTTTAATCTGATTTAATAATGCAAATTGCAAACAGCAATAATAAATTTTATGAGATCTCAGCTCTTTCTATCTGACCATCAAAATTTTATGAAGTCCTGTAATGATTCGTAATATTGTTGTAATATCCACAAGAAGGATGGTATTGAATAAATAAAGGTGTTCTTTTTAAGGCTTATGATTTTGTCTCTTGAGCAATGACACTATCCTCACTACTACCTCCATGTTTTTTTTTTCTAAAACGAATAAATACAGCTCAATACCCAGTCTAGTTTTCCACTCCTTTTCAGGGAGTTGCAGTCCATCACCAGTCCATCACCACTTGGCTATGACTTGATGGGTATATTGTTATCCTCATTGTGGAGAGTGGAGATCATGAGGTCCTCCTGCCAACACACGCTCTCTTTGTAAAGCATGACTTCTTCATTTAAGCTGCGAGTAGCAAGGATCTTGGAAGCAGAATTTTTCCAGTCACAGCCATTTAGTGACTCTACAAGAAAAGGAGGTGAGAACCCTCCATCCTCTTCTCACTCACTCTCCAAAAGAGAAAGGGATAGAGCAGCAAGTATGCAGGGGCATGTTTGCCATCTGTGCCAGCCTCCTGCCCAAAGTGAGCGGTTTGGCTAGGAAGCAGTTTGGCTATGATGCATAGCTATGATGCTATGATGCCCAAAGGATCAGTTTGCTTCTATGTAAATCTGTCCCTATCTGCAGTGGAGTACAAGAAAGTTGCATCTTGGGGCAGTGGTGTCCCTAGGAAGGCTGGAGGTGCCACCCTCAGGGGAGACACACTGGGGGTGAACAAGATCTCTAAATTTGCTAAAATTGCTTGGTATACTCCAGTCAAGTCATACACCATTAGATGTTTATTTTCCAGCAGAATCCAATGCAAAACAACACCTTTGAAGTATCTCCTTCCTATCAAAGGTTATGGCCAAAAAAACTAGAAAAACAAAAATACCTGGAGCACTATGGAAAGTGAAACCTTGCCATATCTCAACTTTACTTCTTGTTGTTGTTGTTGTTGTTGTTGTTGTTGTTGTTGTTGTTATAAAAATTTCTATCCCGCCTTTCTCAGGCTGTCTAGCCCGACTCAAGGCGGCAGAAACATAAAACACAATTAAAAACATAAATAATTAAATACAGTAATTATTGTTAGTAGGCTAACATACCTTAGTCGCTTGTAGGGGGCATACTGAGAGGAATTGAAGGCCCCTAGAATGATCCTGATCCAATGAAAGCAGCTCCCACAAATCAACTCTGAAGAAAGTCCCTGATAATTGCATTGAGCACAAGGGAAAGCAGAACTAAGCTACACAGCCATGTTTACTCATGAGTAAGCAAAGGTACTTTGTGTTCAAGTCAGGCATAGCAGAATGCAAGGCCACCAGAATGATCTCAATCCATTGAAAGTGGATCTCAACAAGTGCTCCCGCAGACAGCCTCACCCAGCCTAACTGGTAAGGCTAAATTGGTAAGGTTATTTTTTTAAAAAAAATATAAAAGTATTGATTAATATATAGGTAATTGTATTAATTAATACTGATAATAATTAATTAAATAATTTTGATGTATGGGGTGATCAAAAAATTATGGGCGCTAGGGCCAAATGATTTAGGTATGCCACTTTTTGAGTGGTACTTTGCTTTCAACACTGGAAGTATACTCTTGGTCTCACAAAATAAAATGGAAAAAGTCTCCTTTCCCCATATTCAGCCCAAGTCTTCTTGGCCTCCGACAGTGGTTCTTGAGCATTTCCCTTCTGAGAATGACAATCTCTGGGACTATCCTTGGAATGGCAACATCAATCTGGAAGCGATGAAGTCCCTGAAATGACATCAAACATGGAAATGACATCTTCGTAATGCCAGAGCAACTCCATGTGTACGTAGAAGTAAGTCCCATTGTATTAAATGAGACGTACTCCCTGGAAAGTATGGATAGCAGCCTGAGCGTCTCATTCCAAGATGGCAGTGCCCAGCTTTTCACAACCTCCCTCTGAAATGATGATCCCCTAAGGCAGTGGTTCTCAATCTTCCTAATGCTGTGACCCATTTATAAGTTCAAATCAAATGGGGATTGTGATAAATAAAATTCAGTCAGAATCAAATGGGGGTGGTGATAAAGTGTAAAACAAAAACAAAAACCCCAAACCTACAACTCAAAAGTGGGAAAGGCTGCAATCCTAACTTTGAGTTAGGCCAGCCTAAGCCTGGCATAAATCCTGTGCTGATCTGGGGGTGTTACAAAAGTGTCGTAAGGTTTTCACCGACCTCTCTAGACCACCACTGGAAGACATGCCAGATGTCTCCAACAATCCCCTTGCATCCAACCTCCACCACAGGTACTGCTATACTGCAGTATCATGCTGCAGCTGTGACTTGTCAGGGACTCCTGGGCTTCAAGACATGCACCACAGCTATCACAGTTCAGTGTGATCTGAGGGAGGTCTCCTTGGAAGCAAGCCCTCCTCAGGTGTCACTGACTTCCTAGCCCTGTGGATTTGGCCCAACTTTCTGCTCTGGAGATAGCCTGCTTGGTCCAGCCCATCTGGGCCATACTGACTGGCCTCGCTTCAGGATTGCTCCCTAAGTCTCTCAGGCTGCAATCTGTCCACCTTACACCAGAGTAAGCCCCACTGATAGGTGGGGCTTACTTTCGAGTTGACATGCAAGGCTAGGTCTTTCAGGCTCCTTTCCATTGCCCCCTTTACTTGGGAATGAGCCCCATTTACAGTAATAGGCTCACTTTGGTGTAGACATGCTGGTCTGTAGGAGAGGCTGAGGAAGTGCTGGTGGAGCAACAAAACTGGTTGTACTCTAGCCGGGACCTTTTTTCGCTTGTATTGCAAGATGTTGCTTGTATTGTAAGAAAAAATATTAGAAATGTTTGCTTGTCTTGAAAAGCACTCTCAATCAAATGTTTTATTGTGTATTTTTACCAGAGACTAAGCAGAACCTGAAATGCTGGGGACAGCTTCAAGCTTATTGGTTTCCTTTTAGAGCAGGATGTGTCCCTGGACCTTTCAATTAAGGCACTGCTTTCTCCATGGACATCTCATTTCATGTTCATCTTCACCTTATCAGCATATAATCCTTAGATAATGACTACTGAGTGACCTAGACTTTCCCTTCCCTTGCCTATCTTTTACTTAAAATTAACAGTAAGAAACATTTCCTCCCCTTGCCCCCCACTGGTTGACTACTCCAGATTATTTGCTGAGCAAGGAGTAAAGCATATGTCTAATTAAAGCTCAGCTAGCTCATAAAACCATTCTGGTTCTTTTGAAGATCACCATTCTTAAATAGGTCAGTTCTTTATAACTATTAAATTAAAAAAACAATTCCAATGAAAATAGAGTGACAGTATAGCAAAAGTGCCATTATGAAAATTTGAAAGCGGCTCATCCACATCCACAGGTCATTAGGCTGAACTGCAAATCAGTTGTAAAAAGCTATTCACAGAACATGCATGCAATCTAAGAAAAGAATTAATATTTACATGAGATAGGGTGGTAGATTGGGGTTTGCCTCGCCACTGCCAAGTAATGGGATAGAGGAGAGGAGAGGATGGTTTCAACATCTTTTGAACTGCCCATACCAAAGAACCCCTTTCCCCTTTTAAACTTCTGCTTCTTTCGCCACTACAGCCTATCCCTGCTTTTTTTTTTTTTTACTCCTGCCTCATCACTGAGTTAGTTTCCTTGATTTCTATCTCCAATTCTTTCTATTTCTTTTAGCTTCCACTCAGACCTATCTATCCTATTTCTTCCTTTTGGGGATTTTTATTTCTTGATATCTTTATTTCTGCCTTTCTCTGCCTTCCATGTACCACTGAGTGCGCACCAAGACTAGAGGCAAGGAGACAGGCAAGCGCTGGAATTGTCTCACCATCTTCTTTTATATGGGCATAATTTTGACCATGATCTGCTAGCATGGACAATCTGCTTGCAAGAAGTTTGTTCTGTTTGTTTGCATGGGTACCGTGGCATTGGGAAAGGCAGATTGCTTCTCCCCCCCCCACCCCGTTTGCTTTTTTGCCAATAAAAGGGTTTTCCAGCTATTGTCCTTACCTGACCCAGCTCCTATTCCCTATGACTGCACATTGTGTATCTCCAACTGGTAATGGCTTTTGATGACAGGCTGAATTGGGACTTGGAAAGGATTCTTTGTTATCCATGATTTTCTAGAAGATGCTGAGACCTTTGGTGAGAGCTGGCTCAAGACCCCCTGCCTCCCATGTGGGGAGGTTGGTGAATGGGGCAGATGTGCCTTATGACACTTTTGTGACAACCCCAACTCAGCACAGGACTTGTGCCAGGGCTTATGCTGGCCTAACTGGAGCTTATTACTGCAATCTCCACTTAGGCTGGCCTAAGCCTGGCATAAGTATTGTGCTGACCTGGGGATGTCACAAAAGTGCAGTAAGACATTCCTGCTCCATTCTTGGGGGGATTAGGCCAATGCACAGGCATATACTGACCTCTCCACACCATCATGGAGAGATAGGCCAGGTGAGTTAGGTTAAGCCAGCCTAAATTTCTTTGGATTGTGCCATAGGATTGCAGCCTCAGTGAAACACAAATCTATAAAGAACCTGTACCTGTGCTGAACCTAAACCCTTTAGAATTTAGAAATTCTAAATTTCTTCCTGATACTCCTCCTCTACTAATTTCTAACCTCTCTCTTTCTCGCTCTTACACTCACCATCATTCTTAAAGCCATGCAAGGAATCTCTTTGTCTCTTTATAGTTTTGTAACAGGTGACATCACATTACAGTCCCCAGTTGCTCCATGTTTGAGATCCCTTCAGTTGCTCCATGTTTGATATCCCTTCAGATCTTTGAGGTGTCTCTTGTTCCATCCAATCAATCTCTCCATGTTCCACACAGGCCAGTTGACCTAATTAGCCAGATGACCCCCAATTCATCATACTTCATAGAAAGCCCTTATCCCAAACTGTGGACCACCCACTGGTCCCTCCATAAGCTATCCTTGATTCTCTGCTAGCAGCAAGCCTCTTGGGTGGAAGACCAGAGCCAGAGATGCAGATTGACCTCTAGCCTTCAATGGTCAACAGGGAAAGATTAGAGGTTTGAGCATGAAGGTTTCATGTGGATGCATGAATGGATCAACAGTTGGATGCAACAATTCCTTGTTGCATCAAGGATGCAACAGTTCCTTGAATTAACAGTTCCAAATCTGCATCAAAGTTTACTCTCCCCTCCCCTGGCACATGAGTTGTTCATTTGCAGCTCATTGCCTATTGACTTTGGCATCCAATGGGGCCCCTATCTGGCCTTCTGGGAGGTTGGGGGAGTGCTTGGGGGCACTGAGTAGGCATTAGAGGAAGCAGCAGCTGGCAGCCACTCTTCCCAGCCAGCCGCTGCTGAAATAATAGGAAAAATTAACCGCGCATGCGAGTGCAGCTAATTTATCTTAAACGGAGTTCCTAGATTGTCTCTGTGTAGGCAGAGACCTCCTTTGACCTCTGCTGGGACTTTCCCTTGGAGCGTGCCGGCAGAGGTGACCCGTTCCTACATTTTGAGTTTAGGATCTGGTCATCCTGCTTCTTCTGGGCTGTCTGGACACCTTACCACCACCACCACCACCATCGGATGTAGTCTGTGCTCTGTTGGCATTGCTACATCGTGGAGGCTAGTGGGGGATAGGATGGGGCATCTGTTTCCTTTTTCGAATGTTAACTGTGTTTAATTCTGGCAACCAGCTTGGTGCAATAGTTTAATTCAACACCAGAGCTCAATCCTATATATCCCTAATGAAAAGTTCAACCAAAAGTAATTCATGAAATCAACTGCTGAATCATCAGAGTTTTCTGCTGCATCCTATCCACCTTCTTGGGAGAGATCTGCTAAGATAGATCCACTCAAACTTGCATCATCAATTTAACAAGTGCAGGTCTGAGTAGACTGGTTGTTGTGGCTGGAGCTTTCCCTGAGGCATGGGACAAATGGTCTCCTTATCTTGCAGAGATTTCCAGCCTGCAAAATTCTCCCACATGCTGTGGTGCAAACAACACTGGCACCAATGCATCAGCCTTGGGGATTCATTTTATGTTTTGATCTGGGATTTGTTAATGATGAAGTTCTTATAGGTAGACATTTATTATTTGCTTGGCTTATGAGGACAAATTATGAAGATGCAGAAGGTTTAAGTCCCTTCAAAAATGGGTTTGGATGAAGTTAATTATTTTCTATTTACTAACTCGGAATTTCAGGCTGAAAACAAGAGGGAGATCATGTATGGTGATTGGAAAAGGTCATCTCACTTACAGGGAGTTGGGAAAAGAGTATTTCTCCCCCCTGGCTGGTATTACTCCCCACTTCTTGACAGTGTATTTAGCTCAAAATAAGATCCGAGAAACACAGACAAGTTTTTAGAAATAGGAGCATTAGAAATGCCACCGTTACATTTTGTTTGCTGCTTATCGAGGGCTCATTATGATGCAAATATCAGAACCCACAACAGCTTGGGATCTTGAACCTAATTCATTCTGTCAGGCATTGGCGGGCTTGAACAAGGAGACCTTCAAACCAGAAAGAGAGTTGCTGGCTGGAAGAGGAAACTGCAAGCATTACTACCTGGAATACTAACACAAGACCCTCCCAGCCCTGGGAATCTGGTGACCCTGAAACACTCATCCAATTCCATCAAGCTTTAAGGTCTGCTCCACTTCTTCAAGCAATTTGTAACTGATGGATGCTCTGCATTGCACCATCCTACAAATAATCTTCTGGTATAGGGTAGGGGACATGCGATTTCATCTATAGCAGGAGCAGGGTCTCCAGCAGACCAATAAGTGGATGGCTGTTGTAGCCATTTAAGAATCAGCACGCTCCTCTTGCCCAGCTATTTATTTATTTATTTATTTATTTATTTATTTTAATTTACTTACTTACTTACTTTATTTATTTATTTATTTCCCGCCCTTCTACCTTAAAAAAGGATACCCAAGGCAGCATATAGCAATAAAAACAGCAGAGAATATGCAATTAATTAAAACTAGATAAAAACAATAAAACCAGACAATAAAATACCATTAAAATTATATATATAAGTCCACACTGCTCTCAAGGTGTCCAGATGTGATGGAAGACCTTTCCCTATTGCATAAAAGAGGGCATTTTGGCAGGTGCAGTTTCCAAATCCATGCTCCCTTCCGTATTGAGTTCCTTCGGTTGCATTTCAGGTTTCCTTGCATTTCAGTTTATTGGAGTTGGGAACATACAGGTATTGTGTTTTCCACTGTATCTGTAGAGTCTGACTGCTTTATCCTGAAGGGAAGCTCCAAAAAAACCACAATCACTGCTCTATAGCATCCCTTTGTGGCATCTGCATGCTGGCTGTTGCTTAAGATCCCCAGATCTGACTGGTTCTTCCACTCCATCTATTTGCTGCCTTCCTAATAGTGTTGATCAGAACATGGACACCAGTCAGATTAATACACTTTGGTGCAAAGAACACAGCAATGCACCAGCATAGGTTTTTGTTTTATTAATCACTGTCATTACATCTCTGAGAACAAGAGGGCCGTACCCAGACCCATGCTGTTAATAAGCCTGATGTCACCCAGCCAAAACAGAGTGGAGAAAAATGAAAATCCATTTACCCACTGCAGTGATCAGAGTCTTTCAGTATCATAAGAACTGATAAATAGCCCATGTGTCAGACATTTCATTTGCTTAATCAAAATTCCTAGTCTGTTAAATTAATCACCCCCTGGGGCTATAAGAGCAGATTTCCAATTTAGCTGCAGAGCATTATTAATAATGAAAAGTTCTGGAAGCATTTCTTGGTTCAAGTCTCCTTTTGTTGATCAGGCATGTTTAAAGTAAAAGAATCAAGGGGAAGAGGCACTGGTCCTTTAAGGTTTGGCTAATAAAATATACATCAGTTCAGAGACGTCAAAGGCATTCAGACATCTCATTGCAAACACATATCTGCCATTATAGAGCATATACATCCCCACACTGTGACCTGATTATTTTTCCCTAGAAATTTCCAATTACAAGGAAACTAAAGGAGAGTAGAGATGTCAAAATGGCACGATCTGTACATAGATGCTCATATGGATCTCTCTCTCTCTCTTTCTCTCTCTCTCTCTCCCAACATCAAACATCATAATAAAAGTGTATCAAAAAGATAATAATCAACTCAACAATAAAACAAGGAAAATTGGTTTGCTGTATAAAAAAGCAGCATTCAAATAATTTTAAAAGTTGTATAGGTATCCTCCACATTCTGATGGTATGTTTTCTGATAGTTTGTTTTCTGACAGTTCTGCTCTTTCAACACCTTTCAATTATACCCAGGACACTCGTTCATTCAACATCTCTCTCTCTCTCTCTCTCTCTCTCTCTCTCTCTCTCTCTCTCTCTCTCTCTCTCTGCTGGTCTAAAGGTTAAAATTGTCTTCCCTGATATTGATTTGCATCTGACTTTGTGATCATACTGTTGTCGTTTCCTTATGACTGCTTTCAGTAAATAACTATCATTCAAATACATAAGATATTCCTTACCCACACATACCTTTGTTCATTTCACTGTAATTTGTTGTGTATTTTGGCTGTGTGTTACTTAGGCTTTTGCAAGTGATATTTTTGTCTTTTATTGTTGCTGTTTCGCATTTACAAAAGACTGGGTTCCACTTTTCAAAGGTTTTCAGTTTTGGACGGTGCTCCAGCCCCAGTCCAATAACCGGGGGAAGTTTGTATCTAAAAAAGACTGCTGGAAGAGATATTACTGTGTATTCATTCCTAGGTTTTCCAGGTATTTAAAGTTTTTATTTTCTGAGCCACTTCTGATGTTTTGCAACTTCTTTTAACAAAGACAAAACACTGGCAAAAAAGGTGTTAAAATCACCATACAGGTCCATATCAGTGGTGGGCTCCAGCACTTTCGCACCTACTCTATAGAACCGGTTGTTAACAAGAGATAGGACATATAAAGTTTAAAAAAGCTATTTAAAAGTGGCTGCCAGATGGGCATAGAACCGGTTGTTAGTTTCTTTGAATCCCATCACTGGTCCATATGGTTGTTACTGGTTAGTGCATTGAGAGTTTCTGATTGGAATGAAAAGGCAGGTAGGAACAGTTAGAACTATCAGCTGAGCAACAGCTCAGGTAGCCTTTGAAGAGATGGTCAAGATTTAAAGCAAAGATTCTTCCTCTTGTTAACTATCATTTCTTCTCTGCAAATCTGTTTTTTGATAAAATGTTCTTTGGAATAATGGGTGCCAACAGCTATTCAGCGCAACAGTTTCTTCCTTTCAATTGATGTTCTTTTTATGGAAGAAATATTGTTTAAGGGGAGAGGGGGACAACCTGTGGCACATATACCACTATATCATGGCACACAGATACTTTCTGTGTGCCACGAAATTACCATATATTTTTGAAAAAAATTAAATAATCACAAAAAAGCAACACAGCAATTTAAAGTTTTATTTCTTTCATACCCCTTACACAGTACACCTTCAAGTTTCCAGTTGTACAGTGGGCACACTCAAAGCAGCCCAACCCACTCTGCTTGGAAATCAGGGAGAAAGATGGGAAAAATAATGATGGACAGGACAGAAAATCAAAAGGGGAGATTATGACAGCTGAATTCTGCTAACTGAAACATCAGCCACAAAGAGGTCCTGCCAAATACCATTTTTTTGAAAATCAAAAGTTGGCCAGGGCTTCCACAACCTCCCCAGGGCAAGATGAAATTGGCTATCATTAGCATTTTGGTGACACCTCACTCCAAATTCCAAGATGATCTCCCCCAATGGGAAGAGATTTTTCATGTTCAAAAGCATTTTTAACATCAGGTAAATGTGAAAAGGATGATGATTCTGTACAGTGGTGGGTCCAGCAGGTTCGCACCTACTCTATAGAACCGGTTGTTAATTTCTTTGAATCCCATCACTGATTCTGTGGCACCCCACACTGGACAGTGCAAGGCAAATTTTCCACATATATTTCCTACATCCTCTGGAACATGTTAGACAAAAAGGAATCTTACCATTGCAGAGTAACGCCCTTAAGCACCAGTTTAGCCAGCCAACTGAGAAGGATGCCATAGTTGATACCGTAGTATCAAGGACTGCTGATTGGTCCAACAGAACCAACAAGGACACATTTCCCTTATCTAAGTCACGATGAATATCATCACCAGAGTGACCAAGACTGCCCATATCCCAAACTCAGCCTGAAGCGAGTTTAAAAGGGGTCCAGATAATCCATCTTCTCTAGATACTCTTGGAGTTGGGACACCACCACGCATGAAATCACCTTTCCCAAGAAAGGAAAATTGGAAACAGATTGAAAGTTGTACCTTCTTCCACAGCTGGCCTGCAGTGTGCTGTGGGAAGCGAAACTCTAGTCTAACCTACCCCTTTAGAGCAGACCAGGAGGCTGGAAGTATTACTTCCCGCCTTTGCTCAGAATTATCAGATACTTTATGCACACCACACACCACTTTATGCACACACATACTTTATACACACAGATACTTTATGCACACCAGTAGGCTGTGGGTGCCGCAAGCGGTAAAGACGCTGTGCCTGTTAACCAGAAGGCTAGGGTTCGATTCCCGGGTCGGCCCCACAAGACAGGGTGAGCTCCTGTCCTTAGCCCAGCTCTGCGATGCCAGCTGGATCCAATCATATTGGCTCTGCCTTTCCATTGGACTAATTCAGTGGTGTGGAGAGGGGAGATTTGCTGCTTGGGTAACAGGCTATCCTCCATAAAAAATCCAACCCAGGCTTTCGTGCTTCGCATGCAGCATATGCAGCGCTGAGCACAATACCATAGTCTTTCAAGACTGACGGAGGCCTGCTTTTTATGCACACCACCAAAATCATTGGAAAACGGATGTATTTCATTTTATGTGGTTCTCTCTCTGTGTGTAATGCATGTCATTTGCAGCTCAGCTTTATTTCAGCTATTTTCTATACAACGCTATTCTATACAACACTATATTTTATCTTTGCAACAAATTTGTGAACTGTTTGCAGTAAAGATGACAAGCAATGAGTATATGGGTGAATAAAAGATGAAACACCACCCATACTGGAAAACAAAGAATCCTTCCTTTGCAAATTAATTTTCAAAATTGTGGCTGGTTTGCTATGAGTCAAATAGTTTTGCATGAACACACACAAATTAATATGCAAATATTCTGGCTCCTCTGTGAGCACAGACATTCTTTGTAAAACATGTCGGGAGAGTCAGAAGGAGAGGAGGGAAGGGGTGAAAACAATAAATTTTACAAACGAAGTATCAATGGCACTGAGCAGGGGTCAGGGGGAGGGGTTGATAGATTTTCTTATTAACATATGTTTGAAAAGGTTCCAGCAGGGTGATCAGATGTCATATCAAAAAAGTGGGCAAGTCCAACCCAAAATGTAAGACATGCAAGAAAAATGTAGGGCATGACAAAATAAAAGCTAAAACTCCTCATATGTATCGTGGTACCTTGGTTTACAAGCATAATTTGTTCCAGAAGCATGCTGGTAATCCAAAACTCAACTATATCAAATCAAATTTCCCCATAAGAAATAATGAAACTCAGACGATTTGTTTCACAAACCAAAAATATTTATATAGAAATGATTAAAATACTGTAATACAGGGGTGTTGAAACTTTCAGCTCTTGAACCTTTAACAAGTGTGTAGAGGAGGGAATTTCAGCAGGTACATATCGTGAGATGAGAAGCTGCACCTTGTGAAATTCCCACTTCTGCCTGTGCACACTGCATGTGAGAGTATGGTGCCAGTGCTTTCTGCACTGGGTTTTAGCACTACAGCTCTATCTGTGCCAACTGGTGGTTCCAGCGTCATGTTGCATTTAGGACATGGTGGGAGTTGGCAGTATAGGATATAGTCTAGAGCAGTGGTTCTCAAAGTAGGGGTTGGGACAGCTGTGGGGGGTTGCAACTTTATTTCAGAGGAAGTTGCAAGAAATACAATTCCTGGGAGTAAATCTCATTGAACACAATAGAACTTACTGCTGAATATACATAGAGGACATGGAGGAGGTGTGGCATGACAGTGATGTCTTCCTGTTTGATGTCTGATTCAGGTTGATGACATCACTTCACCCCAAACAGATTATCTTTCTTAGAAGGGGGTTCTAGATTGATATGGCCTCTGGTCTAGACTTCTGTCCTGCAACTGCACTGATGGCCTAGCAACAGATTGGGCTGACCTGCCCTTGACCAGGAGGGTAAAGCTTAAAAAGGCAGTTGACAGACATGTCATGTGTTTCTTCCATCAAAAAAACAATGAAGGACCTGCTTTCTGTCATGTTACATTTAAGATGGAGCTTGAACTAAAAAGCATTAAAGCCACATAATCAGGAGGCACTTTTTATCTCACCTTCATTGCTTAATGGCTGCCACTGGTGAATAATACATAATGGGCATGAATGCCAACACGGTGTCTTTGAGATTTTTGCCTTAGCGCAAGCATTCTTCTTAAAAAGAAAGCAGAAATTAAGCAGCTATTAATCAAAAGTCCTGAAGCATTTTTTATCCAGCGTTGGGCAATAATGCAGAAAAGAACCAATATAACCTGATGACATAGGCTATCCAAAGAGTGAGGCTGGAAGGCAAATAGGACTGAGAGACAAAGAGAAAGGCCGGAGATAATCTTTCACAGACAAAAGAAACTCTTCGCACAGTCTGCTGCGCCCAAGATAAATAGGAAAAGAGCACTTTGTGCGTGTGAAGCCTGAAGCAAAGTACCTGTGAGAGTTCTGAGTTTAAACGTTAGCAAGTGCCCAACAGGATCTGCTATTACACCATTCCAACATTCATCAGTAAAAAACCATACCACTGACCAGCATCATAACTGCCCATTTGCCACAACTATCCTCCGTGGTTCTCCTCAACTGACCCGCTCAACTGTCTTTTTACCAACTCTCTCCTCAATAGCTCTCCTCAACTGCCCTCTTAGCCTAAGGTTGCCATAATCCTGGCATATTCCTGGAAAGGAATATGATAAGCTTTTGTATGTGTGAAGCATGAGCATCATTATCTTAGCATTGTTCCTGCTCCTGGTAGAGTCTGCTTAGATGATTGACATGACAGGAAAACCCGGCTGGCCTGTCATAGGGGCCTCTTGCCAGGACACTTTTCCCAAAGTGGTACCTATGTTTCTACTTGCATTTGCATGCTTTCAAACTGCTATGTTGTCAGGAGCAGGGACAAGTGATGGGAGCTCACTCCACGATGCCAGTCTTCAAACCAACAGGTACAACGCCTTTAACCACAGAGCCACTGCACTTCCTATGTGTAGCATGAGCATGCACGCTGGTAATCATGTGTGGCTGTTTGGGTGATAAAATGTTGCCAAAATGACCCTGTGCCTCAGTCTAGATTTGCTTAAGACTGCTGATATCCTTTGCAGGCTTAGGCTACTATTCAGAGTAACTACGGGACCTTTTACACCGACATAGTTACAGTGCCACCTATGGAAAACATATGGGAAATGCACAGAGCAATCCAGAGTAAGTTCCTCTTACATCTTCTTGTAGTTATTCTGGATTGTAGGATTAGTTTATATAACAATGGAGTCAGTGAAGTCTTAGCTGTAGTTCAGCTTTCCTCAGTGTTTGCCCCATTGTCCACTCCACCCATTGGAGTACCCATTGGAAGTACTACTTAAAGTAATAAATGATGATGTCTTCACCTGTAATTTCCAGATTAGAAGGCCAGATTTGAATATTAGAAGGCCATTAAACTCTGGTAAGGTGCTTAGGGAGGACAGGAAGCCTTTTTCAAATGCATAAAAAATATGCACTGGAGCTTTGTCCACTGAGTTGAGCCTCCTACTGCTGTTTGTTGCAGTACATCACTAGAGTCACTGCTGGATGGCATGAGTTCTGGAGTTCTGTCATAGAACTGGACAGCACCTAAAGTACCCGTAGTAGCAATACCTCTGGTTGAAAAACACTGTCCTAGATTATATGGTCTGGTGGACATCTTGCTGGAGCAGCAACAGGCACTTTCTCCACTCCTATTCAATCCGTGCAACAGGCACTTTCTCCACTCCTATTCAATCCGTGCAATCCTGTTCATGTATGCTCAGAAGTATGCTCCATTAAGTTCAGTGGGGCTTACTCCCAGGAAAGTGCTCTTAGGATCCTCCATAGAACTGTCCATGCAAATAACACCACTATTGCTGATTGGGCTGTCTGGAGATGGAGGTGGAATCTCACTGAACCAAGGTTATCCCACATTCCCACGCATCAAGCTGAAGCTAATGTTGAACACAGGAAACAAGCTAACACAATTAATAAAAAGTTGTATCCCTGCTTGGTGCAACCATGATATATGCCAGTCAGCCTGCTTGTTCAGGATTTTGCCCTGATTCCATAGACACTGCCTTCCCATTTATCTAGAACAGGGGTCTCCAAACCTTGAAGTCTCGGCAAGATCTTCTATCTGGTCCTCTGGCAAGCCTTGTAATCCACTCCAATTCATTATTATATGTAAATGTATGTAAATTTATTCAAATTTGAAATGTAAATTAGTTTTTCTGCCCCCAAAACAGTGTCAGCAAGATGATTTGGCCCTCCTGCCAAAAACTTTGGAGGCCCCTGATCTAGGACTAAGTAGAACCAACATTAGGGGTCACTGTAGCAGTTCCGAGAGTGCTCTAGCTTAGAAGGAGAACTTGAAGGTGGCCATTTGGGAAGGGCATGTACACAAGTTGCATGCATGTGCATAAGAATTTGTATTATCAGGCTGAACTTTCCCTCCTCCACTACAAGAGTTTGTGTTTAGAAATGTTTAAGAACATGAATCTATTACAGCTGATGGGAACTCATCAGTTCAGCAATATGTGGATCCTTCTCAGTAATTATGCATGATAAACATCCTGATTTATTATAAAACATCTCAATGGTACTAACTCTTCACAGGGACATGATACCAGCTTACTGATAAAGACAAGCTGTTCCTTGTTTTCCGAGTGTGCTATTTTAAAACACAGATGCTTCTTCACCTTCAAGATTCCTGATAGCACCATATTTTGAATACTGAGAGCATCATTTACATTCAGTTAAAACTTGAAACTGCTACTTGATACAAGAGTTTTCTCTCCCAGCAATATGCCTGAATTATCTTAGCATGTAAGACCAAAGAAGTGTAATTAAAATCCACATTTCCCCTTCTGTACCAACATGTGTGGCTGACAGGGGCGCCACTAGGGGGTGCAGGGGATGTGGCATGCAACAGGTGTCAAGTCACCAGGGTGCACTGTGGAGCTGTGGCACCCCAAAAATGCAACTTCACAATGGTGCAGAAAATCCCATCGTGTCATATACTGCTGGATGTATTTTTAAGAGCAGAATCTAATGCAAAAATTTATTTAGAAATATCAAAAGTTATGGCTTTACTCATGAATATGTAAATGTGCCATTGAAAAGGGCAGGATGAGAAGAATCCAAGAAACCAGAATTGTCCTGATCCAATGAAAACAGCCCACAAATCACCCCAGAAGGAGGTCCCTGATGATTGTATTGAAATGTATTGAAAATGAAAGAGAACTGCAAAGCCGTGTAAGCAAGCATACCTTGGCTAGTGTGGAAGGTCAGTCCAGGGGAATATAAGGCTTCCAAAATGGCCCTGATCAGGGATGTCACTAGTTAGAAAGGTGGCACCCTTGAAGGTGTGACACCCTGAGTGCAGGGTAACCAGATGTCCAAACCTCAAAAGGAGGACAAGGTCTTGGATTCCCCTCAGTCTGGCTTTTCCAGCGGACAATGGCACATTTGCCTACTCATGAGTAAAGCCATATATTGGGCACTTTCACTTTTCCATAGAGCTCAATGCATATTTTTTACTTTTAGATTTTTGGCCATAACGTTTGATAGGAAGGAGATGTTTCAAAACTGATTGTTGCATTGGATTCTGCTCTTCAATACAAATCCAATGACATATGACATGATGGGGGTACTGCATACTATTGCAAAGTTCCAAAATGAAGCCAAAATGGAGGACAACGAAGCCCTTTTGGAGGACATCCGGACAGGATGGTAAAAAAGAGGACAAATCCAAAAATTTCCAGTCATATGATCACCCTGCCAGAGTGACCAAAATGGCCAAAGTCATGGTTTGTAGAAATAATCCCATCATGTTAGAGATTGTTGAATGCATAATTTACAGCAGAATGCAGTGAAACAAACGACTTTGAAATATCTTTATTCCAGCAAAATGTATGGCCCCAAAAATAGTGGAAGCAGAGCAATGGCCCATAACCATGCCCACCACTGCATGGGGGTGATGTGCTGGACTCTGCAGGGGGTGATGTGAACCCTAGTGACCCCCATGGTGGCTGGTCAGAAAGTTACAAAAATTACAAAAGTTGTATTTTGTTCCCTTTGTGATCCCCTCAATTGTAAAGTCATATTTGATGACTTCTGGGACATAAACTTTTTCCTTTTTCATGAAGCTTTTCAGCAGGATGGGAATAATTTAATTATTCAAATATTTTCACCCACAGTTTTATCTGAACATGAATGAGGTTGGCCCATTAAATTAAAAAATAAGTGTCCCTTTAGGTTTAAAAATAGCCTGCTTACCATCATAATGCAGAAGGCAGGCAATCAATCAATTTCCCTTTCCCTCTTCTAGACTTAGAACAGCTTTATTACAGCTAGGAGGCAGACCTCTCCCTCCTCCTGCTTGGACTATAGAGCATTCAATCGCCATTCAATCACCTCCAGAGGTGGCATTAGTCTGAGGAGACCAACTGCTCCTCAGCAGAGGTTTGGATCTGGCATATCTCCCTGACCAACCCATGTCACTCACTTCCCCATCACCTTCTAATGGTTCCACTCTTCTCCTGCCGTGCAATGCTCAAGCCTGTTGCTCAGCCTGGACACAAGAAGAAGCCTCCCTTCGCCCTATGGGTTACATCTTTTATCCCCTTGACCAGAGCAACCTGCTATTCAGTCTCCCCATACGCCTGGCTCTGTTCTCTTACTCACACCTCCCATTAACAGGTCAGGCATGTAAATTTTCACTTTCTCCATGATGCCCTGCTGTGATGGTACCAAGATGGTACCATGATGCCTCCTTGTGAAAAGTTCACATAGCAAGCATCTTTCTGCCCTTCCTCTTCCTCTGGTCCTTAGTTTGGTGCCTTTTTTGTGAGAACTGTCTGTTCTTTTACAAAGTCTGCTACATCTGAGGTGGCCTGTTCTTTGCTGTGGTTATTTATGGAGGCAATAAATTTAAACTTTTCTTCTTTTCCTTGTGTTTCATTTTCCTCCCACTAGCTGGTCCTGCTCCAATCAGTCATTCTCCCATATGTTCCTGCCTAATTGTTACCTCTTCCACATTTAAAGTCGTTTTCAATAATGAGCTTGAGTGCAGCCACACTAAAAGAATGTGCTCTTTGGGCTGCTTTTCTAGGAAGTGCAGTCAGTATCTGACATGCGCAGCAGATACAGGGCATGCGAATTTGAAATAAAAAATATCTTGCTGGAGTTGCTGTTTGTTATACTGTACCTTTCTTATAAAATGGCAACTTAGAAAATCAATAGATTGTTTTAGGAGAACTGAAATGTTTGCCAGTCTTGTGTAGGTGTTGATCTGTGAGTTCATTAACTTGGTCACCCTCCAATGAGATAATACCAGCACAACTCCTCTACTGACTGAGGAGGTAACTTGCTCTTGCAATTTGGTATCAGCAAAAATTTTTTGATGTCAATTAAACAACCCACCTTGATTTCCAGTTTGTTGGTTTTTTTCTGAGGGACCACTTCCAGATTTTATCTGTTTCTGTATATTGTTGATCTTCTGTTTATATCTTTATTTTTTTATTTTTGTATTATTTTGTTCTTACCATTTGTTATGTTGTTGGTATTTACAGTATTATGTTGTATTATGTTATTAGTTGCTTTGAGTGTCTTTGTTACAGAAGGGAAAAGTGTGTAATAATTTTAAAAATAATAATAATAGTGGAATACCATACTGAATAATACTATTCAGAACAGTGCTATCCTAAGCATATCTACTCAGTAGTAAGTCCATTGTGTTCAATAACACTCACTCTCACAAAAGTGTGATTAGGATTGCGGCCTTAGGCTGCAATCCTAAAGACACTTTCCTGGGAGTAAGACCCATTGAACACAATGGGGCTTACTTTTGAGTAGACATGGTTAGGATTGTGCTTTTAGTCTCACTGAATCCAATGACACTTATTCCCTGGTAAGTGTGTAAGCTACAGATGACAACCTCACACTGCAATCCTATGCATATTACCCGGGAGTAAGCCCCTGGAAGAAAATGGGACATCTGTGCAGACAGATTTAGGTTTGTGCTCTCAGAGCCCAATCCTCTCCACACTTACCTGGGAGTAAGCGATTATAATGAGAGGCAGATTTAGGTTTGTGCTCTCAGAGCCCAATCCTCTCCACACTTACCTGGGAGTATGATTATAATGAAAGGCATGGGATTTGGCTCTCAACCTCTGAAAAATCTATTTATTTTTTCCTTGCATTTTTCTAAGGGTTTAAATTTATATTGTCTCCAAGCATCAAATTGTCAGTGAAAGCATGCTTTGCATATTCAGATGAGTAACTCTTGGATTTGGTTACTCTCACTCCTGCTCTGGAACCTGATTTAATGGCAGCTGTAAAGTTCTAAAATGCATACAGATGTAATGACACAAGTTGGCATTCACTTTGCATCTAAATTCCTTTGCCTCTTTGCCTCCTTTTAGCAGAGAATAATGGGGCTCATACAATACAGTTGTGGAAAAATTAGAGGTTTAACCAAAGGATCTATTTAGATGAGAAAATTATAGCTGCACACTAGCACATCTGCACCTTGACAATCAAATGCATGAGCACGTGATAATTTCAATGAATTATGCAAAATGCTAATTAAAAAGTCTAATTTACTAATCATCTCTCAGGGTCATAACTGGCACTGAATTTTATTAAGGACAGCTATTAAGGACAGTTTTGTAAAGAATTCCTGCATCCTACATAGTTATCAAAGAAGAAAGGACAGATGGCTTACTCGAAGAGTAAGAAGATCCTCAATTCAGATCCTAATCCCCATTTTTAGTGATGTATGGGGGGCACTTAACAGGATGCAAAAATATTGGAGAAAGATGGGATATATCTCCGTTGCCCAGCTGTCATGCCAATTCTTTTGTCAGTATGCAATGGCAGTGGAAGTACCATACTTGAGCATGCAAAACAGAGGGAACCAGCCCAGCTCAGATGTGCCTTTGAAATACTCATCTGAAGACAGATGAACATATGAATATGTGTTCCAATTTGCATTCTGCTGAGACTGTTACAATAATATTCATGTTACATACAATGAAGCCTGAATGGCATCATACTATGTACTATCGCAGTACTATGGCAGTACTATGACATTATCATGTTCAATACATGATTTCTGATTGGTGTGCATGGTGCGGTGAAGTAGTTTATTTATAGTTTATTTGAAGTAGTTTTTCATTTATTTGTTCCTGTTTGTGCAGTGATGTTGGTCTGTGTTGCACCATATGTTGGGGAAGCTTATAACCAAAAATTAAAAACATATACACTGAAAACCAATAACAACAGAAAGAATAGCTAACACAACACAATGCAATGCAACTATATGAACAGTAGAGGCATCAGGCAAGCAAACCTGAACAACAGGCCACGACCAAACACGGGAAAACGGTAAATGTAAAGTACAGTGGTGCCTCATGTAACAAATTTAATTTGTTCCGGAGGCATGTTTGTTACGTGAACTGTTCTTTAAGTGAAGTGGATTTTCCCACAGGAAATAATGAAAACTCAGATGATTGGTTCCACAACCCAAAAAATATTCATATAAAAATATTAACTGAATGTAAAAATGATGACAAAACACTTGAATTGAATTCAAAACATGCATTCATGTTTAATAATAATATTATTATTATTATTATTATTATTATTATTATTATTATTATTATTATTATTATTATTATTATTATTATTATCCATAAATACACAGCGAACAATTTCGTACTGGTGTCATTCACTTCACCAGTCGGACCCTTCCCAAGAATCTAGGACTGTTTGATGTAGCGACGTATAATTCATGCTGATCCCAGAAGAGTGGGTTTCTGCAGTTGGCAGAGTGATATTTTGTCAATGCCAATAGTTTTCAAGTGCCTGCCAAGGTCTTTGGGCACTGCACCAAGTGTGCCAATTACCACTGGAACCACCTTCACTGGCTAACACCAGATACGCTGTAATTCGATTCTTAGATATTGGTAGCGGGCGATCTTTTCCAGTTGTATCTCCTCTATTCTGCTGTCACCTGATATGGCGATGTCAACAAGCCACACCTTACTGCTGTCTATGATGGTGATACCTGGAGTATTGTGTTCCAAGACCTTGTCCGTCTGTATCCTGAAGTCCCACAGAAGCTTGACCTGCTCATTTGCAACCACTTTTTCAGGCTTGTGGTCCCACCAGTTTTTTGCCACTGGCAGATGATACTTTTGGCATAGACTCCAGTGGATCATCTGGGCAACAGAGTCGTGCCTCAGTTTGTAGTCAGTCTGCGCGATCTTCTTGCAGCCACTTCGAATGTGGTCGATGGTTTCATCCACTTCTTTGCAGAACCGGCATTTGGGGTCATGGTCTGATTTTTCAATTCTGACCTTGATGGCATTTGTCCTGATTGCCTGTTCTTGGGCAGCAAGTATCAGGCCTTCCGTCTCCTTTTTCAGTGTTCCACTCATGAGCCACAACCAGGTCTTATCTTGATCCACTTTTCCTTCGATCTTGGCAAGGAATTGGCCATGCAATACTTTATTCTGCCAACTGGCATTCCAAGCCTGAATTGCAGTTTTGTGATATTCATAGTTGGTCTGCTGCACTTTCAACAACTTTCTCTTGCTGACTTCAACCAGAGCAGATTCCTGGCTCTCTCGCACATAATCTGCTAGGGCATGTTTTTCTTCTTCCACCGACTGCTTCACTAGCAAAAGTCCTCTGCCCCCTGATCTTCTAGGCAGGTACAGCCTGTCAACATCACTACGTGGATGTAAAGCATAATGAATGGTCATTAATTTCCTTGTTTTCCTGTCCAAGTCATCCAGTTCCTTTTGTGTCCAGTTCACAATGCCAGCAGTATACCTGACTACAGGTATGGCCCAGGTATTTATAGCCTTTATAATGCTGCCACCATTCAATTTGCTTTTCAAAATTTTTCTAACCCTTTGTATGTATTCTTTGCTGATCACAGTTTTTACATGCCCGTGCTTGATATTGTCCAGCTGCAGTATGCCCAGATATTTGTAGTCTTCAGGCTGGTGGCATTTAATGGTTTGACCATTCGGCACTTCAATGCCATCATTTTCTGTGATCTTTCCTTTCTTTAGTGCCACTGTGGCACATTTGTCCAGGCCAAACTCCATGTTGATGTCGGTACTAAAGACTCGTACTATATTGGTGAGTGACTGGATTTCTGCTTCTGAGTTTCCGTAGAGCTTCAAATCATCCATGTACAATAGATATGAAATTTTCTGTGAATTTTTGGCAGTTTGGTAGCCCAGATTCGCTTTCTATAGGATCACTGACAAAGAGATCATTATGATGACAAACAGCAATAGGGACAATGAGTCCCCCTGGAAGATTCCCCGTCTAATGTTGACAAGTCCATAACTTTCATTGGCTATGAATAATTCTGTCTTCCAGAGTTTCATTGCATTTTCAGTGAAATTTGTTATATTTTTGTTGACCCCGATTATTATTATTATTATTATTATTATTATTATTATTATTATTATTATTATTATCCATAAATACACAGCGAACAATTTCGTGCTGGTTTCATTCACATCACCAGTCAGACCCTTCCCAAGAGTCTAGGACTGTGTGATGTAGCGGTGTATAATTTGTGCTGATCCCAGAAGAGCGGCTTTCTGCAGTTGGCAGAGTGATATTTTGTCAATGCCAATAGTTTTCAGGTGCCTGCCAAGGTCTTTGGGCACTGCACCGAGTGTGCCAATTACCACTGGCACCACCTGCACTGGCTTACACCAGATACGCTGTAATTCGCTTCTTAGGTCTTGGTAGCGGGAGATCTTTTCCAGTTGTTGTTGTTGTTGTTGTTGTTGTTAGCCATGAAATAAGTACACACTTAGGGCTGTAATGGCTAAGCAGGTTTAGACACTGTGCCTGTCAACCAGCAGGCCAGGGTCTCAGACACAGGTGCTATAAGACAGAGTGAGCTCCTGACCAACCTAGCCAACTTAACTCCTGCCAACCTAGCAGTTCAAAGCATGTAAAGATAAATAAGTACCACCTTGGTGGGAAGGTTATGACATTCTGTGTGACTCAGGGTATAGTCATGCTGGCCACATGACCACAGAGACATCTCTGGAGAGTCCTGGTTCTTCCGCTTAGAAAGGGGGATGAGCACCACACTCTACAGTAAGTCATGAATAGCAATACAACATGTGGGGACACCTTTATCAATATGGCTTTCCTTATCTGAAAGACACCCATAATTTTTTTCCCCCCATGGAATTTCCAAATACTTTTTTCGTTTTTTATTTCATGAGTTCCAAATCTTCCCCTTGGGTTTCTAAAGCATGAATGCAAACCTCCTATGGTTGTTGATACCTGAGAATTTTGAGTCCCTGGAAGAGGTAAGATGATGCCCTAAGACTAGAGCTGTCAAACATGTGGACCATGGGCCAGATAAGACCTGCAGGTGCTCCATATCTAGCTCATGTGATAATGGGGCTCTTCCAGTGCTGCCATAAGAGCCCTTTACTGCTGAAAGAAGTTGACACACACTCATCTCTTTGTTCTTTTATCTCCTTCCCTCAGGCTTTTATCTTTTTCCTTTATTCAATAACCTTCTTCATTCTAGCTGGAGGAAGCCAGGCAATGTGTGCAGATTGCTGATAGAAAGGTTGCTACTATCTCCTCTCACCTTCCTCCAAGCTGAATTGGTCAATCAGCCACCATAAGGAGGGACACCAGGCAATGGAGATGTGCAGATAGAAGCAGGGTGCTATTCACTTTGCCAATCAATAAGCCAATCAGTGATGCAAATACAAGGGTTTGGTAGCATATCAGCCAACAGCTTCATTTATAATATGGTTGGCTGTATGCCTGGAGGGAAGGATATAGCTGGTGCAAATGTTGATGCAAATGCAAGCCTCTCCGGCAGTTGCAAATTTTTAACCTTGTGGCTATGTTTGTGGAGGGAAGGCTTGTACAGGAAGGCTTCCATTAACTGTGGGTATGGTACCCATGGATTTCATCATCCATGGGTTCTGAACCTGTGGAGGGAACACATGCTTCCCTGGCCTCAGAATCTATCAAAATAAAAGTATTAACTAGTGTGTTAGTGTGTCTGATGCTATACCACATTGAGCCACTAGATGGGGTGAATAATGGAATCTAATGGAATCCATGACTCCTCAACCCTCAGAACACCCTCTGATCACATTCAGAGCGTTTGGAGCCCTATTCCACTAATTCCGGAAACAGACCCTCTGTGGATAATGAGGGTCAATTGTAATTTGTGTTTTATAATTACAACAGTGGGTAGCGCAAGTGGTTAAGACACTGTGCCTGTTAACCAGAAGGCCAGGGTCTGAGACCCAGGTCCCCACAAGACAGGGTGAACTCCCGTCCTTAGCCCAGCTCTGCGACACAGCTGGAACCAATCGTATTGGCTCTGCCGTTCCATTGGACTATTTCAGTGGTGTGGAGAGGGGGGATTTGCTGCTTGGGTAACAGCCTATCCTCCATATTAATCCACCCAGGCCTTTGTACTTCGCATATAGCATCAAGCACAATACCATAGTCTTTTGAGACTGATGGATGCCAATGCAATTACAACAGTGTATAAACTGATAATGAGTGAAGTAAGTACTTTTAAAACAATCTTTTAGAGGGGGAAATAGCTTACCCATACATATTTGTATGTAAGTTGAAAAGGTGATGCCTTAACCCTGAAAAATGGCCAATACATTAATCACAGTCAATATGGAAGAAAACAAAGCAGCTTCTAAGAGTAGCTGCTTGGTGAGTCGGTGTGGAAGCTGAGCAGTGACTGGGCTGAGCAGCAAGATGGGGGGCTGGAAAAAATAGAGCAATTTTACTTACCATTACAGTCAGTTCATTATCCGCCTTATTCCTATAAAACTAGCACATACTGATTTGCATACCAAATCATTTCTAGGAAACATGAGGTTAGGTTCCAGGAAACCCTCTTCACCAGACAATCTCTCCCCCAAATCCAGAGTAACTACAAGGGACATAAGAGACTTTAAGTGCACCCGTAGTTACTGCACGTAAGAGACTTTAAGTGCACCCGTAGTTACTGCATCACCTAGTGAAAACCTATCCATCAGAACAAGGGGAACCATCCACTGCACCTGTATGGGATTTTTGGCTGCTGGAGGTAAGGAGTAAGGAAATACTCAAAGAGACCTTCAGCAGCTGAAAATCTGCCATGGGGGGATGCATGGGAAAAGATAGATTGGCCACTGACTTTAATTGGCTTTAACTGACTAGTAAAAATATCAGTTTGGCTGCAATCCTAAAGACACTTTCCTGGGAATAAGACCCACTGAACACAATGGGGCTAACTTTTGAGTAGACATGTTTAGGATTGTGCTCTTTATGTAACAGGAATTAAGTGGCACAATTTTAGAAAGCATGGATCCATTCCTGCTGTAAATGCACATTGAATACATGATCCAGCATATATAAAGGTTAAAATTATATTTTCAATATAATTATTTCCATTTCAAAATTGGGAAAATGAGTCTGAGAGAGAATAGGATGTCTTAAATTGCAAGTTTGATTATTTTTACACCCAGCTAGTGAAACTAAGGGCGCAATCCTGAGTAACTACGGGGAGTCCTTGCTCCAGTGTAAGAACAATTTGCTCTGGATTGCAATATGAATTCCCCATAGGTTTTCACTAGGTGGTGCAGTAACTACGGGTGCACGTAAAGTCTCTTACGTGCTCCCGCAGTTACTCTGGATTGTAGGGTAAACCATTAGAGTAGACTACAGCCCAAATTTGTAACTGAAGTTAATCAGTTTATTGATTTCCATAATAAGTAACAAGACATATATGATTACAAGGCAAATAACAACAATAAATAAAAGTGAGATTGACAAAGCAACCAACACAAAATCATCAATGAGGCTAATGACTGAACAAGGTATTATCAATCTCATAATATAAATGAAAGTACACAGCACAGCCCAACTAAATAGTAATATTCAGCAAAAGCCATTTAAACTACTCCTGAGGGTTGTTGGAAGCCATAAACCTATCTAGATTAGCTTCAGGCTACAATCCTAAACACCTTCCCCCAAAAAGCAAGCACCACATAATACAGAGCAATTTGGCCGTGCAATGGTTCTTGAGCATTTCATTCCAGGACCCTCTTCTGAGAATGAGAATCTGTCTGGGACCCCCCAGAAATGATGACATTAAGCTGGGAATGATGCAATGGCTAGAAGTGGCATCAAACAGGAAGTACCATCTATGTAATGCCAGCGTTCTTCCATGTCTACTCAGAAGTAAGTCCCATTATGTTAAATGAGATTTACTCCCAGGAAGGTATAGATTGCAGACTGAGTGCTCCATTCCAAGATAGCAACGTCAAGTGCCAGATTCCAAGACGGAATTCCAAGACCCAGCTTTTTGCAACCCCCCTGAAATGAAGTTATCACCCCAACTTTGAGAACAACTGCCACAGGGGAGGAGGTTGAATAAAGTGGTGGGAGTGTGGAACAGGAGAAGGTGAGCAGAACAGGGTGGTGATGGCTGGGGAGGAAGTCAGATCAGGCCGAGGATGAAAGAGGATCAGCAGTACAACCAAATCCAGAGTGATTTGGCTGGTGCAGGTTTGAGCTGTCCCAGTGATTGTAGGGGCTAGTCCAGGAGCAAGCAGACAAGTATCTCCTTACCCTGATGGGTAAGGAATGGATCCATGCTTTCTAAAATTGTGCCACTCATTCCTGTTAGATAAACTGACATTTTTACTAGTCAGTTAAAGCCAATTAAAGTCAGTGGCCAATCTATCCCTTTTTTACATTTACTCTTCATTTGACTTCATGGTCAAGTAAATAAATGGGAATCATTAATTCAAGTTGTGTGATTACTCTCATAGATCAAGAAATTGCGAAAGACAGCCCAATCCAATTTAAATCCCATGCAACGATGTAGCACTGCCAGCACAGCTTCTGCTGCATCCCCCATGGCAGATTTTCAGCTGCTGGAGGTCTCTTTGTGTTTAAGAGACATTTGTCCCCAGCAGTAGATTTTAGTAGATCCTGTGGAGCAACACAGACCCATATCAGCTTGATCACTGACACAAGTTCACATTGCTCTGTGTAGGCAGCATAGGCTTGCGAAGGACCTTTGGATGGGTACACCACCATCTTGCTGCACCCCAGGTCTGATTTGCCTCCCTTGCCCCATCACTGCCCAGTTTTGCCCACCCATGCCCGTGTTTTACCTCCCCTATTCTCTATTTTCACCTCTTTCCAATCCCCTGCATGAGGTTATGTTCTCCAGAAGATTTCTGGCATGCCAGAGGCCACTGTGGCCTCTACTACTGCTCTGATCGTTGGTGGAGACCGCTTAACAACAGCATAAAGCATAAATGATGCCGTGCCAGTTATGCCAGCAAAGGGATGAATAAGGACTAAGCAGAGTGACCAGAAAAAGAATCTTATAGTAAGGAAAACTCCTATGTTTAATATATTTTATATTAAATAAATTATATGTAATAATTTTAAATGTAATAATATTACAAGAAGGCTACATGCTGCCTACTCATAAGGAAAAGGGGACAATTAAGATTTTTTTCCCAGGACACAAGGCTTAAAAACAGGACATATCCTGGAAAAAGAGAACACAGTCACCCTGGGATTGAGGTAAAAGTCCTGTGATACCATGAAATGTTTGCTGTCTCTGAGCTAGCATATTCACGGCATCATTTAGTGCAGTGATTTTCAACCTTTTCCTGTTTTGGCACACCGGCAAGGTGCTGAAATTGTCAAGACACACCATCAATTTCTTTTACCATTGAGAAGTCACACCATTCTGTTGGTAGGGGGCTCATATCCCCCAACTGCCCTACTTATGTATAACCATCCCCACATTTCTGTGGGAAACCTAAGGACCGTCTGCGGCACACCAGTATACCACAACACCCTGCTTGAAAATCACTGCTTTTTTGGCTTGGCATGCAACTACATATTTTCAACTTCTTGTGATGTTGAATGACACAGCCATTGCTGCTCTGTTTCTGTTGCATTATTTTTTTTTAAAAAAAATAGAAAAATGTAATACTAAGTCCTAATATAAATGTGATGGACTGATGTGAGTGAAAGAGAATGGATAACGTTCTCAAGCAAACTTAGCTCTAAGCAGGAACAATTAATGGTGATGTTTATAGAGAAAGCTCCAATTTGGCAACAAAACAGCAATGATATGACCAGGGCAACTTGTCGACAGCTGCAATCCTAAGCACGCTCTCCTGGGAGTAAGACCTACTGAACCCAAAGGTGCTTACTTCTGAGTAGAGATGGATAGGCTTGCACCCGACATCTCAGAAATACTATTTTGCTTGTTAATATACCAATTCCAAGAATCCAAAGGGGAAGACAGAGATGCAAGCGTTTGAAAGTGCTGATGAAGTCCTCCTCTGCTGCTACGTTTGCCTAACATCTATCTCTCCAGGCTATGCTCAGCAATCTTAGACATCACCCAAGTAATTTGTTACATTTTTGCATATCCCTCTTTTAAGGGTAAGGACCTTTCCTCAGCTTTGCAGGACAAAGTTTCTACCTACTACAGAAGACTATATCCACATCACTGCTGAGTTTCCCAGGATGTCAAACCAAGTGATTATCAGCATGAATTTAACTAATAAAAATTATTTTCTGAATGTCAAGGTTTACCAGTAATGACCTTCAGTTCTAAACTGAAGGAGAACTTTTTCCCATCAAATTATGATTGCAACATAAATCAGATCCTGACTGTGGTATACCGATTATGTTGCATTAATAATAATATGCCTGAGAAGAGAAGCTCAGCAGACCCTTCTTTCTGTTGTAGAGGCTTCAGAGAATATAGCCTAATAATAAACCATGACAGTATTTATGTGGGCAATTTATTACCTACCTGTTAACAATGGCAGTGGATCTTACATTTTATTAATTTCTTTATTTTTATTTTCCAAGTCCAGAACATTATCAGATTAGATTGCATTTGAGGTCCAGAAAAGTTTTATTAATGTAAAAGGAAGTTTAATATTTTAAAAATCACAAATACAAAGAAGTTTTACAAAGTCATATCTGGAAATCAGCGATCTGGAGATTAAACAATCCAGACTCATTGGTGTCTAAAGTCCCTAAAAGTTTTTAAACTGGAGCAAGGTCTCTACAGTTTCATTTTAAACTCTGTATTAATGGGCATCACAAGGGTTCGTGTCACCTGGTGTCGGACCTCAGGACTTCACCTCGTGCCCTGCACATGTGCAAACTTTAGTATATGCACAGTGGACCTCTGAAGCCAGCTCCTGGGCTCAGAGCACTGCTGGAGAAGTGTCAAACTCCTTAGGTGCATCACCCCTCTTGGTTCTTCGTCACCTAGTGTGACCCACACCAGCTGCACTACCCTGGTGACACCCCACCTACATTCCTAAAAGATCTACTTTGAAATATTTTTCAATATAATTTTTTAGATACAGTGCAACAACTCAGGCCAGATGTCTGTTCCAACCTTTCAAATATAAAAATCCAGTCATTCCCAAATATCATTTTGGATACCGTATTCCAGTCAAGTGGTTCTGAAAACAGTATTTGCAGTAGTGAGAGTTGTTGCCAGAGACTAGGAAATAAGTCTCAGTTCTGCTTAAGCCCATTTCTGCAGAACTGATGCTGGTCATGAAATATATGTCACTTTTCTTATACATCTTGTTCTGATTTCTAAGAAAAATTTCAAGTTATGTTCCCTTGACTAGAGCAAGCAAATTTTACCTTTTCTTCAGTCAAAATTGCATATTTTTTATGCAAATAAAAAACCCTGATAAAACCCTTTTATCAGATGCACTTGGACTTTATTTTCAGGCTCCTTTCCATTGCCCCCTCTTATATAGAAGTGAGCCCCATTGACTGTTAAAGGCTTGCTTCAGGTGCTGCTAGAGTACTGAAACTGGCTGTATCCTGGCCGGGACTATTATTTCTCTTGTTTATTAAGACATCACTTGTATTGCAAGACAAAATTTATTAGAAATGTTTGCTTGTCTTGCAAAATGCTCTGAAACCAAAATGTTCTCAATCCAAGGTTGACTGTAGATTGAATTAGGTTCTGTTTGTTATTCTTTACAGTTCATCCTTAAATATAGACTTCCATTTCAGTTTCTGAATAGAGGAAGGGCATAATGGCTTAGGTAGGGATGTAAGTTCCTTCCTTCCTTCCTTCCTTCCTTCCTTCCTTCCTTCCTTCGATCACGATTTCTACATTGCTTACCTACCTGATGCTTCTGGAAACAGTTTTTTTTCTTTCCATCTGCAAAAGTCTTTGTGGTTTGATAGGATCCGACATTGGGCTCTCGAAGCTTTCATACAAGGACATGTTTGTGAAAAGCCAATATTAATAGCAAAATCCCCTATTTACTGGCAAACTTGATAAGCTTCTTGGGCTGTCAGTATTTTAATTTGAGTTCTCCTACTGCAGTAGTTCATTGATTATTAGTTACCATGTATTAGTTTGAAGGCAGAAAGTTCCATTATGCCCGTCAAGGGATTTAATGTAAGACTCATCTTGAAACCCAATGACATCTTGCTGCATCTTGAGGGCAATGGATAAATAGTCTGCTTTCAAGAAGGCTGGATAAATGCAAAGTAAAGATTGGGAATCTTAAGTCGTCATTAGTCTCAAGTGCAATGCACAGAACATCTTGCAAAATGAATTCCTTCTATAACTTCCCGACATGAAATCATACTAGGAGCAAGCCTTTACTGTAGTGGTTTACAATCTTTTTCATCTCATGGCACACTGACAAAGATAAAATTGTAATGGCACACCATCAGTTCCGTGACCATTGACAAGGCACATGGTGCTGCTGGAAGGAGGATCAAATCCCCCGATCACCCTATTAATAAATGGCCCTCCACAAAATATCACTGAACACCTGCAGACCTTCCGCAGCACACCAGTGTGCCACGGCATAGTGGTTAAAAGTCACTGCTTTATTGTCTTTCACAGCAAGATCTGTCATTTGAGTAAGAAATAAAGTTTCTAGAACTGTAATCTGGAACCAGGTAAGACCCTCTTCACACAAAGACAGAGCAGCCTCTAACTGGCCCCTGGTCAGCCTTTGGCCAGCCTTAGGGAACTATGGCTGCAATCCTACCCATACTCTCCTGGAAGTAAGTCCCACTGACTATATTGACTATAATGACTATAGTTATTATATTGACTATATAAATATATATATATATATATATATACACACACACACACACACACTATAATGGGACTTACTTCTGAGTAGACAGTCATAAGATTGGCTGCAATTCTGAAGTGCACTTGGGCTAGCTTATCTATCACTGGGCTGGCCCAGTTCCAAGATAGGCCAGCCCAGTTACACCAGAAAGTCTTGGTCAAGTGCAAGTTAACTAAGGCTGGCCCATGACCAGGGTGACGATATAGAATTAAGGACCGAGTGCCTCTACGTTTAAGTATTGCATAGAAAGAGAATTTTGGCAGGTGTAGCTCAACATAGAAGGGTTTAAAAAGCAGCACCTACCTAAATTCCTTCATCTATGCACTGCTTAAAGGTAAAGACACTGTGTAACATATCCCAAATCCAGAGTAACTACGGGAGCATGTAAGAGACTTTATGTGCACCCGAAGTTACTGCGCCATTTAGTGAAAACCTATGGGAAATTCATATTGCAATCCAGAGTAAGTTCTTACACCGGAGCAAGGACTCCCCATAGTTACTCTGGATTTTGCCCATAGTGATCATATGACTGTAAATTTCCGGATTTGTCCTCTTTTTTAGCCTCCTGCCACCCTTCTCTTCTAGTGGCAGAAAAATGTTTGGCAGCAGTTTCACAACACCTCCAGGCTGGTGCAAGGGACAAGCACCAGCGAAAGGATGTTTGTGGATTGCACCCAGAATTAACTTGCCCTAACAATTCTTATCATTCTATGAAAGATGAATAAATAACGTACATCTCTGGGGGAACCACATTTTTCATAATGTGAACACTTTTTGAAAATGCTATCGGAAATAAACAGGGAATAAAATATTCTGGACAAAAATTATGACCGTCTTTGGCTCCAGCACCTGCACATGTGTATTCACAAGGGATTGGTCTGCCTTCATGTGCTTTCTACTTCTGTCAGCTAAATAAGAAATCCCAGTGCAAAATATGGTACTTAGGAAAATTATGTGAGTTTGTGACACTCCCTGAAGGGCTTTGGAGTCCATAAAGCAATGAATGGTGGATAATGAGACATAAATATAGTACTTTTATCTGTGACAGATAATCTTGCTGCCCTATTCATGTAATGTAAAGAATAACTATGCCTATTTTATACAGCCCAACAATCTAGAATTTCAAAAAAAGGGAAAGAGGGAAAAAAGCTTCCCTAAGCATGAATAAGATGAGCTATTAAAGGAACAATGAGCTTGGCAAAATTTTAGCTTTCCAAAGGGGAGGAAAAATGGGTTCTATCATCTTTTGAATGGTTTCTAAATTCCACGTGTTAGTAAACACACCAGGATAGAAATCGCTTATTGAAAATTAGAAATGAGCTTGAAGTGTTTTCCGCTATCTGTATGAAATTTATGCAAATGTGAATGAGCAGATAGCTTCATGTAGAAGTTCATGATAACACCAGTTTAGGGGGGGGAAGCTTCTAGTCAATCATACATTTTACTTCTTCTGATTCACCATATTCTTTTTTTATGGCACTACACTAAAAAGTACGCACTGGGGAGGAATTTTACCAGGCCATGGCTGAATAAACATTTCCCACTGAGTCCCATTTCCCATTTTGATTTGGGACTCAAGAAAACTTCTACAAACTGCCAGTAGAACAATTACCTATCTCAAAGGGTTGTTGTGGGGACAAAAAAGGAAAGGAGCCTCAAAGACTATTGTGGAAATGACATTTTTAGCAGTTGGGCATACCTCAGGCAACACTGGAAATTATACCAGTGGTTAAATCCTTCCATAACCAGAAAAACAATGAATAAAATAAATAAATCTATATATATAAAAATAAAAAGTCACTCACTCACTCACTCACCAACGCCCAGCCAAAACTTCTGGGCCTAGAAGCGTGAAATTTGGGGTGGGTGTTTCTTCCGTAACTGAGGGGTGCACTAAGAACCGGTTTTCAGAAATTCCAACCAGAAAGGGGGTGAAAAGGGGCGCAATGAGTTTTCCTCCCTATACTTTGTATTGAAGAATCTGACTGAGGGAAGTTAATGCCCCTCTTCACACAAAGACAGAGCAGCTTCTAGAAGCATGACAGAGCAGGACCTAGAAGCATGAAATACGGGGAGGGTGTTCCTTTTGTCGCACAAACACCTACCAAGAACCAATGTGGAGAAATTTAATCCTTAAGTGGCTGAAAAGGGGTGCAACATGTTTTTGTCCTATGCTTAACATGGAAGACTGACCAGCCTCCAGCCAATTTGATGCTTGGTGCCTGGTGCACTGAGGGGGATGTTGTTCGGAGGGAGGGGGTGCACTGGGGATGATGCTGCACATGGGGGGGGCCGTTGCGCATGGGGGGTGTTGCACATAGGGGGTGTTGTGTATGGGGAGGTGATGTGCATGGGGAGGTGATGGACATGAGGAGATGATGCGCATGGGGATGTTTCACATGGGGGCTGGTGCGCATGGGGGAATGATGTGCATATGGGGGATGATGCACATGGGGTGGATGAACATGGGGATGTTGCACATGGGGTGGATGCACATAGGGGGTTGATGTGCATGGGCGGTTGAAGCACAGTGGGGGGGATGTTGTATGGGAAATTTTACTCCTGCAACCCAGGTATGCTTTCACTAGTAAATCAATCAATCAATCAATCAATCAATCAATCAATCAATCTATCTATCTATCTATCTATCTATCTATCTATCTATCTATCTATCTATCTATCTATCTATCTATCTATCTATCTATCTATCTATCTATCCTCAACAACTTCCAGCGCTTATATTCTTTGCAACCTGTGTGTTGTATATTCTTTATGTAATTAGCTGGTGCTGTGGTATCATTTGTTGATACCTCACTTAAAAAGAAGGTCTTCATAGGAATATTCACTACAGACTATCAGAAATCATGACCTAACTGTGATAGTGTAATCTATCAGATTTGGCTATGTGAGGATGGCATGGCTAACCAAAAATGAGAGCCATGATTAGGGCTTCCAAAGATATTCACTTTTAGTCTCATTTTTCAGCATCAATCTTGCTGAAATTTTCCTTTGAAATTCTGTTTTGCCCACTTCATTCCATCCAGAGTGGCCATATGTAGTAATAACCAAAAAAGATGACAAGGCACCCCCAAAGTGTAGGACACATAAGAAAAATGTAGGACATGACAGATTAAAATCTAAAGCACTTATATATATTCCTTTCAAGTGATTAATTTATACACAATATTGCTACATACTGCCTGCTCACAAGGAAAAGGATGAATGAAGATTCTTTTTCTTGAAGATTCTTTTTCTTGGCACAAGGCAATGAAAGAGGAAAAACAGGACATATGGTCACCCTGATTCCACCCACCAGTTGCTGGTTGATGGTCCTACTGTTTGATGGTACAGCAGATTCTGGCTATTGCTCCACTTCATTCACTACCTTGTGTCTACCCTTCCTTTATTTCATGTGGTCCGTGTACTGGATTAATTAGCATGAAAGCAGTAAATGAAGAAGAGGATCCAGAAGGATGTGTCAGTGTTGCAGGCACTCCAATGGCAAAGATCGTGAGCAGGATGCAGACCCTCACGTTGATGAGGTTTATCATGGAGACAACTAAAGGGAGTAACAGGGGTTCAATACATAATGAACTGAGTGCTTTGGTAGATGTGGGCTTGTAGGGAAAGTTGATCCAGGGCAAAAACAGCCCCTTCTTTTCCTGGAACCATTTACAAGAGCTTTTTTCTATAGATTTTCTGCTGTAATGCTTGGAACTACATCTCCATCTGACCTCACTAGCAAGCACAGAGAATGCTTAATTGAAAGCAGGTTCCATTGAAATGCGTGGGTTTTTATTTTCGAGTCAATGTGTTTGAAATTGTGAGTAAAATTGATTTTTCTTTTGAAAAAGGTGATTTCTGAATGGGACATGCAAACTCCTCCCATCTTTCCTTTCCTTACATTCCAAAATAAAGGCTGTTCTAGCATTACAAGTGTGATAAACTGCTGACACAATGCTCCTTCACTAGAATCAATAGAAAGTCCTTTCCCTGTAGACATCAGGATCCTGGCGGTAGCAAAGCAGACCAGCCAAATGCTTAAGGCTCAGCTTTAATAAAGCTGTCAAGGTTGACGTGCCTTGGATCCATTGCTCTCCCTTCTCCCCCCATATCAAGTGAGCAGGATGGATTATGCAGATGAGCCTTCTCATTGTATCTGGCTCGGGAACCTTGTCCTGCATGCTTGGTGTAGCCTGAATTCCATTTCTATACCCTTGAATGCCCCTCACTCTCAACTGTCTCCAAGGGATAAACACCTTAACAAAGCTGTCGAGCAGACAACCTAAATGATCCTGGCAGGCACCAACATTATTGCAAATGAGAGAGGGTTTTGTTCCCCTTGGAATATATTTTTTTCCACTCCTTTCTGTCTTTAAACCTTTTGAAGTTTGATTCAGACTATGGTCAAAACGAAGGCTTACGGCCTCTTAAACTGTCACTGGGCTTTTCTCTGAGCTGGCAATTCTAGCCACAATTATAAAAACTTCCCTGTTTCCCAGCTACATAATGAACCATTCAGGTGTTTTCTTCAGACTTTTCATTTGTTTTACTGAAACAGATGTGTTTTGTGCTGGCTCCAGTAAGACAGCTCTATTCCTCCCCATGGATTCGTGATAAGACTTTCATATCAATCCTTTCTGCTAAGCCAGGGGTTATCAAACTTCTCCGGAGAAAATCTATGGTGGAGACTGGGATTAAAGACAGTGATTCCCCAGGATCAGGCAACTGAAGGGGAAGGGGAGCTATTTTTAAATGGACCTTACCAAGGGGACCAGCAGGAAGCCCTGTGGAGTATTCTGGAGAGATCCCCACAACTTGTAAGAAATGGAAGTTGCTATCATGACCCATTTCTGGTTTCACGATTGCAAACTCGAATTGTGTCGGATCCATTTCTACTCTACCAGATAGGATTGTGCTGTCAATTAATGAACAGATGCCAGGTGCAAAAACCTTCAAATAAATATTAGTTTATTTTAGCTGGAACTTGTATATGTATGTGTGGGGTGAGTTTAGCTGCTTCTGTTTGAGTTTTTGAACAACAGCTCTTTCCTTTTCCTTTCCTTTGCCAGAAGACTCTCTGAGTTGCATTATTCTAGAGCATTTTAAGAAAAAAATGATAGCCATACGGGAAAGATGCCATTTTTTATCATGACATTATTTTTGCCACAGAATTCCTTTGAAAAACATACAACCTGGGGAAATTAGGGGAAAAAATTATGCCTCTAGGAGGCAGCTGCCAAAGAAAGGAATCTTTTGACTGTCCAGTCAATCAATATACTTTCAGCATCAGATCTCTATCTGTAAAATGAGGTTTATTTCATGGTACTGTTAGAAAAAAATTAGTGTTTGGATTGAGTCACAACCTGATCTTATCCATGTTTCTCAGATCGAAGTCCCACTGAATTCAATAGAGCTTATCACCTATTAAGTGTCTATATAATTAATCCAATTCAAAACAGGATTTAGCAGGCCTAAGCCCAGGTGTAGTGTCAGAAATTTGCCTGAAATTTGGCAAGTGACAGTATGGCTATCAAAGGGCCTATATGAATGGGCTGCATGCTAAACTCTCAATACTAGATGCAGTGGTAGCATTTGGTGTACCATTGGGGGTGATGAGGCAGCATCAGGGGGTCACTGTAGGTTTTTATCCCAAAGTCTCCAGTAATCTATCTAACCCATTGAAATGAACAGCCTTTTGAATGCCTAAAGATTTCATTAAAACATGTAAAGCACAGACAATTATTATATAATTGAAACAATTGAAACAATATATAATTGAAACAATTACATAATTGTACATAATATAATACTATTACTATTACAATATTATAATCCATAATACAATTAGATTATTTTAACATCTGAATTTCCTGTGGCCCTTGATGCTATCAGAATTCCGGTTTGTATGTATTATACTGTTAGCAATGTAATGTACTGTAATGTTAGTAACCCTGTGCATCTCCTCTCTCTCTCTCTCTCTCTCTCTCTCTCTCTCTCTCTCTCTCTCTCTCTCTCTCTCTCTGGATAAAATAAAGATGGGTCTTGGAAAATATGGATTAAAACAGGAAAGTAATAGCAGAATGTCTATGTATCTGAAAATTTAACCAGTAATAACAACTAGACAAATACATGTATTTACCCTATTTACCCTATTTTTCTTACCTTAATTTGTAGCCTTAATTTGTAGAGGGTGAGTTGAATTTTATTTTTTCGTTTTATGAGTATTCTATAGGATTCTTCCATTTCATCAGAACAAAAAATGTCAGAGAAACAAAAAACAAAAATAGGGATTTTGAGCTCTATTTCATAAATATGTTCTACTATATGTTCTCGTACATATAGACTATAGGATACAGTGGCGCCTCACGTAAAGAACGCCTCACGTAAAGTATGTTTCACGTAACAAACAAAAATTTCTCCAGGATTCTGCTTCATGTAAAGAAAGTGCTTCACGTAAAGAAAACATTTGTTGGCAGTTGGGGCAGACGTGCTGGTCGGCAGCCTGTTTATAAAGCATCAGGTCTGCCTAGCGCACCTGCCCATAGTGAAAGCAACACTTCTGCACTGTTCCTCCTGTGGCCGGGCATCTGCTGGGCAGAGGGAGAGAAGGACAGTGGAGAAGAGGGAAGCAGCTCAGGGCCAGCCACAAGGGAGCAAGGGAGAGAGAAGCTCAGGATGGAGAGAAGGAGAAAGTGGGGAGATACTTTGAAGGTGTCTTGGATTGCAGCCTCCTCACCATGTCTACCAGAAGTAAGCCCCATTGTGTTAAATGGGTCTTACTCCCAGGAAAATGTCTTTAGGACTGCAGCCTAAGTAGACTTCATAAGATCATGCACATTGAATGCATGTTTTAAATTCAATCCCAGCATTCTGTCATCATTTTTACATCCAGTTAATATTTTTATAGGAATATTTTTGGGGTTGTGGAACCAATCATCTGAATTTCCATTATTTCCTATGGGAAAATCCACTTCATGTAAAGAATGTTTCACGTAAAGAACATGCCTCCGGAACGAATTAATTCTGTTACGTGAGGCGCCACTGTATATGGAATTGTGATTTAATTTCTCAAAATATTTAAAAAAATTTTAAACATTAAAAACAGGCACAAAAGATTCCAGACATAATGGGGTGTTGTTTTAAAAAGCAAAAACTGGTCATAGCAGGATGTAAATTTGAGGATTGGCTGCACCGGTAGAAGAGAGAATAAGGGCACACTTATTCTCTTATACTTTCTCTTACTTCTTTCCTACCAATCAACAAAAAAAACAAAAACATGGTTTTCTCGTGTTGGTGCAGAACAAGAGTTTCTGAGTAAGGGTGAAAAGCCCTTGATGGAAATTCTGTATCTGGTGGAGCCACTTCCCTCTCTCCCCAGGCACACCTCCAGGGATGAGTCATAAGCATTGGGCTCTTAGGCTGCAATCCTCACCCCGGAAACAGGCAGACTTGACCTGGTACTTGAATATGAGACTCAAGTTAGCAGGCCTTAAGTGTTTTTCAGCATGTTCCATGTATGTGACACACAAGTCAGTGAGTCAGGAAAAAAATGTGAATTTTTGAGACCTGCGTCCAAGTCATCCGAGTTCCCAATCCTGATGTTTTCCTTTTGCAGTTCCAGCACTGCAGCATATCTCTGATTCTGTCAAAAATCCATTGAAGCTGATTGACTCTCCCTGTAATAACTTTTCCCATGTGCCAACAACACATTGTCATTCATAGACATGTTCAGAACTGTCATTGGTTTTATTTGATTTATTGATTCTCCTGCTTTTATAGGGGCTTGTTCAGGACTGGCATGCAAATCCAATCCAACTATATTTGATAGCTATCAAAGGAGATCTAGGAAGAAAGAGAACAAGAAAACTGGAGAAGCAATAATTACAATAGAAGCAGCAGGAGACAATTTGTACTTGAACATATTAAGCTGCCTTGCACCGAGTCAGCCTGTACCTGTGGTCCATAAAACTCTGGTGGCGCAAGTGGTTAAGCAAGGTTCAAGACCTGGGTCCCCACAAGACAAGGATTTCCTGCAGCAGGCAGGGGATTGGACTAGATGATCCTCTGGGTCCCTTCCAACTCTATGATTCTATGATATATTATCATTAGCTACACCATTGGCAATATTATTTCATTTGCAGCCTCAAATAGATATTTTTCATTGAAAGTAGGCACATAACTGACTGAAGAAATCTCATTTTATTTTTCAACCCAAAACTGGCAAGTGTGATCAGCAAACATCTGTGAATCAGCTGTGATCAGCAAACATCACAAATACTACTGTCCAGCTATCCTCAACGGCCTGTTATTCTCTACTTAATTTTATCTCCCTTTGCTTCAAGTACCCAGCTATTTAGGGTGGAATTGAGAATTCTGAAAACAAGTTTTCTGGGGTTCAGAATCAGAACGGCAAAAATGTTTTTTGCTGACTTGTGTGGACTGCAACACATGTCAAAGACTCAGAAAAAAATCTAAGCCTGTGGTCACTGACTGAGGAGTCACTATGATTTGGGTGACTCAAGTCACCTAGAAATAGCTTCAGGGCTGACAGTACCATCCAAAAAACCCTGATGTTTATGTGGAAGCTGGGCATTCAACAGCATGGTATGTTATATTCAATCTTGAGGCTGCAGATAGAAGGAACAGAAATGGTTAAATTTTTTGGTTTGGGTTTTGGTGCGGTTGCAGAAGTCACTCAGAATAGTAACAACATTTGCAAGAAGTGCTGCAGCCTTCATGTGTCTAGAACATGAAGGATGGAGGTGCTTCTTCTTATTCTCTGGGCTATCCATTGGCTGGAGGATGTATCCGGATTTTTTGTCTCAGGGAAAGAAGGAAGAATGAGGAGCTGTTTGGGCAACATGGACAGGAGGTTTTTGCAAGTAGGGGTGGGCAGGAGGAGACAGGGGAAGCCAGGCATAGCAGTTCCTGGAGCAATAAAAGGTGGTACCCATGCCGCGTGTGCTCATTCTTTGATCAATCACACTCATCCACATGGCAATAGTTGGTTTGCATGCATGCTCGTTCTCATTCCCAACACTTCAGATAGCATTGCTTAGGTTTTGGTTAGGCAGGTAGGGGCACTGGGATACTTCTGCGGCAAGGGAAGCCAGTCTGCTGCACTTTCCTTTTCAAGGGGTGGTGGTGGTGATACACTGCACAACATTTCCCCCCAAAATATTTTCTTTAACATCTATTGAGCAGGCACAGAATCAGGAGGACCCATGTCCAATGGTGGGCTGAAGCCGGTTCGGGCCAGATCGCCCGAACCGCTTCCTATTTCTGACCCCCCCCCCCCCCGCTACCGATCCGGTAGCTAGGGGGGACCAGAAAACCGGGTGCACTGGTTCGGCGCGCCCGGGAAGCCCTACACTGCGCGAGCGTCTCCTGAAGCTTGGCCGCTATTGGCTGCCTTCTCAGGGCGGCCAGTCCCCTCAGGGGATTGGCTGCCCTGAGAGGGAGGGCGGTCCAGCGCTGCCCCCTTCAACGCGACTTGGCCTTCAATACAGCACTATTCAGTTTTTGAAGATGTGTTTTCCCTGACTCTCAAGCTGTCTTTGATTTGCATTTTACTATGAAGCAAAAGGGGTAGAAAGAAATATTTGCAAAAACTGTGTCAATGTTTGCTCATGTAGAATCATCCTTCCTGTTTCTCACAATAGATGGCACTTGGTACACATGTCTGGCCCCTTGGGCTGGTTAGTGATATTAACAATCTGTTCAATGCCTCTGCGCTCCTACCTAAATGGACACAGGGCACAGAGGGGAAGGCATGATGGCTCCAATTTGGCACAACTGACGCTATAATGGCTACTGAATTAGGAGGCTGCCATCTGAAAAAATCTTGCTTGTTCCATCCTGGCCTCTTAGAAAGGCACACAGAACATGTTGTACCAAACAGAATGGTCCAATCTAGCTAAATATATATTTTTGAAAGAAACATTTTTCTTCTTCCCCCCCCCCCCCCACGCCAGCTGCAACATATATTTTAATTTGATTCAAAAAGATTATGTTGGAGTGTTTAATTACATTTGGTGCTGGCTCTAATACAGTTCAAATCAATGTTACTTCCACAAAATTGGAACTCACTGCCCACTGCAGACACTTCAGTTACAGCTGCAACCAATTCCATTGAATACAGACGTCATTTCAATACCTTAGTGAGGTATTGTAAGTACCTTAGTAAGTCTCATTGAAGAAAACGGGACTTCTGAAAAGACATGGAGGAGCTCTGCACCACAGTAATGTCACTTCCTATTTGATGTCAATTCTGGCCATGAAATCATTTTAGGTTGATATAATCCTTGTGTGTGTGGGGGGGGGGGGGGGGCAGGAGGTCCCAGATATACTGTCCTTCTCAGAAGATGGTCCCAGGCTGAAATACATAAGAACAACTGGTCTAAGGAAGTAAGCAAACTTTCTGCAGTCATCAGTTTGGCAAAACAAAAACAGGGAAGAGAACCTAAGTGGAAGACTTGAAAGCAGTAAGGCAAGGCAAAGTAGAAACAGCTGAAAAGAGCACTCAAGTTTCTTAGGGCATGAAGACATCACTGTTTCCTCCATGAATCCAGATGTTTTCAGGCCTATAAGGGCTTTAGAGGAATTTACTCTCCCTAAATGATCAGGGAGGCAATGCACAGCTTCTCTGGCCCTCAGCATGCCTCTGGGGAGGGTGTTGTTGGATAGGGTGGGTGGTCTGTCCCCCTGCCCTGGCACCCAGCATATATATTCTCCTTGTCCTCCCTCAGGTTATGCCACAACGGAAGAGACAAAAAACTGAAGCCACAATGGTCCCAATGACGTCTGTAGGATTTATCCCAAACCGGACATACAGCAATTATATGGGGAAACATTTCTAGGTTGGTGCTCATGTAGACTAACATGTTCATTCCTCTAAGGGTAACAGCCAGTCCTCCATAACAATCCAACCCAGGCTTTCGTGCTTTGCATGCAGCATATACAGCACCGGGCACGATACCATGGTCTTTCAAGACTGATGGAGGCCTGCCTTTAAGGTAGTGTTGCCATATGTTCTGAAAAACATGGACAATCCTGATTTTGGGGGATTGTGTTCACATACTGGCAAATGGGACAGAGGGTTCTGTCCTGATTTTGTGGAAGAGAATTATGGCAACCCTACTCTAAGGTAAAATCTGGACTATTCCCTGCTCCAGCACTGCCAATCACCCTTTAGCAGATGTCCTGTGCCTGCATGTATTCCAGAGGTACTTTCCAGCAGAAAGAGTGGGTGAGTTTGCTCCCTTTTTGGGTTTGAAGATTTTTTCTGCTCTTCCTAGAACAGGAAAATCCTGCACTGGCCAGTGTCAGCAGGTTTTACTGTTTGCAAACTCCAAAATTTGTAAACAGTTGATTTCTTTTTGTCATTTGACTCTATAACTATTTCTAAGAGTGGAGGAATCTAAGAGAAAGACTATATTTTAGATGCAGATGCAGCAGTTCTATGTAGGGAATCTGCCATGACAGATTCTGGTAATTCATATTTTAAGCTTGGGGAGGATCCTGTTCATAATCCCAGCACCATGCCAAGGTTTTGTGATTTGAATTTTTCCCTTTTCCAAACATAAACTTTTTACGTCTGAAATATTTAATTTATCCTGTACTTCCTATAATGATTCAGAGCTCTGTGGATGGCAATTAGTTCTGCCATTGTATAAGTCATAATCTATCAAACAACAGGATTTATATACTGCTTTTCAGTGGAACGTTCACAAAGTGGTTTACAGAGAATATGAAATAAATATGGCTCTGCCCTGGAAAGCTCTTTGCTGAAAGTTTCATCAAACTTTCATGCTAGAGCAAAACATTGTTCTGGGATTGACATAGTGGCAATGACATCCATTTCAGAAACATGGAGGAACCATGTGAGATACAATCTGATTTTATGCACTCTTTTCAAATAACTGTGGACAGCATTTGGAAATATTTCTAATATGAATATTTTTTAGACTTGTCAACAATAAATGTAAAATAGGTATGCTGTTTCTGCTCAGTCCCACATAATACTGATTCTGAATAACCTTTGCCTATAACAAAATCCTTTTATTTGCTTTGGACAGATGCTTTGATGAAGCCCAACGTTGAGATTAATTTTTACTGTGGTTGGTCGCTCTCCCCCCACACATCATGAGCTCGGTTGGAGATACAGCCTGCCTTCATTTCTGTTTTGTCTCCTAAGAAGATTGAAAACCTTGTTTGCCCATTGATTTTTGTCCCTTCAAACAATCTGATTACTGCAGTTCCTTGTTAGCTGGCCTTTCTTCATCTGCTATATCAAATTGCAATATGTACAAAGCCGAACTGTCAGATGCTTGACCTGCTTGTAGAGACACATCAGCTAACTCCAGGCTTTGCTCTGTTAGCCCCGTGCCAATTTCTTGCATTAGGCTGTTCATTTACCACTGAGAAATCTGCTTGTCTCCCTAAGATGCCATTTTTTGTAGTTTCCTTTTCCATTTGATTATTAAAGATTCATTCAGATACAAATCTATCTGTGTTACAAAAATAAAGGAGTATTTTTAGGAGGATAGAGGCCCAATTAACCCAGAATAATTTTGTATGTCTTAATCATGTTCCCTCAGATGCCTTTTTTCTAGCCTAGGAATCTCCAAATATTTTGGCAGGAGAACCTGCCAACATCATCTCTCTGACACTGAGTTCGGGACTAGAAAAATGAATTTATATAAATGAATAGTGTATTTTCTCGAATTTAACACATCAAATTTAATGCACACCTTATACATATAATAAAAATACTGTATTTACTCAAAAATAGTTAACCATTGAATCTAATGTGCACCCTGATTTTGCAGACCGAATGCTGCTGAAAACTGAGCTTTGGATTTGAGTAAATACAGTATATTAGGGTGTAATCTTAACCTAGTTGGGCACAATTCATTGGTCTTCCCATTCCTGTGGTGATGTAGGGAGGCCAGTGCATGTCTGTGTACTGGCCTAACCCTTCTTCAGAAGTGGCACAGAAGTGCCTTACAGCACTTCTAAGTGGAAGTCAGGATTTCAGCCTTAGAATCAAAATTTATGAATGAACTCAAATCAGTTATAAACACTTTCTAACACACACACACACAGTGATCTTCGAACCAATTCATAAGTACTTTCATTCACAGAGAGAGGAAACATATGCAGTCTCCCCAGCCCTCAGAATACCCTGTAGAGCTGTGAGGAGCAGAGCTCTCCTGGAAGATTACAGTGGTACCTGCTTCACTTAAAGAACGTTTCACTTAAAGAGCATGCCTCCGGAACAAATTAAGCTCTTTTCGTGTGGCACCACTGTACAGGCTTGGCCAGGGGCCACATTGAAGGGTCTTGCCACAGGGTCCATGAAGGGTGGCTGTGGGTCTCATCTGGCCCCTGGGCTAGGGCCTGAACAACCCTGTTCTAGATTGAAGAGCCTCAAACACTGTAGCCTTTCCTCATAAGGGAGGTGCCCCGGCCTCATGATCATTTTAGTTGCTCTCCTCTGCACCTTTTCTAGTTCCACTCTATCCTTTTTGACATGTGGCAACCAGAACTGGATGCAATACTATAAATATGGCCATACCATCGATTGGTACTATTTACCATGGATTAACCAAGAATAAATCTTGCCAGACAAATCTGATCTCTGTTTTTGATCGGGTTACGAACTTACTGGACAGTAGCAATGCTGTGGATGTCATTTATCTTGACTTCAGCAAAGCATTCGACAAAGTCCCACATGACATCTTAATCGGGAAGTTGGAAAAATATGGGGAAGAGGAAGCAAATGTTAGGTGGATCTGCAATTGGCTCGACAGCCACACTCAAAGGGTATTAGTAAATGGTTCTGTGTCAACCAGGAGGTTGGTTTCGAGTGGGGTGCCCCAGGGCTCTGTCTTGAGCCTGGTTCTCTTTAATATCTTCATCAGTGACTTGGAGGAAGGGATATAGGGGAGCCCCATTACTTGGGGTCCTGACTGGGGGGGATGGGCAGGCAGGGTGACCAGATTATTCCTGAACCCCAGGACCAAAATTCCTAATCCCAGGCCAAAATTCCTACTCGCGTAAAAAAATTGCCAAAAAGGATTCTGCTCTTCAGTATGAATCCAATGACATATGACATATGCACTATCATGAAGTTTCAAAATGAAGCCAAAATGTAGAACGCCTGGACAAGAGGCTAAAAATCTGGACAAATCCAGGTTTTTCTGGTCATATGGTCACCCTGTGGGCAGGTGGCTGGGCTCCTGCATCTGTGGTGGGGGAGCCACCCAAAGGTGGTGGGGGTTGGATGTCAATCATCTCAAACTGTAAGACTGCTAAATTTGACAACTACAAGTATCACTAATTCCCCAATTTGGTCCAAATTTTGCTTCTCTCTCTCTCTCTCTCTCTCTCTCTCTCTCTCTCTCTCTCTCTCTCTGTGTGTGCGCACGCTTGTGCATGTACACACATGACATATGTAGAAAGACACATAGGTGTGTAGATGAGCAGTGTTGGTAACATATCAGCCAGACACTCCTGTGCTGGAAAATCTGTGGACATCAACCAGTGATGTGCTGTTGGAGTTCTCCATACCAGCTCCTGTGACCCAATGACTTAGTGAGATTTGTTTCTTGGCCTCCCTGGCCTCTCTATGACCTAGAGGAAAGCTGTGCAGTGACTGAATTAATATTCCCTGAGAATGAAATGAAATAAGCTACAGGGGAACTGTATGAAATGAAAATAAAATGAGGGCAATAGGTTGCTGCCTATAACAGAGCTCTGTAAATCACGAAGGTAGTTTAGCTCCTCTGGGCTGCGAAATTTCGAAAAGATTTATAATGCTAAGTGGCATTTTAAAAACACCTACAGCAGAAGTAAAAGAGAGCTGGGCCTGATCAGCTAGATGTTGTTTACTATTGACTGCAGTAATTTACATTTTCATGATATAATGTGACTTTCATTCCAAAAATTAAAAGACACGTTGTTGCAGAAAGCAACATGTGTGTGCATTGTATGTGTAAATAAATACTCAATGCTTACAGTATATTTTACCAGCATGGTAAAATGAAATCTCATTTTAGGTAATATATCATTGAGTAGTAGGTGATAGCCAGGGCCTATGAGAGGGGGGTCCAGGAGGAACATTGTTCTGGGGCCTGAAAGCTACGGAGGGGCCCATGACTAAAGGACCATTTCAGTGTTTGTTACTAACAAATTAATACAGTATATGTGTAGCCCTTTATGGCCTAGCCATTTATGACCTAGGCCTCAAGAGAAGGGAGCCAGTTTTGCCTAACACCACTTGGATTTCAGAGGCCTGCCTTAACATTTGCCACCCCCCATAAAGCAATAAAGTGACCCATAGGAAGATCAATAAGGCCATCCTAACAGGATATTTGTAAATAGTTATTTCGAAAATGTTTGTAGCAGTTTCTAGTTTCCCTTCTATGTCCTGTTGCCCCAATTTTCTTGAAACTGTTTGCCCCCTCCCAATTTAAGCTGTCCTATAAAAGTGATCTCCCCTGTGTATCTGGGCTGGTCAGTTATTCTGGGTTACAAGTCTCTCGGAGGCCCTGGTGATGGCATCAAAACTAGGGAAGATAATTAGCTCAGTGGTTCTTAAACATTAAGGAAGATTTACACCTTAAGTAATTCTCTTAAATGTTCCTTAAAGGGAGTGGGGGATCTTTACCTGAACTGGGGGATTGCAACCTCTCAGTTTCAGTACCGCTGCATTTGTTTGTTACTTTGCTCCAGCTGCTGAGTCCTATTGAGTCTTATTCTTTGTTCATAGGAATTACCCATGAGATCTCCTGATGTACTCCAGAATTGGGGGGATTCCTTTCTATCTGGAGAAGATAATGACATATACTATACCAGTAATTACCTTGCAGCAAAGGATACAGATACTTTAGTACATTTTGTTTCTCTTCATCTTTTTCTTAATTTTCTAGTAAAAAAATTTCAATTGAACATTATTCTGGGTCCCTGGAAGTTATTGTTTTTCCACAATGGGATTCAGCTTCTGTAAAAGGCTCAGATAAAATGAGGGTTCCCAGGATCTGCAGAAAGAAAATTTATGTCCCTTGATCTGTGCCTTTTTCCAAATCAACCTTCCTCCGAGTTAGCCTGTTTATAAATATTGGATTTCATGAAACAATATGATACATACTTTCTTAGGGCAAAATCCATAGCAGTTACAGGTCCGCGCAGTTACGTTACCCTCTAGTGTTATCTTATGGAAAGTCATCTTAACTGCTCCAGAGCAAGGGGCTTAATTTCACTTTAGGATATAGGCCTTAGAGAAAGTTGGAATACAGAACTTGATTGCCCCATTTTGTATTATCAGAGCACAATCCAAAGCAGCCTCCTGGATTTGTGAGAGGTGATGCAGATCCGAGATGTTCCTTAAGGCAGGTTGGGGCTCAACACAGTGTAAGTGGAAAAATGAGACTGATGAGACCAAGACATACTGATGACATCTACAATTGTATATTTTTGAGAATATTTGGAATCCAGTCCTTGAAATATGTGTGCAGAGTATACAACAATACATTTGATTGCTTAATCAATCATGGTTTTTACGGTATTTGTTTGTATAGTTATACATTACATGTTTGTTTTGGGTTTTTTAGTGTATTTTTTCTCATTTCTTCCTTAAATGAAGATAAAGCATTAAAAAAGGTTTGGCACAGTGCTAATGTAATCCTTTACAGAGAATTTTTGAAAATTGAATTAGAGCCCAGTCAAAGAATCCCAAGGTGGCAGCCTCAAAAGAAGTAAAAGTGGAATCAATCTATACAACAGCAAAAGGCTCGTAAATGATATTGCAAGTTCAACAATGGATAATAGTGTAAATTATAGAATCTGAGAGAACAAATTCAGACCCAATGAATTAACTGCTGTTGATGGTTGTGCAAAGAACCAATGGGAACCAATGAGGCAAACAATAAGGACTAGTCTCCAAGGGGCAGCTAAAAAATGAAATCAATCCAAAGCTGTTCTTGAAATCCCAGCATACAATTCCAAGCATGATATTAAAATTTCATGATCAATAGTGCTGAAAGCTGCACTCCGTCCAGGCTAACATAAGTGCTGACAATTCACTGACATACGAAGGTATTCAAATGTCATTCACCACTAGGCTCTGGCTGCAGCACCTTCTCTAAATCATCTCTTACAAGCAGAATCCAATGCAAGAATCAGTTTTGAAATAGCACCTCCCCATCAAAGATTATGGCCAAAAATCTAAAAAACCAAAATATGCATTGAAATTTATGGGAAGTGAAAATCATATTGTGGCTTTACTCCTGAGTAGGCAAAAATGCCATAGTTCATTTGAAAGGGCAGGCTAAGAGGAATTAAGAACACCAGAATTGTCCTGATCCAATGAACACAGCCCCCACAAATCACCCCAGAAGGAGGTCCCTGATGATTGCATTGAGGTGCAATTGAAAATGAACGTGATCTGCACAGTTGTGTGAACGTGATCTGCACAGTTACTAGTGAGTAAGCAAGCATACCTTGGCTGTTGTGGAAGGTCAGTCTAGGGGAGTACAAGGCTTCCTAAAAGGTCCTGATCAGGGATGTCACTAGGGTATTAGAAAGGTGGCACCCTTGAGGAGGTTGACCCCCCAAGTGATCAATATGACTAAAATCATGGTTTGTAGAAATAATCCCATCATGTTATATACATGCTTGATGTGTAATTTATAACAGAATGCAATGAAACAAGCCAATTTGAAATATCTTTATTCTATCAAAATGTACAGCAAGAAACCCAGCAGAGGGAGGACAATGGCAAATAACCATGCCCACCATTTAGGTTGTTACCCTACCCAGTGGTGGGCTTCAGGGTTCTCACAGGTTCTGTAGAACTCTTTGCTAACGAGCGCCTGGTTTTGAGAATCAGTGACTAATGGGACATAGAAACTGTTCTATGGACATAAAACCAGTTGTTAATTTAGGTTATTAGGACATAGAACTTGTTGTTAATTTATTTTAATCCCACAACCCACCCACTGCATGGGGATGACGTGCTGGCCTCTGCAACAGGTGACATGAATCCTAGTGACACTCTTGATGCCAGCCTTTGCTCCTTTCACCCTCCAATCTTCAAACTCAGCACTCTCCTCCCTCCCTCGGATTAAGCCCCACTGAACACAGGAAACTTTGCGGAGACATGTATAAGATTGTGCTTAAAAACTCTCACAATTCTGACCTGTATCAACCTCTGTCATAAGTTCCCAGCTCCCTTCTGCACCTTCTTCTTCGTCGTCCCTCATTGCCACTGACACAAATGTCACAGACACAGTAACTTGCAGAAAACGTCATAACATTACTCAAAGGTCAACAAGGTATCTCCAAACATCAACAGGATAACATTGTAAACTCAGCAGGAGACATCTCCCTCAGTCTAGCTAGTATCTCTCCCTCCTAGCAACTGCCTTCCCACCTTTTCCCTTCCCTGGAGTCTCGTCCCTTTCCAGGGTGCGGCCAACGCAGCAATTGCTGGTAGTTCTCTTGGTGGTGTTCTCCTGGCCTGGCAGGTCTGACATCTAGAGCACCCCCCTCCTCGTGTCCATCTAGGGGTGCACTACTGCAATTGGGTGCCCCCTGGCATCCATGGGTACGTCATGCCGTACCCATCTGGTTAGTCCCAGGCCAGCCTGTCCACAAATGTTTGGCTCTGGTCCCAAAGCCACCTGTGGGGGTTGAAGGACTCCCTGCTTCCTCAAGGGAGCTGTCTAGCTGGAGGGAGAAAAGTCCTTCGGAGAGTTCCTCCTCACAGCTGACACTTAATAAAAATGTTTTTCATAGAGGTCTCAGAAGAAACCAGCAAGGAGACATATACATATCTATTGATGTGTGTGTCCCTGTATATATTTGTATCATATATCTCTTGATGATATATGAATACCCTGCACCTCTTGCGGCATCACTCAGCTAGGTGCAGGCAGCAAGTCTTCTGCGCTCACAATGACTAGAGTGCCTGAGTGACTAGAATGCATGAACAATTGCACTTCTGCCTAGAAATGTCACCTTTACATGTATCGTTAAGTGGCAGGACATTTGAACCAATATAGATGCAGGCACAATCTTGCTTTTTAAGAGGATTTTGGGGTGCCTTTTAAATGCTAGGTGGAACGTTTAAGATTTACATGATGAAGGAAGAAAAACTTCCATGAATTTGGAGTGACTGATATTTCGTACCTTTAACATGCTTCGTACATTAAGGCTAGAATCCTAAGGACACTTTCCTGGGAGTAAGATCCATTGAACATAAAGGGGCTTACTTTTGAGTAAACATGGTTAGGATTGTGCTCTAAATTGCTGAGATGCATGAGAGGGGTTTGCAGATGCTGTAAACTAATTTTCTCCATTGAGAGGTTAGTTGCTGCTGTTGACCAGAACAGGGTGATGGTGTGCATTTTGCGTGTTTGTGTGTGTGTGTGTGTGTGTGAATGTGTGTCTAAAACAGGGGTTTCCAAACACTGTCCGGAGGATGAGATGTGATCCATATCAACTCTCTATCTGGCCCTCTCTATCAACTCTCTATAACAATGTGGTTTCCTGTACCACATGGCCCACCTGTTCAGCTTTCTAAAGGTCAGAAAGGCCTCCACAGTCCTCAGAACATGCTCTGGTTGTTGTGATATGCTGGTTGTGAGTTATTTAATCACATGTTAGTAAGAAGTTTGAGGGATGAGGGAATGGAAATCCATTTGAGTGTGTTGTTTTAATTTTGTGGTGTGTGTTGATGCTTAGAAAAATTCTGATACTGAGATCCTGTTTGTCCATTTGTTTGTTTGTTTGTTCAAGTTCTATCTCAAATGTATTAACTTAAAATGTATTTATTTTTCCAGCTCTCATCACCATGCCAGAGATTTGATGTGGCACTCTGGCTGAAAAGTTTGGAGACCTCTGATTTTTAAAGTAACTTGTTGCTCAAGTTGCACACATTGCTGTGAAATAAACAAGCAAGATCTATTACAAAATTTGGAGAACTGCATGGAGAATTGCATACGTCTGCATGGTGTCACATCCAGTGGCGTCACTAGGGTAGTGTTGGTGGTGCAGCTCGCATGAAGTGACGTGCCCAAGGGGGTGATGTACACTGGGGGAACCTAAGAATTGCAACTCCGTGATGGAGTGTCAAACCCCATTATGTCATATACCATTGGATTAGAATTGAAGAGCAGAATCCAGTGCAAAACTCTGTTTTGAAATTGCACCTTCCTATCAATTTGGTTTGGTCTACCAAATTTAGGTTTGGTCTAAAACCTATTTGGTTTTAGACCAAAAAACTAAAACTAAAAATATGCTTTGAACTCCATGGAAAGTGAAAGTGACCCATATCATGGCTTTATTCGCGAGTAGGCAAATATGCCATAGTTCATTGGAAACGGCAGGCTAAGAGGAATCTAAAAACACTATAATTGTCCTGATCCAATGAACACAACCCCCACAAATCATCCCAGAAGGAGGTCCCTGATGATTGCATTGAAATTCATTGAAAATGGATGTGAACTGCACAGCTATGTTTACTGGTGAGTAAGCAAGCATGCCTTGGCTGTAGTGGAAGGTCAATCCAGGAGAGGACAAGACTTCCAAACTGGTCCTGATCCCCTGATCAGGGGACCAGGGACATTACTAGGGCATTAGAAAGGGGTGGCAACCCTTGTGACCTAAATTGTAAAATCATGGTTTGTAGAAATAATCCCATCACATTATACACTTTTGAATGTGTAATTTACAGCAGAATGCAATGAAACAAACTGCTTTGAAATATCTTTATTCTGTTAAAATGTATAGCTAAAAAAACCAGTGGAGGTGGAGCAATGGCACATAACCATGCCCACCATTCATATTGTTGCCCCACACAATGTATGGGGGTGATGTGCTGGCCTCCTGACGCAAACCCTAGTGAGGCCCCTGATAACATCAGTGGCCCCTCCAGCCCCCTGGTGCATGATTAGCAAGGTAGTTAGTGAGATTAGCAAGATTATCAGGTGAATTACAAGGTAAAACACAGCCAAACAACGGTAGTATATTTCAGGACAAGCTTGGCTCTCCTAGTTTGACAAATGCAGCTTAAATTATTTATCATAATATTGTGTACTATTGTTTTTTATGGCATAGTACATCTTGTGAAAGTGACGAAGGAAACCCCACCGTGGAAGACTGCAGTTAAATCTTTACTGAGAAGTGAGGGGATGGGAGGACACCAATGGGAATAATTTGTTGTGAGAGTTATAGGTTGTGAGGATTATGCAGCATCCAGTGTCTTGATGCATCCAGAAAAAATAACCCAAGCAAAAACCTGCCACAGTTGCTGTCATTTACTGTATTACATTTCCATATTTTTACAACGATAGTTCCTTTTCCTATTCTGCCAGTCTCTGTCCACAAACTAGAAGGGCATCCTTTTAGACAGAGTGGGAGAGACTGTGATGTATGTTACAGATCATATGTGATCACTATTTTGAACCACTATCTAGATCTCTGATTACGATGCGCTAAAAACAAATGTTTAGTGAGTGCTGAAGAATACATGCCTTTGAATTATGGTGCTGGAGAAGACTCTTGAGAATCAAAGTGATCAAATCAAAGTGAGATGCATGAGAGGGGTTTGCAGGGGTTTGATCAAAGTGATCAAATCAAAGTGAGAATCAAAGTGATCAAATCAGTCCATCTTCCAGGAAAACAACCCTGACTGTTCACGGAAAGGACAGATAGTGAAGCTGAAGCTCAAATATTTTGGCTTTGACATCATGAGAAGGGAGGATTCCTTAGAAAAAAGCAGTCCTTTAACTCGTGAATCATGATCTACCCAAAACTGACAGTGAAAAAGTGCCCAACCTCTTTCCCCAACTAAGGAAAGAAGTGGAGGCTGGCAGAAGGAGGTAATCTGGCCTCCTAATGCTGGATCCAGCCCCAGCAGAGTAAGTTTGCATTGAGGAGGCCAATGGAGTTATGTGGTGTGGGTGGGGAGGAAGCAGGAGGGAAGTGTTCTAAAATGGGGGAGAGGATGGCAAGGACTTTGGGTGGGGTGTGGGGCTAGGATCCAGCATTTATGTTGTTCTTAGACAGCCTAGAGCAGTCCTGAGCTTCTTGGATTTGCACTGTTTGAGGTGTTGCAGATCTGAGTAAATCCATTAGGACTGCAGTCCCTCGGGTAAGGAGGAAGGTTTCACCTTGACTTGGAATGAGCCACTGGTTGCCTGAAATTTGCACTGGATACAACACAGGCACACTTCCAGGACAAGTTTGTGCTGATAGTCATTAGACCAGATATAACCAAGATCCTCACATTTTCCTTCTTTAAATCAACTGACAAAGTCATTGTCATTTTATGAGCACAAAGCAATTGACTGTCTCAGATCCCTGGGCACTTCTGCCATTTGACTAGAGAGATGTTAGTACTCGCCTTACAAATCCATGGAATTAGATAGCACCAGTTAAGATCTAATTAATAGCAGGAAAGTATTACATTCCCTCTGAATATCATAATATACAAGAGCTGTTTCATTGTAGATTTTCAGCATCAGCTTCCTCCACTGAGATACGGATCATGTCACAGTTCAATGAGGATTAACATGTGCACTCCCAGACCAGACTTTGGCAGGATCAGTGCTTCCAACAAACTCTGGCAGAAAACCAGATGGAGTCTCTCTGTTACTTAAGTAGCATTACAATCCTATATAGACCAGTGGTTTTCAACCAGTTTTAACGAGTAGCACACAGGTGTGCCATGGAAGTTTGGACAATTTATTTATTTGTCAAATCAGCATCAGTACTTGTTGAACGCCATGTATCTCAGGACCATTCTGGTAATATTTCATTCCCCTTTCCCTGATTTTTCCCACAAGTCAAGGCATGCTTGCTTAATCTTGAGTAAATATGAATATGTAGCTTAGGGTGCAATCCTGAGTAACTAGGGAGAGTCCTTGCTCCGGTGTAAGAACAATTTGCTCTGGATTGCAATACGAATTCCCCATAGGTTTTCAGTAGGTGGTGCAGTAACTACAGGTACATGTAATGTCTCTTATGTGTTCCCGTAGTTACTCTGGATTGTAGGGTTAATTTCACTTTCCATAGGGCTCAATACATTTGTCAACTTGTAGGGAGGGACTTTTGTGTATTTTAGGGGCTGCATCAGGACTATCCTATCAGTCTCTCAGCCTTTCCTTTGCAAAAGACCAAGGCACACTCACCTAATACGCAATCCCTACAATCCAGAGTAACTATGGGACCAAGTAAGAGACATTACGTGCACCTGTAGTTAATGCACCACCTAGTGAAAACTTATGGGAAATTCATATTGCAATCCAGAGTAACTTGTTCTTTCTCTGGAGCAAGGACTCCTCGTAGTGACTCTGGATTTCACCCTCAGTTTCACTTTTCATAGGGCTCAGTGCATTTGGCTTATCTGCCATCACCTTGTCAGTTGCAGCTTCATGACAAACCCACAATCAGGTCACGACCCACAGTTTTGGAAAACAAACTGCACTAGGTTTTCCAGGAACCTGACCCTAGCTAGTGGATAATGAGAACTCATTGTATCCACTATTGAATGTTTAAAAATATGTCCATATTTTCCAGTGACATATATAAACAGTGGCACCTCGCATAACAAATTTAATTCATTCCGGAGGCATGTTTGTTATGTGAAACATTCTTTATGTGAAGTGGATTTTCCCATAGGAAATAATGGAAACTCAGATGATTGGTTCTACAACCCCCCAAAAATTCATATAAAAATATTAACTGGATGTGAAAATGATGACAAAACACTGGAATTGAATTCAAAACATGCATTCAGTGTGCATGATCCTATGAAGTCTACTTTGGCTTCAATCCTAAACACACTTTCCTGGAAGTAAGCCCCATTTAACACAGTGGGGCTTACTTCTGGATAGACATGGTTAGCAGTGATGGGCTTCAAAGAAATTAAGAACCAGTTCTCTGTCCATCTGGCAGCCACTTTTAAATGGCTAATTTTAAACTTTACATGTACTATCTCTTGTTAAGAACCGGTTCTATAGCGTAGGTGCGAACCTGCTGCTGCCCACCACTGATGGTTAGGGGGCTGCAATCAAAGACACTTTCTTCTGTAATCCAAGACACTTTCCAAGTGTCTCCCCACTATCTCCTTCTCTTCACCCTGAAACTCTCTCTCCCCTGCTCCCTACAGGCTAGCCCTAAGCTGTTTCCCTCTTCTCCACTGCTGTTCTCTCCCTCTCTGCCCAGCGGATGCCCGGCCACAGGAGGAACAGTGCGGAAGTGTTGCTTTCGCTATGGGCAGGCGTGCTAGGCGTTCCTGATGGGCTGCCAGCCAGCGCATCTCCCCCAACTGCCAATGAGTGTGTTTGTTACGTAAAGCAGAATCCAAGAGAAATTTTTGTTTGTTACGTGAAACATACTTTACGTGAGGCGTTTGTTACGTGAGGTGCCACTGTATATGTTAAAAAAACAAGAATAAAACCATTAAAGTGGAAGATAGAACATTCTCTCATTCTTTATACGAAGCAGGACGACTGAGGGAGAAATCTTACTAACAAGGGAGGTACACAATCTAGCTTCCCCTTAACACACACATTTAGCTTGGCATTTCACCATAGTCCTGATGAGGATAGGAAAGCAAATTATCTCAGGAAAACATGTATTGGATTTCATCTGCATTTCTTGTCGGAGTGGCAAGAGGGGGGAGAATACTGATTGCTCAACACAAAAATGCTGAAGCCATTAGTAGAGCCTTATAAGAGATGAAATAAACATGTGCATTATGTGTCCCTAAATCCCCATGGAGAATACAACTGGTGTCATATTCCACTATGGATCCATTAGCAACATAATGACATCTAACCACTGGCCATGCTAATGGTTTAAATTACAACATTTGAAAATAAAAAGGAGAGAAAGCCATTGCACTCCTTAAAAACGATAGCATTAATCTCTAGCAAAGAATCACCCTGATTTGTCATTCTATGCAACAACAGAATGAATATATAAGATATATCCAGAGTAACGATGGGAGCACATAAGAGACATTATGTGCACTCGTAGTTACTGCACCACCTAGTGAAAACCTATGGGAAATTCAGATTGCAATCCAGAGCAAATTGTTCTTACACCGGAGCAAGGACTCCCCATAGTTACTCTGGATTGCACCCATAATAAATAATTTATTACCATATTATTATTTATAATTACAAATATTTCAAATTTATTATGCTCCAAATGGCATTAAATTAAAAATGAGGATATTTGCTTTCAATGTAAAGGGTAAACATACACAAAATAACAGAGTAATGAAAGAAAAAAAGGAAGAGAAAAGAGAAAGGGGGAGGACAAACACGGCAAGCCAGCCAGAATGCACCAAAAATAGGGCCACAATGCAATCTTACATATTTACTCAGGAATAAACCCACCTGGGATTTACTCCCAAAAATATGTGCATAGGATTGAAGTATCAGGGAATGCAATCTCCAAAAATGCTTATAGATAATTTTTGTGATTTTGTAAAAGAGGCACTGTGGAAAGAGAACTAATAATAGTCATTCCCCATTTCCACAGGTGATATACTCCTGCTGCTACTGCTAATATGCAAAACTGCAGATAGCTGCTAACCCTGTATTTACAGCTGCTCCCTGCAAGTCCACCAAACTGCTTCCTCTTTGTGCTTGGAGGGCAAAAGCTAAAAAGCAGGTGTGAAGAGGAAGCATTCTGAAGAGTTGCAAATGGGTAAACAAAAAAAATAGCTGAGCAATAGGGCAATTTTGTTCACTGTAGAATGACTAGATTTTATTTAATTAAAAAAGTTGCAATACTACTTATGACCCCCTCCATCAATCTCCGACTGAACTTAAATTGGAGCATCTGGGAATATGGGGCTACCAGTTCCCTTCTGGGAGTTACATACTGAAATTTACAAAACTGAAAATTGTGTACCAAAAGTTACAAAACAGATTGCAAACTGTAAACAAAAATGTCAATATCGTAATATTGTACGGTCATGGGTGGAATACTTTGTACAGTTCTGATCGGTCCATCTTATTTAAAAAGTCATTATGGAATTGATAAAAATGCTGGGGAAAAGGCAACCAAAATGATCAAGAGCCGGAAGTCCTTTCTTATGGGGACAAATCTAAGGGTTTGAAGCTTTTTAGTTTAGAAAAAAAGGGATATGATGGAAATTTATAAATTATCCATCTTGAGATTACAGTGGATAGAGAAAATTTTATTCTTTTTTCAACTTACTAGAATCAATTAATTGAAGGTTCAAGGGAATAGGACTCTTTTATGCAGGGGAGTAGACAAATTCATGGATGAGAGATCTGAATTTGTCATAATGGCTGTATGGAATCTTCAAATTCAGGGGCGGTATCAGTGGTGGGCCCAGCATGGCCCAAGAACCGATTCCCCGGAAGTGGGTGGGGCCAGGCAGGGTCAGGGGGAGTGGCCAGGGTCAGGGGGCAGGGCCAGGGAGAATTTAAAGGGGGAATTTTTTTAAAAAAATTAAAGTTTAATTTTTTTAAAAAAAATCTAAGTTTTTGTTAGTTGGACTTACTGTCATGGGACTTATTTCAGAGTAGGCATGAATAGGATAGGGTTCTCAGGTTGCAGTTCTGGCCACACTTGCCTGGGAGTAAGCCCCATTGACTGTCAGGGGACTTACTTCAGAGTAGGCATGCATAGGATAGGGTTCTTAGGCTGCAGTTCTATCCACACTTGCCTGGGAGTAAGCCCCATTGACTGTCATGGGACTTACTTCAGAGTAGGCATGCATAGGATAGGGTTCTCAGGCTGCAGTTCTAGCCACACTTGCCTGGGAGTAAGCTCCATTGACTGTCATGGGACTTACCTCTGAGTAGTCATGCACAGAATTGGGCTCTCAAGCTGCACCCTGTCCACACTTTCCTGGGAGTAAGACCCACTGACTGTAATAGGACCTACTTCTGAGTAGACCTGCCTAGCCTAGCTCCTTGAGGATGCACCCTGTCCACACTTTCCTGGGAGTAAGACCCATTGAGCACAATAGGGCTTACTTTTGAGTAGACATGGTTAGGATTGTAAGCACCAGGCTGAGAAAAGAAGATCTATCCTGGAAAGAAGGGAGGAATGCTAGAGACAGTTTCCTGGGAGTAAGACCCATTGAGCACAATAGGGCTTACTTCTGAGTAGACATGGTTAGTATTGTAGTCACCAGGCTAAGGAAAGAGGCTCTATCATGGAAAGGGGGCAGGCAAGAGTTAAAAAGAAAAAGGGGCCGGGGAGGCTGTGTTCTCCTCCGGCCAGCTGCTGCTCTGTGCTGGAGCCTTTAACTGCTGGCATACCGGTTCCCTTGGTTGAGCCCCCTGCCACTGCTACAGGCTCTCCAGCGGCTGGGGATTTGGAAGATCCTATTCCCGGGACCGGAGAGAATAGCCCTCTGCCCACCTGTGGGCAGTATAGGTGTGCCCTCCCCCAGAGTGCTCTACGTTGATACAGCATCTACTGAGGTTTCTCTGTATACTTTGAGTATAAAGGTTGCTGGTTTCAGTTGCTGGTGGTGTAACAACTATAAATACCCCTCAGCCTCTAATCTTAGGCCCTGGGAAAGAAGATACCCCCAGAGGCCAGGTGGGTGCAGCCCAGAAGGCCTTGTATGGGCTGCTCCATCATACAGGTGAAGACCTGGGTGACAGGCAGGAGTCCAAGATACACCTTCTCAGAGCCTCTGACAGGCAACTCCAACCACAACTAAGGTGGGGTAGAGGTCTCTGAAGCTGTCATCTGTGGCATGTCATCTGGGCAGGTATCCCTGAAGTTGTGAGTTATGATTTCTTTCTGCTAAGCCCTGCGTGCGAGATTGGCAAAATGATCGCTGCCTGGAGAGCCCACGAGTAATAAACCGCTAGACATAAACTGATGATGATGGGATATACCAGGCTAATCCCCTTTACAATGACAATGATTGTTCAGAAAAGCAATTCTGTTTTCCAATTCCTCCTGTTTTCTCCTGCCAATCAGGCATGCTCCCAGGATTCTCAGGATTAGAGCCTCCCCACATGTTGCGGCAGTGAAGCACAGGCAAGGTCGGTCAAGGGTCACTGCCGCAGGGTTCGCTGTGCCAGACATTGAAAAGGAAAAAAAAATCCTGCCCCATTAAATATGAAAATCCACTCATTGTCTCGGAGCGGATTGTACCCTACCTTTCAGAGCACCAGAGCCATGGCAACGCGGAATGCATCGGACTGCATTCTTTGCAAGGGTGTCTTTAGCCGAGGAAAGTTGGGCCGAGAATCTGTAGGGAGACACAGAAGTGTGAATAATGCCTTCAACTATTATTACTAATTGAACAGACATGAAAGGAGGACACTATGTCTGTCTAGATCAGCCTGTTGCACAGCTATTAACCGAGCATTCAAACACTGCTGAATCAAGCTATTAGTTCCCCTTGTCTTCAGGAAGCATAACATGTTATTGGAGCGCTGCATAAAAAATGTGTGATGGTTTGAAACATAGCTGTGCTAATCCTCTAAGCAGCAAGGCAACAGAGCTGTGCTGCAAAAATAGCTGCATGCTCCACGGCGGTCACATTACCACTAAGTAATAGTGCTTCATTTTATATACTAAATTTATTTTGCATCAATGTATTATCTTAGCATCAATTACTCTGCGTGATTAAACAGCCTTGGTTCCTTCCTGCTGGTGTCCCCAATGAATACCATTGCAGAAAGCTCCATCACGCAAGCCACACAGATTAGTATTGCACAAAAAGGAGAACAATTTCAGCAATGATAGTTATAATGGTCAGCTTATATATATACTATGTATATATGTATTATATGTGTGTGTGCATGTGTACGTGTACATGTGTGTGTGTATTTGTCTTGCTATGCAGATTTGCCACAGATTTGCCACAGCTTCGCCAGGCAATAAGGTTCGCCACAGCTGGATTTTTTTTTTGTACTAACACCATCTATACTAGAAAAAGAAGGTGGAAAAGAAGGATTTCTGATCTGACACAGTTTTGTATTGAAGAGAGAGGTCCTTCTGCTGTCCTAATGGCAACTTAGATGCAGAATTTATGTAACTGTATAGAAGACACCACTTACATATCCTGACTATTCACAGAGATCTAGAATTTTGATCTGCTGTTAAATGGAAGTTCAAATCTTTAAGATTTCACAGAAGCACACACTTCTACAATTTGCTTGAAAAGGTTCAGAAGAGGACCGCTGTGCTGGTGAGGAGTTTGAAAACCAAGCCTCGTGAAGAAGCATTAAGAGTTTGGTAAAGCTTCTCTTCACCTAGAAAAGAAATTTGGTAACCATCTTCAAGAATCTGGAGAGCTGTCACATGTGAGAAGTGGAGGATGTACTTTCTGTGTTTTCTGAGAGCAAGACTAGAAATCATAACTAGTGGTTAAAAACTAGTATTAGCCAATGGGTTAATACTACAAGGCAATAGATTTAGCTAGGCATAAGGAAAAGTTTCTTAACAGCTGTCTGGCACTGGAACCTCTGCCCCAAACCCACAGTAGTCCAGGGGTTCTGGTGCCCAATTTAGTTCTTAGGTAGTCTAGGCACTTATGGGATCCAACCACAGTTCTACAGTTTCCTCTGCTCCTTACAGTCTCAAGGGGAGACATTCCTCAAATCAGCAAGGCACAGTTCTTAGCTAATTAATTCAAATTGCATACTGCTGAATATTGTTAGGACTTTCACCACCTTGGATATGCCAGTGCCTCAGTTTCAGGATTCTTAACACTGTAAGGATTAGACCAGGCCTTGCAGCCCCTAAACAGAGGCTTAACTGGTAAGGCGATTTTTAAAAATATGAAACTATTAATTTTCTAATTAATTAATATCTAATTAATTGTATTAAATAATACTACTACTAATAAAATAATGTTAATGTATGGGGTGTCAAAAATTAGTGGGATCAAATGACCTAGGCCAGCTTCCTAAACTTCCTAAATGGCCAGCTTCCTAAACTGCATTTGTTCCTACCAATAATCTGGTTCATCTAACCACATGAGAAGACAAGAGCTTCAAAGGCTGGCTAGGTACTGTGTTGGAAGACAGAGCCAAATGAGAAGAGAAGCAGGCAGAACAATACTCAAGAAAAATCATCCAAGAAAAAGTCTCTTTTTTAATATCCCAATGGTAATCACACCTGTTTCAGCCAACCAGAATAGAAACTTCCAGAATACTGGGTAGGTAAGCTACAGTATTTATGGGTACTTCCAACTTCACAGCTTGGAAGTATCTCTTTTGATGAGTGCATTCTTGAGCCAACAAGACGTGCTTCACTCAGGGACTGACTATCTGGTTCTCCAGGCCATTGAGAAGTTTAAATACATTCCTTTATCTTACTATTTTGTTCCTTTGAGGCACTTGCAGAGACAGATCTCAAAAGGAACACAGTCTAGATTTTTCCTATTCATGATAAAGACCAGGATGGAAAATAACAACAAAGGGCCAAGGTAGAATTTGATTAGCAGAATAGATCCACTTCAGAGTAATACAGGAGGCCCGTGCCAAGAAAGAGGTAAATATTTAAAGGTATTAAAACGTATCATAACATAGTATATTTTCTTTTAGGCCCATAATTCTGAAGGTTTTATTAAATGGAAGGTAAAGAAGTTAGGTAACGAAGTTGTTGGTGAATCAGTCTCAAGGAGAAATGTAAGTTATTAATTCCAATAAAAGGGCCACCATTTCAATTCAGCTTGGTTTAGGGAGCTTAGAGCAAAATTCTTAAACCCCAATCTTTCTTCACAAAAGCATGATCTGAAGTTGCAACAAACTGATCGTTTTGTAAGGCTCTCAACTTTGAGACCTACCTGTACTAATGGTACAGGAATCTAATGGTGATCAATGGTGATAATGGGAATCTAATGGTGATTCCCCAACTCACAAGCAGATGTTAAGCCTATGGTCACTGTGAATGCAAAAAGGAGCTGTCAGCCTTATGAGTGTTGAATTTGGTTACAGTTATTAGCATGGCAAGTTTAACATGGCAGACTTAATAATTCAATTACTGTCATGGTCAATCTGGGATCCCTGCCCTGACTGTGAGTACAGAAGCAGATCAAGAAACAGATTACAGCAAAGATTTATGGCTGCCTAGAGTGATGTATTAACGTTCATCAAGATCTTTCAATGCCTTTCTCCCAGGTAGGAATCTGGTGTAATCTCCCTTCCCTGCCATGAAGAAATATCAACACATTATACTGCTATAAGCACATGTTGGAAAACATGCTGGAAAAAATTCTACCTTTATTCTGCATTGAGACATTGCAAGCAATGGTCACTCCAGGTGTTGCAGCCCAGATTAACCAACCGCAAACAGCAGTGTGTCTTAGAGGTAAGGAACTATTTTTATATGAAGTATTTTATCCTTCCTTCTTGTCCAAAATAGATCACAAAATGACACATAAGAAAACAAACAAAAATATCATCTGCAACATAACTAAAAAGAATAAATAAAATAAAACCTAAGTCCAACCTAGCTGTAATTAGCATCAGTTCACACCATAGAAATAAAACTTTCTTAATGCAGTATATTAAAATGGTAAAATGAGTCTTCCTGAAGGAGCATTGGATGCTGCCTTCTACTGAACCAAAACGTTGACCCTCCCAATTAGCTCTGCATTATCTACACCAGCAGAAGCCAAACTCACCATATTATGCAGTAGAAATGAAGTCCCCTTGTGGACCACATCTTACTATTCAACTGGATCGCTGCTTGTAGCCCTCCTCAATCAGGGACAGTGATCCCTTTGCATCTGCTTTCCAACATCCAAGAAGGCTGCATGCAGGAAGTCTGGAGAGATGCAACTGCCCAAAGCATCCCGGTTCCCCAACTACATGCAGCGACCAGGCAGAATGGTCAGATCTTGTCACCAGGCAGATAGGTTTGTCTGAACCCTAGATTAACCCCAATGGACTGGCCCTGGTTTATGGTAGCCACAGCTCATCTGAATTTCAGCAGGACCTTTCTCCCATTTTTGTGGAAATGTCAGGGATTGAACATGGAGCTTTCTGCATGCAAAATGTCAACTTTCCACTGAGTTATAGCCAGTGATGGGATTCAAATAAATTAACAACAGGTTCTATGTCCTAATAACCTAAATTAACAACAGGTTCTATGTCCCATTAGTAACGGTTCTCAGAATCAGGCACTCATTAGCAAAGGGTTCTATAGAACATGTGAGATCCCCCTGAAGCCCACCACTGGTTATAGCCCAACTCCCTGGAGCAGAGCTACAGTGTTAGGCTGCAATCCTAAACTCACTTTCCTGGGAGTAAGACCATTCAACACAATAGGACTTACTTTAGGAATAGTTAGGAATGTGCTCTTAGTCTGCTACCCAAAATGTTCTGCCCTGGAAACCACCCTTTGCATAGTAAAATCTGTGCATTATAGGGGCACATGATCAAACATGTTCCAGTATTTGACATGCACATCCCACTACTGGACATGTATCCCAGTCATTTGTGTCCAATATGCAGTAGTAATATTTATATTGTATGTGTTTTCATATCTATGTCTATTAGATTGGGCTCCCATATTGCTGGATCCTATATCTGCTGTTTCAGTTAGGGCACAATCCAGAGTAAGGACAGTGAGGAGAGCCCTAGCTGGGCTGCCTCAACTATTCTGTATCCATAGCAGAAAGCTATAGTGGATCCAGAGAGTCAGGAAGCCTAGGCTGCCGTAACTGCTCCAGAGCATGCTAAGTCAGTGACAGCTGGGGAGGGCTTGCTCTTGAGGAGACCCCCCTCAGATCACACTGAACAAGGACCAGCTGTGGTGCTTGTCTTCTAAGAAAGCCCCCCAGTTACATCTGCAGTACATCTAGTTGAGGGTGGGTGGTTGGAATGGCCTGCTGTATCCTGAGATGAGTGGGCTGCCATGGTTGTTTCATATCCTGAGGTTGAGAGGCAAGGGTTGCAGCTAGGCTGGCCAAGAACTCATTACTATACCTGCTCCTGAGGTGGTATAACTCTGAGGAGCTGGAAGAGTACATTTCTGCCCTGGGAATAGGCTCTGGATACAAACTGCTCTGCCCTAGGCAATGCTAAACATGCCCTCAACATGCCTCTCCTGAGTGCCTAGGCTGCCCCAGTTAGGGCAGAGCAGGTCCACCTCTCTTGGGGCAGCCTATGTTGCCTTGCTCTGCTCCAAGCCTTTCCAAAGTATCTAGGGTGCAGTTGCTCCACCCTAGTGATAGATAGGGTAACCCAAGTGGTACTCTGATTGGGCTGCCCCCCATGGATGTGGGGGGCAGTTATGAATCCTGCAAAGGGGAATAGCAGTTAGGCCAAACAAAACCAACCCTCAGTGACACAGGGATTGGGAGAGACATTTTGACTGAGAGTGAAGGCACTGGATGGATCAGGCCCAAACTCCGATAGGCAGCGTGGTATAAAATTCTGGTGTTTTAATTTATGCCAATGATTTTGATGGTATAATTAGTCCAATAGGAGTGGCTGGGGCCAGCCTGTTTCAGCACAAATTAGAATTGGGTTGTGAATGACCTATTACTGGGATAATATTTTGAGATATTTTGAAAACTCTCAGGTTCTAAATGCTTGTTGCTGTTACTGTTTTCATTGCTATTACAGCAGAAAAAGCCTGCATGGAACTCAATTAGCGATAGCCAGAAATTGTATCCCCAAGAGAGTGCATCTTGGCACTCGTGAAGATATTGCTTTTGTTGTTGTTTCTTCTAATGCCTCCTTAACTCCCTTTCCAATAGTAGGGGTTTGATGAGTGAACGCTGAAGCTGTTATAATGACATAATTTATATGGCTTTGGCACATAGTTTAACTTGTCGGCAGATGACTGACACAGACACTGAGGCGTGCTCTGTATTATCATCCTGAATACTGATGTGTAGGGGTTTGACTGCAGATGTTAAGTATGCACCATTCCTAACAGATGTGTAATCAAATTAAGTACGTGATGCAATGATATTGTCAAGACCCATTAATCACCCTTTCAGGATATGAGAGTAGATCTCTCTGACAGCTGTGATAATTACACAACTGCCTGTGCAGGTAGGTGTTGCTCAGCCAGCTTCTCCAGCACAAAGGGACCAAAAGAAATTATGCTTCTTTTTCCTCTTGTTATTGCTGGCAAGTTTAAAATTTTTTCAGCAGCCTTCATGGAGCTACTATGGTATGTTACTAGACTAGTACAATGGCTAGTGCTGCAATCCCAAATCCTAAAGACTTCCTGGGAGTAAGATCTATTGAACACAATGGGGCTTACTTTGGATTGTGCTCTAAGTGAGCCATTATAACTTAGCTGTAGGTCTGGCTTGAATCTCCTCCCTTTCATTGTATCACAAAGTGGTCTTAGGCTAGACCAATGGTTCTCAAAGTGGGTCCTTCAGCTAGTTAACTGTCCTGGTAGTAAGTCTCGTTGAATACAATAGGATGGAGCTATAGTAGACAGGGAGAAACTCTTATACCACAGTGAGCTTTTGTGATGTCACTTCGGACCATGGCACACTCCAAGGGTGGCCCCAGGCTGAAATATCCTGCTAAGGCTAGATGTTGCCAACCATCAAGAGTCTATGGTCCACAGATGCAAAAATCAAAATCATTGTGGACCACACCAACCCTTATCGTTCAATCCCACACACAAAAAATACAATTGCGTAGTTAGATAAGATTTATTATTTACTGAGATGATTTATTGGTTGCTTCTTTTATTGCTGGCTGTAGCTGCAAGCAGTACCTTACCCACTCTTCCTAGTTGTCATTGGGGAAACATCTCCCAAACAAGTTCTCCTCTATAGACTACCAGACTGGGGCAAGAACAGACCAGCCAAAGCTGACATTTCGGTGCTGGCTGCAGCTGCAAGCGCTCCATTCTTTACCCTCTGTGGTGGTCCACGATGAACTACAGGTGTAAACTAATTATATGTGATGTATTTAAAAGCAATTTTGTCTGAAGGGAATGAGGTTGGCTCTTTAAATCAAAAGAGAAGTTCATAGAGGTTCGTTTCAGCTGTTTTTCTGTTCCCGATTCTGTTTCAGTTTAGCTGGAAGGCAGCCAGGCGAACCCCTTCCTTCTACCAAGTGATAACCACTTCTGAATTGCTGCCTCTAAGACACTTGAAAGGGTTCTTGATTAATTGCCTGCCTTGTTGCAATGGTACTTAATTGCCTTTGTCTAATGCAAAAATAATTAATCAAGGAGATTCCTGGAACCAAACATCACAAATGGGAGGTTCAACCTATACTCTCTTTGAGAGAATCTGGAAATGATTCAATGGTGATTGTCTTTTGCTGACCACTTCTCAAATTCTTGTGTACCACCAGTGGTCCACACACCATGAGTTGGGAACTAGTGCCTTAGGAAAATACTCCTAAAGTGAAGTCCTAACCAGTTTAGGCTGACATAACTCACCTGGTATATCTTCCCTTGGTGATGTGGGGTGGTCAGCATATGCCTGTGCATTGGCCTAACCCATCCACCCCCAGGAGTGGAGCAGAAGTGCCTTTATGGCACTTTTGTGACACCGTCAAGTCAGCACAGGACTTATGCCAGGGCTTATGCCTGCCTAACTGGAAGTTAGGATTGTAGCCTCAGTTCTTCATCTGTAGTATGGAGATAATAATGCAGTGCTGTCCCCAAAAGTTTTTGTCAGAATCACAAGGTAATACATATGAAGTAACTGGAATACTTCGCTGATTATTATTATTTTTTCCTTTCATGGGTGTTCACTGGGAGTGATTTTGGGGAGGGTTGTCCATTCCTTAATAGGCCTGGAATTTACAGGAATCGCCAACAGTCTCCAGGAGACAACGGAAAACAATCTTGGAGTTTTAGAAGGGCCTCCCTACTAAAATGATATGACAGCATGTTGAAGGAAAAACAGTCTCTAGAAATAGTTTTATTAAAAGTGGGCATTCAGTAGAGCCCTATAGAACCTGCTTTCTGCTCAAAGCTTGTCTTAGTATTAGGTAGGGTTCTATAGGATCTGGGAGAACCCCCTGAAGTCCACCACTGGTTACAACCCTATACCCTGAATGGGTTTTCCACATGGATTTCAATTTTTCTCTGGCTGGTTTCCACAACTCCTGGAGGAGCCACGGCTCATAGTTTGGGAACCCCTGGTCTTCATGTTCCCTTCCTTTTGCTCTTCTTCTTGCCTGAAACTTGGTGGTTAAATTTGCATTTGTTTGGAATGGTGCATACTTTATTCCAAATTTGAGTCTACAGAACAGGCAAATCACACAGATTACAGTACGTCTGAGGAGTGTGAAGGGCATAACAGTAATACAGGGAAGGTGAAGGTAAGCACAATGGATTTCACAGATAGGAAAGCATTAGCAATGGTCACTTAGTGCTGCACTCATCTGTATTTCTCAGGTCTTATTTCCATATGCAATTGCTCCTTCTTAATGCTTGCTCAATGTACTGTGACCTGTAGTGTGTCCTTCATGCTAAACTCGTCTCCAGAAGGGCTTCAGGGAAACACATTTGAAATGCATGCTTAAAAGCCATCATCAGCCTGTACACGTAACTGAGCAAAGAACCACTTTCTCAAGTGGTTCTCCTTTTGTATTTATCAGCGAGAGAGTTATGTTCCTCTTCACCACAGCATAGTATCTTTTTCTAGTGGCTTTTTACTGAAGTTCTGCTTCTTTTTAGATTGTGAGCCGTTTGGGAAAAAAGATGAACTATTATGTGATTTTGTTTTTAAACCACTTTGAATTCTTTGTTGAAAGGCAAGATATAAATAAACATAGGATTGGGGCTTGTGTGCTACCTTGGGGAAGGGATTTTCCTTTTTCCTAGGGTAAGGCTACAGCAGGCCCGATACTATTACTCAGATCTATGCCACTTCTGGAAGTAGCCTAGATCCGTGGAGAAAGAAGCTGTCAGAGGCTGTTTCTGGCTGTTCAGGGATTGATGCTTCAATCTGGCATAACAGCCAGATCTGAGCTTCACCTCCCACTCCCCACCCACCCACAGTCACACTCTTCACCCATCTTCCCACTTCCCTCTTGCCTACTCCTTACAATACCCATGCCCAACTCCTGCACTGGCCAGGAACACCCAGAACAATTCATCTGTTTGTGCAGCCAAGAGCATAATAATATGCTCTCTTTGGGTGGTGGAAACTTGCCTTATGATATGTTTGCTACACTCTGGGCTAGTGCAAGTCTCTTGCACTGACCCAAAAGAGAACATAGGATTGCTCTGTTTTTTGGGTGTCATAATTCACTACAGGTATTCATGGGATCCTCATTGCAGCTTGGTACTCAGCCTCGCTAAATTTCATCATAGGTAACTGCAAGATTGTATTACAGCCAAAAAAATAGATATACTGTATATGAGTAGCCTTTGAGACCTGCAAAGCCAAGGCTGTGATACAAATCCTATATGGTGTTCTAGTCTGGTTCTTCAAAAAAATTCTAGGCATGCCATGCTGCATTCCTTACACCACGTTAAGCCTAGAATTATGTCTTATAACAATTAACACACCAGCATACCTAACATTTGTGAAATTCTGGCTTGGCATTCTTTTTAGTGTGACTAATGACAGTCTGGTTTTCCAACTGTTATCTGAAATATCCCTTCCTTGTTGGATTACTTTTTCAAAATATTAAAAAAAGATTTTTAATCAGAAGTAAAAGAAAGGGAAAAAAAACAAAAAAATTTAAAAACAATATTGGAATTTTTGTGGGATGTGCAGAATTGTAAATTTATATTCCCTTGCTATCATACAAATTCCTACAACCTATTAAATTAGATTAAACAAACCATAGTAATAATAATAAAAAACATAACTGAAAGAGAAAAAAAGGTAGATGGAAGTTATCTGCCTTCCCTTCAGCCATGCTATGGGGCAGATGTAAGAAGCCCATGATCGCACCCATGTCAGCAAGGCTTTGCACTTGATCTTAATATATACTTGCTTGCTCCATCAGAGACAGTTGATTGACTGATAGATAGATTGATTGTCCTGCCTTTTCTCTACCAGAGGATATGCCCAAGGCAGTTGTCCCAGCTGTGTTCTGAACTCAGATCTTCCATTTGACAAGTGCATTATTTTTCATCTGTGGCTGTGGGTGGCGCAAGAAGTTAAGACGCTGTGCCTGTTAACCAGCATGCCAGGGTTCGAGACCCAGGTCGGCCCCACAAGATAGGGTGAGCTCCTGTCCTTAGCCCAGCTCTGCGATGCCAGCTGGATCCAATTGTATTGGCTCTGCCTTTCCATTGGACTAAATTCAGTGGTGTGGAGAGGGGGGATTTGCTGCTTGGGTAACAGCCTATCCTCCATAAAAATCCAACCCAGGCTTTTGTGCTTCGCATGCAGCGTATGCATCGCCTAGCACGATACCATAGTCTTTCAAGACTGCTGGAGGCCTGCTTTTTTAATTTTTCATCTCACTTTTGTCTTGTTTTTAAAAGGTTTTTTTTTAAAAAAATATTTATTTTAGGTGCACTTTTTAAGGGTACAGAGTGATGGGCCCAGCCTGCCCTAACAACCGGTTCTCTGGAAGTGGGTGGGGGCCAGGCTGGGTCAGGGGGCGGGGCCAGGGAGAATTTAAAGGGGAATTTAAAAATTTTTTTTTAAAGTTAAGCATGTGGCTTACTTCTGAGTAGACCTGCATAGGATGGTGCTCTGATGCTGCAGTCCTTTCCACGCTGCCCTGGGAGTAAGTCCCATTGACTATATTGGGACTTACTTCTGAGTAGACCTACATAGAATGGGGCTCTAAGGCTGCAGTCCTCTCCACACTGGCCTGGGAGTAAGTCCCATGACTATACTGGGACTTACTTCTGAGTAGACCTGCATAGGATGGGGCTCTGAGGCTGCAGTCCTCTCCACACTTTCCTGGGAGTAAGTCCCATTGACTCTACTTGGATTACTTCTGAGTAGACCTGCATAGGATGGGGCTCTGAGGCTGCAGTCCTCTCCACACTGGCCTGGGGGAGACCCATTGACTATACTGGGACTTAGACCTGCATAGGCTGGGGCTCTGTACCTCCCCCCTGCCAGGGGGAGGAAGGAAAAGCGCAGAGGAGCTGCGCAGCATCCTGCTTGCCTTCCCCCTGCCAGGGGGAGGAAGGAAGAGTGCAGAGGAGCTGCGCAGCATCCTGCTTGCCTCCCTCTGGCCGGGGGGAGGAAAGAACCGGTCCCCATGGTTCTGGGGGGCCCCTGCCGCTGCTTGCTCGCTAATGGCAGGGGTATTGGAAGAACCCCCCCTCCCAAAACAGAGCAAGAAGGCCTATGCCCACCCCTGGGTAAGGAGGCAAACACATGTCTGTTCACTTGTCTAACCCTTCCCCAGGAGTGACACAGATGTGTCTTACTGCACTTTTGGGCTTAGGTCGGCCTAACTGAGAGTAAGGATTGCAGCCTAAGTGAATAAAAATTGTACCCTTTATTGGTTAGAGATAACGTGCAGACTTTCACCATCAAAAGAATTGGTATTTCTGCAGTTGGCAAAGAGGACAGATGGCATTTGCAGGGAGCGAAGAAATGAGTGTAAGTTTCTAATCCTTTCTGGGAGACAGCAAGCAAGTCAGACAGAAGGTGAAAGAAACACTGAAATGGGGCAGCCTATTTCAGAACCAATGCTAAAAACTCCACCGGTTTTTCCAGAAAGGGGGTGGGGAGAGAATCAGGGCTCCCAGAGGCAAGGAAAGTGAAGATTTTTTTTTTCCATTTGCACTCATCTTTGATTCACTTTATGAGATTGAGATTGAATGCCTGATTCCTGTAACCTAGTATGCTAGTGGTGCCCCGGATTAATTTTCTCCTGCAAAGTAAAATAAGGACTAACTTTGATTTTTTTTCTTCCTTTCATTCTTTTTCTCAGAGCGAGTCATGGCTGCTCTATAATAGGCTAACTTAGCAGTCCAAGGCTCTATAGTTATGAGGCACATGTGCTCAGGCACAGCAGAACATATGCCTATTTACATGATTCATATGTTAATCAACACCTGAAATTTGATGAACATTGGCAATCCTCCACATATTTTGTGACTGTCAGGCTGGAGCCAGCTAAAACAACTCTGAAGACTGGATCTGACCCAAGGGCAACTGGATGCCCATCCCAGTTTACAAAACTGGGTAACAGTAATTCACAGACCATGTATTTACGGGCTGTCATGTCGATAAATCAGAGAATAAAGGTCCCATTCCTAATGCAGTTATTGATGTGATAGTCTGAAGGAGCCATTAGTATTTATTGCGTCAATGATGCCCAGACAACAGCGGACTCAACGGAGTTCAAATGATTTTTTCCTTCATGTTACAATGCCATTAAGATGGGTATATAATAAAAAAATCAGAGAAACATTACTTTGTTTTCAGTGAAGAATTTGATTTTATGTCATTTTGTTATACAGACCTTGTGTTGTGTTTTATGGCCATTTGGATGTCATGTCCAACAAAGCACAGCCTTAGCCTATCTAAATGAGACTTGTTGCCTTTTTAATGGGCTCCGCAATGCTCAAAATAGGAGAAAAGGAAACAGAATGTCTCTTTTTTTGTTTGCCAGCTGCAACTGCATTCGTGGAAAAGGATAAGGAGCCACCTGAAAAGAAGCAGAATGAAACTCTACCCATTTGGAGTAATAGGTCTCAGCATATCCCCAACTCTCATTATTCTTATCTGAAATGGCTGAAAGGTTACACAATGCTCTTCACTGTATGTGCAGCTAGAAATTGTCAGCAGAATCCTAACCCCCCTTGTTAGGCCATTACCAGTCCCAGCACATGTCCTGTGTTGGCTTGGAGTATATAAAAAATGCCATCAGGTACTTCTGCGCCTGCAGGGGTTTGGCCTTCCTATGCTGGGAACAGGAAGATGGATGAGTTGTGCTGGCCTATATTGGTTAGGATTGTACCCAGTGATGGGATTCAAAGAAATTAACATCTGGTTCTATGCCCATCTGGCAGCCACTTTTAAATGGCTATTTTTAAACTTTATATGTCATATCTCTCGTTAACAACTGGTTTTATAGAGTAAGTGTGAACCTGCTGGAGCCCACCACTGATTGCACCCTGAGTATTTTTCAAGTTGTATTGAATTTATTGTTAATTTATTGTAATTTGTTGCACTTTTGATAATTTTGCAAATGGGGTTCTTTCCTTCAGATTGGCTGCAGAAGAACTGAGGAAGGAAAGGGGGAGAGGCAATTCAAACTATGAAAATACTTTCGACTTCATGGATAATGTTGTTACTTGGGGTAGCAAACACAATTGAATGACAGCTGCAGTGTGATTAATTCTGAGTATGGCTGTCAAGGCTTAGGTCATTTTGGTAAGCCTCACAGCTGCTGCTCATGACCCTTCTCCTTTCTCTTGCCATTTCCTTCCCTGAAAGACCCTTCTCCTTTCTCTTGCCATTTCCTTCCTAAGTACCTCTTGCTCTATTTACAGATGGGCAGGGATGGCAGGGGAGAGAGCTCTGACACATACAGAGCCCAGCTGCAGTCCTTTTTTAATCTTTATTTTAAGGGGCAGGACAACTTGACTCAAGTTCTATTAGGAAGTGAAAGTGCCGGTGAGGTCAGAAGTGGTCTCTGCCTACACAGAAGAACCACTCTAGGAATCCTTTAGGAAAGGATTCCTGTACGCGCTTTAGGCTGTACGCGCATGCACATACCATTTTTTTAAATTTAAGCCGTGGCTGGTTGGACTTGGCAGTGCCAAGCTGTGGCAGGCTATATCGGCCCCCCAGTCTTCCAAAGCTCCTCCCCCCCCCCAGAAGGCCAGACACTGGCCTATTGGACCAGACAGCAAGACCAGACAGTCTGGTCCAATGGCCAAAAGCCGGACTTGTCCGGCCAATTCCTGCTTTCTGGGAGCCCTGTGTTAAGTATGCTGTGAGATGAAAAAGTTTGAAAATCACTGCTCTGGGGTCTTTCCATGCTCTGTCCTCTGGGATCTCCCTTTCCACTTCCTGGTCTTTTCCCCTCTCCTTTCTTAGCACCCTGTTGCCAGGCAGACTTACTCCAATTGAAGTAAAGATGAAGGGGTCTGGTCAAGGCCTCTTCATTGGGATCTCTTCCTTCTTTCCACCACACACCTGTTGAGGTTAAGGGTGTAGAAAATGAACCTTTGAGCATTCTCATTATCAGTATGACTCACCTATTCTCATTTGTGGTTCTTCTCTTTACATTAGCATTTTTGCAGCCTAACTTGCAGAACTAATTTGTTTACTTCAGCCTACAAGCACAGTAATAAGCAAAGGCTGAAAAATAGTGTGTCCTAAATTTATAAACTTATCTCAGGTGATCTGAAAAATAGTGTGTCCTAAATTTATAAACTTATCTCAGGAGTTTAATCACCCAGGCCAGCCCTCAGGTTAGTAGATGCACTAATTGTTCATTATTCTTTCTCTTTTTTATGTGTGTGTGTGTGTGTGTGCGTGCATGTATGTATGTGTGTGTGATTAGTTTGGCTTTTTAAAATTTTATTTTTTAAAATAATTCTATCACCACTTTGAGTGATTCAAAGGGTTATTAGCCAAGCCAGCACCACTGAGCGAGGTCTCTTCAAATGCAGAAAGAGTAGCCTGAAACCTGTATATAAACACGTTTTTCTGTTTCATTGTGTGTCATAATCAAAGAAAAATACAGCCCTGTGGAACAGTGGTATCACTAGAGTGGTGTTGTCCAGTCTGATAATTATGGTGTGACCCCCATGAATCTCCTCCTTTACCAAACCCTACATAATCTGGGTAGTGCAATCCAAATGTATGCTGGAACAGGCAGGCCAGTGCATATCCAGTGCATGTTTGGGGCTGCTTCTGTGCTACCTTGCGGCAAGGGGAAACTTTTCCCCTTACCTCAGGTAAGACATCAGAAGCCCCAATGAGTCTACTCAGAACTGCACCACTGATTTTGGTGGCAGAAAACCAACAGCTATGGACTCAGGGAGACCAGACCCCAAATGCAAAATCCCTGAACAGCAAGGCCAAAATTCCTGATTGAAGGCCAAAATTCCTACTCTCTACCTGGAAAATGTAGGACAAAATGTAGGACATGTTAAAATAAGCTAAAATCACTGGTATTGCTTTCCTGTACATAATATATTAACACTACATTACTTATTTTAAATTGAAAAATGATGAACTCTCCGCTCACCCCGTCCCAGTCTAGTTTGGGGGTTCCCAAAGTTTTCCAAACAACTGAGGCATTCAGCTTCATGTAGGTTCTGTTCAGGTTTGAATGAATTGGGGAAAAATTGGCACTTGTGTTTTGGCATTATGGAAAATAAAAGCAGATATTTATTTTTATGCCCAGACACTAAGTTTTTTGCACAGGGTGAATTGCAAAATCCCTAAACCCCTAAAAATCCCTAAAATTCCTATGTGCTTAAAAAATTGAAGGACACTGCAAAAATGTAGGATACATGTAGAACATGTTAAAATAAAGCAGAAATACTCATACTGTTTTCCTGTACTTAATTTCAACCCTTTAAAATTGAGAAACTTGTAAAATGCATGATTCAGACCCAGACGTTAAAGCAACCGTTTGTAGTAGCATAACACAAGCCAGTGACTCCAACATATGTGGTTCAGATCCAAACACAAGCACACACACACACAAGCAAGATATCAAGCAGGGAGGGGGATAGAAAGGAGGACATCTCTACATCAGGGAGGTGGGATCTGGAACCACCAAGAGAAATCTGCAGTGCCACTGAGGGTGTGCAGAGTGCAAAAGCAGACTGTGGGGAGCCAGAAGGACCAGAATGTAAAGGACTGGGAAGGAGGAATCAGAGTATCCCCAGGCAGGAGTTACCTTGCAGGTCTAGAAGAGGAGCACAGCCTGAATTGTTTGCTGAGGCAGGGTTAAGAGGCACTGAAAGGGTTAAGTTTTAGGGCTGAAGTTTTAGGGCTAGGGAAATCTGAGCTGCGTGGCTCGTAAATTCCAGAGGCACTCTTGCGTTTCCCTACTCCCCCAGACAAGGTAATAAATACTGGAGGTGTCCGGGGAAAGCCGGACGTCTGGACAGCCTGCATGGACTAGATCCAACACAAGTGCCAGAACCTAATCCTGCCTCCTGCTGTCTGGCCACAGTCTTGCCTTCCCAGCCCCTCAAAACCATCTGCCTGCCTGCCTTTAATGACACCAGCACAGATCAAGTTACTATCACTGTTTTCCCATCCTGACATACCCCCTAAGGCTCTTCTGGTTTAATCCCGCTTAATAGCTGGTCCAAAGAAAATAGGTCCAAAGAGAACAATTGACAACCAAGTGAGGTAAGCAAAAAAATTTCTGTATGTCTCCAAGGCTGCTTGGTCTCTTCCCCCACCATCTGGTCACTTTCTTCACTATCAGGTTGCTTCCCTCACCACAGTATGCATAAAGAATATACAATTCTGTATAAAGAATTGTGAGTGAGTGAGTAAATTTGGCCATTAGTGCATTTGTGACCCATCTTTCCCCCACTGAGTGTACACCTGAGATTGACAGCAATCCTATGCTGCTTTCATGGGTGTGGCATGTAAAGTCACAAACATGCCATAAAGCACACTGGGGCAGCATAGAAGTGTGGCACTAGCATAAAGGCCTATGACACTTGGAGAAAGTAAAGTCTCTGCAGGCCGGTGAAAGGAGGGCATAATACAGAGGGCAGGGAGGGGTAGGTCAGTCCCAGAAGGGGGAGGGAACAATGTAGAGGCTTTTGCCAAGTCACCTTTTCTCAACACAGGGCTGCTTTAAAATAAAGCTTGGCAGTTTATTTTAAACTTGGTAAAAATATAAAATCCTAGTTAAAATGAACAAATTCAGTGGTCAGACAATGGATATTTGGATAATTTCTGGTATTTGTTGACTTATTATGGTAATTTTAAAATTTAATTTGCATCTATAAATCATTTTGAATGTCATTGTTACAGGAAAAACAATATATAAATTAACTGACATATTCTGCAATCCTAAGTGCACTTTCCTGGGACTAAGACCCATTGAACACAATGGCGCTTACTTCTGAGTAGACATGGTTAGGATTGTGCCCTAAGGCTGCAATCCTACCACACTTTCCTGGGAGTATGTAATGTTGAAAACAATGGCAATTACTTCTCAGTAAACATGCTTAGGTCAGCTGTCTAATGCTGCAATTCTAAAGGCACTTTGCTGGGAGTAAGAGCCATTGAACACAATGGGGCTTACTTTTGAATAGACATGGTTAGCATTGTACTCTAAGGCTGCAATCCTAACCTCACTTTCCTGGGAAAAATACTATTGAATATTAAGGGTCTTACTTCTGAGTAGACATGCTTTGAATTGCACTGTAAATCAACATTAGATATAAAAATTATGTTTTTACTTTAATCCCACATTGATATTTCAGAAGTTATCTCTTAACTTCAATCCTCCTTTAAAGATTTTTCAGAGATTCAATTTTGTCTGGATTAATGCTAATACTGGTTTTGTCTCAGAGATAGTTTCACCTTTGTCAAGACCAATTATTCATACTTTCACTTTACATTAGCATCAATTCAGGGTGGATTATGTGGCATTTTGTTTCAGTACAGGAAATCTATGCTTTTGTTCTGAAAAGGAATCTTTGTAAATGTAGCTCTCTCACAGGCAGCTTCTTTGGACTCCAGTGGTTGGGGTCTTTACATTGTGCTGGTGCCAGGTTCTGGGGAACCCAGGGACAAACTCCTTTGCTGGGTCCTCATCATCTCAAGCAGAGCTGGCACATGTGAACATTGCCACCTGTGCAAAGATAAGGAGATCACCTATGATCAGGATAGTATGGCCATAGGCAAAAGACAAAAGAAACAGAATCACAGACAAGCCTGTGGCTCAGATCAACAGCAGAAAACAAAGTTTTAAAACCTCAAAATCCCTTTGCTGGAGGAGCTTCATAACTGGCAGCCAATTAACGGCACAATCCTAAGCCTAGTAATGCAGGTGCAACAATCGCTGTGCCAGCCTAGATTGTCACAAAAGTGCCATAGAACACTCTGCAACACCCTGGGAGTAAGGACCACCAAGGGGAAGCCATGTGCTTTACTTCCAGTGTTGGACTGAGATGGAGCACCCCAAATAGCAGATAAGCACTGCTGGGTAGTGCAGGGGATAAGGGAGGGAAAATATGGGTCTAAAGGGGAGATGGCATAGATGGGGCTGGATCAGGCCCAGGAATGGGTGGGATCAGCAGCACTGGCACACATCAAGTTGTATCCCTATTCCTGGGACAGAAAGCTGTTTAGCTAAGAGTCCCAGTTGTTAAGCAGGTGCAGGTTGTTCCATTGAATAGGCAGGGACTTTGCATGGGTAAGGCGAGAATGATCTCCTTACATCAAAGAAATACCCACCTTGCTGCTGGTCGGTTCAATTTTCAGAGCAAGCAAGTTGAGATTCCACGTATGTAATCCCACATTAACTGATTTCAGGCTTTTTTACTCTGAATGTCTTCACCTAATGATGCTGGAGCTGAAAGGGAAAGAAAGGTAGAAAATAGAAACATATCTCTCCAGAATGCATGGAGGCTATTAAAACAACAGAGGACCAGCAGGAGTTCATCAGATCAGGTATTAAACATCCAAATCATGATCAGAAAGGAACCTAACTAGACCATCTTAAGGAGGGTGTTATGTTAAATGGATGTCACCATTGAGAAAGGCCTGCTCCTCATAACTATAGTGTATGTAGCTACTAAAGGACAAATGTTCCTGGAGTAAGGTTGTAGCTGCTGCATTTTGAACCAATTGAAAATAGTAAATGGTATCATATAGAGTACTTTGTGATAGTAAAGAAAAATGGTGAAGTTGCCACTGTATGTTAAACAGAAACAAGATAATTTTCCCCAAGAAAAGGCACAGATGGTGAAACAGCAAAACTGATAAAAGCCATCCCTAATCACAGATTTTTCCTGGACATCCAGATGTAATGTGCTCCCCAGTAGGATTTGCAACTACCACCTGTTCTTTCAAGGGGACAACGACACTCCTGCAGAAATGGCAACCCACCTGTTCTAAGGTTGATGATACTTCTCAGTCTCAATAACAACTCAATTAATGTTTTTGTATATTCTATGCCAATAAAGGTATTTGTATTTGTATTTGTTTGTACAACTCAATTACCGTACATATTATTTGTTTAAAAGATTTATATCTCACGTCCCCCCTTGTAAACAATGTATCCATTTTTTTCTGCAGCCTCATATTGTCTTATTCAATCCACTCATTTCAGTTAGGATTATGCAGGAGATCCTTCCTATTACACTGTGATGCAGTTATTAACAAGCACCTGAAACCCTCTTCACATATCCTAGGTATACCATAAATGTTTATTAGTCTTGCATTACTGCAATTTATAGCTTCCTTCATGTAATGCTGGAAACTATTTTTTTGTGAAATGAGATGGCACAGTACTAACCAATTTAGGCCAGTGCAACTCACCAATCGCTCAGTTCCCATGATGACATGGGGAGGCCAGTGCACATCTGTGCATTGGCTTAACCCACCCTCCTAGAGTGGCACAGAAGTGCCTTACGACACTTTGCAACACCCCAGACCAGCGCTGGTCTTCTACTGGGCCTTGTGTTGATCCATCCAGGGATCAGCACAAGCGAATCAGTGCTTAGAATAGCTCTGAGAATCTTCTTAATTCTTAAAGTGAACTTTTCTTTCCTTCACAGAACTTCTCTTCTTGAATTCTTAATATGCATGTATGTAATGTCTCATCCTCTTTATCCTTTAGTACTACTTCACTCAATATAATGGATTTTTCATTTAAACTCATTCTACTGGTGCTAGAGCCATCATAGATGATCTTTCATGCATAAACAATATAGTAGTGCTGGAAAGTGTGCAGGGTGTGTGGGTGGAAGTGGGTTGGGCTAATCTCAAAAAGGCTGGTTAGAGTTATCCAGAAATATACCATATTGGACTAAAGGCATAATCCAGAAGTGTACTGGGTTACTCTATCACTGGCTGACCCAACTGCAAGATGGGCCACCCTAGTTATTCTGGAAAAGGTTTGCTGCAGCCTAAGGCAACATAGGCTGCCCAAAAATAGATGGAGTTGGGCTGCCCTAAATGGGGCTGCAGAGGCAGCTCAGAAGAGGCATGTATTGGGCATATTTAGCATTTTCTAGGGCAGAGCTATTACTCTGTATCCAGAGCCTGTTTCCAGGGCAGAAATTCCCTCTTCCGACTCCTCAAAGTTATACCACCTCAGAAGCAGGTATAACAATGAGTAGACCCATAGGGGTCCATGATAAGGCAGAGTAAGAATGGCAATGTTGACAAAAAAATAAGTTCTTGGCCAGCCTAGCTGCAACCCCTGCCTCTCAAAACAGGATATGGCTCAACTATGGCAGCCCACTAACCTGGGGATACAGCAGGCCACTCAATGCTCCTTGCATCCATCTTCCACTAGAGATATTGCTGTACTGGAGTCTCAAGCTGTAGCTGTTACTGGTTGTCAGGAACATCTGGGCAGGCACCACAACAGTTCCTTGATCAGTGTGATCTGAAGGGGGGGGGGTCTCCCCAGATGTCACTGATGGTGCCTACTTAGCATGCTCCTACTTAGCATGCTCTGGAGCAGCTAGGGCAGCCCAGGCTTCATGACTCTCTGGATGCAGCATAACTTTCAGCTCTGGATTCAGAATAGTTGAGACAGCCCAGCTAGGGCATGCCTCACTGCCTTAACTCTGGATTGTGTCCCAAGATAATTGAATACATTACAAGATCTGATTTTTATTTGTGGCCTAAGTACTCTTGCTGAAGATGTGTAATCAGGAAGATATCCCTCCATATTAGATGACAGCTGACTATGCTTTTTCTTGTATCTGCAAAAAATCAAATAGTACTAAAATGAAACAAAACAAAGTAAAACTGAAACCTTTTTCCATACGGCATTGTAACAGCAAAATCTGGGGTATACTTATCGTGGATACAATTTCAACTCAACTGAAAGCAACAGCAAACACCCGATGCAAAGATGACTTCATTGAGAAACTGTTTCCCCTTTTGACAATAGCAGACTCAACAGACTGAAAGTATAAAAGACCAACCAGGCTCTATGCACCATCTATTGATTTTATGTACCCAGACTTAGAACATTCTCCTCTGGTATCTGACTCAGGTATCTGACTCAGAATCCTGTGAAGTGTACTATTTCCTATCTTTTATAATATGCACTCTATTACTAACATTGCTTTACACTTCATTGTGTAGCCTGCAGTGTTGCAAGAAGTTAGTTTCTATAAAACCGTACTGAGAGATCATAGAAATAAAGTATAAAACAAACAATATGTATATGGGCAAAATCTAGAGCAGTTACGGGTCCACACAGTTACGTCACCCTCTAGTGTTATCTTATGGAAAGTCACCTTAACTGCTCTGGGCTTAATTCGACTTTAGGATATGGGCCTAAGTGAAACACCTTTCAACATAACGGAATATGCCTTTTAATGCTGTACCTGCTTGCTGGGGGCAGAAAAGCTCTTCACTGGGCTTTTCCATGCTGCTATACCTACCACTGGTACTGATGATCAGCCTGGCAAGGCAGGCCCTCTTAAAAGCAGAACATTCCTCATAACTACCATTTATCCTCTTCTCCTGCTAATCTTAATTCTCTTATCAATGTTCTCTGAGTTGTACATATAGTGTGCAGCTTTCCTGTCTATTTATAAGCATTCTGCTTATAACTTTCTGTACAAGCAAGGTACAGATTGTTTCAAATTTGCATTGGAACAGCCAGGCTGTCTTGCCTGTGCAGTATCCAGCACAAGTCTGGGGCTATGCTTTGCTACTGAAGGGTAAGGGAAACGTTTTCTCTTACCCCACACAATGCAGCAGCAATCTCAATGGTCTGCTTGGATCTGCACCACTGAACTTGGTGGCACCAATCTTAGCACACAGAGCAATTTGGAATAGTTCTGTGCTGCTGGGTGATGGGGCTTGGATCTTACACAATGATGAGGTCCCAGGCTTGCCTTTCACTCCCCAGCCAACCATCCACAATCCCACCTGCTATCCACTCTCCCTGCCCCCAAACAACTCCCATACACCCTAGCTCCACACTCCTTTTTCTCCCAAATGCCTGAGCTAGCTGAGATAATCTGGTGCAACTCCCCACACCTTCCCTCCTCTCCACACCAGGTGTTTGCAGGCATGCTTTATGGCACATTTGGGTCACCTCTGAGGTAGCACAAGGGACTTGCACCAGCCCAAGTGGACACTTATGATTGTGCACAACTGTAGGATTTCATACAACTGTTTTGCATAACTGTAAACAAAAACAGAGAAGGTGATGGGTGCAGGGATTAGGCCCTAGAGAGATATGGACCTTCCGTATCTGTAGTTTCAGTATCTATGGGTAGAAGAGGCAATCTCCTGCAGATGCTGGAGGATACTTGTATAAATAACCAATCCCAGCCATTTCATGCAAGGGCCCACCTCTATCCAACCAGAGACAGACTTCAGTCATGCAAATATAATATACACAAATATGTTTTGCAGAATTCTCTTTGGTCCCCTCCTTTCACTACTTGGTGCTGCCCTGTTACTTAAGACTTGTATAAAAGCTTCTGGGTCAGATGTATTCTAGTTAAAACAAGGATGCTGGTTAATTAAAAAAAACACAAGGATCTTTGTGCATGAGACAACCTTCCTTCTTGCAATTGGTTTCCTTCATCCTGATCTTGGTGGCATTTTGTCTTTCAACCAATTATACAGAAGCATGGACTGATACAGAGGTGGGCAAGCTGTGGAGTGATAATAGATTTCTTTACACATGCTATCACCAAATGTGTAGGTGTCAAGGCAACTTGACATCTGGGATTCTCCCAGCTCTTCTGTAATGTTTTGTGCTTCATGAAGTTAACCAAGCTTTTGCTCCAGTCAGCTAATGCACAATTAGATGCCTTCTCAAGTACACAATTATTTAATGTCAGCCACTGCTGAGCAGCTGTTCCTGGCAGTGCTGTGGCCTCTGCGAGGAATGTTTTGCAGTGATATTATAGCTACTGCTACATCCTGCTCTCTACCACTCTTCAACAATGCGGCAAGTACCTTCTTGGTACAGTGTAAAGAGTTTTTCCAAAGACCTCCAGAAATACAATATACAATTTATATGCCATTATATGTGCAATTATATCCCATAATTGAGCAGATGCTCGACAAGCACCTGTCGGGGATGCTCTAGGGGGATTTCCTGCTGCAGGCAGGGGGTTGGACTAGATGACCTACTAGGTCCCTTCCAACTCTATGATTCCCCACTCAGTGAGTCCCCACACCAGTGAGAGGTGCCATATTTGATGAAAAAAATTACACATTGTTGAAACTGCAGTATCAATTAGTGGGTTGTGATCAAGTAGTGTGTCGAATTTTGGGTGCCATCCTGAAATAAACTTGGGCCAGCCTATCTAGCCCTGGGCCAACTGGGCCAAGCTGCACAAGAAAAGGCCTGGGTTGGCATAAGTCAACTTTGGCCAGTGTAAGTCAACTTACTTCGCTTGCAGCGTATGCAGCACCGAGCATGATACCATAGTCTTTCAAGACTGACGGAGGCCTGCTTTTATTTTAATTCCCTGCCAAATTTTGATTGGCAAAGGCACAACTCGGGGCCCAAGTCTACCTTACTATGCCGATGGGGTAGAGCTGGGGTGTCCAACCTTTCAAATTTACAGTTCCTGGACAGTTAACAATTGTGTAGAAGCAGGAATTTCAGCAGGTGCAGCTTGTGATCTGTGAGATGAAAAGCTGCCCCTGCTGAAATTCCTGCTTCTACGCAATTGTTAAAGGTCCAGGAACTGTAAATTTGAAAAGTTGGAGACCCCTGCGGTAGAGGCTGCATCTGCAGTTGAGGGGTAGTTACAGAGGTCCCTTGAGGTTGATGAACATTTGATCTTTTACCATGGGTTGCATCAGTGCTAGTATAGGATCTCTAGGTATAGATCTAAGGGTATATAGGGTAAGGTCCTCATGTTACAATCTTAAGAAATTTTCCAGCTCTGGGGTAAGGGAACAAACAAGGGAACTTAGTTCAAGGGAACTTACCTTGAGGAGGTCTCTGTGACTGCCCCACTACAGGATAGAGTATAAGCCCCACAGAGACAGCTGTGCCAGTGCTGGAAAGTGGATTAGGATTGTGCATTCAATTAAAGTAAGGACATTAACTGGCATAAAATTGACTGGCTGTGGATTCAGAACAGATGAAAGAAAATACTTCACACAAATAATAATTTATGGAATTCCCTGTTACAAGCTGGACATGAGCTTATGTGCTTTAAAAGGAGATGCTGACAAATGCATGGGTCTCTCCAAAGAGATTAGTCCATATAGAATGGAGGACAGAGTGCCTCTAACTATTGCATAGAAGAGGGAAAGGAGGCAGGTGTTGCTCATCACACAAGGGTTTAAAAAGCAGCATCTGCCTGAATTCCCTGTTCTAACCAATGCTTAAGGGCAGAGGCACTGTGTCCTCCATTCTATAGGGTCACCCTGGCCCTGGGCAAAAAGCCCAATCCTGAGTGCTTTACTGTGAGGGTACAAATGTACTGGTGGTGCTGGGTCTCACAAACACATCCAGAACTAGCTGGACACAACCATCCTATCCATTCTTGGGAATAAGACCCATTGATTCCAATGGGACTTATTTCTGAGTAGACAGGATTGGGCGGGTGAGGTTACAATACTTTCCACTTGCCTGGAAGCTCAATAGACTCTAATGGGACTTGCTTCTGAGGAGACAGACATAGGATTGGGCTGTGAGGCTGCCAATCTATCCTCTTTCCTGGGAGTAAGCCCCATAGACTCTAATGGGACTTGCTTCTGAGGAGACAGACATAGGATTGGGCTGTGAGGCTGCCAATCTATCCTCTTTCCTGGGAGTAAGCCCCATAGACTCTAATGGGACTTGCTTCTGAGGAGACAGACATAGGATTGGGCTGTAAGGCTGCCAATCTATCCTCTTTCCTGGGAGTAAGCCCCATGGACTCTAATGGGACTTGCTTCTGAGGAGACAGGCATAGGATTGGGCTGTAAGGCTGCCATCCTATCCTCTTTCCTGGGAGTAAACTCCATGGACTCTAATGGGACTTGCTTCTGAGGAGACAGGCATAGGATTGGGCTGTGAGGCTGCCATCCTATCCTCTTTCCCGGGAGTAAACTCCATGGACTCTAATGGGACTTGCTTCTGAGGAGACAGGCATAGGATTGGACTGTGAGGCTGCCATCCTATCCTCTTTCCCGGGAGTAAACTCCATGGACTCTAATGGGACTTGCTTCTGAGGAGACAGGCATAGGGTTGGGCTGTGAGGCTGCCATCCTATCCTCTTTCCCGGGAGTAAACTCCATGGACTCTAATGGGACTTGCGTCTGAGGAGACAGACATAGGATTGGGCTGTGAGGCTGCCATCCTATCCTCTTTCCCGGGAGTAAACTCTATGGACTCTAATGGGACTTGCTTCTGAGGAGACAGGCATAGGATTGGGCTGTGAGGCTGCCATCCTATCCTCTTTCCCGGGAGTAAGCCCCATGGACTTTAATGGGACTTGCTTCTGAGGAGACGGGCTTGGGCTCTGCCTCAGAGACTGGAGGGAAGAGGCGCTGTGGGGCACCTGTGCGTGTCTGACCCTGAGGAGGGAAGCGCTGAGGGGAGCCGCAGCGCTGCCGTCTGAGGGAAGGAGGCTGTGGAGGGGCAGCGGAGGGAGTGAGGGGGAGGAGGCGGGCTCTCTCGGCCGGCTCCTCCCAGCATGGCTGGTGGCTGCGGAGACGGCGGAGGTGGCGGTCCTCGGCGGCTGCTGCTGGTGCTGCTGTCTGTGGAGCGTCGCTGGCCGCGCTCTGGTGCTGGCGCTTGAAGGGCTCAGCGAGGACCTGCAGCAGCATCTCTGGCAGAGCAGGCGAGGCCAGCGGAGGAAGGCGCGAGGAGGAGGATGCCCGGCGCCTGCAGCCCGCCTCGGCCGCCTCTGGCGGTGTTGCTGCCGCTGCTGCTCCTGCCCGGCGGGCCGGGAAGCGCTGCTGGGAGCGAAGGTGAGAGTTGTGGGGTGGGAAGAGATGCCGGGCGGTGGCGTAGCAAGAGGGGGGCAGAGCACTGAGGCTGCAGTCCTAGCCACACTTCCCGGGGAGGAAGCCCCACTGACTCTAATGACTTACCCAGGAGCAAGCCCCACTGACTATCATGGGACTTGCTTCTGAGTAGACATGCATGGGATTGGGGTTGGAAGCTGCAGTTCTAGCCACACTAACCCAGGAGTAAGCCCCATTGACTATCATGGGACTTACTTCTGAGTAGACATGCATGGGATTGGGGTTGGAAGCTGCAATCACACTTACTCAGGCGTAAGCCCCTTTGACTATCATGGGACTTACTTCTGAGAAGATATGCATGGGATTGGGGTTGGAAGCTGCAATCACACTTACTCAGGAGTAAGCCCCATTGACTATCATGGGACTTGCTTCTGAGAAGACATGCTTGGGATTGGGCTTTGAGGCTGCAATCACACTTACTCAGGAGTAAGCCCCATTGACTCTCATAGGACATACTTCTGAGTAGACATGCTTAGGATTGGGCTTTGAGGCTGCAGTCCTAGCTCCATTGTCCTAGCCACACTTGACTATAATGGAGCTTACATGCATAGGATTGTGCTTTGAGTGGGCAATCCTATGCCCACTTTCCTGGGAATAAGCCCCATTGACTGTATTTACTTCTGAGGAGATATGCCTAAATTGGGCTCTGAGGCTGAAATCCTGATTTACTTTGGAGTAAACCCCTTTGACATTAATGGGACTTATTTTGTAGAAGATAGGCATAAGATTGGGTTTTGATGCTACAGACCTATCCACTTTCCTGGGAGTAAGCTCCATTGACTATAAAGGGATTTCTGATTAGACACACATAGGATTGGGCTCTAAGGCTGCAATCCTGTGTCCGCTTTCCTGAAAGTAAGCCACATTGACTGCAAAGGATTTACTTCTGAGTAGACATGCATGGGATTGGGCTCTAAAGCTGCAATCCTAGCTGCACTTACTTGGGAGTAAAGCCATTGACACTAATGGGACATTTCTGAGTAGACATGCATAGGATTAGGCTCTGAGACTGCAATCCTATCTACTTTTTTTGGGACTCTTATTGATTGTGATGAGACTTACTTCTGAGTAGATATGCATAGAATTGGCCTCTATTCCTGCAGTCATATCTACACGTATCTGGGAATAAACCCCATTGACGGTAATGGGATGTCTAAGCAGATAGGCATAGTATTGGGCTCTAATGCTATCCTATGCCCACTTTCCTGTGGGTAATCTCCATTGACTATAATGTGACTTAGTTCTGAGTAGATATACATGGGATTTTGAGAACAATTCTAACCATATCTACTCAAAAGTAAGTTCCATTGTGTTCAATGGGTCTTACTCCCAGGAAAGTGTCTTTAGGATTGCAGACTTAGCCTTTGTTTTGCACCCCACACCCTGGTGAGGCTCCCTGCAAGATTTGGTCCTTTGCACCTACTCTAGCTATGCCACTGATAGTGGGGCTCAAGTATCTATAGAAAGGATGCCCTCTAACCTGGCAGCATCCCTCCTCACTCCTTCTGATGTCGGGATTATTCAGCAATTTAGGGGTGAGTGGAAGACACTTTGCACCTGCTCAGAGGGCATGTGATCCATGTTCCTGATTCTTGCTTTGACTTTGAAAGCAGATGCTGGATGCCAGCCCTGGCACAAACTGGGCTGTGTCCTTCTCTTGGTGCCCCTTCAGTCCATTCTTGCAGTGGATCCTTCCCCCCAGTCAAAGCTTTTCATCCCAATTAATTACCATCTACCACTCTTTTATGATCTATAGGTGGTAGATAGGATTACCATCTTTTTATTCACCTGCCTAGCTTCTGATTTATCCTGACAGGGTGTTCAATCCTATGCATGTCTACTCAGACGTAAGCTTCAATATCATCAGTGAGACTTACTCCTAGGTAAGTGTGGTTAGGATTGTGATCTTAGCTAATTAAGCCTTTGTTTCTTCAATGCCAAGAATGGCTTCACCTCGAATTCCCACATTTTAGTTATAACTAGCCATGACGCTACAGGGACTGATACACACATTTGCTGTATTTATGAGCTGCCGTTCACTATGAAAGGCTATTTTACAATGGATATGTTAATTTTATGATGCCACAAGACTCTGTAGTTTTTGTGGTTATGGATGGACAGCTGGAAGTCCCATTATGGTTAATGGGTCTTACTCTCAGGTAAGTGTGGTTAGGATTGCAACCTATCACCTTTGTGGAAGAGTGAAAACTAAAATATTGGAAAAGGGCCAGGTTTCTTTTTCAAAACTTAAAGGGGAAGACTTGATTTATCTTATTAGTAAGATAAATCCTATCGATGTATCGTATGAGTAAAGGGAGACTCAAATTCTCTTCTGATAGTGAATACAGTAGGGAATGTTAGCTATACTGAGTAGCACAAGGGGATAAAAGCATTGTGGAAGTGGTACTGGTACTGTCACTGATATGCCACTTTCTCCATTTATTTTGTCTTGTCTTCATGATTCAGGTAGCCGTAGCAGGACCAGGGGTTGGCAACTTCACATTTGAAGATATGGGGTTTAGAATGGATTTTGCACTTGTTCAGTGTATTATGCTGGGATAACAAGTGCTTTCCTTTAGATTATGGGGCTGTAATGTTTTCAAAAAGAAGGCAATCATGCTTTTCAAAGTGAGGTTTCCAGGGAACCTTGTGTGTATCTGGGAGGGAGCCTGCGCGTACCTACTTTTCCTGCATACTTAGTCATAATGCATACTTGGTCATCAGTATGGATAACTGGTATCTTTCATTTGGACTATGACAAGTGGGCCTTAAAGTAAGATTCCCAGCCCTGATCAGATCTATGCATCTACTTCTTTATTTGTCCCCACTTCCATAAGTCTTCTATCTAAATTATTGTCTTAGCCTGCAATCCTAAAGACATTTTCCTGGGAGAAGGCCCATTGAACACAATGGTGCTTACTTTTGAGTAGACATAGTTTGGATTGTGCTCTTAGTGAAGGTTAGAAGAACAGCGTGAAAAAGGATTTTATAGTCCATTTTTATTTTGAAAACAAACTGACACTTTTGTTGAATTCACGTGTACTATTGTTAGTGTGACTGTAAGCACTAAAAAGATGCTCAAAAGTTCTATGAATTTTTATAGCATCTTTTAATCCAAATAGATATCATTGATTGTGCTGGGAGGAATTCAATATTGCTCACCCCTTTCTTTATTATGAAGTGGTTCTTTCCTCCCTCCTCCAAGGAAGAACCTCAGATTCTTGAGGATGTGGTGAGAGAACCAACGTAATCTTGACATTTGATAGCAAGAGCAATTTGTAACTCTTTCTGATAAACTATAATTTTTGAGATGACTGATTCTCTTTAATTGATCTTGGGTTTAAATATAGCAGGACATGATGAGGAAAATAGAATGGAAATAATAGTTACTGAATAATTTTGCAATGTGAAAACAGGATATGGTATTTGGCTGATAGATGCTAACAGTCTTAATTTTTATTTTTGTTTATTTTAAAGCCAGTGCATAAAGACATACCAATTATGACCTTTAAAAATTTCAGTCAGATCACCTATTAGATCATCTATCTCGGGCTTTGGGAATGTGAATTTTTTTTTAAAAATGTGAAAACCTGTCAATAAGGCTGAAAAATCTTGCAAGGGTTTCAGTTTTGTCGACAGGCTTTTGAATTTTTTTTATAAAAATTAGGGCACAATCCAGAGCAAATTCAGACTGCTCTGCCCTAACTGCTCTCTCCTAACTATTCTGTATCCAGAACATATAGTTGTGCTGCATCCAGAGAGTCAGGAAGCCTGGGCTGCCCTAACTGCTCCAGAGCATGCTAAGTAATTGACACATGGGGAGGACTTGCTCCTGAGGAGACACCCCTCAGATCACACTGAACAAGGAACAGCTGTGGTGTCTGCCTTATAAGAAAGCCCAGAAGTTCCTGACAATCAGTTACAGCTGCAGTTCCTCTAGTGGAGGGTAGATGTTTGGAGTGGCCTGCTGTATCTCCAGGTTAGTGGGCTGCCGTAGTTGTTCCATATCCTGAGGTTGAGAGGCAGGGGTTGCAGCTAGGCTGGCCAAGAACTCAGATTTTTGGTCAGCACTGCCATTCTTACTCAGGCCTTATCATGGACCCCTATGGGTCTACTCATTACTATACCTGCTCCTGAGGTGGTATAACTCTGAGGGCTGGAAGAGGGCATTTCTGCCTTGAAAACAGGCTCTGGATACAGAGTAACTGCTCTGCCCTAGGCAATGCTAAACATGCCCTCAACATGCCTCTCCTGAACTGCTTAGGGCAGAGCAGTTAGGGCAGAGCAGGTCCACCTCTCTTAGGGCACCCTATGTTGCCTTGCTGTGCCCTAAGCCTCTTCCAGAGTAACTGGGGTGGAGCATCTTGCAGTTGCTCCACCCTAGTGATAGATAGGGCACCCTAAGGCCTCTTATGTGCAAGGAATAGTTGCTCTGGATTGGGCTGCCTGTCTATTAGCCTTAATGGTAAGTTGTTGGGCTTGGTATTATAAAGCATGTCACGATATTCAAAGAGTAGGATATAGCAACATATTATACCTATAGTGGGCGATAGAATAAATTTCAAACTAAAGCTTGTGAACATACACCCTGAGGAGAATGGTTTGTTAAAAAAGTCTTCAAAAGTTTGAATGATTCTAACTTCTGTAAAGTTGCATAAAGGTATAGAATGGCTAGAGGTATTATTCTGTATACATTTATCTGGCAGTTAGGGAGAATCCAGTGGAACTACGTGGAGTCCTTGCTCCGGTGTAAGAACAATTTGCTCTGGATTGCAATATGAATTTCCCATAGGTTTTCACTAGGTAGTGCAGTAACTACGGGTACACGTAATGTCTCTTACATGCTCCCATTGTTACTCTGGATTGTAGGGTAAGTCTGAGAGAAATAGTTCCCAAAGTGGCAGGTTGCAACCCATCATTGGGAACCAAAATTGGATCTTTCCTTCTGAAGAGTAGTCCAACAGTGGATATTGTGATGTTTCTGCTGTGATTGTGGTACTGTGGGAACCCAGGATTTTCTCCCCTTGGGTCACATTGGACTTGGGGAGTGTCCAGAAGGCCCGCAGCCTCCTCTGCATGCCTCCCTGATGTTTGAAATTGCTCTGCTCAGGATCAGTGTGCACAGTTTTTGTGTGAAAACTGGAAGTGCACTCCAGTCTCCAAATGGAATTATTTGCAACATTGGGCAGACCCACAAATAAATTGTGGTTTGTCAATGCAGACATAATGTTAAAGCTGATCTTTAATTCCTGAGCATCCCAAAAGCTAGGATGTGTAGTGGTTTGGGAATTCAAATCTCTGCTCTGAGTGATCTTGGTTGTCACTATCTCAGTTCCAGCTACACTGCAGGGTTGCTGTGAGCACAGAAGGAATGACTATGTACAATGAAGGAATCCTGAACTCCTTGGAGGGAGAGGAATTTAAAATAAAAAATAAATAAAAATTAAAATCAAGTAATTGTTGTGACATCTGAATAAAGCAGTAGAGAGTCTAAACAGAGAGGTTGCAGGACTCTATGGAACACTCTCAAAAAGAACTGACAAAATTCTAGTTCCAAAGTGATCATATTTGGACCTACCGGTATATCTTATAGATATAGGTCCAAATATTAAGATATTTGATATAATCTCTTGGGCTGTGGGTGGCGCAGGCGGTTAAGACGCTGTGCCTGTTAACCAGCAGGCCAGGGTTTGAGACCCCGGTCGACCCCACAAGACAGGGTGAGCTCCTGTCCTTAGCCCAGCTCTGCGACGCAGCTGGATCCAATCATATTGGCTCTGCCTTTCCATTGGACTAATTCAGTGGTGTGGAGAGGGGGGATTTGCTGCTTGGGTAACAGCCTATCCTCCATAACAATCCAACCCAGGCTTTCGTGCTTCACATGCAGCGTATGCAGCGCTGAGCACGATACCATAGTCTTTCAAGACTGACGGAGGCCTGCTTGATATAGTCTCTTACAGAGAGCCAGTACTACTTAACTGACATTGTAGTTTTGTGCAGTGTATGTGTGTTAGCAACAGGTATAATTCTCTTACAAAGACTCACAAAGGGAATTTTCATTGTGACTCTTACAAAGCACATTATTCTCCACTGAAATCATCTTGTGGGAAGGCCTCATTTTACCTACCGTGTGTGTGTAGGCATGCATGTGTGCGTGCATGCTCAGCATACAGTAAACAAAAATTTCTGTGTGATTATCATAATGCAGTGCTAAAACAAAAAATTAATCTCAGAGGAACTCTCAGAGCTGCTGTAATAGATAATTTTGCTGAACCCATTAGGACCCAATGTACTGAAATCCTTTAGCTTGTAGCCATGTGAAACCTTTTCAGTTATGCCACCCTAGTATTTAATGAAGCAATATGATATAAATCCAGGCAGCATCCTACACAGTCAAATATATGCTGCAGTAAGGACTGGCTTGTGGAACTGTGTGGATTGTTAGCTTCCTAAGGACTGTTAGATTGCTAAGGACTGAGTCCTTAGCTTGAAACTGTACAGTGAAATGGAAGATATGAAAATAAAGCGCCAGTCCTATACAGCACACACTTTAAATCCCATTGATTGTAAGGGGACTTACTTCTCAGTAGACATGCATAGGATTGGACTCTTCTGAGTGTGTTGTAAGTAAACAGGATTGGGTAGTATTTTTCCTGTCTGCTCTCCTATGTTCAGCCTCTGATCTTCCCCCTTTGAATATATGAAGGAAGATGGGCCATTGCTCAGTGAAGTCTGGAGGTGGACCTTGGTTTATTCACTAATGGCCACTTGGTACTGTAAGGAGGTTTATTTGAACACAAGCATTATATGACAAGTGCTTTACTCAGCAGGGTAGCTTGGCAAATTATAGCTGAATGGTTCTATTTTTGAAAATGGTTCACCCTGTAGAGACTTGGCCCTAATTTATTGGAACAACAATCACTAATATCCTTTTTTGTAGGGCTTTGGCAGCCATCAACAATTCAATTTTCCATTGAGCTCATTCAGATATGTTGATTGTAAGTGAGGAATATCTGAACAAGGGAGCTGGTTCTTCCAAGCAGGTGAAAAGTTTATTTTTTTTAAGTGTCATTTAAAAAAAATACTAGGTGAGGGATTCTGTGAAGCACATGTATGCCACCTTAGTTTCAATGACTTGCTCAGTCTGTAAGCTTAAACTTCCAGTTGTTAACAGAATTATTGGATGCACAAGTTGATAATTTGTGTGTTAAGCAAGTTTGTTCAGTGATGGCCCTTCCCAGGAAGGCTGAGTTGAAAATAATTTACTGGTAATTTTAACAGGGCCACATTTTTGTGAAGTATAGTATGTCTACAATTCAAACCTGATCACCAGGCAGTTTCAGTCTTAATAAATTCAGTGAGGTTTTCTTCTCAATAAATGTATTTGGAATTGTGTGTTAGATGTTTTAAATGCGTAAGATTTATAATGTTGGCATCAGGCTTTGAATGTCTCATTCTAAAAGGGAGGGAAACAATTGCTTAGCCTTGCCTCATAAGCTGGGCAGAAGTGCTTGCAAGCATCACAGCAGGTACACTCGATGAATATTGTAAAGAAGTTTGAATATTTTTGAACATAAGGAAAATCCCACCTGGACTGACATAGGCTGCAATCCTAAAGACACTTTCCTGGGAGTAAGACCCATTGAACACAATGGGGCTTGCTTTTGAGTAGACATAGTTAGGATTGTGCTCATATTCTCCTTCCACAATGATGCTTTTGGGAAATGATGCACAATGATGCTTTTGGGAAATGGACTGTGTATATAATGGTATGAAGGCAACAACCCTACCCTGTTTGTCCTCCAGCAACTGATCTTACTTCAGCACCTGATGAGATGCTTTGTTGTCCAGGATCTGATGATAGTTTGTCTTCCTGGCAAACCTCCTGTCCTCTTCCACACCTGATGACGTGGTGCAGATCCAAACAGAATGCATGGAATAGATTTGGGGCTAGGATCTGGCATAACTGGGACTAGGAGCTGGCATAACTGCTGAGTCCTGGCTCTGCCTCTCACTCCATGCACCAGAAATACTTTCCTCCCATGCTTCCTCTTCCCCAAGCCCCCTCAAGCTTCTGGACTGAGCGAGGTTGGCTGGTGTGGACTCATTTGCTAAATCTGACCTTTTGCCAATTGGCACACCTCTGGGTGCTAGAATGACTTTCTTCCAGGACTGCACCCTTAATTTTGTTAAAATATACTTTTTGTATGTGCTCTTGGAACATGACATTTTTGATTTGCCCATTACTGCCTGTATTTATTAACTTTAAAAGTACTACTGTTCTGTGCTTTCTTACTGCAAGGAATAGTTGCAAGCAGCAATTAATTGAAAATACTTTATATCTTCTACTGAAACATAACTGTGTAACTGCAGTCAATTTTTTTTCCCTTTTCTGGAAAAGGGTCAAGGAGATAAATTTGCTGCAGAGATTAGGTCTTTCTTTTGTTTAACACTTCCTTAGTTTGCTGTTCACAAAAGGGAGACAACAAAATACAAAGTTTTTCTGTGTAGGTCTTGATTTCTTGAATTTTCAGCGTGATTTATTATCTGTCAACTGTATTATTATCTATCTCTGAAGATTAAGAGGTGGGAAAAAATTTTCTATAAGGAATGCTAGAACTTTAAAAAGTGCAGGTGTGTGATGGTATTTGTAGGGACTCTGTTGCAGAACCCCCATATTAACTGAAAACAGGGATAGCAGGGAACACCCCACACCCTCGGAAGGGGAGCTTCCCCCAGCTTCCTAATGCCTACAGAGCATTGTAAAAAATCTCTTTCAGTTCTACAAAACAAAAACAAAAACCAATAGTGACTTTTTAAAATCTCCAAGGCTCAGAGCGAGCTTGGAAGAGGAAGCTAATGAACATGGGTTTGCTGGATTCAGAGCACCATCCTGCCTCTGGTAGGGACACTTGGGAGGTGTACAGGGAGGGGGAGGGAATAAGTAAATCTGCAGAAACGGGGAAAAACTGGTTGCAAATACAGGGGAAATACAGAAATACAGGTTGCCCCTGTATTGGGAGAAACTTATTGGAATAATTGGTAATCTCAACATATCAACTAGCAAGTTAGTATGAAACTCGGGGCCTAGACCTGTCCAACTTTCCAGCACTGATGAGGCCACGCCAATGGGGTGTGTGCTGCATCCTGTAGTGGGAGGCAGTCACAGAGGCATCCTCAAGGTAAGGGAATGTTTGGTCGCTTATCAAGGGGGACTACATTGCAGATCACCTGCCCTAGAAAGCTGGATAAGATTGGGTCATCATTTAGATTTTGTGCTTACTGTTCAGTAAGCACAATTTAAAAATTAAAAAAAAAACTAAAAAGTTTTTTTTAATTATAATTTTTAAAAAATTTAAAATTTTTTTCAATTTTTTCAATTTTAAAATGAACATGCACTAAGAGAAGTGCTAACAATACTGTCTCTTTAAAAACTCAAATGGAAATGTATGTTACAAGGGGTGATTTTGTGCTTTGTCCACATTTTTCTAAAATGTGCATATTTACTATATTTACTTGAATCTAAAGTGCCATCAAATCTAATGTGCACCCTACACTCATAATCAAAATACCGTATTTACTCAAATCTAATTAACTATCAAATCTAATGCACACCCTAATTTTGGAGGAAAAGGTGAGCGTTGGATTCAAGTAAATACAGTATATAGATTTTATGTTTTGCGCATTATTTTATGCACAAAACATCATGCACAAAACGTATTATTTTATATATTGTGCAACATGAGTATGTCTGTTCATGTATGGATGTCATACAAAAAGTCTGAAATGCAATCTCTACAGAGACTCAGTATGGATGTAAACAAAACTATTTTTACATATCTGTCTGTGTGTGTATTTTTTATTTGACATCCTAATGAGGAGCTGTTCTATACAGTTTTGCAAAAATAAAGCATTTAGAAATAGATTCTTTGCTTCCATAGGCTTCTTGTTGAAGATTTATCTCGGTGCTAGTTTCTGTTGCTCAAACTATGAAACAGTGATGGTGAAATGTCTGAGTGGAAATAGTAGCTGCTAGTGGAAATAGTAGTCAAAATAATAGAGTTTGAATTCCTGATAATGTATCATTAGCTGACTTCTGTTTCCTGTGGGTGTGCATAGTTGTAACAAGATGGCATAGCTTTTTCTCTTGAGTTATATGTTTTTAGATAGAAATTCATATACTGAATCCATTTCAGCCTTTCATGTATTGCTCCTAGAAAATCTGGCTTTGCCTTCAAGTCTGCATTTGACAGATGGCTGCCAGCAGTTCTGGTTACTTGACAGACTTACCTATTTGATGCATGTTTTCAAACATATACATTGCGTTCATACTTCATTGTTTTTAGGTGTATGCTTAGGTGAAGAGGCACTTGGGCAGAAGTGTTTCCAGAACTGTGACGATAAACTCTGTTGCTGGGTTTCTGAGCTTTAGAGAAAGATCTCATTCAGTCAGAATGATAATTCACGATAATTAAAATTGTTCAGTTATTGAAATTGTTCAGTTATTCAGTCTGTTGGATCATCTTAAATATAAAAGCAAATGATAGTACAAGTATTTGTGTGATGTTTCCTGCAGAAGAAGCTGGTACAGTGTAGTGATTTATGACTGCTAATTGGCTAATCTGTGGTTGTCTCATCTTAACCTAAGGAAAGCCTAATTCTTTGAGCCTAATAACCCAATATTCTTCATGGGTGTGCCAGATGCAGCAGTTTCAAAATGTCTACTGCTGGAGAAATTTGTCCCTTCCCCCAAGGCAGTGATTTTCAACTTTCTTATCTCACGGCACACTTAACAAGCCACTGAAATTGCCAAGGCACACCATCAGTTGTTTTTACCAATGACAAGGCACACCAGACTGTTCAAATCCCCAAATTCTCATGGCACACTTGAGCACTATCAGCTGCACACCAGTGTGCCACAGCATACTGGTTGAAAATCACGGCCCCAAGGAATGCTCCAGGCCCTACAGTGGGACTTCTTAAAGCCCCATTTGAGTTGGTTTTCCGGTGTAGACTTGAGAATATCTGTCAAGCCTAAGAAGGGTATAGAATACAGTGAAGCAGGGCTCTGTTAGTCCCACTCACTCCAGGCCTGGTTCTCCCTCCACCCTGGAATACCATCCCCGTCACAAAAGTATTGACTCTGTATTTCTGCAATAGCTGGGCTAGGTCCTACATGATCCACCTGAAATTTGGCTTGTGACCTGCCTACTGGTTCCCAGTCCACACTTTGAAAAACACTGCTGTACATAAGAGGAAGAACCATAAACATCACATGTGGCTTTCCTCCTTCCACAGTTTTGAGCCCCACATTCTGTCTTTAGCTGGTTTTTAATAAGAGTGTTTTTTTCACCTAAAAATAGTGCACACACAGGGGTGGATGTGTGTACGTGTGACTGGGATCAAAACAATGGCCAGGGCAAAACACTGAAGTTTGCCAACCTGTGTCGAGGATTTGCCATTTTATGTGTCCCTCTTCTTGTTGTTAACTAACCAAACCAACTCTCTGTCCGCATTGTACAATTGGGTGCATGTCTAGTTTGGCCCTAAATTTAAAATAGACTGTATAAGATTATTTGAAGGACCTAAAAGTGTGTAAGGACCTGTGTAATATTATTTGAAGGACCTCTGGTCCCATGACTGTAATAGTATATGCCAGCTTAGCTATGTAGTTTTTCCCAGTTCTGAGCAATGATGTGACAATTGAATGAAACAATGAACAAGGATGGTCTTTTCCTTTTTGGGGGGAGGGGGTTGTCTTCCTTATGTGAGTATTTATGCCTCTTTTCTCCCAGGCAGATTCCTGTTGTTATACCCTATGTGAAGTACTGTGCTTTGATGGCATTATAGAGATGACAATGGTATATGTTAATTGCATGTTATCTTTGAAGTAGAAGTGTATTTCTTTGTTTCCCTGTGTGACAAAGTTACACATGAGATTTCTCAAGAGAAACACTTTGAGAAGGTGAACTATTTTTCCATTACCTGGGTAGAGCTTTCAGCATTTTCCATAATTTCTATCAGAGTCTTGTCTCCTGGGGGAGAGGATTGAAGGCCTCTTACAAAACTTTTTTTAGCTATTCACAAAGGCCCAATCTTTTCCAGACATGGGAATACCTTCACCAAAAGGAGCTGATGATCTGTACACTCATCTGAGCATGAACAGGCTGTAAATTCATTCTGGAAAAAAGGAGACGTCATTTAAATAATTGGCACCTCTGAGGTCAAACTTGCTTGTAAGTTTCACTGGGGAGTATTTTGGTTTATTTCATATAACTTACCTGTCTATTATGGTTTTCTGAAAGAGTTCTATGTAGCTTGGTCAGAAAGCTGTGAGAACACTAGTCATCCTTACTTCTCATAGAGTTATAGAACTTCAGAACCTCTGTATGCCTATGAGAAAAAACTATATTGTAAAGAATGGATGTGCATCAGTCTTAGTAGGAGTTTTGTAAAGCACTCCTTTCCCTGTGAAGCATGTGTCAAGAAAATATATGGCAGTGATCCAAAGTATGATTATTTCAATTTAAGCAATGATGCTTTGTATTTTGTTGTAAAAAATAAAAATTTATGTACTATACTTGAATTGTGTGTTACTTTGCATAATTTGCTTTTCAAATTTGACGAAAGGTTATTTATTTATATATTTATATATTTATTTATTGGAGAAGGAAAGATTTCAGGTTGAATATTGATTGATCTTGGTGATCAATCAATATTGATCAATCAATGATTGATCTGTTGCTTGAACTATGAAACAGTGATGGTGACATGTCTAAGGTATGTTGGTTGCTAGTAGTTTAGCAGTGTTTGAATTTATGATAATGTACCACCAGCTGGCTTATGTTTCCTTTGGGAGTTTTTCCTCCCTAGAATAGTATCACAATAGGGATGAAAGCTATAACAGTGGCAAATAATTAAAGCCCTCCCCGTGTGATTTGACCACATTTTGTGGACTCCTATTGTTGTCTGTAACAGAGTCCATCAGTGAGAAGTAGTTGGGTGAAGGTTGGGTCCCATAATTAATCCCCTCCTGGCTTAAGGGTTAGGGTTTAAAGAGAAATGGATTGAGTTTTTTTTTTTTGCAAATAAAGAAACAAAATATTTCTTTCAAGTTCACTTTGAGTCTTGTTAAGCTGGGTGATCTTGTAAATCTTGTAAATAGAGTGTCATTTAAAAATGAAAATTTTGATGCTAAAAGAACCACTGTGTTGCATTGCATATGATTTTGTGTGTGGGGAACTCTCAGAATCAATATTTTGTTAGAGATCCAGAAATTATCTCCCCTGCTGAATTTCCCAGTTCTACAGCAAACATCCTGTTTTTCCCCATACATTCATTTTCTTTCATTTTCTTTCCCATACACATGTACATTTCCCATACAAGTACTTGAAAAGTAAAGCCTCTTTTTCAGCCTAGATTATATCTGAAGATAGTTGTTTGGACCCTTCTTTGAGGGACATATCTCATGTCCCTCTGAGACTGTTTTGTTTCTTCTGTTTTGTTTCAGTATTTTTGTTCTTAAGAGCAAAACTATTTGATTTCAATTTATGCTTTTGCAGTACAAGTAACTGTCTCATAATAATTTGATTTCTTAGACAAAGGTTAAGTTTCTTTTTAATGGTAGTTTTTTTCTGACAGTATGTTTGGGCAGGGTCAGGGCAAGCAATTGCCAGGAGAGAAACTGAACATACTCTGTTCTTTCCAGTTATGGGGAGATTTTGTTTTGTTGTTGATTTTTTTCCAGTAAACAAGAGTGTATATTGTACTTCCACAAGTTTTAGGCTCTTTTGGATATTGAATAACACGTTGCATAATGACTGATTCTCTGTTCCCTGATTTAGATTTCTCTTGTACACATTTGCTTAGGGAAGTGAAATCTGATTCCAGTTGTGGGCAACAAAAGGAATACAAGATTTCAGTAGCTCCTAGTGAGTACACTCTTTTGCACATGAGTAACACTATGACCACAATCCTAACCATGTTTACTCAAAAGTAGAATCCATAGTGTTCAATGGATTTTACTCCCAGGAAAGTGTCTCTAGAATTGCAGCCTATATCTGCAACCCAGTAGGTTATATCTAAAATGTTGCTGCCCCAGCTCATCATTGGCAATAGAAGCTGGCAGGTGTTTAGAGAAAGAAAAGTTTAAAAAGAAGAAAAGTCCAGCAATGCCAATCTCTGACATAAATTCCAGAGTAGTAGCAGTAAGCATTAAAGATGCAACTGCTTTCCCAGATGTTTTTCAATATGTGATGCGGTGTAGTACAGAGAGTGCATGACCCCACTGGTCACTTATGGTACCAGGTGAGTCACTCCAAGGGGGGAAACTGAAGAGTAAAGTGTGATGTAAACCTATGGAAGAGGGCCAGCCTCCCCTTTTCTGTTCTTTTGGACCCAATATCAGGACTGTGCACCATAAAAGGATCTTTTTATAATATGGATTTGATTTGAATCAGAACTGAGGGAAGGCATAATTTCTGGTTCTAATTTAGGCATCTGTGAATTTTCTCAACTGCAGGGGCTCGGAGAATCAAATCATGTGGATAATAAGGTTTGACCTGTCGTATGATGAACTGTTGAAAGCTGCTCCATAGATGAAATGTGTCTGAGAGGGCTGTACTTAAAAATGTAGACAACAATGAAGTCAAATACAATGGTACCTCATGTAACAGAATTAATTCGTTCCGGAGGCAGTTCCTTTACGTGAAACTTTCTTTACGTGAAGCGGATTTTCCCATAGGAAATAATGGAACGCAGATGATTGGTTCCACAACCCCAAAAATATTTATATAAAAAATATTAACTGGATATTAAAATGATGACAAAACACTGTAATTGAATTCAAAGCATGCATTCAATGGGCATGATCCTATGAAGTCTACTTAGGCTGCAATCCTAAAGACACTTTCCTGGGAGTAGGACCCATTTAACACAATGAGGTAGACTTCTGGGTAGACATGGGTAGGAGGCTGCAATCAAAGACACTTTCTTCTGTAATCCAAGACACTTTCCAAGTGTCTCCCCACTTTCTCCTTCACTTCATCCTGAGCCTCTCTCTCTCTCTCTCTCTCTGCTCCCTTCTGGCTGGCCCTGAGCTGCTTCCCTCTTCTCCACTGCTCTTCTCTCCCTCTGCCCAGCGGATGTCTGGCCACAGGAGGAACAGCATGGAAGTGTTGCTTTCAATATGGGCAGGTGCGCTAGGCAGCCCTGACACTTTTTAAACAGGTTGCTGGCCAGCGTGTCTGCCCCAACTGCCAACAAATGTTTTCTTTACGTGAAGCACTTTCTTTACGTGAAGCAGAATCCTAGAGAAATTTTTTTTGTTATGTGAAACTTACTTTACGTGAGGCGTTCTTTACGTGAGGCGTCACTGTACTATAAAAGCAAACAGAGTGACAGGCAATAAATTGTTCTTGGTATACCATCTATATTCTGGAGCAAACTTGCAGGACATATCCATTTCTCATACCAAGGTAGTCCTGCTTCTAGGATGCCATGAGAAGATTTTGTCTGACAAGCTAGTGAAAAATATCTAGGTTTTTGATAAGAACCAGGACTAATTTCCTCCATGGATATTTTTCTATGTAGAATTGCTTGGATGCTTCTGTGTACATCACCTCATATGGTGGGGTACAGGTCTGTTTCACCATATATATACATTCCTTAACTTTCTGTTACATGCTTATTTTTCAAATGCTCATGTTTCAAAGCACATGTGTCTGCTAATGGTAATAATGAGATAGACTGCTTAAGCAAACAAAACAAAACAAAAAAACCCCTGGTGTGAAATTGGTACAGTATTTTCTGATGCATTTGTCTGTTTTTGAATTGCTGATTAGTGATTACGTCACTTCTGGGGAATTTAACAATGTTATCTGTATGATCAGGGGCAGTACTTTGATATAATCTGTTTGATGAACTGGAAGACATTGGGTGAAATCCAGAGTAACTACGGGGTGTCCTTGCTCCAGAGTAAGAACAAGTTACTCTGGATTGCAATATGAATTTCCCATAGGTTTTTACTAGGTGGTGCAGTAACTATGGGTGCACAAAATGTCTCTTATGTGTTCCCGTAGTTACTCTGGATTGTGCCCAATTGCACCTTCTAAGGCAGATAACTATAAGCCAGGCTTAAACTCCAGTCACACCCTTACTGAGAAATCTGATTTTCTAAAATGATTCACATAATAACACCCAGTTGTTCTCAAAATGTGAGTTGGGATCCCCTGGTGGTGGGGGGTGTCACAAAATGTTGGACACTGGGTGCTACCTTCATGGAATGGGGCACTTGGACCACATAATTGCAAGAGTTTTCAAAGCATAATTGCAAGAGTTTCAAAGCAGCTTTTAAACTGATCTTGGGAAAGAGGGAGCAAGAGCTAGGAAAAAAAACTCGTTTTAGAGAAATCATGCTGGAGATGAAAGTATAAATATTCCAGATCATGTGAGTGGGCCTAGGATATGACTTATCCAGTGTGCATTAAAATAGGACAGCCTGTCAAAAAGACCTGAAGGACATAGGCTAAAAATGCTCATGTTAAAAGAAAGGTACTTGGGGTGCAGTCCTCACCAATTTAGGCCCACACAACTCACCTGCTCCCCTTTCCTGTGATGATATGGGTTGGCCAGAGCACTGATCTTGCTCTGGTCTCACCCTCCCAGGAGTGCGCAGAAGTGTTTTGTGGCAATTTTGCAGCAACTGCAGGCCAGCATGGGAATTTTGCAGGCCTAACTGGGGCTTAGGATTGCAGCCTTAGGGTGAAATCCAGAGTAACTATGGGGAGTCCTTGCTCCAGAGTAAGAACAAGTTACTCTGGATTGCAATATGAATTTCCTATAGGTTTTCACTAGGAGGTGCAGTAACTATGGGTGCACAAAATGTCTCTTACGTGCTCCCATAGTTACTCTGGATTGAGCCCTTAGTGTATAATAGCTTTAATGGAAGAGTTGCTATTTTGATGCCTGTAGTTTAGGTTTTTTTATGTGCTGCTCTCTTCATCCTATCTAGTTTAATAGTATGTTAGACATAATTTGATTTTAAAAATGCATGTTAGGGATATTTGATTATCTTAACTTCTTGCAGAAAGTTTTTTTTCCCCACTGGGACTGAACTGAGAATGCCAAATCTCTCCCCCTACTTCCATCTAATAGAACTGTCAAGATGTTGCTGCCTCAGGCTAGGTCAATGTCCGCACAGACTTGGTCAGGCAAGCTGAATAGTCCAATGCTATTATACTATGGCTACCAAGGAACAAGTGTTGTTCCTCCATGTGCCTGAGCATTTTTTTTTCTGGTAGTCTCCTGTGTCAGCTGAGATACGTTATGTGCTCATCTTACATGGTATTAAACAGGCAGCAGCTTGTTAAAACAAGGGAATGCAACTGACCAACTTGCCGTTTGTCTTAGTGTAATGGTTGCTTGGTTCAAATGAACTGTGCAGCTGGTCCAAACACATTCATGATGCTTTTTTAGGTAAATGTTTGTGCAACCTCTCTCAACTTCACTGCTGTTTGAAACTTATTACTTGCAAAGCTTTTCCTTTTCTTATCCATCCCACTTAATTTTCTGTCCATAAACTGGACACCTTTATGGCAATGACTTTCTATACCAGCACCTATCTGGTAAGTTGGCACTAAATAAACATTAATGTAGGTGCTAGCGTAGTGGATTTTTAATGAAGAAAATTCTCATAAATGGCATAAAAGTCTCATAACTCTTCACAGTCTGATTTGAAACTGGATTAATTAACTAGACCTCCTGTTAGTGTCTGGAAAATCAGTTGGGTGTATATGTGGCTCAGTTTAGTGAAACTCTAGGATGAGTTCTGATGAGTGAAACTCTAGGATTTGATATGTTCCTGATGAAAATATGGGGCACATACCAGGTTCTAGCAACCTTTATGAATGTTGTGCTCTCCCCTTCACTGACATGAATCTGGTCCTTCCCACTTCTCTCCATGCTATTTTGTGGTCCAGGGCAAGTTAGGACAGCTTAGTTCCCATCAGTCATGTCACCAAGGTGGTGTGGCTGGTGTGGGCTGCACCGGGTGACACGGTTATTAGGGGTGACGCTCTGGAGGAGTTTGACACTCCTCCGGCTGACCCCAGCATCAGCGTGCCCATTTTGGCCAACTCCAAGGCAGAGCGGCAGCCAGAAGCTGCTCCGCCTCCGGAGCAAGAGCCAATGGCTGCACAGATGCATTGCACATGTCCAAAGTCTCGGACACGTGCAGTGTGTGCCTCTCCATGGCCATTCAGCCTCACTACGGAGGCTGAGCGGCAGCTTCTGGATGCCATTCTGCCTCTCTAGCGAGGCCGAATAACCACGCAGAAACACGGACTTCTTCCTCTCTAAGGAGGAATTAATTAATTCAAATTAATTTTCTTCCATGGCCCCCCACATGGTGACTGGGAGATGTGGCCCTTCTGCCAAAAACTTTGGAGGACCCTGCTCTAATGGGTTGTTGAGTATATGAGAATGCTATTTATAACATGCCTTTCTCCAAACTGATTTCCAATAACACTGTTAGTTCATACAAATGCTTTCTTTTCCTTGTTTGAATGCTTTCCTTTTCCTTCATGCAAATAATTAATAAAGTGTCTGCTTCTTTAGTGGCTTTTGATTTCTTCTGAGGGTTTAGCCTGCCTTCTGGACTTTTGATTTCCTAGATTATTGAGTCTGTCTCTCAGCTTCAGGAGTGGTTTGGATTTAGAGCTTTGCAGAATTACTTAACACAACGGGGAGAGCAGCAGGGAAACAAATAATGGCTGCAGAACAATTAAATCAATAAGGATTTACCACAGGAAAAAAAGTTTGACTTGTAATGATGAAGGGCCTTGGATGTCTTTGCAGAGGAATGAGTCTCAGTGTGGGTAAGCAATCTTCTTGGACAGCACTAGATTTTTGCTGCTTGGCTATGCACTTTGCTGTTGTAACCCTCAGCTTGGGCTCCTAATGGGAGCTGATTCTTGCTGTATAATGACACTTTAGTGGTTTATAATTACGTTGGGTGTGTGCTTCATTTCAGTGTGAGTTTCCCATTGATTGCCATAGTTGAGAGAGGATGGGAGGCAGCTGACAACTCTGGAAATGGAAAGTGTGTTAGTGGTTAGTTGTGCCTGAGGCCATCCACCGCTCCCTCTGTGCCTGAGTGATAAACTCTTCAGTACTGCAGTGAGGCCATAGCCAACATTTGTAGGATCAGATAGAGCCAGGGTGACAGATGCCCAACGCGAAAAAGAGGACAAGGTCCCCCGAAATTCAAGCAAAATTTCTGACATGTTTCCCAAACCAAAAGGCACATGTTTTAAGTTATCCAAGCAACCAGGCTTTCTCAGGCAGGCATGCACAGGCTTGGTCTTTCTGCCTCCTTTCCCTTGCCCCCTTACACAATATAAGCTCCATTGACTATAATACTTTTGAGTAGACACAACTGGGTTTGGAGGCTTAAAACTTAAGAAGCCAGGAATTATCCCCACCATCCCAACCCTAAGCAGGTTGCCAACTTTACACCCAGTCCCTCTGCTTTGACAATAGCTGGATCAAAGGCCCCACAACCTGAGCAACTCAAGTCCTTGTTGTGAAATACATGCTTTTTTCTACCAAGTATATATTGATGGATCCATCTACAAAGGCATAGGAGCAGGGGAGGCTGCGGTTTATCTGGTCAGTTGGCAACCCTGCTTGAAAAAAATAATTCTTTCCTCTTTCCAAGCCAATAATTCTTTCTAAGCCAAACTCACTGCAAAGTTTCAGAGCACCAGCAGTTCTACTTGCAAGGCTCCCTCCTTCCTCTGCTCTGCTCTCCTCTCCAGCACCTCTGCTGAGCTCCTTCTGGCAGAGTCTCTCTCTGGCAAGTGCAGGGACTGGAGCTGAATGCCGGCCACAGCCATTTCCCTAGACATTCAATCTCTGGAGCACTTAAGTCCCTGGGAAGCAGGATGCATGCATGTAGTTCTTCCACTGATGGCTTGGAAAGGGGCTTTAGCATGGGGAGGAGAGGGAAATTCCCTCCCTCCATCCCCTTCCTTTAATCAGCAGCCTCAGCAGCTTAGTGGGCCCTGCAGCGGCTGCAGGGAGCTGCACACAGGCCTCAAAGGCTTAAAATCCCAGGAAATGGCTGGAGAGGCCCCCAAATCCCTGACAAAGAGGTCTCTACCCAGACATCCAGTTTCAGGGCCTCATTTCCAGTTCTGTCTGGGAATTTCCAGACATATGATCACCCCGGATAGAGCCCAAGTCCCTCCTTGGGTCAACAGATTATTGATTTGATAGCTGAAATACTTCTCTCTCTCTGTCTCTCTCTTTCTCTTAGAGTAGTGTCACATAACAGTGGCCAAAGGGCCAGCAGCTCTCTTTTACAGCAAGCAATTTAACAATGTCTGTTAATGTCCCTGGGTCCCTCTATTAGATTTTCTAGTTTGAGCTTCCCTGTACAGGCATCCCCCATTGGTTGAGTAAGGGACCAGAGCACTGTCCAAAAGTGAAAACTATTGAAAAGTGGAATCCAATCTTTTTTTGTTTATAAACTAGCAAAATGTACCTGTGTTGTAGGAATACATAAAATACTCCCCCACGCCATCCCCCCATTGTGCAGTGCTCCCCCCCCGTGCGCTACATCCCCCATATTAAGTATAGGCTGAAAATGTGTTCCACCCCTTTTCAGCCCTTTAGGGGTTAAATTTCTAGAAATCGGTTCTTCGTGGTGGTCCAGTCACAGAAGGAATATGCTCCCCAAATTTAATGCTTCTGTGTCTGGGGATTGGGGTAAAGCATCCATCTGTCAGCATTTCTTCAATGTAAAGTTTAGAAAGGAAAACATGTCGTGCCCCTTTTCACCCCTTCCAGTTGGAATTTTCTGAAAAACAGTTCTTAGTGAGTACCTCCATCGTGGAAGGAACACCTTCCCCAAATTTCGTGCTTCTAGGTCTCACAGTTTTGACTGGGCATTGATGAATCAGTCAGACAGTGAATGAGTCAGTCAGTGACTTTTCAGTTTTTTATATATAGCTGTTGCTTCCCATGCTTTTTTAGATCCAAAATTGCAATTTTGTCTTGTAAATTCCTGCTGCCACACAAAGATTTCTGCAAATGGATTCTCATTAAGTCTTTTGGGAACGTGATTGACCAGAAGCTTACAACGTGGGAGAGGGCAAAGTTGGCTTTATAACTGCAGGGAGAGGTTGAAAGAGTGGAACATGCATTGAATGAATGAGTTCTGCTTATAATTGAAAGAGTGGATCATCAGAAAATAAACTGTCAGAAAGTGGGGGATACCTGGATATAAAGTGGGGAGAGAGGGGGACTTTTTACAGCTCCTTCTGTTTTTATTATCCCCAATACCTTTTGGCTTTTTAATGTTGGATGGCATTTGGGACTGTTGAGTTGGAACCACTGAACCTGAGTGGAAATGCAGTTTGTACATTGAACGTAATCAAATGGTAAAGTGTTTTTTTTTATGAACTGTGTCACTTTAGGGTGCAAGCAGGGAATTGTGAATTTGGATCCCTTTTCCTCCTACCAGAAGATTTCTTCATGTTGTGGAGAAGGCTATGCTGAACAGGTTTTTGTGACATACTTTTTGTAAGTGGAGGGATTTGCAACTGTTGTCATGGAAAACTTTACCACTTAGTTCTATTGAATGAATAACGAATTAGCTGGAGATAATATGAATCTGTGATTGACATCCTGGAGTATTCGAGTGTGTCAATCACAGGAAGAAACTCTCTCTCTCTGTTTGGTGTTTGCAACTAGGGAAAGGGGTGGATGGGACTTCAATTGGTGTGTAAGTGCAAGACTTTTGTATTCGCTTACATGGACGCTGTACTTGATTGTACCATGTACAGGTTTACTAATTCCTGAACAGAGCTACAGAATGAAAGGAGTTAGGGCAAAGTGTGGTGCTGGGTTGCTATCTTCTATATTAGTTGCTATCTTCTATATTGCTATCTTCTATTTTCCATGGGGAAAAATTTCCAATGGACTGGCTGGGCTGTGCATGCACACTTTGGGCTGATCTGGTCTGAACTCGCCCTGAACTGGGGCCAGGGCAAGCTCAATTGCCCAGTTTGCTCTGGGGCTGGAGGACAGCAGGACTCTGGCCTCTGGTCCTGGTGCAGCCTGACCGCCAAGAACCCCTGCTCGTACATAGCTTTAATTTTCATGCAGGTGTGATTGAATAAAGGAGATTTTTTTGGCAAAAAATTTCAGGAGGGTTATGAGGACATACTGATATGTCTGCATCTATTGCTTTCAGAATTTTCTATAAGGGAGATTAAATTAATCATATAACATTTTCTTCTTATGTCACCCTATGCACCTTCAAAGCTTTTCAAGGCAATCCACTGAAAATAACATTAAAGTTCACTTTTAAATTTTTTTGTGTAGCTAAGGAACTAAAGTAATGACGTGCCGGGGGAGGGGGGGCTGAGGGGGCTCTAGGATCTAGATACCACCTTTGGAAGTTACCAAAGTCAAAAAATTACTAAAATCCTTTACAATAACCCCATCAAGTCATATACCATTAGATGTGCATTTCCCTGCAGAATGCAAAAAAACCTTCTTTGAAATATCTCATTCCTATAAAAGGTATGGTCAAAAAACTTTTTTTGACTATTAAAAAATGCATGGAGACCCATGGAAACTGAAAGTGAGCTGTATTGTGTCTCTAATCATGAGCAGGCAAACATGCCTTAAGCTGCAATCCTATCCACACTTTCCTGGGAGTAAGTACTATTGAACACAATGGGACTTACTTCTTACTACTTACTTCTTAGGTAAGAAGAAGTCCCTAGAATGGTCCTGATCCAATGAATGCATCGCCCACAAATCAACCCAGTAGGAAGTCCCTAATAATTGCATTGAGCCCTACAGAAAGCAGAACTGAGCTTCACTGCCATGTTTACTCATGAGTAAGCAAATATGCCTTGGCTCATGTTCAGGGCAGGCACAGAGGAATGCAAGGCGGCCATAATTGTCCCAATCCAGTGAAAGTGGAGCTCAACAAGTGCTCCAGAAGGCAGCTTAAACTCTTCCCATAAAAAAGAAACAGAGGCTTAATTGGTAAGGTGTTTTTTTAAATGTGAAAATATTAATTAGTAACTAATTAAATGTTCTAATTAATACTGATAATAATTAAATAATATTGTCTTATGGGGGTATCAAAAAATTGTGAGCTTTGGGTGCCAAAAGACCTGGGTATGCCACTGAATTGAAGGCCAGACTAGACTTGATGAGGACTGTGGCTGCTACCCACTTGCCACCTCTCTGATAACATCCTCCTGCTCAGCTACCCATTTCTGCTTCTCTCTATTGATCGCTGCTTGTGATGCACAGTGAAGTCATGTCCCACATCTTCTTTAATTGCACATCACTGCTTATTAGGAAAAGAGACCTGGATCAGTGGCAGCTCCCCAGAACATTCTGTTTTGACCAGAGCCAGGAAACATGAGTGCTTCCTTTAAAACTCTACCTTGCTATGAATTTTCTGAGTAGGCAAGGCAGTATTTTTGGTCTTGGCCCCTATCTACTGGAGATATATTAGGGATAATAATCACCTACTGTACAGAGCTCTTAGAAGCATTACTGAAAGAATAAATAGGTTGAGCTTCATTATCAGCAGAGTATAAACCCGCTGATTTGACTCAAATGGCTATCCAGGTTGAAATGCTAACTAAAGTCCCTTAAAATGTTTTAAACGAGAAATACCTGAGCCTGGGAGGGGGAATCTTCCCTTACCTCAAGTGGCAGGCAGTATGGGATGCAATTTCCATATCATGCTCCATCCAACTTTCATTTGCCCTCCATTGTGCAAGCTTCCTAGCACCTCACAGCACAGTAACCATGGTTCCTGCTGTGCTTACATGCTCTTTCTCTCTCTCTCTCTCTCTCTCTCTCTCTCACGCACACATGCACACAGATGTAGCTCACACAAAAGCCGGTTTTGGCTCAAAGTTGAAATTGACATCCCCAGGGTGCTCTCAAGTAGACATCAGCCAGTCTCCTCAGCTCCTCGCTTGATCTCTAGTTCACTCACATCTTAAATATTTAAGCAAGGGGGAAGGTTTTGGCTTCTGCTTCCTCATGTGTTGGGGGTCCAGGGAAGCTTTGTGACTGGCTTTAAGCAGGGTTTGGACTGGACACACATTTTACCTGCTTCTGGTTCTTCCTCATTCACAAGACAAAGCCAGCAAACAAACAGCCAAGGAGGCTGGCTGATCTCAGCTGGCCGTTTCATTGAACTGCCTCTAGGGATTTCCCTGGATTGTTTTCTCCCAATGGCTCAGCCGTGTGTGTTACGTTTTGCTTTGTTGAAGTTTTCTTAAAACTGGAAGAAAAATTCAAATATTTGCTGTCTTAAAAGCCAGACCTTGCACTTACTGCCCAGTCTTTCTGCTGGGCTGATGCAGTGCTTCTGGGCTTTCCAGCACTGATGCAGCCATGCCAGTGGGGTGTGTATTGTGTCCTATGGTGGTGGGGCAGTCATAAAGTCCTCAAAAATAACACCTAGGCTGCAATCCTAAAGACGCTTTCCTGGGAGTAAGATCCATTGAAAACAATGAGGCTTACTTTTGAGTAGACATGGTTAGGATTGCAGCATTATTCTGTTACCTTTGGGCTGCACTACAGCTGCATTGTGCAGGAAGATTGGTAGGGTCTGGGCTATTAGAAGTCTTTGCTATTCTGCAAGCGGTAGAATTTTGTTTACATTTGGGCTGAACTTTCTTGTTATCTGTGCATTTTAAATTGTGTTACAATTTGGATTTGAGAAAAAACACTTCTGATCAGGGAGTCGCAACATTCTTCAGTCTGCATAAAATTATGGCTATATAAAGACCAAACCAGCTTATAAGTTCAGGGCTGAACTGAATATTTAACTGTGCTCAAATGTGGTGTTCTACATTGTCCCACCAGGAATCCACACAAAACTGCCTGGGGATCCTTTATTATTTTAAATTTTTGCTGTTTCTTTAATAAAACTGTGTCAAATTTACTGCCGTCGTGGTTCTTTTGTGGCACTTTTGCGCTGGCCTCTCCTTCCTTAATCTCATTGGAATTGCCATCTTGGATCACACAAGATCTCATGAGATCCAAGATGGTGTTATCCTGGAGAGCTGGAAGGCAACTGGGGACATGTCATGGTGCCCCTATGAGTGTCCCTGTGGCATCCTTATGTGCCATGGTACATAATTTGGAACTACTACTATAAAATAAACTGATGTGAAAAACTTCATATTTTTTCAAAATTGAGTACCTGCAGTCAGTGGCATAGCTAATGATCATGTAGCCCACTGTAAAGCTCAGAATGTTGCCCCAGAAGTGATGTCACAGTATTTCTAAAAAGAAAATTGGAGAAAACCTGCTGCCTCCTCTTAAGTAGTTCATCACCCATTTGCTCTGCTAGTAGTATAGCTTTTTGCTATCTAGAGTCAAATAAGATTTTGTTGCCCCCACAACAAGAAAATCGTAATTAAATTAAAAAAATTGTGTCTCTTATTGGTTAGGGAAACTGTGCTGGGGCAAAGAGGAATGTTTATTCTTACTCTGCTAAATAGAAACAGAGCACCACTTAGAGGTGCCTGTATATTCAGTTAACATGGGGTTAATGTTTTCTGATATTTGTACTATATATATGTACTCAGAGCTGATTCATATTAACACCTTATTACTTCTATACAGTATCAGAATTACATCTCATTGTCTCTCTCAGAGCCATAAGTAACACGGGAAAGTTTGAGTTAATTGGCCATAACTTTTGATAGAATACAGATATTCCATTGCAGTATGTTTCCTTGTGTTCTGCATAAAGTTACCTTTCCAACAATATATAACTTGATGACATTATCATTCAAAAAACCCAATTTTTCACAATTTTAATCACAAGTGTCAAGCTCAGGTTGTAGGCGCCCTAAAGCTTGTTGCCTGGTGCAACAGCACCCCCTGCACTGCCGCTAGCTACACAACTGCCTGCATTGTTCCACTTCTTGACTTCCTTACTTGGCCAATATACGTAGCACAGAACCAGATGGGGAGAATATAGACCTGTTCTTTTAACATGCTGATTAGAAGATGGCTCCTTCTGGCTAACTGTTAAAAGATACATTTATAATAGCATTATGAATGCAATATGAATGCAACACTTTCTATTTTGTTCATGATTTCCCTGACATATGCCATTTAGCTATGTTGCAAAACCCATTACTTTTAACTTTTATAATGTAAATTAAATGTATGCAACGCAACTTTATGGTATCAAACATTCCATCTAATTATATTCATTAGTTGATTCTCCAGGTCAGGTTTTAATTAGTTATAGAACACAATGTAGATCAATACTCACTGTGTGCCTATTGTAGTTTGTGAAATAGTATGTACTGTTCTGAACAGCTTAATTATTGCTAACTACAGTAGAGAGATTTCTCCTGGCTATATCTTTTAATTCCATGTCTTCCTTTTAAAAAGGCTGTACATAATTAGGGTTAAGATACTGAAATGTTTTTCTGAAAGATACAAGTGGGTAGGAAGAAGATATCTTGGCTGTTGTTCAACTTTATAGTCAGGCTTGCCATTTTGATTCCAGGCATCCTAACTGTGGATCAGAATCTCCACATTTCTTTTTGGTGGGAAGGAAGCCCTGCAGCTTCTTCTTCCCTCTGGAGTCTGGAGCACACCTCATACTCTGGAGTCCAGACTAACAGTCTACATTGCTTCCATGTTTCATTTCCCACCATAAAGTGAGAAGCAACCTTCCTCATCTCTCTTTTATACATTTCACCCTAGTCCTCCTTGATCCGCCTGCTGCTCTCTATCACACAGCAGCCATGCACACACTTCCTGGTCCAACCCACTTGAGTGAAGGACAGTAGTAGCTCTTACCCCTTAGTGATGATACGAATATATTTGATTATCTCTGCTTACCACAGGCATGGCAATTGTAAAAATAAATGATCACAAATTGGTTGGTCTCCTTCCCCTTTGATTTTGGTAGACATTAAATATGTTGGACAAAATATTCTCTGTGTATGGGGAAGACACGCACACACAATTTTGCTGAATTTTTGGGGAGGTTTTCTGTTCGTCTAGTCTCTGCAAAAGACCTATTTCTCATTTAGAATCATTAACAATAATATTATCAGAAAGTAAAGATGAGGTCTGGTGCAGCAACTGTAAGAAAGAACCTGATTCATATTTGAATGTGAATTAGCCTGAAAAGGCTGTGTTATGAAAAAATGAGATCTGTATACAACAGAAAGGAGTTTGATAGCATCTAAGTAGTTTCCCCCTAGTTTCTCCCAACAATATTCGTATCATTAGGTTTTATGTTAGATTAGTCCCAACTTGGTTAAAAACTACTGTATAAGCCCAAAAAGGAAGTGGCTATAATTTTTCCTCAAGTTGTTTTTAGTGTGGGTAGATTTATTTTTTAATTACACTTTCTGTTTGGACCATGGATTTTAGATAATGAAAGAAAAATGGGAGCTTGGGAATAGTTTATTGCTGTTTAATGTAAAATTGTCTGTTAATTGGCTGTATAGTTTGGCAGGGCAAGATGCTGCGGATTTAAGCACAGACAGGCGAATGGCATGTGGTTCTATCTAGAGCAGAAAGTGCAATCTGCCAGGGACTGCTGCTCTACAACCTCCTCGAAAGTGCCTTGAATCTTAACAAGCTTGCTTTTTTCTGTAGCACTTTCTAGCCCTGGCTGTCATCTGATCTCACAGAATTCAAATTAAGCTTTAGATTCCTTTTTAAACTGATTCTTTTGGACAAAGTCAACCCCATCCACGAGGTCTCCTGAAGCAATAATTTGTCCAAGATAAAAAGATAAGACAACCATATTCCTTTTGTGCAACCAATCCCACAGTAAAAGCCAAGGCCAGAAGAAAAAGTCGGCCTACAGCAGGGTCCACAGTGTTGTGCTGAGATGTATATTGCTTCTCATGCCTTGTAAGATGGATTCGCTACATTAGAAAGCACAACACACTTGTGTAAAATTTATGAACCCAATCATATGCATGTTTACTCAGATGTAAGTCCCATCAAAGTCACTGGGGCTTACTCCCAGGAAAATGTGGAAAGGATTGGGCTGTAATTGTGACAGCAAGCAGAGCTCTTCAGAATGGCTAAATAAAATTACCTGTGTATGATATAAGATATTTGAAGGTTTCTAAGACAAATATGCCTGTTAATCAATATTTTATTTAAAAAAGTTCAATCTTATTTGAAGAAAAAAAGGGTTTTTTCCAATGGGGTCAAATTAACTATTTCATACCATTGGTTTTTACAATGAAGTCAAAACTGACCCCATGGTACTCTTGAGGAGACTTTTGCTCATGATACCCAGCCAGGGTTAAAAGTACTGTACAGATTTTCCCAAATGCAATTACATACTATGTTGGCAGCAAGTCTAATATACTAAAAATGAAATTGTTGGGGACTACTTGAAGTTGGCTTGTGATCCGCCCAGTGGGACCTGATCCAGTTTGAGAAACACTTGTGTAAGCTGTTGCTTTTCAGTGAGAAGCCAAAGGGTACCTAAAACCAAAGTATAGTAGTCTTATTAGTTTTGTGCCTTCCTCTGTTCTCTCTGTTGTGAGTGCTTACCATACTTTCCTATGCTGTGTAACATCTTTTCTCTGCACAACAAATAGGATTCCCACCAGATCTGGGTTCTTATTCATGCTTTGGAATTTATGGAGATTTTCATGGAGAGAAGCCATGGAGGTGGGGAATTTGTATTGAAATTGCAGCAGGGATAAGGCTTAAAAATTCTATCCTCATGAACCTGACCTGACTCAGGCCTTCCAGTATATGCTGTTAATGGAGAAAAAACAAGTGTCACTACATCGTAGGTGCTTCAAGGTGCTGCCAGTTTGGAAAGAGATGATTCCCCAGTGCTGATGCAAACTGGCTTTTGGATAAATATCCTAGATGTCTGTTAGTGGTTCTCATTTCAGAACCCCAATAGTGCTAGAGGTGAAGATTTAGAGGTGATCCCAAACTGAACCTTTCCATGTTCACAGCATCTTTTGTAGGCTGTGAAAATGAGGAAATTGTTAGTGTGGGAAAATTTTTGAAAATATTTGGTGTGGCTCTCTTGTGCAGAAAGTGATCAATGCTACAGGTGACATAGCACCTGTAGTGTTGGTTTGTTTCCTAGTGGCTGGTGTGTGATGGCCATTTTTCTTCTGACATATTTTGGGGAATCCTGCTACAAATGTTATTCCTGGGAAAACAGGATTTCATGGCAGCTTCACATTACGAGACAAGTATATCTGACCAAAGTGATTCATGGATAATAATAATACGCTCACTTTTATCCAATTGTCTAGCACTACTGCAGCCCCAAGGTAAGGAAATAAACAGAGGCCTCCCCCGTTTGCAGGATGCAGGACACAGTTGCATCAATGCTAGAAAGTTGGATAGGATTGAGCCATAAAAGACATGTCCTTATTTCAATCTCTGTTGGCGCCTGATGTGTCTTCTTGGACCCATGCCTAAGTCTGGACCCAGGCATAAGTCTGTGAAGGCTCTTGGGGCAGGTCTGGGCCATAAAAGGGGATAGGTTCTATGACGTGTGCTTCTGCCTCCGACATCCTCTTTCTCCCACCCCTGATCTGCCATGATCCTACCTGAACCTCCCCCACTGCCAACCTACCTGCAAGGATGCTTGATGCAGAAGGCTTAGCAGGTGGCTATCACCTATGCATGACCTCTGGCTGTTTGCCTTTACTATCAGTTGAGTCTCCTATCAGTTGAGCATTCAGTAAAAAGGTTGAGTTGAGTCCTCTATCTGCATTTAGTAAAAGACTGTTTTTCTTGTTTCTTTCAGTGAATTTGTTGGACTCACGATCAGTTATGGGGGATCTTGGATGGATTGCCTTTCCGAAGAATGGGGTAAGTCTTATAGCAACACTTGTATGTGAGGCTAATTTCCTTTCTTCATGCTTAGTTCAGCATTACTCTCATAAGACCCTTGCTAACTGGATAAGAGACACTTTTTACAAGTGTGTGCTCTTTCATAGGGGGAGAGTAACTGGCTCCAGCAGTGTTTTTTATAGTGGCTTCTGCTGGTGCTCTTTGGCATCTTTTAGATTGTGAACCCTTCTGAGACGGGGAGCCATAAATTGTTTAGTTTTTATCTGTAAACTGCTTTGTGAACTTTCATTGAAAAGCAGTATGTAAATGAAGAAAAAGATGATGATGATGACAAATAGCTGCAGTAAAATCACCATCCCATCACTCTGCTGACCAGGGACCAGTGTATGTCTGGTCCTCTGGCAAGGAAGACTCCTCAAAACCTCTTAGAAGCTCTCTTATCACTGTGGTTCGAGAAAGTAAAACTTAACTCTGGAAACTTAGATCATACTTTAGCTTTATTACATGGTTTATTTTAAACAATTTCTGATAGAGAAAACATCATGTCTGGGAGAATTGCATGGTTTATTTTAAACAATTTCTGATAGAGAAAACATCATGTCTGGGAGAATAACTGAATGCTACTAGCTCTGTATTCATTCTCTGATACAATGAAAGGTGCCTTTAAACTCAAGTATAATACGGAGTGAAGGTATCCCTCAAATTGAATTAGGAGTTTTATAGGTGCAACCACTTTATACGTTGGATTTTTGATCTGTACATTTATCTGAACATGGGTTGGCTGGAGGAAAATTCAAAGTCACATGCACTTTTACCCTTGTTCCATTTTGAAGCAACCCAAAACACTGAAAGATCGCAAACATCCTCAAAGCCTCAAACCAACTTAGAAGCTCCATGATACTGCACGCAAGCATTAAAGACTTGGCAAAAATTTAGGAGAAAAAAGAGGGAGGAAGAGAGAAAAATCTCTTTTGTTAGAGCATGTGCAGCAAAGAGGAGCTGGAGCTGGAGCTGCTTTGGATTGCTCACCCTTGTGGAAGCCTCCAGTGCTGATGCTCTTCATTGTGCAATTACACACATACCACATGCACATATACCGGGTAGATGGGAAAGCAGTATTAAAAAAAGGGATTGCTTTAAGCAACCTAGAGAATATTTTTCTTTAATTTGTTTTGTTTTCCTTTCTTGGAACTGAAGACCAGACCTGCTGTTTGCCAAATTCCTTCCTCCTTTAGTGTTCTCCCTTCAAACTGACATGGTACTGGCTCTTTGTGTTCCACCCTTCAAAGTACATCAGCAAAATAGCCCAGCAAGCAAGTCTTCTGAGCACTCCTAAGCTCAGCATCCTACCTATGAAACAAGCAGGGGCAACAGGGGAGCACTGAGCATGGGAGCAGGGAGACGATGAAGGGTGAGGTGACTGAAAACCACTGCCTTAGTTCCCTGCTAATAGCTGCACTGCTATTTAAGTATACACAATTTGCATAAAATTACATCATCTGGTTCTGATTTGACAATTCATTGATTTTCGCAACAGAGTCTGCAATCTTAAACCCCAGTTAGGCTGGCACAAGTCCCGTGTTGGTTAGGGAGTTGGGACCTGGACCTTCATGTACTAAAAATTCATCTTTTTTGCGGTACTTTAACAAGAGCAGACTAGAATGCAGTCTAGAGTGTGATTTCCTATTCGTAGTCCATCCGAGTAATGTCTATTAGACCTGGAGTTTGTTCATTTTAATAGCTGTTCAGTTTTACTATACTGTTGTGTCATCGTGATTGGAATTATAGTGCAATTTACTCTAAATATTGGACCTAATGACTTTCTGGAAACACTTATTCTTGAAGTACACCTTGTGCTTTGCTTCGCAAAGATGAGTTTGTATGCATGCACTTGCACATAGTGGTCTTTTAATATTAACTGCAATATTAATTTTATTTCTTTGAAATTTAGAATTGGTTTATACAAAAATCTGATTGCATGGTAAAACTGTTCTGTGAATAGAACCACTTGAGCTCTGCAGGTGAAAAGTATAGAAAACCATGTGACTAAATATTCTTGTATGTTAAAAAAAGCTTGTCCCTGTTTACAGAAAGTTGGTACATTAGGGTCCAGACTTGGGCTGGAGCCCTTCACAACATGACAGACACCTCTGAAAGTTTTTTAAGGTTGGGAAATTAATAAAATTTGCTTGATTTGATTTTTCTTCCTGTGCCCTGAGATGTTCAGAAAGAAGATGAGCACACTTGAGTTTCTGGGAATTTGCAGCCAAAAGAGATAGTCAAGACAAGTGGCTACTTTATACTGCATTAAAAGGGCAATTAGATAAGCTTATGGAGGATAAATCTGTCTGTGGCTACTACTCATGATGGCCTTATGAAACATCCAGATCAAAGCAGGAGGTGACTGAATTGTTCAGGAACCACTGGAGCAAGAGGACTGTTTGCTGGAATATGTCCTAATTCTGGGCTTCTCAGAGACATCTGTTTGGATACAGTGGGAAACAGGATGTAGTGTTAGAGTTAGATGGAACTTTGATCTGATCTAGCAGGGTACTTCTAATGACCTTACTAGCTCATATGATATAGCCGTGCAACTAGAGCTGCACTGGAAGCAGTAAAACATTATATTTTTACATATTCACACTCTAAAGACTGGTTCCATGAGAGACCCATAGGATAGTCTCTTAAGAAGTCTGGGGTTTCAACCCTCTTCCAGCTTTCAAAATAGATGAATCACGAACACTTCTGCATTTGACTTACATCCTGGATTTTGCTGCTGATTGTATGGTTTAAGTAATCTATTTTTTTGCTTATAAGCAAAAGTAATCTTGTTTTTTGGCTTATAAGCATGTGATCCTAGCTTCAGGTTGACTCCGCCTGCCAAAGGCCCACCTTGAACTCTTCATACTCTGAATTTGTTGGTGTTTTCATCTTTGTAATATGTTCCTTTTTATAAGCAATATATAGTAGTACCATCCAAAATGCAGATTTGCTTGATTGAAAACGATTGTAGAAGAGACAGATTTCAGTAGGCTTTTCAGATGCTTTACATAGGTTTCTCGGTTTTATTGATGAGATTTTTATGACCTTTCTCCAGGTTATTATAAGCTAGGTTGCCGCCTGTCAGCTAATTATTTGTTTTGATTTTATCTCCACCTTTAAATTAGAAAATTTAATTAGCCATTTTGTTATGTATACAGTATGTTCCCTACTATGAATGAGTTCCGTCCTGGAAGCTCATTCATAAATTAATTTATTCATAAGTCCAACAAATGTGTATTGGACTTAGGAGCAAAATGAGAATACCCTGTGCGCACAGGGAACTCAGTGCAAGACTTGTGGGGAAACCTCCCCCCCAACCAATGAATTAGGAATCCCCTGTGTACATGAACCTTCTAATGGACTTTCACACTTAAAAACAAGCCTCCGGGACATAGAATCTGATTCAGAATCTGCTAATTGATTTGGTATTAAAGGAATTGATTAGATTTTCCAGGAACCTAACCCTAGTGTATTGGTTCTTGAGCATTTCAGTCCAGGACCCCCTTCTGACAATGACCAGTACACCCAGAGTTATGCCATCAACTTTGGAATTGATGTCATTAAAAAGGAAGTGATATATTGTAATGCATGTTCTCCTCCATTTCTATTCAGAAGTGAATCCCATTGTGTTCAATGCATCTAACTCCTGCAAAAGTATGTATTGCAGCCTGAGTGCCCCATCCTCTGCATGTCTACTAACCAAGTGCCAGATTCCAATATGGCATCACTCAGCTTTTCACAGCTCCCTAAAAGGAGTCGTGACCACCTAAGGGGGTCCTAACCCCCACTTTGAGAACCACTGCCCTAGTGGGTGAAAACTGACTGCATTTGTGAAAAGACATTTATACTAAGGGTTAAAGCAAATAAAAGTATTGTACTCTTAAAAAATAAGATTGTTCCTTTATCTTCACTGCCTTGTAAGAGGACTTTGTGACCCCTCTATAGGGAGCTTCCTCTGAGGGAGGTGGAGATGACCTAGAATAATAGTGTGTTATTTAGCATTGTTTTGTGTAGGGCTTGACTCCTCTGGAACAGATCTTCATTTTGAGAAGTAGTGCTGTATATGTTTCAAGGTTATATAGTATTAGAAATGTATATTTAGCTTCAGCAGTGCTGAGGAGTTGGCATTCTAGGCTTGTTTGTACAGTCATTTAATTTGGGATAGTAAAATCCTCTGGGCATTATCTCATTTGATTACATGCTCAATGAATTAATGAGGGGCTAAAATCAGAAATTAGTTTCTGGTTAAGAAAATTTCTTTCCTGTTGCCTGATGGGATGCATTTATGTACAGGTAATGTTTTGCTTAATGAAAAAGATGCATTCCCCTGTCTTTGCTCTTAAATCATTGGTACTCAAAGTGTGGGTTGGGACTTCCTTAGAGGGTTGTGACCTCAGGTCAGGGAGATCATGAAAGGTGGGAGCCATCATCATGGAATTTGGCAATGGACTTTCCTGATTGTAAGTATCATTGAACTCATTGGGATTTACTTTTGAGGAGATATGGAGGAGCTCTGACATCACAGTGATGTCATATCTTGGTAAGTTTGACATGGGTCCTGTACAGATTTTTAAGTTTGAATGGGGGTGTCAGGGTGTTGACAATTTAATGTCCTGTAACTGGTACTGGGTGCAAGAGTGAAGACAAACGTAGCACAGTAGTTTCTATCAACTGTATGAACTAAGAGCACATATCTACTCAAAAGTAAGTCCCATTGTGTTCAGTGGGTCTTACTCCATGGAAAGTGTTGATAGGATTTCAGCCTAATAGGATAATCCAAGACAGTCCAGGTCAGACACATCATAGTACAGCAACCAGAGCCAAGTCAGAGTTCATAAATCTTTGTCGGTAAGTCAGTCCAAACTCTCAAATATAGTGTCAAAGTTCAGCAGTCTAAATCACCTCACAGTACTTCACAGTATCACAGAGCTTCTCAGCTTGCCTCAGCTCACCACAGAGCTTCTCTCTCGCCTCAGCTTGTCTCAGATCTGTCTAATTGCTGCTTATATAGGTGACAGCAACCACTCAGCAGCCAATCAGAATATGACATACCTTTCTGTGATTAGACACTCAGGCAGAGACTTTACTCAGCTGGCCAATCAGTTTACAACTTAACCTTGAACCAGTAATTAGGTACTAAAACCTAATGGGGTACTGGACTGAAATGCCTGAGTGCCACTGTGTTAAGTGATGCAACTGTTAAATGGCATCACTGGTTTAAAGTCAATGGGATCTCTTCTTGTATCTTCTTGTTTATGACTGCCATGACCTCTGCAGGAGTCAAAATGGCCAATGCAGCCAAAAAGTGACAATTTTAAAAAAATACCTTGCTGAATCCTGGGGATGCTCTCCAGGGTTAACAAAGCCTCTCGGGCTTCACTGGGCCTTAAAATGCTTTTGTATTGTCCAAACCCTGGCCCTCATCAAGCCTCAGTGTGGCTTTCAGCAAGACCCCTCTATTGGGCCACGGACATGTCTTTCGTACAATCTTATATGTAAATTTATTCAAATTTGAAATGTAAATCATTTTTCTGGCCCCCAACACAGTGTCAGAGAGATTAAGTGTTCCTCCTGCCAAAAAATTTGGACACCCTGCTTTATAAGATGTAAAAATGTCACTTTTATCCTCTCTCCAGAAACTAGAAGTGATGCTTTTTTCAGCTGAATTTGCTGAAAAGGCTGAGGACAGATGTTCTACCAACGGTAAATGCTTTGGGCCCATTATAAATGGCATGCCAGAAGCACATGGATCTGTAAACGCTGTACTGTGACCAGAGAGCTGTTCCCTGCACATTGGTGGAGAAAGGATTGCGTGCCAACATAGGGTGGATGGCATTTTGGAAGAGGGTGGAACCTGGTGCAGGTGACTTATTTAGGGTTGCCATATGTCTGCAAAAACCGGGACTGTCTTGTTTTGGGGGGATTGCTTTCACATATTGGGAAGTTTGACAGGTGGTTCTGTCCTGATTTTGTGAAAGAGAATTATGGCAACCCAACAAATTATGCTGGATGGTTTCCCCTCTGGTAGTAGTGGACATATTTCCTTTGTCATCTTAGACTCACAGTAGCTAAAGATTTATAGAGGGGTGAAAGAAAATACCATACTTGAATCTAATGCGCCATCAAATCTAATGCACACCCCACACTTATAATCAAAATACTGTATCTACTCAATTCCAATTAACTTCAAATCTAATGTGCACCCTGATTTTGGAGACAGAATTTGGCTTGAAAAGGTGAGCGTTATATTTCAGTAAATACAGTATTTTCTCTTATCTCCCACAAGTTTCCTGATCTATGCCTTCCACTGTAGAATGCTCCACTGCCTGATTTGGCACAACTGCATACTATGCTTCGGAAATGTTAGAAAAAGGTTCTTCTTTTTGTCAAGATAATTTTTTTTTAAAGCAATGGTTGCATCGCGTTTTGAAAGCTCTTCCCCCTTATGAGATTGCATTTTCCTATCAATCCTTCTTCAGGGCCTGCTTTTTCTTTCAAGAACTTGTTTTTCCTTTTTTCCCAAGGAGAACACAATACACCTGCTTTCCTTTCATGTAACCAGCTGCCTCCCCCCAGTGACTTCCAGACCTTCCCGTACCATTCAGCAGAAAGCTTTCCCATTGCTCCTCTGAGAATTAGCTGTGCTTTGTGGCTCACTGCACAGTTGCATGTTTTGCTGGTGTGTTTGTGTGTATGTTTTTGAAAAGCTCAGACTCAGCTAAGAAAAACAAACAGATATCAGTAAAGCGAGTATGCAGTCACAATGCTATTTACATTGAAGAAGATAGTAAGGGAAAACAAATAATCCTAACCCCCCCCATGAAACACAATCATTAATTGTCCTTGATCATGAAGGACAGCATTGTCAATCAGTTGGGAATGCTCGCTGACTTTACTAAGCAGATATATATTGTTTGTAATTTTGAGAAGTTCCAGGTTGCTACTCTTTCCCTCCTGAAATGTAAAACTAAATAATCTTTAAATTCATCAGAATGACCGAGGTGCATTAAGTGTTGAAGCTTCTGTATTATTTTGTAGCTTAACAGCTGTACAAATTAAGTAGGAGTATTGTGGGGAGGCCAAAGCCGATAGTCAGTTTTTCTCAATCTACATTTTGTCTTCAGAGTAACTGAATATTCAAACTGGATCAGGTTGCCAGCTTTTTCTGATCCAGGTGGTTTTCTTTTATGATAGTTTTAGAAGTTTGAAAGTACCTGAATGAGATATGGAAAATATCCTATGGAAAATATGTATGTGTGCATGCATGAGTTACCAACATGGGCACTATCCAATAGACAGTTCATATCTATATCAATTACTCTGGGCAACTTTAACAAGGAGATTATATATATATATCCCTAAGGTGTAGGGTAATATATATCCCTAAGGTGTAGCTGACAGATCTGCAATGACATTTGATACCTGAATTTTGACCTTGAAAAGATGCACTGGTTTTAATGCTGAAAAAGTAGCTTCGTAATATTTAATATATTTATTTGATCTTTTGATGCCTATTCGGTACCCAGTCTAGGATGTGTTCAAAACTGATGCTATTGCTTATTTACCCTGTTTGCACCACTATGACATGTAAAGAAAATTCACTTTGTTCTATAGCAGCAGTAACTGGAAGATCTCATCTTCAGTGCTGCAATATATCCCGTAAATGTCCCAAAGGGCTTAACTCTGCATATAAAAGATTAACATCATCTGCATGGCTGCTTTCACTGTTGCTTTTTGTTTTGCTTTGTCACAAAACTGACTGTCAAAAGGATTTTTCTGGAACAGAGAAGAAATATTAGTAGCCAGCAAAAGGAAAGACCCCAAAGGATTTAAGTTATTCATTGTTTTAGTTAATATAACCTGCAATTATATGACTCTTGTGTAATTTGGGTTCAAGTTGACATTGAGAAACTAGACAGTTCACAGGATGGCTGCTTTTTTCCTTTATAAAAAGAAAATGTTTGTGGTGGAGATGGATGAATGCCTTCATGTTGAAAATAATGATGCTGAGAACTATTGTATATTAAGGATGCTCCTCCCAAAAGTACAGTGAACCTCTCGTTTTGGCAGGAGTTCTGTACTGGATTCTCCTGCAGACTTTAAAAAACCATGAATTGTGGTACATGGGGGGTTCAGTTTCTTTGCACCCCTTCACAGCTATGCCACTTCTGCCTTATTTGGGGAAAAGGGTGCAAAGGGACCCCGAAGGTAGCCAGGCAGGCAAGGAGGCACGGGATCATCCCAAAAGGGAGGAAACCCACACTTCTGCTTCTGATGATGATGATGAGGAGGAGGAAGAAGAGGTCCCTCATCAGAAGTGGTCCCTTATCAGAAACGGTGTGTGTGTGTGCAAAGGTCAGCCCTAGTCCAGGTGGAAAAAATCCTTGAAAGACTGGGGCTGTGAACGCTGAGCCGTGAATTAGCTGGGGTTCACTGAATTCTTCCCCACCCCCTGCTAAGTTAGGAAGAAACCCAGGAAATCCTTTCCTTTACTCACATAGGGAACAGAATGATATTAATAGGGAGTCATAATTATTTCAGAGGTTTGTGATAAAGTACTGCATTTAATCAAATCTAAAGTGCCATCAAATCTAATGCTCATCCCTATTTCTAAAAACCATAAAAAATTTATTGGCAGTTGAAATGTGCAGGTGGAAAGTAGGTACAAAATTAAATTTTACTGCATATAATAATTAGTTATATGATAATAATTTTACTGTATATAATAATTAGTTACAAGATAATAATAAAATGGCAACGGGTTCATGTTATGATTTTTACCAGTTGTCCTACTTTATACAACAGTGTGTTTATGTTACATTTCAGTTACAATATAGTAAACTGTTAAAGTATATACTGACCTATACATATAATCAAAATACCTCTATTTACTTGAATCCAATGCACCATATAAAACACACGTCGATTTTAGAGACTAAATTCGGCTGGAAAAGGTGAGCGTTATATTCGAATAAATAGGGTATTTTGAGTGCAGTTGTACGTTGTACAGCATCTGTGGATTCTTTTGGATTACAAAGGTGATCTACAAATTAACCATGATATTGAAGGCATTGGCTTGATTAAAGATCACTCAAAAAATCTATACCTACTCACTGAGCTGCAAATCCTTTCAGACTAAAGTAATAACCGCTAGTATAATTCTGCCCGTTGTTCATGTTTCTTTTGGTTAACAGCACATGTTTGAATGCCAGACTGAAATATGGAGCTTTTTCTTGCAATTAATTTTAAAGGTGGCTTATTTGCTCTATATCTGATTAGATAATTTTAAGCACTTAAAATCCTTACAAGTTTAGACTGATGATCTGAAGAAACTTTTAATTATTTACTGGGATGTGAATTTATGCCACACACCCACTGCTCGCCAGTGCTCACTGCGTGCCAGTGCTTGGTGCCTGTGGTGCTCAGCAGTACTCAATGCCTACCACCTGGTGGCCACTACACATTGCCATTGCCTGGTACTCGCTGGTGTCTGGTGCCCAGCAATGCCCACCAGTGCCAAGCCATGACTGCCAGTGTCAAGCCATGCCTGCTGACATCCTTATCCTTGATCTACCTTCCCAGATCTGCTCTGACTTGTGCCAACAAAATTACTGCAGCAGGTCCAATAAACCCAGTGGGGGGGGGGGGCTAATATTTACCCCTTAGCAAGAGAATAATCATTACCTTACTTCAAGGAGGTCTTATTGGCTTGAAATTTCCCATGTGGCTGCTTTGGTGTTTGTGGAATAGAACTGGTTTCAATTTCCCAAGCTTTGTCATGGGTTAGCTTGAAATGCCAGGTTCCTTCTGCATTCTTATACTTAAATGCCATCTTTTCTATCATTTCACTTTACATTCTTTCCTACTTAGATTGGGCTTGCGTGCCTTCTCTCTCTAGCTAGCATGTCACTGTTATAACTAGATAAGGATCACTCCCCCCCCCCCCTTCTCTCTCCTGCTCAGTCTTTGCAGCACTTAGAAGCCTTCTGGAATGTAAAATGCCAGGTAGTAAGAACTCTGAATTTTGAAAAGCTTGTAAATGTGGAAAAAGTGTTTTGTCAAATTTTTATTTTTTGTAGAGTTCTGGGGCATTAGGCAAAGGAATTTTCTGATAAAAGATGTTTTCCAGTTCAACCCCAAATGACTGGAATATAGGTTTATTTATTTGAAAGATTTATATCTTGCCTTTCCTACGCTAAAGCAAATGCCCCAGTTCGGCTTACAAACTCAGGATAGGTTCTTGCATCACAGAAGGAATACACTCCCAAATTTCATGATTCTTGGTCCAGGGGCTGAGGCTGGGTGTTGTTCAGTCAATCTCCAATGTTAACCATAGGGACAAAAACACACTGACCCCTTTTCACCCCCTTAGGTTTAGAACAGCGTTTCTCAAAGTGGGGGTCGGGACCCCTTTGGGAGTCTCCTAGAGCTTTCCTGGGGGTCGCCTAAAGACCTCTGGTGCAGGGGGCCAGGTCAGGCTTGCCAGACCTCCAGCTGTAGCTGCGCATGCACTGGGGCTGACTGACAGCCTTGGGGCATAATCCTATGCATGCCTACTCTGAAATAAATCCCATTATAGTCAGGGGGCGTTTACTCCCATGTAAATGTGGATAGGATTGCAGCCTCAGGGCCCAATCCTATGCATGCCTACTCTGAAATAAATCCCATTGTGTTCAATGTGTGCATAGAACACACATTTCATTTGTAACCATGAAAATACATCCTGTGTATCAGATATTTACATTATGATTCATGACAGTAGCAAAATTACAGTTATAAAGTAGCAACGAAAATAATTTTATGGTTGGGGGTCCCCACAACATCAGGAACTTATAAAGGGATCACGGCGTTAGGAAGATTGAGAATTTCTAAAGATTGAGAAGGTTTAGAATTTCTAAAAATGGGTTCTTCGTGGGTGCTTATGTCACTGAAGGAATATCCCCCCCCCCCAATTTTATGCTGCTAGGTTCGGCGATTCTGGCTGGGCATTGATGAGTTATCATTTCTTCAATGTTAAGTATAGGGACAAAAACACATCATACCCTTTCCACCCCTTTTTGGTTTGAATTTCTCAAAATCAGTTTTTGGTGGGTGCCTACATCACAGAAGGAAAACTCTTCCCAAATTGCATACTTCTAGGTCTGGCGGTTTCTGCTGGGCATTGATGAGTCAGCCAATCAGTCAGTGTCTCTTCAATTTTATATGTGTAGATCAGTGATGGGATTCAGAGAAATTACCAACTAGTTCTATGCCCATCTGGCAGCCACTTTTAAATGGCTATTTTTTAACTTTATATGTCCTATCTCTCGTTAACAACGGGTTCTATAGAGTAGGTGCGAACCTGATGGAGCCCACCACTTATGTAGATGAATTCAAATAGGTTCATAAACACTTTCTAACATGGTGTAGGGGAGGCTTGATCTTCCAACCAGTCCATAAACATTTTAACACACACAGAGGAGGTGAGTACAGCCTCTTTGCTCTCCTTCTATCTTTGGTTGGACTCTGCAATTTGGATGATAATAATAGTAGCAATAAGTAGATCTGTGCTTACCTACTGTTCTACAAATTTTAAATAAATTCTAATTAAATGCTTGACAAGTTTTCTTACTGAATTATAGTTTTATATCATTTGATTAAAGTTGGAAAATAAATCCTTTTCAAATATTAAAAACAGCATGTGGATATTTGTTTTATTTCTGCTTGAAGGGAAGAGGTTTGGTTTGAAGATATTAGTGCTTGTTTTTCTTTTAAGGAGGAAACCTTGTTGGTGAGGTTGGGTTGGATGGGGAAGGAGAGTTGGTAAAGTTTGCTTTTCAGCCTGTTTACTGCCATATTTACTTGAATATAATGCACCATCGAATATAATGTGCACCCTATACTTATAATCAAAATACTACATTTACTCAATTCTAATTAACATTGAATATAACGCGCATCCTGATTTTGGAGGCTGAATTCAGCTGAAATAAGTGAGCGTTATATTTGAGTAAATACAGTATTTCAGGTGCATTTTGTCAGTCCTTATTCCAATGCAAAGGTTGGAAAACCTTGTCCCAAAGATCATTCATGGCCCTCAGGGACACCCCATTCAGCCAGCAGGGAGCCCCAGTCTTCAATGAGCCTCTGGCCTGTTGGAGACTGTTGGAGATGACCTGTGGGTATTATTTTACTCCCCCATCGCCTCTGAACAGCTTACACATCTGTGTACAACTTACGTGAAGGCTTGGTCAGTATGTTTTCACTGTGTAAGAGGTATGTGGCAAACAGTACGTAGTTTTCATGTGTATTATAAATATGCTCTATAAATTTCATTCATATGTATTATGTCTCCAAGATATTCATTTATATAAATTTCTGCTATTTTATTCACATTCAAAATGTAAACTAATTATTTTTTCTTGGGGTGTCCTACAGTTTTGTAGAAATTTTGGCTTGGGGCAGGTAGGAATTTCGGCCTTGGGGTAAGAATTCTGGTCTTGGGGTTCAGGGATTTTGTGTTTGGCATCTGGTTACCCTGGATGGGCCATAGAATTGGAGGCTGCACCAAGTAGAGAATTTTCAAGCTGTGAATACTGTGCACTGCAGAGCAACTTTCTAATCAAAGCCAAATCCCTTGCAATCCCCCTCCGTTTGTTCTGTGAGATTGTACAGATAGAAATATAGTTAGAGGTCTTGGGCATAATCATTTGCATGTCTGGTGCTTCTTCCCTTCCTTATGGTATATACTGCAAACTGCATTTCTACCCAGTATCATTAATGCAGCTCACGGCACCCAGACAGTGAAGACTTCAGTGTTTATTAGGGGATATATAATCATTTGAGCCTGACTAAGCTTCAAAACCCTAATGTGGCTGTTTGGCCAACAGAAATGAGATGTAAATTTCTGCTGAATAGCCAGTGATTACAGGAAAAAATGATTAATGAAAGATTTGAAATTGATTTATGGGTGCAGTTGTCAAGGCCTTAGCCATGATTGCAATATTATCCGTATGGAAAAGCTCTGGCAAAATTAGACAAGGTGAGGGGTGAAATAGCACTTTCTCTTTAATGTCTGCTACATTTCTTGTGTACCTCACTATTGTCGGGTCTTCTGTGTCTGATAGCCAAGATTGTTTCATCTTGTGTGCTGAAGATTACCATATATATAGAGGTCTGCATTTTCTTATGTAATGAAAGAGTGGAAGATTGTGGTAATGGTTTTTTCTTAACATGAATGCTAAATTTTTTTCCCTTGTCCAAGTAATATAAGAAATCTACTGACAATTAGTGAATGGTATTTTGCAGGAACAACTGGTGGATATTTGTACTCATATTTGTATACTAGCGAAAAGCATACCTGCGTTGCGGGAGTAAAATTCCCCCATATGCCATCCCCCCATATGCGTCAACCCCCCATGTGCAACTTCCCCACATGCGCAACTTCCGCCATGCGCATCAACCCCCATGCGCATCAACCCCCATGCGCATCAACCCCCATGCGCATCAACCCCCATGCGCATCAACCCCCATGCGCATCAACCCTCCATGCGCAACTTTCCCCCATGTACATCAACTCTCATGCTCAACTTCCCCCATGCTCAACTTCCCCAGTGCGCATCAAGCCCCTGTACGCAACTTGCCCCCCGTGCATCAACCCCCATGCGCAACTTCCCCCATGCACACCAACCCCCCCCATGCGCAACATCCTCCACAGTGCAACCTAACAACATCCTAACAACATCCCCTAACAACATCCCCCCAGTGCACCAGGAACAGAGCACCAAATTGGCTGGATGTTGGTCAGTCTCCCATGTTAAGTGTAGGACAGAAACACGTTGACCCCTTTTCAGCCCCTTAAGGGTTAAATTTCTCCACATGGGTTCTTGGTGGGTGTTCAGGTGACAGAAGGAACTCCCTCCCAGAATTTCATGCTTCTAGGTCCGGGGAGGAATGTTGATGAGTCATCAATTCTCCAATGCAAAGTATAGGGAGGAAAATGCGTTGTGCCCCTTTTCACCCCCTTCCGGTTGGAATTTCTTTTGGAATACTGTTGTTAGTGCACCCCTCCATCACGGAAGGAACACCCACCCCAAATTTCATGCTTCTAGGCCCAGCAGTTTTGGGAGGGTGGTGATGAGTGAGTGAGTGAGTCAGTGAATTTTCTCTTTATATATATATAAGTGCAGAAGCGCTTTACATCACTTTTGCAACACCCTCAGGCCAGCAGGGGATTTGTGCTGGGACTTATGCCAGTCTAATAGGGTGTTAGGATTGCAACCTGAGTAATTGTATATATATCTACTGAGAGTAAGTCTCACTGTGTAGGATTGTGTGCAGGGATGTTGAACTCATTTTGTACAGGAGGCCAGTTAGCATTAATGGTGTTTCTTGAGGGCCAGAGTCCAAACTTAAGCCATAATAAGGTCTACTCAGCCATATTAAGCCATAATAAGGTCTACTCAGGTCATAATGTAGGTCTACTCAGAAGCAAGTCCTATTATAGTCAATGGACCTTACTCCCAGAAAAGTGTGGAGGAGAAGCTCTCAGGGGGCACATAAAATGGCAAGATGAGCCAGATTCAGCCCATGGGCCTTAAGTTTGACATCTGTGGTGTATGGGATTGCAGCCTGAAAGCCCCGTCCTATACTCCAAATATGTTAGTGTGTCTCCAAGTACGCTGTTGTATTAACAGCTCTGCCAGCATTGAAATCCACCTGTTGACAGATAGAAAAGTCCTGCTCCAATGAAGCTTGGAAGCTGGCACCACATTGCCAATGGAGATACCAAAACGGGGAAGAGATGGGGGAGATAAGATGGGAAGGATGTTGGCAGAATGCAAACGGGGTGATGTACACCATCCCTCAGTGTTCCTAAGATAGCAGCCATGTCTGTGATGCTGGAAAGAAACTGGCAGGTATGGGAAGGAGTGACTCTATTTTTAGGCATGTTGGATATGTTAAAAAAAGCAAAATTAAGTGTAAAAAATTAAAAGCAATATATTCCGAACTGTCATCCTTTTGCTTCTCACTGCTATACCTGGTTTTGTCCCAACTTGTGTCTCTGCATTGTTACTGTAAAGAATCCAGTACTATCATTATGGAACAATTTAGAGAACCAGCATAGGTCACTGCTGTGCTCTTGAAGAGGTCCTTATGCTTGAAAGTGTCTCTTACAACACAGGGCCATTTCTTTGGCTGTTCCTGAAAGTGCTTCTCCAACCCCCACCATTGCACTGTAGATTTTATGTCCCTCATTGTAACAAAGTCTGAGTATATTGTATATAATTGAACTTCCCATTTTCATCCCTTATGATTCATATCTTTCCCATTTCCCTTTACTCCTTTCACTTTTATGCGAAACTTCTGCTGAGATTTCACACCACAGTGATTTTCAACTTTTTAAAAATCTCATGGCAGTCAAGGCTAGAAAATGCTGAATGCACACTGTAATGGTATGGCGGGGGGGGGGGGCTCATATCCCTCAACAGCCATACTATCAAATGATCTTCTCTCAGTTTCCGATGGCACATGTGGACTTTCCACAGCACACTATTGTGCCACGGTACACTGGTTGAAAATGGCTGTTTTATACTGTAAGCTCCTTTGGACATGGATCTCTCATTCCGTGCTATGTCTCACTGTATATGCAATTAGTTATTAATAACAACATATTATTAATGAATAGAATGGTCGCCTGAAGTTTATTAACCGCCCACTCCTCTTTGAATACTGTTCAGGGCTTTGTTGTTTCCTGTTTTTGATGGCCTCATCTGGATTACGGTGCTGATATTTCTGATCACAGGAATAATTGCTAGATTATGGGGAAAAATTCATTTGATATTTGCTGAATTACCCCCAAATCCAGAGCAACTACAGGAGCACGTAAGAGACTTTACATGCACCCGTAGATACTGCACCACCTAGTGAAAATCTATGGGAAATTCATATTGGAATCCAGAGTAAGTTGTTCTTACACGGGAGCAAGGACTCCCTGTAGTTACTCTGGATTTTACTCCTAAGGGATTAGGAGAAGGCTTCCAGAGCATTAACAAATAGGAAGTCAGACTCTTATTATGGCTTAACCATAACTGTGGAAACATTAAAGTTGTGATGTCAGGCTTTCTTTTAACAGAAGAAAGAGAGAATGCAGCAAATGGGGCACAATGGAAATCATTGTATTAAATGAGGATCTTGAAAGAATTTAAGGCTGCCTCAGACTGTTAGATAATTAAACATTCAACATTAACAATTTGCCAGTTAAACAGTTATTTAATTGATTCTATTTAAGTAGTTTCACTTAACATCAAAAACTCAGTATTAGGTGCCTTTTGACATTTTGAATATAATGTACGAACGTTTTACACATTAATGATCAGAAATACGTATTCATTGTTGGGAAGAAAGACCAATTAAAAAAAATCCCCATCCATAATCATGCACCAGTTTCAGAGTGGCCTTTCTCAAGCATTCCTTTTACTTGTTGCCTCTCTCAAAAGAACTGACACCATTGGTTAACACCATTTGTAGCTCTAATATTTTTGTCCCCCTACAATTCATTTTCTGTCATATCTCTTGAAGTGGTCTACCAATAAATTAGCCTTCTATAAGATATCCATATTTATAGGACCGATGTATTTGCCCTACTAACCAGTAAAACTTTTTATGGTACTTAATCAGTCTTATGGGATTGGAAAAATTGGCAAATTACAGGTCCAGCAAACAAACAATAGATCCACCAGACCTCCATATTTCCTTCTCTTCCCAAGTTAAGCATGATAATGACACTAGATTCTGAAAGGCTTTGTTTATGGCCAGTAAGTTTGGACACATATCCCTGACTTTTTCTTCCATAGTTTTGACCCACCCTTGTGTCTTTCTCAGAAGGCCATTTCTTCAACTGGTTCTTTGAGGCCCCTCTCAGGACCATTCCCAGAGAGCTCTAGTGCAAGTGATCCCAACTTACCTGGGTCACAATGCATCCTGCAGTCTTCCAGGCTCAACTGGGTACTGCCATTCTGGCTGTCAGAAAAGCTCATGAGATTCAAGATGGCAGTGCCCAGTGGAACTGTTACAAGGAGCCACTGGAGTCATCCTCTGCCCTGTGAGTATGCTGTGATTTCTTAAGGCAGTGGTTCCCAATGTTGTTTTTTTCCACTCATGGACTCCTTGGTAGCCCATTTCTATAAATTGCACCTGTCATATTATCAGATTTAAATAATTAATATACAGGTGGAGTCTTTGCATCCAGGAGGGTTCCATTCCCAGAACCTCAGTGGATGCCTATTTTCATGTTAAACAAAAGCAATTAATAAAGCAATTAATAAATTAATAATCAATAAATCAATTAACTGTCACTTGGCCTTTCATCAGGTGCCATGAATGCTGTTCGGGCCACTGCATGAAAGAGTCTGACTCTTTAGGAAAATGGTGCTTTATATTCTTTTTCAGCAGGAATTTAGTGTGGTTTGAACAACTATCTTGGGTAGCCTTTGTACTGGAAATTTGGGATTACATTTCAAACCCTTTAAGTTCAGCTAATATTTTCATATTTTAGATGGGGGGGGGGCAGAGTGACTATTAGTGAGTTCAATGTCTTTGATAACATTTGAACTGGGGATTTCCCATATTTGTTTGATCAATTGATTTATAAAACGGCTAACTCATCTGACATCATAAACTGACCATAAGGCAGCTAAAGAAATTAAAGAACAATAAATTAGAGTGATACAATTTAAGCAACAAGATAAACCAGAGATAAAACACATTAATAGATCCTATACCATGATAAGCCCAAGAGACTGAAAAAAAACTTGGCCTGATGCCTGGAGCTGGTGCTGTTGAAACTGCTCGAAGGAAAATTCCCTAACTTGAATATCATCAGCTCTGTAGTGAACTAGTTTCCTCTTTCTTTTGAATGAATTTGCTTGCAATTTCTGCACCATTTTAGAAAACATATAAGGGATTTGTGGTTCGCTTTTGCTTCAATACACCATGCAATGGAACATAATAGGTACTTTTAAAAGGCATTTCTTTCACTGTCATCCATTTTGCCACCCTCTTGTCTTTCAAGTGTACAGTGTAGAGCCATTTCAGGTCTCTGGACAAATCCCCCTTTTTTTTAACCCGTGAAGAATATTCCATTTATCTGCATGCTCTCCAACATTTTGGGAGAGAGAAAAAACAGAACACAAAACATGATGCCAGGAAAATGGCAAATTTGCTAATGTAATGTAACTTGTTTGCTCTAGTGCAGACAAACAGAATTTGAAGGATAAGCTGAAATACGAGATTGCAGTCTCAAAATAGTACTTTAAGCTGGTTGCTTGCTTTGGACCTGGAACTTTGACTTTGGAGTCAGGCGGTCTGCAAACTCATGTGCCCAGCCTCCAAATCAAGTAGCACACATTCTGTACTTGAAAATATATATTTTGTTTATGTTACCCCCATCCATTTGCCTAAAAGGGTTTGATGTACTGGAGGTACGCAAAGAGAAAGAACTAAAAGAAAGAAAGAAATATCAGAATTTCAGTGCAACCCTAAGCATGTCTACTGTATTCAGTGGGACCTACTTCCAGGAAAGCATGTTTTGGATTGCAGCCTTTTTAGGATTCTAGCCTTTCTGTTGTTGTCTTTGTGAGGTGTTGGTGGTAAAGGTTGGAAACAGTGCTGCTATAAAATGTATGAGAGTGGCTGTGGAGGTAAGTGAATCTTGAGAGAAGTTTGAATATCTGTCAGGGTCTGATCCACATCTATGGGTGTTGCTAGGCAGGTGTAGGGGTGTTGCCTGCCCCAGGTGATGCGCACTGAAGGGCTACAGCATCCCAAAATTGGAACTTTGCTACAGTACCCCTATTGTTTCATATGTTGTTAGATATGTACTAAAGAGCAGAATCCTATGCAAAAATCAGTTTTGAAATATCTCCTTCATAACAAAAGTTATTTAAAAAATCAAAAATATGCATTGAGCTCTATGGGAAAGTAAAAGTATCCATATCGTGGCTTTACTTGCGAGTAGGCGAAAGTACCATGGTCTGCCAGAAAATGCAGGCTGAGAAGAATCCAAGGACACTAGAATGGACCTGATCCAATGAACACAATCCCAGAAATCACTTCACAAGGAAGCCCTCCTCCAAGTTTCCACATGCATTGGACCCCACTGAAGGTGGGGATTTATTTGTTTGTTTGTTTGTTTATTTATTTATTTAAATTTGCTTGGTGATGATTTCTAACCATGGCATCACTTCTGTTGGGTCCAGGATAGGTTGACTCTCTGAAAAATGGATCCCAAGCTGAAGTTTGAAAATCCCAGCAAAAAGGTTTTAGAAAAGTAGCACCCTAGAGATGGCTAAAAATGGCTAAAAAATCATAGTTTTTAGGAATAATACCATCATGTTATATACCATTGCTTGCATAATTTATATCAGAATGCAAGGAATTAAACCACTTTGATATATCTTCATTCTATAGAAAAAAGTATGGCAAAAAACAAGTGGAAGTGGGGAACTGGCACATATCCATGCCCACCACCCAGGTTGTTGCCCCCCGCCCAAGCCTGGTGTGATGAGCTGGCCTCCTGCACCAGGTGATGCAAACTCTAGTGACACCACTGCTGCCATTGCCAGCCCATTGCTGATACTATCATCTCTCCATCTTTTCAGCACTGACGCTGGCTCAGCATCCATCTGCACTGAGCCATCACCAGCCAGATGCTCATTGCACACTGCAAGAGGTTTATCCATTGCTCTGGGTGGTGGAGGGGTGAGTGGTGGGTGGGAGAGCATGTGGTGAGGAAGAGTGGGGGAATGTTGGGCAGGGGACGGAGGAGGGGTTGGATGCAGTCACCTTTTGGTGTTTGTGTTCTCCTCTAGCTATCAGGCAGCTCAGGATAGGGGTGTCCTTTAAATAGTAGAGTCTGTCCCTTGATGATATTTGTCATGCAGTTGACATTCATTTGTAAATGAACAAATTCTGTTTGGCAGTGTAATCAGGTCTTAAGATTAAGAACAAAATCTCTGGATCAGGCCAGAGAACCAGCTATTCCAGCCCATCATTTCCCTCAGTGATCACTCAGCTGTCTCTTGGAAGCTCACAAGCAGGACAGAAAAGTATACCTCCCACTGAGGAAGGAGTCTTTTTGTTTCTTCCAAGGGGGTTTCTTTTGAGGGGGTACTCACTGGTACTGAGTACCAGCACCTCTGTGGTGAGTACCAGCCCCCATCACGCCTATAATTACAAATAACATCTTTATGGTGAGTACCCCCACCATTCTTTGTAGAAAAAAGCACTGCTCAGAGTTAATGGGCCTTCACGGAAAAAGTCCTGAATATGTGCTCATAGTTTAAGGAGCAGTCACCTATTATAGCTCTCTCCACCTCTAGTAGTAGGTTATAAAATAGGAACTAGTTCCTCAGCCTTACTGAAAGTACCTATACTACTCCATGAGTGTTTGCTTTGAAAGCAATTCTTCACATGTGTTTTTTTTTAAATTAGCACTTGAACCTGAATATGGTCTGTCACATGCTGTGCATCTGGTATTTTTAGTAGTATGTGTGGTATCTTTTTTTTGTACTGTGCATTTATATCCAAAGTGAGCAGTGTGCTTTCATAGTGAATATATAAGCTTTGCTGTTAGCTCAGTGGCTGTTAGCCTTTAAGCAAATTCAGAAATAGGTCTTCTATAAATGTTTTAGCACCATTCAGTTGAATTGCATGTACGTTTTCCTTTTTTAAGGCAGTTGGGTGCTTGGAAGAAACATTTAGAAGAAAATTTTAATATATATTTTTGGATTAAATATATACATCTGAGTTATATTATCTCACAATCATGTTCTGTTGAGATAAATTGAAATATGGGTGACCCCCCCATCTCTGTAGAGAATATGTTAACCATGGATACCCCAAACCACAAAGCTAGCCCAATCCAGTACTTACTATGGCACTATCCTTAGCACAGTGGTACCTGGGCATTTCAGCCCAGGACCCCCTTTCAAAATTAAAAAAATCCCTAAGGGACCCCCTGTCAAACTTTTTGCAACCCCCACTGAAATGAAGTTGCACCCCCCTCAAGGATCTCAAGGAGGTCTTGTCTCCCACTTTGACAACTACAGTGATAGAGAAATGCTAGAGGAGGCAACAGTGAAAATGCCAGTAAGGACGTGGATAGCAGAGGAAGCAGAAAAACACTAAGAAGGTTTTGGCTGGCTGCTTCTGGAAGTGGGAGACTGGGCTTAGATGAACTCTTGATTTGATCTAATTTTTTACTATTTTTCATAGTTCATGGCTTTCATTTCTGGTTTCAAACTTCTTTAAAGTTCCTATAATTAAGATAAATTAAAGACAACAAACTTGGTAGTAAAAGTCCCAGAAGAGCAGCAAATAGCTGTGTTGGAAATCAATCAATCTGTCTGTCTGTCTGTCTGTCTGTCTGTCTGTCTACCTACCTACTTACTGTTTTTCGACTAAAAGGTTCACAAAGTGGTTTACGAAGAAATTGGAAAAATAATAATAGCTAATGGGTGCCTGTCCCAAAAGGGCTCACAATCTAAAATGCAAAAAAGAACACCAGCAGAAGCAACTAGAACAGACATTGCTGGGGTGTGTAGGGCCAGTTACTTTCCCCCTGCTACATAAAAGAGGAACACCCACTTGAAAGAGTGCCTCTTGCTCAGTTAGCAGGGGTCTTGATAATTATGTCTTGATTATGTCTTGATAATCTAAGGCTGCAATCCTAACCATGTCTACTCAGAAGTAAGCCCCAATGTGCTCAATGGTTCTTACACCCAGGAAAGTGTGTTTAGGATTGCAGCCTATGGAGGATAAGAGGTTATGGGCACAATCCAGAGTAACTACGGGAAGTCCTTGCTCCGGAGTAAAATTTACTCCGGATTTCAAAATAAATTTCCTATAGGTTTTCACTAGGTGGTGCATTAACTACAGGTGCACGTAACGTCTCTTACGTGCTCATGCAGTTACTCTGGATTGCAGCCTATGTGTCTACTCTGATAGGAATCAAGATAGGATGCTTGGATTAGACCTTGATTACATCCCTTGTGGGTTTGGAAAGATAAACAGCCTTCACTCATTAGCACCTTCTTTCATCATCTTCTCCTCTTTTTCCTTGGTAATTCTTTCAGAAGGTAAGCCAGATGGCAATAAATTTCGCATCTCTGCTGTAAATCTGCAAACTTCTACTTGAAACTGCTGGCTTTTTTTGTTTCCTAGTTGTACAATAGACTAGAATAGAGCCCCTTTGTACTTATTGGGTTTCTCTTTTTTTAGTTTCTTAAGATTTCATTACCTTATGATGGATCAATCCCAACGACCATCTAACCCAACGTTCTGTTTTCAATAAGGAAGTTTACAGAAGTGCATTACGTACATCTGAATATGGTGGAGCCATTGAGCTATCATGGCAAATAGCTATCCTCTTCCTCTTTCTCCTGTCAGTGTTTCCTCCCACCTGACAACTTCTGCTGTCTTTGGAAGAACAAAAATACTCTTGTGAGGAAAGGAGGTTGGTACTGTAGAAAACTTGCTTCCTTGCTGGCAAACAAGAGGCACATGCTGTAGGTATCATTCCCTGAATCTGAATTTTGCCAAGAGCCTGCCCTTTTATCCTCCTTATGAATTTTCTAAACACATTCTGAAACAAAAATAACTGCGTTTTTTATAAGGAGTGATATTGGATCCCCATAAGGGAAGTACAGGTATCCCCTGCTTTCTGATAATTGTTTTCTGATGTTCTACTCTTTCAACACCTTTGAATTATACCCAGAACTGATTTTCAATGCATGTTCCTCTCTTCCAACCTCTCAGCTGCTCCAAAGGCCAAAAGTGCCCTCTAAAATGTTGTAGCTCCTGGTCTAATTCCATTCCTGAAGAACTTAATGAGAATCAATTTACAGAAATCTTTGTGTGGCAGCTGGAATTTGCAAGATAAATGGGGTATTTGGAATTTGCTAGCTAAAAAGCATTGGAAGAAACATTTATAAACTAAAAAAGATTGAGTTCCACTTTTCAAGGGTTTCCATTTTTGGACAGTGCTCCAATCCCTTACCTGTCTAATAAGTGGGGGCTGCCTATACTGGGAATAGGAGAAGAAGCAAGCACTAAGGCAATTGAGATAGGAGAAAAGAAAAAGAAGTCTTGTTAGTAATGTTTCATCCTAGGTTGTTAACTGTTCATCAGTATGACAAACTATTCCATTTACTCTTCTATTCAAATAACCTGAAACAATACAATAAAATGGTGATGGTCAGGGAGTCTATGGTGGTGTTTTCCTGAATGCTCTGTACAAATTCTATTCTGAATCTTTTCTCCCAAATTTTTTAGCAAATGAAACTTAGTGCACAATGCAGAGTAACTTCAGGAGCTAAGAGACATTTATGTTGATGTAGTTACAGCGCCACCTAGTGGAAACCAATGGGCAATTCAGAGAGCAATGCAGAGTAAATTTTTCTTACGTTGACATAAGGGCTCCTGTAGTTACTCTGGATTGTACAGTTAGCCACTTGTCTCCTCTCCAAGCAAACTGCAAATATTAATTATATACATTCTTTTAATTTCACTTTTGGCATCACTAATTGGAAATCCCTTGTTCATTTTTTGCCTCTGCCATGCACTCACTTGGTGGCATTAGGTAAAGCCACATTTTTCTCAAAGCCACTTCTTCCTCCCATGTGCAGTGTGGGGATAATTTATACTGGACTAAATTCCTTGGTGGGATTAATACACAATATAATATTAACTAGTTATTAATTAGTCACCCCTACCTTGCATTTCTGTTACTGCTGCAGTTACCTAAAACTGTAGATAGCAGTAAATCTTTACTTATTGTTCCTCTGTGCAAGCCCTCCAACCTGCTTCCTCTTCATGCCTGGTTTTTGGCACTTACAATTTTGCCCACATTCTTGGGAATAAGCTGCATTAGGCATAGTGAGACTTACAGACAGTCCCACGTATCTAATGGTTGAAAAGTGGAATCCGGTCTTTTTTAGTTTACAAAAGTTGCTTCTGATACTTTCTTAGCTTGTAAATTGCATATGCCCTTATTATCTTGCAAATTCCTGCTGTCACAAAGAATTCTGCAAATGAATTCTCATTGTTCCCATTTTGGGAAGCTAGACAAGATACTAAAGGAACCATGTGTGCATGCCAAAACAGTCTGTATCACCATGTCATAAGCAAATCAACATGGGGGAGTGCAATTTTTGCCTTTGAAATAGCAAAGAGAGGTTGAAAGAGCAGAACATGCATTGAATGAATCAGTTTTTGGTATAGCTGAAAGGTGGTGAGAGAACGGATCATCAGAAAACAAACCTTCAGAAAATGGGTGATGCCTGTACTTCCAAATAAACCTGCATAGGATTGTGGGGTAAGTTCACTATCGGAACATCTTACGGAGAGCTGATTTCTTTCAATCAGGAGTGATATCATCACAACTATTTGTCTTATGGAAGGACCTGACTGCTTTTAGCAGGACCAAAGCTGCTGCCAGAAGCATCCAGGTATTGCTGGGAAGGAGCAGTATGAGTAAGTGGGCAGATGGCAGCCTCAGAAGGCTGGAGGCAGACTCCCCTCATGTGGCTGTAACAATTGTGAGAACTGCAAGGCTTGACCTTTGTGAACTGGGCCGCTGTAATCAGAAACCAGTTCTTTCTGGGGCTGTTACAACTGTGAGAACTGCAAGGCTTGATCTGTGTGAACTGGGCCGCTGTAGTCAGAAACCAGTTCTTTCTATTACTTTATCCAATGCATGTTTCAAACAGATTATCATAGTGAACAGATACATTTTGGGAGCAGGTAAAAGTGCCTGGAAGAAATTATTGTAGATGAAATGGAAGAAGCCCAGAAGAATTATTTGCCACAATAAGATAAGCAAACAAAATTGAAAACATGAGTCTTTCTAGATGTTGCAACATAGCTTGTTGGAAAACATGACTTTTTAAAGTAATGTATAACAGATGCAGCTTGCTTTGTGAACAAGGCATTTGAGTTTCCTCCTGAGTGCACAGGGAATGTCATAATGGAATATGTAATGTCTTCAGTGGCTTTCATTGGAGTGATCTGGCTTTTTTTGCTTCCTTGAGCTCGATACTCCAAGAAGAAAGAAAACAAAAAAAGTGTAGAGTCATGGGTGCAAGAAATGCAAGTTCCTAGTTGCTGCAGATTACTTAAATATGATCTGGCAACTGGCCTGGAGGTTGCTTGGGAAAAAAAGATTTATCTGCTTCCATATATTCTGCAGTATGTAAGTCTTCATCTCAATCGTTAATTTCATAAATCTCTGCACTGGGGATCCTTAGGGAATAGTATTGGAGCCTCCTTGAATGGTATGTCTCAACTCTGGAACATGTGTTGTAGTTAACATGCAAGGTATAATGTTTGAGTGCACGTGCAAGAGTAAAGGAGGGGACTTTATTCACTAATATGAACAGGGTCCCTTCTCATGAATTGTGTAGCTAGGTCAGTATATTGCAATGTGCAAGTTCTGATCCATTGCTGGCCCATCTCTAAGGCAGTCAGAAAATTGAAGGCAGTCAGAAACTTGTCTTTGCACCTAATTTTTCTCTTACTCTTTAGATTAGAAAAGAAATCAGAGAATGGATAGTGGTGGTTTAGTGTTAGAGATGCTCTTGTACACCTTGCTCCTCCTCTCCACACTTCCTTTTCTGCCTCCCCCTTTTCCAGTCTAAGCAGAGATAGGGGAAGAGGCAGGTGCATCACCAGGTAAGGGGGTAGCATTTGTTATGCTCTCAGGTGCTGGGAGGTCTTGGGCAGCCCTGTTAGGGTTGTATATGTTTGCACAAAGATGTTCATAAAGCTCTTTTTTCTCTCACTCTCCCCACCCTACACTGTTTAGTGGGAAGAAATTGGTGAGGTGGATGAAAACTATGCACCAATCCATACATATCAAGTCTGCAGAGTGATGGAACAGAGTCAGAACAACTGGCTTCTAACAAGCTGGATCTCCAACAGAGGGGCATGTCGGATCTTCATTGAGCTGAAATTCACCCTGAGGGACTGCAACAGTCTTCCTGGAGGTCTCGGGACTTGCAAAGAGACTTTTAACATGTACTATTTTGAGTCGGACAATGAAGATGAGAGGAATGTGAGAGAAAACCAGTACATCAAGATTGATACTATTGCGGCAGATGAAAGTTTCACTGAGTTAGATCTTGGTGATAGAGTCATGAAGCTGAACACAGAGGTGAGAGATGTTGGGCCTCTGACCAAAAAGGGATTTTATCTTGCATTCCAGGATGTGGGCGCCTGCATTGCACTGGTGTCTGTGCGAGTGTATTACAAGAAGTGTCCTGTGGTTGTTCGGAACCTGGCTGTCTTTCCTGACACCATCACTGGAGCAGATTCTTCACAGCTGTTGGAAGTTTTGGGCTTATGCGTGAATCACTCAGTGACAGATGAGCCCCCAAGGATGCATTGCAGTGCTGAAGGGGAGTGGCTGGTACCAATTGGAAAATGCATGTGCAAAGCAGGATATGAAGAGAAGAACAACACCTGTCAGGGTAAGCATTTAAAATGTCACAAACAATTTTGAGGCTGATTCTGGAGAAGAATAAGTACAGTTTACTTGGGTAGGAATCAGTGAAAATTAATATCTATGTCACTGATGTTTCATGATGATAATGTCTGGAGATAAATTTAATGGGTATTGATTATTTTGCATAAAGAGCAACGCAGATCTATCTATCTACAGTATTTATAATACAGTATTTATATAGTATTTTTCAACTAAAAAGTTCACAAAGTGGTTTACAAAGAAAATTAAAAAATTAATAGCTAACAAAGTGATTTTCAACCAGTGTGCCATGAGTGGTCCACAGGTGTGCCGTGGGAGTTTGGACAATTTATTTATTAAATAAACATCAGTTATTAATAGTGTTATTGAGGAACTGAGCTCTCCACCAGCAGCTTGTCCAAATATTGATGGTGTGTCTTGACAATTTTGGCACCTGGTTGGTGTGCTATGAGAAAAAAGGTTGCAAATCACTGAGCTAATGGGTCCCTGTCCCAAAAGGGCTCACAATCTAAAAAGATGCAAAAGAACACCAGTAAAAGCCACTAGAACAGACATTGCTGGGGTGAGGAGGGCCAGTTACTCTTTTCCTTGCTTAAATAAAAGAGGAGCACCCACTTGAAAAAGGCATTCTGGCCCAGTTAGCAGATGGAACTCTCATACTTCTTCCAACACCACTCTTCTCACTGCAGCCTGATCCCATAGTCAGCTGTGAATCATCAGGTGATGTGAAATCAAGTAATGTGCGCATATGTGTGAATTAGTCTTAAATTAGGTCTCAAATTTTGCTTGCAGGCTTGACTTTCACATTATCCCCTTATTTGCATTGTGCCTTGAAAGGGTTTAGATTATCATTAGCTATGCCACTGGCACCTGCAGGCATTTCAAATACTCAATGGCAACAGCCATAGGCCCTGAGCTCCACCCTGATCTGGGTCAGCTCATGGAAAGGCCCATGGTTTCCCAAGACAGTGCTCCAGAGCCCTCCTAACATGGTACACCAATGTCTGAGTGGCATTGCAACAAGCCCCCTCATGAATATGAGCTTTGTGGCTTGACGTAGTTGCCAAAAATCCTAAAAAAACATGGACAACCCTGTTTTTTGGGGACTGTGTTCATATACTGGCAAATGGGACAGAGGGTTCTTTCCTGATTTTGTGGAAGAAACCCTAGTTTGATGATACCATGTAGCTATGGTGGTTCTTTGAGGTTCTGTGGCTTTGTGACTTGTGCCTCCAAGCTACTGTGCCTAGTGTACTTCCATGTTGTGTTGTTTGAAGCATAAAAAGCATAAAGGGATAAGAATAAACTTGGAGTAGATATTCTAGATGGGTACCAGGCTTTTAAGTATGTTTATAGTTTTGAAACTCTGTTAATATAACGACTGTGATCTAGTAATTGCTTTATGCATGACTGCCAGCCCAAGGGAGATTGAGAGGTTAGTGTGCATAGTACATGACAGAGAAAAAAATTCTTTTGGTTGCCACCAACATCATAGGTTACAGATGAGGTGTTGCACTGGTTGCTTCACACTATGGTGAACATCCCCATACAGAGCTGGGCCAGTAGGCCAGATCTGACTTGGACTGTGGGCCAGATCCAGCACTCATTAAATCCTTTTCTCTGGTGTATGGTGCTTGCTGTTCTGCTGGGGGGCCTTCTCTATGTGCACATAATCACCCCAAAATTCTGTGTTGGGCATCTGTTTCCACATTTGGTCTCCCATCAAGTAAATATAGCTGGCCAGCGGGACAATTGGAGGCACAGAGAAAAAGTTTCCTGGTGGTAAGATCTATTCATGCTGGGCAGTGTTCTTCAATGTACGCCAGTCTCCAGTTTGGAGATGCTGATCTAATCTCTGCACATGGTTTCCAATCTGTCAAGGAAACCATCTGCTGTGCATAGAATTCCTGTGAGGGTTAGGATGGAATCTGTTAAGTTTCTCAGACTGTGAGTTGGGACACACTAGGTGGGCCATAAGCTAATTTCATGTAAGTCCCCTTCATTTCAATGTGTATTTATTTTTTTAAAAAAAAATATAGTTTATATTAGCCTGGAGTTTATGGAAGGGACTATTGTTTTTCTATTGTAAGGTAATTTTACAGCATTTCATCAAAAATTACCACAGTTTTGTATTGAAAGATCAGGTTTTCAACATCTCAGAACTGAGATTTTAATTTTAATTTTATATTTGAATACTGACTTTTAGTTGAACCCCTCCAAAGTGATCAACAAAACCACCATCAGTAGTCTCAAATAAAACCACATAAGATTAAAGCCCAGAGAAATTCAGTGACATGCATAGCCTCTTTCTTTTTAATTAAAAATAAGCCCTACTAAGTGACCTACTTAAAAAATCTAGCATAACATTGCAGTCTTGCTGCTAAATAAATGTGAGCTGAATAAAGGTATATTTCAGGGTGAAATCCTAAGAATATATTCTTCTCATTACCTTGCTATTCTCTGATCTCTTTGCCCTCATTCTGTAAGGGTGATAAGTCCTGAACTGGAGACCTCTTGGCTTTTCCCTATGGGTCAGTTAAAAACTGCTCTCCCATTTTTTAATGTTATGGTATTTACTAGCATTTTTTATTCATTTGGTTCAAGTGAAGCTGTTGCTTTTGTACGGGCCCATCTTGTTCCAAAATGTTCCCAAATACCTAACAAATCTAAATCTTGATACTCTGTCTCACCCACAAATGGACACCCCTGAACTCCCTGCTTATATTTTTTTTAGCAGTGGATAATACTCCTGGGGATCACACTGCTTCTTTCCCTGACACTTAAAAGGAAACCTTTAAAGCAGGGGATCTTTGCACAAATGGAGGATTGGGATCCCTCCCCCCCAGTTTGAGTAACATTGGATTATCTTAGAGGATAAAAAAGTCTGCATTAATTGTTCTCCTGAGAGGTAATTGCGGCACATGGAAAAATGTTGATGAAAATACTGTGTTCATGGAAAGCATTGCATTTGGAAACTGCAGTTCTAAAGGGAGCATGATACCCATAGGTACCACTTTGGACGTGTTTTTTCCAATTGAAACAAAAATAGCTGGAAGACCAGCATATTGGTTATTTATAACTATTACTAGTGAAATGTACCCGTGTTGCGGAGGTAAAATACCCGCACATACACCATCCCCCATTGTGCAAACATACCCCATGCACATCAAGCACCCATGTGCATCAACCTCCAATGCCCAACATCCCCCATGCGCATCAGTCTCTCATGTGCACAAAACCCCCATGCAAAACATCCCCCATGCGCACCAACCTCCCATTGCATTGCATGCTCCCAATGCATCAGCTGGATGTTGATCATTCAGTCTTCAATGTTAAGTATAGGACAAAAATACCCTTCCAAACACACAAAACCCCCATGCAAAACATCCCCCATGCGCATCAACACCCATGTGCATCACCCTTCCATGCTCACCAAACCCCATGCGCATGAAACCCTCCGATGCATATCAACCTCCTGATGTGCATCAACCACCCCATGTGCACTAACTCGCCATGCGCATCACCCTCCCATGTGCACCAGTCCCCACATGCGCACCAACCCCCCATCATCACCTATGCTCACCAATTCCCCATGTGTATCACCCCCATTCACAATCCCCCCAGTGCACCCTCCCTCCCAGTACATCAGCTGGATGTTGATCACTCAGTCCCATGTTGCGGGAGTAAAATACCCCCCGTGCACATCATTCCCCCATGGTCATCATTCTCCCCCATGCGCATCATTCCCCCACATGCGCCATCCACTCCAGTGTACCCCCCTCACAGTCTGTCAGGCAGCAGACACCAAATTGGCTGGATGTTGTTCACTCAGTCTTCAATGTTAAGTACAGGACAAAATCATGTTGCACCCCTTTTCAGCACTTTAAGGGTTAAATTTCTCAGCATCTGTTCCTGGTGGGTGCTCATGTCACATATGGAACACCCTCCCCAAAGTTCATGCTTCTTGGTCTGGGGGTTGGAGCAGAGCATCCCTCACTCAGGAATTCTTCAATATAAAGTATAGGGAGGAAAACTCATTTTGCCCCTTTTCACCCCCTTCTGGTTGGAATTTCTGAAAACTTGTTCTTTTCTAATGAAAACTGGTTCTTTTCAAAATCCTAATGGCCTTTTGGGCTTTGTCCTAAATTTTACTCATGAATCACTGGTGTGCCTGTAGAGGGGACAAAACACTTTGTTTCTTCAGGCACCAAGACCTGAGTATAAAGCAGCCACTTCTCTTTGCCTTCAAAGCCACTTCCAGTTTTTTGCTCCTCCATTGTCACCCTATACTGCATTGGTATAAATCAGTAATTCCCAACTGACATGTTTCATTTCATTCCATTATTCACATCATCTGTGAATGTAGTGTGTAGATGCTAGAATGTAATACTGCTTACTGGCTCAGCTGGGTAAGACACCATGCTTGTCAACCGGCACTTTTTTAGGGATTGTGCCCTCAGTTTTTTTGCTTCGACATGAGAAGATGTAAAGATTTTGATGTGGTAGGAAATCAGAATTATCATGCTGTCTCCTTCCCACTCCAACTTTTCCCCCATTTTATTTTGCTTAGAAATTTCTCCCATCAATTTTTCCTGCAATTTGTCCTGCAACATTTACTTTCAGTTCTAAAATTGGTTGCCCTTGCTGCTTGATATGTTTGTAAGTATCACTTTTCAGCATATACTTCTCCTTATGGCAGCATTTAGCAGTAATTGTCATTTTGAACTTGCAGCTATACACATTATTTTTTGCTGGTGTTGTTTTTGTGCTGCATTAAAAAGCAAGCCTCCGTCAGTCTTGAAAGACTATGGTATCATGCTCGGCACTGCATACGTTGCATGCGAAGCACGAAAGCCTGGGTTGGAGTTTTATGGAAGATAGACTGTTACCCAAGCAGCAAATCCCCCCTCTCCACGCCACTGAATTAGTCCAGTGGAAAGGCAGAGCCAATATGATTGGATCCAGCTGGTGTCTCAGAGCTGGGCAAAGGACAGGAGCTCACCCTGTCTTGTGGGGCCAACCTGTGTCTCGAACCCTGGCCTGCTGGTTAACAGGCACAGCATCTTAACTGCTTGCGCCACTGCATTAAGGGCATACATTTCTTGTGCATACATTAAGTGCATACATTTTTGTTCCAAAATTGAAAATCAATTTATTAGTTATTTTTCTAATGTCCCAAGACAGAAGAGCTTATATGGTTGCATCTTAGACTTTCAAACTTATGATAAGGCTCCTGGAGAGTTTTGGCAATAGTCTTAGAGCACAATCCTAACCATGTCTACTCAGATGTAAACCCCATTGTGTCCAATGGGTCTTACTCCCAGGAAAGTGTCTTTAGGATTGCAGCCTTAGTCAGGTTGTTGTGGATGTCATCTGGCATAAATGCTTGTAAGATTTATGGAGGAAAGGCCCATCAGGTGTTGCAGGTCACAATGACTGTATGCAGCTTCTGGGGTTGAGAAGTAGCCTATCTCTGAATGCTAGGTGCAAATGAGTGGCAATGAAATAAAGGTATCCCTTGCTTTCTGATGGTTCATTTGCTGATGATCCACTCTCTTATCACCTTTAAATTATACCCATGTCTCATTCATTTAACACATGTTCTGCTTTTTCAATTTCTCTCTGCTGTGCAAAAGGCCAAAATCCCCCCTCCGTGTTGCTGCTCATCATCTAAACACATTTGCAAATGAGTTAACGAGAATCCACTTGAGGAAATCTTTGTGTGGCAGCAGGAATTTGCAAGATAAAAGGGGCATTTGCAGTTTGCTATCTAAAAAAAGCACTGGAATCAACATTTATATACTATAAAAGACTGGATTCCACTTTACAACAGTTTTAAATTTTGAATGGTGCTCCAGTCCCTAACCCATCCAGTAAGTGGGGGATGCCTGCACTGGCATCTTGTCTTGCATGGTCCCAGAGAAACTGGATGGATGAATGCAGAAAGCTGGACTTGATGGGCCCTTGACCTGGTCCAGGAAGGGTGTTCTTATATGTATACCTCATGTGCACTTTTTTTAAAAGTTTAGAAGTTACCATTTTCCATCTGTTTTTTGAGAATCTCTCTAGGAATTTGGGCTCTCAGCTTTTAAGAGGCAGGAATTTCAGCATAGCCCTTTTCTCTGGCCTTGTTGGTTGCAGGATTTCTGCCATTTTGTTGTGGAATAATGGGGAATTTAGTGGAGGAATGTGGGTTTTTGAGACAGTATCCCCTCAACATGCCCTGTTTTTGCAAATGTCATAAGAGATGCAAGATGTGGTTGTCTTTTCAGCTCAGCAGTACCAACCAATATTAGGAGGAAGAGAAAGTAGGGCAACGTTGCCATTCCCATTCAGCAATTTGTGCTATTTTAAGAATGTTCTTACTGTTTTTTTAAAAAAACTATAAATAAAACAATGTAGATTTTTCCTTACACAGTGTGGTTTACACTAGTGCATTGTGCACAGACTTTAACAAAGGAAAAGGCAAGCAAGAGAAAGAAACCTGCAGTAAGACATCCAGCAATCTTTGACCTAGGAAAAGTGTTTCCTATACTGAGTTCCACTAATATAGAAAAGGCTGCTTCATGCAACTTGGCATACATCAGTCTTGAAAGACTAATATATGGTACAATATATTGTGCTCGACACTGCATGCACGAAGGCCTGGGTAGATTGATATGGAGGATAGGTTGTTACCCAAGCAGCCAATCCCCCCTCTCCACGCCACTAAAATAGTCCAGTGGAACAGCAGAGCTGATACGATTGGTTCCAGCTGCATCACAGAGCTGGGCTAAGGACAGGAGCTCACCCTGTCTTGTGGGGACCTGGGTCTCGAACCCTGGCCTGCCCTCCATCAGGCGTAGCTGGGATTTGAATTCCACGTGATTTTGTTTTTGCTCCCTCTCTGCACCATGGTGGCCAAGAGGCCTGCCCCTCCTAATACCTTACTAGTTTTAGGCGCTGTTTGAACCCCCCAGTCATTTTTCCAGCTTCTAGTGTGGGGAGCAGTAGTGACACCCCTGGCAAATTTTTACCACCTTCGCCCCTCCTAAGCTGACTTTTGGAATGAATGACTTTTGGAATAAATGAGGATTTTTGAATCAGATTTCGATTATTGTTTCTTTGTACATCCTAATGAATGTCACTTAACACTTTTAAGAGTGTTACAATTGAGTTAATTAGGTGCTAATGACAGTTTTCTAACAGTGGCATTTTTTGCGCACTTCGCCCAACGGGAGAGTCATACTTGCTGTATGATTTATAAATGAGGAATTTTGAATCAGATTTCGATTATTGTCTCTTTGCACATCCTAATGAACATCACTCAACACTTTAAGAGTGTTACAATTGAGTTAATTAGGTGCTTATGACAGTTTTCTAACAGTGGCAATTTTGCGCACTTCGCCCAACCGAGGGTGTCACAACCGAGGGTGTCACAAACCCTGACGGAGGGTTTTTAACAGGCACAGTGTCTTAACCACTTGCACCACCCACAGCCATTGCTTCATGCAAATGCAAAGAAATTTTAAAACTTTCCTTGGTGCAAAATTTATAGCTAATAATGATCACCCTACCGTATATTTGGGCTGTGTAGCTGTGCTGAAAATGCTAATAGACAGTGGGGGAAATTTTTTGTCTTTTTAATTGTGATTTTATGGTTTTGTATTTCTAACTATTGATGTATGCTGTCTTGGGTCTCTTTGGGAGTGAGTATGAGTGAACTTCTATAGCATAGATATTACTGATCAACAGTGGTGAACAGTGGTGAAAAGGGAGTCGGGGGAAAGTAACAATACAGAGAAAGACATTGGCATGAGTTATGAGCATGAAAATGGAACATAGTTACGCAATCTTTGGTGGTACATCCTTCGGTATCCTGAATATCTGCTAACAGTAATAAGAGATGAGCTGGATTTGACCAGTTGGCTTTGGCAAGAAGGCCCCTGTGTCTAGCCATACAAAATAGACTAAGGTTACTTCATGAGGCAGGAATATCTTGCTCTTGTTTAACCGCGAAAGATCTGGTCCTATCATTCATCTTTCACCACATTTTCTCGTTCCCAAAACATTTTGAATTCCAAAATGCCATCCAAAAGACGCAACAGCCATTATAGATCAAACATTAAAACCTGAGGTTTTATAAACTTTCATATTGTGTCATAACTTAATTTTTCTATACAATATAAATAATATTGTACAGTGCTTAGTGATGAAAAATTTTAAGTTCTGAATCAAATCAACTCAAAACTGGAGTATTTTCAGTTTTCTGTTTTTTTTTCCTTTTTTGCATATTTTAGGTGTGTTTTCTGTATTGAGGTGAGTTTTATGGTGTGAGTTTAGGGTTCATGGAAGCACAACTTTTTTGCTCATGCGCTTTTCTTCATGATGTATTCTTAATCTTGGTGGCAACAGTGCTCCTCAGTAATTTCATACATCTTCCTCCCTTCTTACATAATACCAGCACAGAGGCACTCTCAGTTTCTATCAGTTTGATTTAGCTTTAAATAATGACAGTAGCCCAGTCTCATTGGTGACACGGCATTGGCTCCAAACCAAATGAGACTGAAGGCTTTCTGTCTTCACTCTGATGTCTTGTGGGTGGGAGGAATGGGAGCATCTGGAAGCTTCTAGTTTATGTCTTCTCAAACAATGATTGACATGATCTTAAACTGTGGCTGCAATCTTAACCACACTTTCCTGAGAGTAAGACCCATTGAACACAATGGGGCTTGCTTCTGAGTAGACATGGTTAGGATTGTGCCCTGTGCCTGTTGTCCTACTGTCTTGACTGCTTGCTTTATGTGCCGTTGGATTGCCTATCACTGCTTTTCTCACTAGCCCTGTAGATCAAGATGTGGGGATGGCCTGAGTGTTGGTGCCTCCACATTTACCTGAAAATTTACTCTGTTCTGCTCAAAATGCAGAAAAAAATGTAGACTGAGATAGAACTAAAAGTAATAATCTTTTCATTGTCACTCTTTTATGTGAAAATCTGCAAGAAATTCTGGGGGCAGGGAGGGGAACTCTCTTTAAACCCACAGGACCCCATTTGCCTTAAACTGCAAATGCTAATTACTTTTGGTGACTTGCTGCTCCTTTTGCATTCTAGAAATACACTAAGACACACTGATTACACTGTTGCTAGACGGATATATTTTAAGAGGAGAAAGGAAAGTGTGAAAAATGTTGCACAGTGACAGTATTTGTTTCAGTGTTGTGAGTAAACTTGGGAACAATTTAATTAGTAATGTTGGTTGGAGTAGTGCAGCGGTGAAAGTAAAGTAATTTAACTAGTGGCAAAATCATTTTTACTGAAGGTACCTCTGGTGCCAACTTGCAAGGAAAAAAGTTCTCTGTGGATGATAGTAATTTTAAGAGAAGTGGAATTTTCTGACTGTATATTAGTCAAATGTTGAAAAATCGAAATGCATTACAGTGTAAGCGTGCGAGTATTTATTCAAACTTAAGTCCTATTCAGCTCACTTGGGCTTATTCCTAGGAAAGTGTGTACAATATAGAATTGAAGCCAAAGCAGGGCGACAGTGAACATTTTTTTTATTTTACAAATGCCTGTGCTGATTTTGGTGCTGTCTGAAAAACAACAAACCAAGGCAACTTACAAAACTAAAGAGCCACTAAATTTTTAGAGTTTTAATTTTTCAAAAGTGTTGAAAAAATAACATGGGCTGCAATCCTAACCTCCAGTTAGGCCAGTCTAAGCCTTTAGTGTGAGTCCTGTGCTGATCTGGGGATGTCACAAAAGTGCCATAAAACACTTCTGTGTCATTTCTGGGGGAGGATTAGGTCAGAGCAGAAACATGCACTTGCCTTGCATCCATTCCCCACTCCTGGTACCTGGCCTGACTGCACGTGCCTCTGTGCGCCACTTTCACTCTCCCCAGAAGCAGCCAGAGGTCATGCCATGCCTTGCCAGGTCAGGTTCCAGGAGCAGATGCTCCACCTACTCCTGACTTGCTTCCTACAGGAAGCGCTGCTTCCGCATTAGAGCTGCATGTACCTGCGCATGCTTCACTATTGAAGCAAGCGGCTGCACAGTCGGCCAATACTAAGCCTTGCCAACCTGGGACAGACCTTAACCCACCCCAGAGTGCCTTCCACCAACAGTCTCCCAGGTCAGCCCAATTCTAGCTGGGCCTACTCAGAAGTAAGCCCATTAAATCAATGGAGTTTACTCTTGAGTCAGGGGGGTTCCTTGCCTATGCAGCCCAATCCTCCCTACTTACCTCACCCACCTTCCTTTCCCCTCACTTGTATGTGTCACAGTCTTGTATGTTAAAGTAACATGCATGGGTTGTGTTGCTGCAAACTGCTTTAAGGGGTGTCTAACATGTCTGGGTCAGAATCATGCAAAGGTTTTTAATTTTAAAAGTAATGAAATTAAGTACAGGAAAGCAATATGGGTATGTTTGCTTCATTTTAAAATATCCTACATTTGTCCTACATTTTTCGGGTGTTCTACATTTAAAAAAAACTGGTAGGAATTTTGGCTTGGGGAACAGGAATTTTGGAGAGCTTGGGAAGGAATTTTGGGTTCGGCATCTGGTCGCCCTGGAATGGGAAGACTGATGGGAAGACTGGGAAGACTGCTGGCCCAGGTTAGGATTGCACCCTAAGTGTGGTAAACAAGTGCTTCAAGGCCTTAAAATTTTGTATCTTTTTATCAGCAGCTTTTTAGAGAGAGGTGATTGAAAGTTAGTACAACTGGACTTCTGTGTGTCTAGCTACCTCCATATTTATATGACCCTTCCTTCTTTGAAAGATTGAAATGCTTTATTTATAAAATCTGTTCATCTCTGCTTTGTACTGTTGTCTGATAAAGATTCTTTGCTTCAAAAGCCTTTGTGTGCATTAATATCCTGAAGAGAAATGCACCCTTGTACATGCCTTTCTAATTTCCTTCTGTGAATAATACCTAAGCATCATGAGTTTTTATTTTATTTTTATTACCATTGCACTTCTGCTCAAATTTGATACATAACTTTACAGTGTGAAAAAGTCTTTGGAGGCTATTGATATTCAGTCACATGGTATAAGTGTTTGTACAGTTATTTAAAATCGAAATGACTTTTTAAAAACAGATCTGTTAGATGGTTTCTTGTTTTGCTGAACAAGGTTCTTGTTCATGAAATTCTGTGCCTTTCATCCATCTGGCCAGTCACTCAGATTCAATGTGTTTCAATACACTTTTCTTCTGAATGTATTTTTGGATAGGCAGTAACTACCAGTCCTGAGTAAAATGTATGTGAAGAATGGGAGCTTTCATCTTCATATTGCATTACCCATCTATTAAAAGGAAATCATTCGTAGGCAACTGCACATATATATTCCTTGATAGTATTATAACGTACTTTATCACAACCTGTACTGGACTGGTTGTAGCTAGTTGTAGCCTGCAATTTGAAATCTATACGAGATCCTGGGAATCATAGGGACGTTGATGCAGGATTCTTGCTGTTTCAAGCAATGTTGTTTCGGTATAATTTACTTAAGGCCAAGACTGTTAAGGTGTTTCTTCAGACTTCTGGGCACTGCTCCAAGGGTTCCAAAGACAATTGACATATTTACCTTCTTCCAAAGATGGGGTGTTCTCAGATCTTGATATCTTCTAATCCTCTCATGATCTTTATCTTCAGTTCCACTGTCACTTGAGATTGTAATATCAAGTATTATCATTATTGTTAATATGAAAATTATTTGTAAATAGCTTTCAAAAAAAGTTGTTCACAGAAAGCTTTATGTAGCAAAATATATGTATAAAATACCTTGCAAAATGAGCATAAAATTTTCTCAGAGTGAACTTGGATGTGTGTGTTTAATTTGGGTTGTCGTAAGATTTGGTGATGGCCATGTGCTTAAATGTCTGGAAAAAAATTAGGCAGATTCATGGAGGGTTGGTCTGTCAGTGCTATCAGAGTAGCTAAGCACTCATTCTTATGCTGACCAAGCACAACTCTGAGCAACAGTGCTGTTATTGGATGTTGCACATATACCATATATCATGTCGGTGACATCTAGAGAGGTAGGACCACTGATACTGGGCTCAGCACTGGATTAGTGCCATTTGGAGCAAGGGAAAACTTCCAGGCAGTAGTAAGGGCCTTTGAGGTGGTGGGAAGTGATCTGGGGTAAGTGGAGGGTGGGCAAGGGTAGTAACCAGCTGAGTGGGGAGGTGGACAGAGTAGGGATTCATAACTACACATCAACAGCCAAGCACAACGTGGTGGATCTCAAGTCTGCACTGGCAAAATAGTTGGTGTAGACTTGAAAAGCCCCATTGCAGGGCCTGCTGCTTTCCCCCGGGGAAGGGGATAAATTTGGTGGTACTTCTGGATACAGCAGGATCCATTTTATTTATTCATTAAATTTATACTCTGTCTTTCTCCCCAAAGGACACTCAAGGCGGCAAACAATCAATAAAATACAATTTAAAACAATAAAATGCAATTAAAACAATAAAATGCAATTAAAAAGTCATGCAGTCAGCAATAAAACCAAGCGAAAGATGGATTAAAAAGTCGCCATGATGAGGCCTCAAAGGCTCTTTTAAGTACAAGTTTTTAGGCCCTGCTGGAAAGTGAAGAGCAAGGAAGCTGATCTTAATTCAAAGGGGAGGGAGTTCCATAAGGCAGGTGCCATCACTGTGAAGACTCTTTTTATGGCCGCTGCTCCCCTAGCTTCTCTCCATAGCGGCACAACCAACAGGTTGTTGCTGCACCTGGTGGCATTACTGTTTAGTAGAGGATTGGGCTGTAAATGGCCATACCATGGTAGAGGACCAATGCCTTTATGCTCTGCTTGTGAGCTTCCAAGAATCATCTGTCCATCTAACTTGCTCTTACTTTTGTGGGAAACTGTACACAAACTTTTGGACTGATCCAGTTAGACTTGTGTTTCCTTCATACTGAAAAACATAATTCTTTGTATATTCTTCAGGCATTTGACACTGGCAAAACTAAACTCATATGAGATTTTGGATGGACTCTTTGAAAATGTATCATTTTCCCTTGTAAGCCCTTAAAAGGTGCAATTTTCTCTTGCACCCACTACTGCAAGATGCCCCTAAAATAAATCACCTTTAATTAGCTTCAAACTCTATTTTCAAATTCTGATTAGAATCAGCTGAAACTATGGTTAGCATCAGTGGAGATATGATTTTTGATTAAACTACAGGGTTTTTAGTTCAGGCAAGGGAAGGGCAGAATTCTCACAACTTCTGGGTAAACATATATAAAGCATCTGATATTGCTCAACATGATTAATCTCCCTAGATCAGGTACCTTGATAACTGCAACCTTTTTTGCATTTAAAAAAATCCAAGAGATTTAGCACATTTAGCTTACAGAATTTTGTACTTTGATATGTTTTGCGTGATAGATGGAGTACTCTTAAACTGTTGATACTGTAAGATTGGTGAAATTACCTTTCAGTGGTAGAGCACTCTTAAATAAGCATTCTCATATACTGTTTTGTTTCACTGCTGTATTGGTGGCTACTCCTCTTGTAAGGTGGTTTCACTTATATAAATGCTTTGACTTTGTAGCAACTGAGTTTGGAAAACAGCAATTAAGTGCAACATCAGACAAACACTTGAGTGATGTTCCAATAGATGTTTTCAGCAAATTTCTCTCCCCATTGTATTTGACATGCTGTAATCCATTTTAGTATTTTATTGGGTTTATTTCATTAGCTTGTCACTCTTTGTCCTAAATGTAAAGATGCATGCTAAAGCAATCGATTGCTGTCACTTGTCAGTATGCTCCAATTACTTCTGTGTTCGTGCCTCTAGGAATAATTGTGAGTATTGGGAAATGTTCATATCATGCCTGGAGTGTCCATATTACCAAGATGAAGGAGATGGCTGTCACCCAGTGGGTGGCCAGTTGATAGGATAGCACAAAGCATTATAAGACCATAAAGGAAATCTGTGTGAGGCCATATTTATGATTAGTGTCATATTTTCTGGGGTTCATTTTTTGCAGAGAAAGCTTATATTTTGAGAATGGCTAAGCCTTCTCAAAAAATAAAGCATTCCCCTAGAAAAATTGTCTTGCTGTGGAATTGAAATCGTTCCCCCACTCCTTAGCAAATGGCTTTCTCTGACAGGGGCAAAGGGGGTCCCATAAGGCACGGTGCTGTGGATTGCATTCTTTAACATGGCTGCTGCAGCAACTTTAAAGGAGGTGATGAGCAGTGCAATTCCCCCTTTGCTGATACAAAAGGCGGTTGACATATATTTGAAGTAGTACGAAAACTGGGGTGAATTCTGTCCCTGTTGTTCACTGCCAAAATAGCTGATGTGAAAGGGGGCTGTGTGCAGCAGGCAAACAGCTTTCACGTAGGTGGAAAAGGAACAGAAAAAGATAGCTAAAGGGATAAGAGGGTAGAATTATCTTTCTATAAGGTTAAAGGATTTGTGGGTTTTTTTTGAGGCTGAACAGGTTTGTGCTAATGTGCAGATGCTGCTGAAAATCAATGTTATAATTTCACGACATGTGTTAACATTTTAGATAAACACAAACCCATTTTAGTGAGATCTCTTGTTTGGCTCTTTGTTTAGAGCACTGGTACTCAAACATTTCAACCCAGGATCCCTTCTATGAATGACAATCTGCCCAGGACATCCTGGCTTCCATTAAGTGACATTAAAGGTGCCCAGTGCCAGATTCCAAGATTGCTTCACCCAGCCTTTTGGGATACACCTGAAATGAAGTCGTGATCCCCCAAGAGGGTCCCGACTCCTGACCCTCACTTTGAAGACCACTAGTTTAGAGAAAGAAGAACCGGGATGAGAGTTGGGATGATGGAGGTCTACAAGATAAATACTAGGTTCAAATCCCCTTTTGGTCTTGAAGCTCAGAGGTTGGCTGTGAGTTGATCAGTACTCTCTTATTACCTATCTCACACATTGTTGTCAGGATAGAGTGGCGCATGAGCACCTGGGAAAGCAAAGGTGACATTTTAAAATAGTTTTTTTTAATCTCTAAACAAAAAATGGAGACATTAGATTATAGTTCAGGGTAGTGAAATAGGGCAGGCAGTTGGTTTGTGGCTAAGGTGAGATTTGAGGGGAGAAATCATGCTTGTGTTCTTAGCAGCTGCAGTATTCTTGCTTTCTTTGTATGAGGTTTTTGCAGTGCGGAATAGTGTTTTCATGTGCCCTTGAAGGAAACTCTGCCCTTTTTAAAGGTTAGGCCTATAATCAACAACAATATTTGTTCCTAAATGAACTGAAATAAATTGTCCTCTAGTTCTGGGAAGAAGAAGAAGAAGATGATGATTATGTAAAAGTTTTTTCAAGCCAAGTCATAAGAAATTTGTTGGAAAGAAGTCAGAAGGAAGCAGGATAAAAAACTATTAAAAGCAATATAATAAGAATAAAAACCTTGCATCCCAAGGTCCTTGGAAATAACTTGTCTGGATAAAACAAACCAGTCTACAACATTTACCTGTGTGGAAAATCTCATCATAATAATATAGAAAAAAACTTGCCTATGCAGCTGTATCCAAGTGCCCTACCAATAGCACAATCTGTGAGATTCTGCATGGATTTTTTCTTCAGTTTGCTTGATATTACAAATTAATTACCTTTTATACAAAGTGTTGGAATTGGTTTTTCCTCATCTTTTGCTTGAGACCTTCTGCCTTCCCCTTCTTAAGGGGGTTAGCACTTTGGCCTCTTCATGAATCACAAATGAGGGTTGTCAGTCAGGCATGGCAGAATCTAATATAATCCATGGCAAAAGGAGAAAGCAGACCAGAAAATAATCTGATTTTCTGATTTCATGGCCAAGGTTACCCTGGGAAGTGATGAAAGGAGCATTTAAAGGCCGTAACTAAGGTGGCATGCCAAACTAAGCACTAATAATGAAGCAACCAGGCGGAAAGGTATCGTTTAACAATTTTACAGTTGCTAACTGTGAAAATTGTGGTGTGGGTCAGCCTGTGGAATCTGTGACAGTTGGATGAAATAGTTGGAACTAATGTTCACTGAGGGAATATTCTCCCATTTAACTCTTAAGCACTGGTAATTTCCACTTTGGCTATTATGGCTTAAGCTGAGCAATATCACCTAAACTAATGGTCTTTTTCCTAAGTGTCTTACAAATTGAAATGAGTAAATATATATCATTATAAAAATGGTTTAATCAACAGCCATACTGATTCAAATGGTTGAAAAGAAATGTGTTGAAAGAAATATGTGTTGCAAACTTAATGCAATTAAACTATATAACCATGTCCCACTCCAGAGACCACCATCGGAGCCACCTTGATAGTGAACCAATGATAGTAATGGTGAGCCAATTAAAGAGCAAAGAGGAGTGTGATAAGTTTGTTGAACATAAAGGTGCCTTGATTGGACCAAGTCACTGCTGAAATTATCAAAGCCAGGGAGTTGCAATAGCTCTATGTCCTCCTGACATGCATCAGTTCCCACTGAGTTGGAAATTCCCACCAGTTGGAAGAAAGCAATCAGTGTGCCAATTCTAAATAAAAGCAACAGCCAAGAATGCAGGAACTACTGTACCATCAGCCTTCTTTCAATCATCAGCAAAGTGTTTATGAAGATCATATAGTCAAGGCTGCAGGAACATCAGGAACAGACCAGCCAGGATGAGCAATCAAGATTCATGCCTCATGGGGTTACATCAATCAAATATTCACTATTCGTCAACTGGTGGAGGAAAGGGTCAGGTGTGGAAAGCGAACCATCATTGTCTTCATCAACTTCAGATCTGCATTTGGCCCACCCTGTGGAGGATGTTGGAGAATGAGCACATATTGCTGAAGATTATCCAACTTCTTCAAGCATCATATAGTGGCTCATTGGATCCGAGACAAGCTTTACAAGGACTTTTCTATCCAAACTGGAGTCCTCCAGAGAGATTTGCCTCTCCCATGCTCTTTAATATTGTGATTGATTCCATTATGAGGAAAACATTTGGAGGCAGACATGGTATACAATATGGCATAAACAATTTTCTGACTGAAAGTGCGATATTCACCGACATGAATGCAGAGGCCACCAACATTCTTTACTGCATTGCCCAATTCTGTGGCCTAAGAATCAGTGCAGACAAGACCAGTGTTATAACCACAGATGGATCACAGGCCAGTGTTCATCTGGATGAGGTCCAAATCAAGGAGCTCCAAGAATTCAAATACCAGTCATCATTGATGCAGGAGAAGAAAATGGCATCTACTGATGAAGTCCACTGCAGAATTAGTTAGGCAACAGTGGCGTTCACCTTACTCAAATGGTGCCTTTGGAAGAAGGCCAACATTTTCACCAAGACCTGAATTTGCCTCTTCCAAACACTAATTCTGCCAATTCTCCTTGATGGGTCAGAAACATTGACTCTGCTCAAATCAGACACAAAGATGCTTGAGGTCTTCCAGATGTGATGCTTGAGACAGTTCATGAGTGTGTCTCTTTGTAACTGCCACCATAATGAGACAATATGGAAAAGGAGCAAAAGGAACAAAAAAGTTGTGCTTTGTTCAAAGAAAAAATTCAAAAACTCAGACTGAGATGGTTTGGCCACGTCTGTAGAATGAACACCAATCGGCTGCCACATAATCTCCTCTGGCGAGGGAGACCTCTTCACTAGAAGGTCCAATGAGCAGCACTGAAGAAGATGTGCCTCAGACCTGTTGAGGAAATCCTAAGGAACCAGTGACTAATCACTGATGGGACTAGAAACATTGCCACTAGTTGCCAAGAGTATAAGCATATCATGAATAACACACAGAATTCAGTGGCACTTACAACAGGTTGAGATGATGACGCACTCCCCAATTGCCAGTTAAGGACCAAAGAAGAAGAAGAAAGTAAATGATAAATGCAAAATTGGTATGATGAAATTAGTAACACCTAGTGATGGGATTTTCAAATAAATTAACAACCGGTTCTATGCCCATCTGGCAGCCACTTTTAAATGGCTTATTTTTAAACTTTATATTTACTATCTCTTGTTAACAACTGGTTCTACGGAGGATGTGCGGACCTGCTGGAGCCCACCACTGGTAACACCTAATCTTTTTCAGAATGTGGCCTAAGGAAATAAATAAGGAAGGTTTGCTCAAGAAAACCTGGTTACCGAAAATAAAGTACTGTACATTGAAGTGCTTTAAAAAAAAGAAAAAGAAAAGAATTACAATGAAATCAAGTCACTCCTTTTACAGCAGGCCAGATTCTTTGAAGTTCAGCTGTAAAGAGAGTAAAATATGCTCTTAGAAGACATGCTCTTGATTGGTTTGGAGGACACCTTTGCAATTCAGTAAAAACTTTAGGTCAAACCTGGCCTGTTACTAGATGGATAGGTATGTCCCCCCCCCCAGTTGTTGCTTTTTTAATTGATTGGAACTTCTAAGTCAGCTACTGAATACTGAAGATACTTTTTCCCCCCAAGGGAAGAAAATCCTGGGATCATTTATCTTTTTCCTTGCAAGACACAAACAATTTTCATGTGCAGGTATCTCTAGGTGAAAAGGATTAAATACCCCCTATTTCAATGATTCTGCTACTCCAACATTTTCCATCTGTTTTTCAGTGGGAGTGAAAAAGCTCTCTCAGCTGCCCTTAGTATGAGAGCCAAAGGAGAAGCTTGTCAGCAAGCATGTCAGGCATTGGGGGACAGTAGTGAAAACCAGAGTGTGAATGTAACATCTTGAATGTAGTTAGTTCTTGAAAGGTAGAACCACTCTGTGTTCATAAAAATCCCTTCAGGAGTTTAGATCAGCCTGCCTATTTAAACTATTTTGAATAAAGTCTAGGAAGCAATCCAAATGACCAGAAAAGCGGTACAGAAATGCCTGTATTATTATTATTATTATTATTATTATTATTATTATTATTATTAAAAATCAAACAGAAATACACAGAGAACAACTTCATGCTGGTTTCATTCACATCACCAGTCAGACCCTTCCGAAGAGTCTAGGACTGTGTGATGAGGCGGAGTATAATGCGTGCTTATCCCAGAAGAGCGGCTTTCTGCAGTTGGCAGAGTGATATTTTGTCAATGCCAATAGTTTTCAGGTGCCTGCCAAGTTCTTTGGGCACTGCACCGAGTGTGCCAATTACCACTAGAACCACCTGCACTGGCTTACACCAGATACACTGTAATTCGATTCTTAGGTCTTGGTAGCGGGAGATCTATTATCATTATCATTATCATTATCATTATTATCATCATCATCATCATCATCATCATCATCCATAAATACACAGCGAGACTGTGTGATGTAGCGGCGTATAATTCGTGTTGATCCCAGAAGAGCGGCTAGGGCATGTTTTTCTTCTTCAACCAACTGCTTCACTTGCAAAAGTCCTGTGTTGTTACTCAAAACCAGAACCCTCCCTGGCTGTGTCAATGAAAAAACCCAGAAACTCATGATGATGCTCCACATCAGTAGCATACATATTGGGGTGTGGGGACAGGACTTTGCAGAGTTTCTCAGAGCGCCCTCTAAACTATTCCCCTTGATATTGGAGACATTTGGAGTGGTAGGAGCAAAGCAAAAGGTTTTCACCTTTTGTTGTCCTGTCCTATTGTGACCCAGTTGGTGTTGCAACTGTTCTGCTCATCAGCAAAGCTTTGAGAGAAAAGCTTGCAGAGAAAAGCATACAGAGTCATATGGTATCTGCATAATGCTACTTAAATAAACTGCACCATGTCTGGGGCTTTACTCTTGGTGTCGCAATCTTTATTGGCTCTTCTGAGCTAAAAAGTGAACAGATTTTCTGCTGTCACTTCCAAAGTTAAATATGTAATGTCCATATATGTCAAGAGATTGCAGGTGCAATCCTAACCAATTTAGGCTAGCACAACTCACTCATCTCCCCATTTGCTTGGTGGTGGGGGGAGGCTGGCACATGTATATACACTGGCCTAACCCACAGGAGTGGCACAGAAGTGCCTTATGACACTTTTGTGCCATCCCAAGCCAGCACAGCACTTATGCTAAGACTTGTACAGTCCTAACTAGGGGTGAGGATTTTGTGATGTAAATTATGCCAATGTACACACATAGAGAATTATAGTGAATAGTGACTTTGCCATGTTGATCACCTAAAACTTAACATTCATGAAAAAGATGTGTGGGGGATGATGGTGATATTTGAATGCTTTCAGTAACCATTGTGATAGCCTTTTCCCTCTGCTGATCTTAATGATTTTTTCTTTTTTCTTGTCAGAAGCACATCCAGTGGTACCTTGCTTAACAAGCGCCTCGCTTAACAAGTGTTTCACATAACAAGCAGAAATTTCCAATAAATCTTGCTTCACATAACAAGTTCCGCTTCACTTAGCAAGCAAGCATGCTATGGACATGCGTGCTGTGCAGCCCTGATGCTCTGCACTGAGGCTTTTTAAAAGGGCTACCGGCCAGCGCTCCTGCCTCTAACTTCCCCCAACTTGGGGGCAGTTGCCTGGGGGTGCCAAAGGCAGATGCCCCTAAGTGCCCCCAGGTGCTCCCACTGACCAGCTTGAACCTCCAGCAGCAGCCCAGGTAAGCCTCCCAGGAAAGTTTCTTTGATTGCAGCCTCCTAACCATGTCTACCCAGAAGTAAGCCCCATTGTGTTAAATGGGGCTTACTCCCAGGAAAGTGTCTTTAGGATTGCAGCATAAGTAGACTCCATAGGCTCATGCACACTGAATGCATGTTTTGAATTCAATTCCAGTGTTTTCTCATCATTTTTACATCCAGTTAATATTTTTATATGAATATTTTTTGGGTTGTGGAACCAATCGTCTGAGTTTCCATTATTTCCTATGGGAAAATCCACTTCACATAAAGAGCGTTTCACATAACAAGCATGCTTCCAGAACAAATTAAACTTGGTACATGAGGCACCCCTGCATTATCAAATGAGAGGGATACATTTACTCAGGTGTGATTGTGAATACTCAAAAACGACTGTGTAGATCTTTCTTTTCTTTTCTTCTTTTCTTTTCTTTTGGTAGAAAGAAAGGGGGAGATCCTTCTCATGTCTTAATGCCAGATTTATCTTTGGCAGTAAGTTGATAAGTGTGTGGTGACAGCTTGATTCTCACTCCTTTCGCCCAGACGCATTTTTTCCTTGTCACTGTGTTGACGAGATGTCTCTTGCAATTCATGATCATTTACAAAAATAGCACTCTATTATTTGAAACAGTGGAGTGGAAACAGCTTCTGTTGCTTTTTGACAACCCTCTCATGCCTCTAGCTTTTTCTTCCTGTGTTCTTTGAGAAGACTTATAAGGTTCTTGTTTGTATCAGGTGCCATATGGGTGAACAATGATTAAAGTTATGGTGAGAGCTCAAGTGAGGCAGAGTGCTGTAGGTGTGTTGATTTTGATTTTGAAGCAATTTGTCACATGATGCTGACACTCAGGTTGGCGTAATGCTTATAGAGCAGTGGGACTGGGTTAAAAGTGCTCCTATTGCATTTAGTGCTGTAATACGGTATGTTGTGTTCTGCAGAGTTGGGCTCTGAAAAGGAGTCCTGCAGATTTGCAGGAAAATGTGGCTGTAAGTTATGCTATTCAGCAAGTAAGAATGCATGTCATTACTACTCAGATTGGGAATGGATATGGGGATCTTGCCAATTTCTTCACGCATCAGGACATTTTAAGACTGCAGTATGGCACCTGATTAGACTGCTTGCAATGCTTAGGTTATTCAGAGAAAGTGGGGCTCACCTCTGTAATATAATAGGCAGTGCAATTCTGCCTGGAGAGTCTTTGTATGTTGACCCAACCATGTGGCATTCACCATATCAAAGTAAAAATCATGGATTTTGTTTATAGATGGATGAACCATTGTACACAGTCCCATTCTGTTTCTTGCATATCTGCCATAGATGGCAATGTGCTCATGCATTATCTGTTTGGTTTAATGTATGTACTGTAATTTTCATTAGTATAGGCATTAATTAAAGTTGATAAATTCTTCCCACCTACTTCGTTATTCTGCTGCAGTCTTTCTGCTTAAAGTCCCCATTAAGATATGGCACACTTCAGTTGTTCAGAGAGTTTATAAAATCTTTGAGGATAGTTCCTTTTAGAAAGGGCATTTTTTTTGACCCAGTTTTCCTGATTTTGAATTCTAAGTAAGAAATTTGGAACATCGGAGGGGCTAATATTCTGAACTTTTGTATGCTTACTCAGGAGCACATCACATTGTATTCAGTGGACTTAGTGGTACTTTGGTTTACGAGCCTAATTTGTTCCGGAAGCATACTTGTAATCCAGTATGTTTGTATTTTCCCATAGGAAATAATGGAAACTTTGACAATTTGTTCCACATCCCAAAAATATTCATATAAAAATTATTTCAATCCTCAAATATAATACAAAAATAATAAAGAAAATACAAAATGTAAAGAAAAATAAAACAAATTAACCTGCACTTGGTCTCTCTGGCTGCTATCTGCCCACTTGCCCAGGAGTGAGTCCCATTGATTATAATAGGGCTTACTTTAGACCAGACATGCATAGGCTGGTCTCTCAGGAGAGGGTAAGCAGGTGCTAGCAGAGTGCTAAAACCATCCGTATCCCAGTGGGACTTTATCTTTTTGCTTATTTCTCAAGACTTTGCTTGTATTTCAAGTCAAAATTGATTAGAAATGTTTGACTTACAAAATGCTCTCAGTCCAAGTTACTTTCAATGTTTTACTATATGCCTATGTGAATGCGTACGATTGTAGCCTAAGAGCACAATCCTAACCATGTCTTCTCAAAAGTAAGCCCCATTGTGTTCAGTAGGTCTTACTCCCAGGTAAATTGTCTCTAAGATTTTGTTTTTTTGATTAATCAGTTTTCATTGAGATGTTTATCAGGTTTGTTTGGTTTTTCTCTCCCTGAATGATCATTCAGAGGGGTGTGTGTGTGTAGGTACACATGCTTGTATTTAATTGGGAGCCCAAAAGAACCGTCAGTTTTGTCTTCTTTGTACCTTTAGCAATCCTAGCAACCAGTGATGGTAGAGCTCTACTAGAGCTCCAATCATCTAGGGCTCCAAGGCACGTCTACTCAGAAGTAAGTCCCATTATGCTCAATAGTACTTATAGTATTTATTCCCAGGAAAGTGTGGTTAGGATCACAGCCATAGTCAACAACTCAGACTTTTGCTATATCAGGAAATACTGCGATCTCTTGGACCTCCTGAGAATCAGCATCAGGTCAAAGAAACTTGGGGCTGTAATCTATATATATATAAAAGCGAAAAGTCACTGACTGATTGACTGACTGACTGATTCATCGACTCACTCACTGACTGACTCATCAATGCCCTGCCAAAACCGCTGGGCCTAGAAGCGTGAAATTTGGGTTGGGTATTCCTTCTGTCACTTGAATACCCACCAAGAACTGATGTGGAGAAATTTAAAACCCTTATGGGGCTGAAAAGGGGTGTTTTTGTCCTATACTTAACATGGAAGACTGACCAACAACCAGCCTGTTTGGTTCTCAGTGCCTGGTGCATGGGGGGGGGAGATTTTGTTTGGAGGAAGGGGTTGTTTGGAGGGGGGTGCTGTTTGATGGGAGGGGAGGATGCTGCGCATGGGGAGGGTGTGCATGCAGGGTTGCACATGGGGGAGATGATGCGCCGTGGGGGGGATTATGATGCGCCATTGGGGACTGATGCACCGTGGGGGGGGATGGCGTATGGGGGAATTCTACTTCCGCAACGCGGATATGCTTTTTGCAGTAGGTATCTAAAGCCATTTGCCCATAACAAAATATGTATTTTATCAAAGCAATTGTTGAAATGAAATATAATTGTTGAAATGAAATATAAATTTTGGAGGGCCCTCAAGAGCTATAACTTGTTTAGCTTATAAATCTGGCACTGGAGGTAATGACTTGCCCAAGGTCATCCAGGAAGTTTCATGCTGAGCAGAAATTTGAATCTGGATGTCCCAGATCAAAATCCACAACCACACAATAAGGCTGTTGGGCGCAGTGGCCACAAATTGTTTTCTCTGATTAATGTCCAAGCCATGCTATGTAGCTGGGTAGATCATGCCAAGCCATCACAAGGAATAGACAGAGTTTCCTTTTAAAAGCTTGTAAGCCTGAATCACAACTTTCAGAATCATTCTGTGCCAGAAACAAATATCCACTTCATGCATGTCACAGCATTTTATAGAGTTGCTATTTTGTCTATTTGCTCTGTTGTCTGATTTCCTAATTTTGTTTTTCATTTACAAGTTAGTAAAGAGTTCAGCAATGTTGTTCATGGTTACTTATAAATCTTAAAATATGTTTGTTACTTTCTCCAAAATAATTGACATTATTTTTTAACAATGCTAAAACAAAAAAGTCTTGGAACACTGCAGCAGGAAGAATCATATCAGTGCTCTCCAAGAAAAGACGGAGATGAAAAATAATGTATTTATAATAGTACATTAAGGCCAATTTAGAAAAGGTTGATTAAATAAAGCAATTTTCATCCAATCAAGCCTAAACCATTTTCTTATTTCATTGAATCAGTGACAGTATCCTCATATAAACAGAATAAATATATACTCCATCAGCTTTTCTTTAAACTACTTTTATCCTTCTTTGCTTAGATGCCAGGATTTGTTGTTGGTGTAAGTCATTGAAGATCCCATCCTTCCACTGATTGCATTTTGCCAGCGTAGCAAAAGGAAGGCTTGAAGATGAAGACATTGTTTTCTGTTGAAGTCAAAATAAAAAACCAGAGTATTTGATCATCTATCAGTGAATTGATAGGTGAATGTTTACATAGATTTTATTTACAATTCACAACAAACCAATAAAAGCAAATTGTTATTTGTGATTCTTCTTCACCAAAAACAGTGGCCCTAATGCTTTATCTACCCAGGTATCCATGTCATGGTGTTGTTCTGAATTATAGGTCTTGGTGGTTTACAACACCTACGGATGTAAGTGCTAACTTTATATGTCCTTTGGATGATCTCCAACCATAATTTGAACCTTGATGTGTATTAGTTTTCTTCATTACCTCATCATAGCCCCACACTTTATGGCAGTCTTTGTTTGACGGTCTATTCTCTTCCCTTCCTTTCCCATAACTTTCTTTGAGGGATCCCATAGTAAGTCATTTGTGCCATGGTGCTAGAATTTCCAATAAAACAGTGAAAGTTCTGATGCCATAATTGATTGTAGGGATAAATTGGGGACTCATCCAGAGAAGCGTTAGTGAGGTGAGAGATTGATCTTTTATACCCTTAGTTCTCCAAGGGAAAGGACACTCCCCAACCCCTGCTAACTGGGTAAGAGGCACTATTTCAAGGGGCTGCTCCTGTTCTATTTAGCACTGAAAGAATAACTGGCTCTCCTCACTCCAGCAGTGCCTTTTCAAGTGATTCTCTTCTGATACTCTTTTGCATCTGTTTAAAGGTAGAGGAGTCCCCCGCAGATTGTACTATTAGTTGTGACAGACTGTAGGGTGTGGTGCTCATCTCTGTTTCTAAGCCTTTAGGGACTGGAATGACTGACAAAGGCTCATGGAATGCTGATTCACCTTCCCACCGAAGTGGTACCCTATTTATCTACTTGCATTTCCATGCATTCAAACTGCTAGGTTAGCAGGAGATGGGGTAAGGACGGGAGCTCACCTCATCTTGTAGGACTGCTTAGATCAGTAATTTTCAACCTTTTTCATCCCACAGCACACTGAAAAAATTGAGTTTTTACCATTTATAATTTTAGCTTATACCAATTTTAGCTTTATACCATTGTCAAGACACACCATTGTATTGGTAGGGGGTTCAGATCTCCCAAATCCCTTATTCCCCCACATATCTAATTTTCTTGGGTTGCTGTTAAGATAATACATTTGTTATTACACTCACAACTGGGTGCAACAAAATGAGGTGCTCTTCCCCAAGGTAAAACTGGACAACACCACTAAAAAAGAAACTAAAATAAACACAACTAACCATACAACAATCTCTATACAAATATAAATATCCAGTTGCTCCCAGCAATTAAATTCCACACAAACTTACAACCCTGCATTTAAACCCAGTACTGCACTTGGATAAAAACTGTTCTTGAATCTGCTTGTCCTTGTTCTCAATACCCTGAATCTTCTTCTCGATGGTAATAGTTCAAAGAGCTGATGTCCCAGATGAGAGGAGTCTTTCAATGTACAGTGATGCCTCATGTAACAAATTTAATTCGTTCTGGAGGCATGTTACGTGAAACTTTCTTTCTGTGAAGCAGATTTTCCCATAGGAAATAATGGAAACTCAGACGATTGGTTCCACAACCCCCCAAATATTCATATAAAAATATTAACTGGATGTAAAAATGATGACAAAACACTGGAATTGAATTCAAAACATGTATTCAATGTGCATGATCTTATGAAGTCTACTTAGGCTGCAGTCCTAAAGACACTTTCCTGGGAGTAAGACCCATTTAACACAATGGGGCTTACTTCTGGGTAGACATGGTTAGGAGGCTGCAATCCAAGACACCTTCAAAGCATCTCCCCACTTTCTCCTCCTCTCCATCCTGAGCCTCTCTCTCCCCTGCACCCTTCTGGCTAGCCTTGAGCTGTTTCCATCTTCTCCACTGCCCTTCTCTCCCTCTTCCCAGCAGACACCCGGCCACAGGAGGAACAGTTTGGAAGTGTTGCTTTCACTATGGGCAGGTGCGCTAGGCAGCTTTTTAAAAGGCTGCTGGCCACCACGTCTGCCACAACTGCCAACCAATGTGTTCTTTACGTGAAGCACTTTCTTTACGTGAAGCAGAATCCTAGAGAAATTTGTTTGTTCTTTACGTGACGCGCCACTGTATTAGATATCCTCCTCTTACAACTGTTCCTATATAGTTCTTCCAAAGAGGGGAGTGAGCAGCCAATGATATTTTGGGATGTCTTAATCACCCTCTGAATCGCCTTTTTCTCTGCCACTGTGCAGCTTGTGAACCATACACAGAGACAGTAGGTTAATATGCTCTCAATTGAACTCCGATAGAAGATAGTCAGTAAACTCTCAGCCGACTGTTGTTTTCTAAGAATCCTTAGAAAATACAACCGTTGTTGTACCTTCTTAATTAAAGCAGCGTTGTTTGCACTCCAAGTCAGGTCATTTATTATGATGGTCCCAAGAAACTTACATTCAACCACCTGTTCCCCACAAACTCCATCTATACACAGAGGCTGAAAGTCTGCTTTTTCCCCTAAAGTCCACAATAAACTCCTTGGTTTTTTGAATATTAAACAAAAGATTTTTTTTTTACACCAGCAGGATAGCTGTAATACCTCGTCCCAATATGCAGACTCGTCATCCCCAGAAATAAGTCCTACTAGTGTAGTATCATCTGCAAATTTGATAATCCTATTGTTGGGATGGTTATTGGTGCAATCAGATGAATAAATGGAGTTTACTGTTGCAGTTTCCACTGCAGTGCTAGAGATCTCTCCTGGGAATGCCTCTTGGTTACCACAAAAACCTGTCCACTGATATAGGGTTGCCATAATTCTCTTCCACAAAACCAGGACAGAAACCCCCTCGCCTGTCAAATTTGCCATTATGTGAATGCAGTCCCCGAAATCCGGGACTGTCCTGGTTTTCCAGGACATATGGGAACCCTGCACTAATAGCTTCCTAACATTTCAGTTTCTTGGGTGCTTAGTGCCACCCAAGAAGTGTCCAATGCCATGCTGAGGTGGGTGCCTGGCCTACCCTTAGTGTGTCTGTGAGAAGACTGCAGAGACAATGGTCACTTTCTTTCAAGAAAGGTCTTCAGTTTAAAGCTGTATATGTTTGCTTTAGAACTACTGAAAACCCACCTTTATGTCTTATTCTTAAAGCTTGTCTACAGTTTAGAGTAACATAAAGAATGGGACCCATAAGAAACTTTTTTTTCATTTTCTTAATTGCGCATTTGCTCTTTGACATTTGCTGCTTATTGCATTCTTCAAGCAACTATCTACATCTTTTACATAATAATTTGTATGGAATTGGTTTAGGCTCTCATTCATTATGTCTATGTCCTTGAGGGTAATGAGCAGTTTGGTCTAATGACTGATTTACATATATAACTGTTACCACAGTGTCTTGATGTGAAGAAAGCAATGAGGCTGTATGTTTCTGCATGGTATTCTGGATGTTGTTTTGTCAAGTAGCACTATTTGGCATTCTGTGCACATCCTGCAACTACCAGGAAAGTGGCCTGAAGCAAGTGGCAAGAAGAACACACTAAATCGAGCACTTAAATCACTTCTTCTTGGGCTCCGTGGCAGATTTAACGAGCATCCTGGAATGAATGCCATGAAATAATATACTGTCAGACCTGACACAGCAGAATGGTTGTACTTCCAATCATACAATGGTCCAGGTGACTCTGCAATTACAATTAACCTCCTGCTTGCTTGTGAATAATAAGAAATGATCATATGAATGATAAGGGTAAAATGATTTTTGAACTTTAAAAAAGAAATCATTTTAGAAAGATCCAAAGAGTCATTCTCGTTTGTGCTGAAGAAATTGTGATTGCATATACACGGATGGAATTGGAACAGGTTGTGTGACTTAGAAACAGCAAGAATGAAAAGGGCACATTTGGTGTTAAAGGATTATTAGGAAAGAAATGGAAAACAAAGACATGTAGCATTTCAGCTTTACGTGCACACACACTCACGCACATAACATTCACATTTGGAAGATTGGTTAAGCCAAAGTGCCTACAGGGTTTGAATAGTTTCTCCGAAAAGAAAGGCTAAAACGATTTGAATTGTTCTATTAAGAAGAGAGATAACTGATAGGGGCACATGAAAAGATTTACAACTGGCAAAAGTGCAAGTGATTTGCAGTTTGTTGAGAACTTAGAGAATGACTTCACAACACATAATTTATTAGCTTCACTACAGCAATTTGTGTGATGGGGACACCTAAGAACATAAGTCAATACAAATTTATTTGGACATAAACCCCTATGTGTTTTATGGGGCTGACATTCATATACAGTGGCATCTCATGTAACAAGTTTAATTTGTTCCAGAGGCATGCTTGTTATGTGAAACGCTCTTTACGTGAAGCAGATTTTCTCATAGGAAATCATGGAAACTCAGAAGATTGGTTCCACAACCCAAAAAATATTCATATAAAAATATTAACTGTATGTAAAAAGGATGACAAAACACTGTAATCGAAGTGTTAGTCTGCAGTCCTAAAGACACTTTCCTAGGAGTAAGCCCCATTCAACACAATGGGGATTGCTTCTGAGTAGACATGGTTAGGAAGCTGCAATCAAAGACACTTTCCTGGGAGGCTTACCTGGGCTGCTGCTGGAGGTTCAAGGTGGCCAGTGGGGTCACTTGGGGGTAGTTAGAGGCAACTGCCTCTGGCGCCCCCAGGCAACTGCCCCCAAATTGGGAGCAGTTAGAGGCAGCAGCGCTGGCTGGCAGCCCTTTCAAACAACCTCCGCGTGGAGCATCAGTGAAGCATAATGTGCATGCCCATTAGGCACCAGAGGGGTTTGCTTGTTACGTAAAGCAGATTTGTTTACGTGAAGCAGGATTCCTTGGAAATTTAGATGTGCTACGTGGAACATACTTTACATGAGGTGCTTGTTACGTGAGGCAGCACTGTATGTACATTACATATGATTGCAGCATAAAAACCGCTTTAAAAGAAAGCAATTAAATTCTAGTAGGGCTAGAGCTGAACAGCAGCTAACATGCTTGATTGCCACCTGGAATCACCACATTCAGAGGCAGTATACCTCTCAATGCCAACTATTAATGTACAGTACAGATGTAACCTAGTTATGTGTGATTTTTTATGCAAAGCAACCAAGGTTGGCTTTTTAAATTGAAAGATACGCATCCTTTAAATAGCAGTGGATGGCTTAGAGGGCAACATGGCAGGCAATTAAGCTTGCCTTAGAAAAGTCCACAAAGGGGTCAACATTGGTTTCAGGTTACATCTGAATTCAGAAGAAGATACTTCTGAATTGCCTCTGAGCTGAAACTAAGCAGTTTTAAGCTACTTGAAAGGAAACTTGATTCATTGCCTACCTTGTCTTTGTATAATGCGAAAACAGGTAATCATGGAGGTTCCTGGAACTAAATACCTCAAGTGGGGAGGTTCAACCTTTACTTTTATTTCATCAGTGAATTGACTGCTAGTAAGCATTATAATCCCAGCATAGCAAACAATAAATGCAAAATCAGGAAGATCAATATAAAATCAGTGCAGATCACAGAAACAGCAATGTAAACCAGGAAGACAACATACGACTTGAGCAAATTGGACTGGCACATAACCTCCACACCTCTTAACAGGGAATTCCAAATTACCACCACCTTACTCCTTAACTTGATGTAAGGTTGAGTGCTTCACTGTTATAGATGAAAACAACTGTTCGTGTTTCTCATCAGAGGCACTGGTATAGATTGGCAAATTATATTGATAATATGGCTAAATGTACCCATGTTGCGGGAAAAAACCCCCATGCGTATCATTCCCCCATGCACATCATCCCCCATGTGCACCATTCCACTCCAGTACACCCCCTCTCAGTGCATCAGGCACTGGACACAAAATTGGCTGGGTGTTGATCAGTCAGTCTTCAATGTTAAGTATTGGACAAAAACACATTGCACCCCTTTTCACCCCCTTAAGGGTTAAATACCTCAACATTGGTTTTGGGTGAGTGTTCATGTCACAGAAGGAACACCATCCCCAAATTTCATGCTTTTAGTTTCAGGGATTGGGGCAGGGCCTCGATCAGTCAGGGATTCTCAATGGAAAGCATAGGGAGGACCCTATGCACCCCTTTTCACCTTCTTCCATCTGGAATTTCCGAAAACTGGTTCTTAGTGTGTGCCTCCATCATGGATGGGACATCCTCCCCAAATTTCATGCTTCTAGGCCTGGCGGTTTTGGCTGGGCGTTGATGAGTTAGTGAGCCAGTGACTTTTCAGTTTTATGTATGTAGATATGTGCATGTGTGTTCTTCTATATACTAGAGCAGAAGTTCTTAAGCTCTGTTCCAGGGAATTCTGGAGTGTGTTTGAATCTTATCACAAATTCCCTAATGAAAAAGCTTAGTAGTGAATATGCATCCTTGCTATATATAGTATATCCCACTCTTCCATACGGTAAAACCGTTATTGATGCCTACCCTGGAGATTGCCACAGGGGCCTATTGAAAAGTCAGTGGACTGTTCTCAATTTCAGTGTATTCACTATTTCTGTTACAGTCTGTTTGTAGATCCCCTTTTCTTCTTTGCTGAGATTTGCTTTGTGTCTTGGGACGCTTTTGTTGTAAGACAAAGTTCCATGTTTAATGGACTTCTGTGACTCCTCTTCTTGTTAGGTTTTGCAGACCCACACACTTAACGGATATATTTTTCCCAAAGCTCAACAAGAAGTAAGAGCTCATATGCCCTGAGTTTTCTGTGCATGCCAGAAGACTCTGTGATGGTAAGCAAGATTGACCCTGCCTCTGTCCCCCACAATTTCTCTTGTTCATGGAAAGAAAGTTGAGAAGGGCCTCAAGCTTTGTGAAGAGTATCCCAGATAGGTCTGTCACTGAGAGTCAATTCTTGTCACTTTTTGACGTTCTCAGGTGCCCCAGCAAAGCGTGATGGTTATTCTTCCTGCCTACCGGTTATGGTTTGCATCAGTTTTCAATAAGAAAACGCAGTTTAAAAACAACCATTCAGATTACTAAAATTTATAATAAATTACACAAAAATAGTTATTGGAGTGTGCTGTAGGGTGCTCATATTTGGGGAGCAGTTTTGCAAGTTTACTGTCATTCTGTCTGTCAATTCAGACTCATTCTGAATTAAGAGTGCTGATTATCCACAGTGCCCTGTTTTGTTTTGTGTGGGTTTTTTTTTTTTTTGGGGGGGGGGGGGGTGGGAGGGTGTTGAGTAATATTCAAGCAAGATCAGACCAAGAAGTAGAGGCAGTATTTTTCAAAACAAAATACAAATTGTATTTTTAAAGTGACCCCCCCCCCTCAAATGATATAGTTGTGAAGGTGCGTCTTGCCTTATTTCTTATTTCAATCACCTACCAGCAATGGTGTCACTAGGGCAGTGTGAGTGGCGCGTTCCACGCTAGGTGACACACCCAAGGGGGGTGAAGTGCACTGGGGGATCTAAAAATTGCAACTTTGTGATGGTGCGTCAAACCTTATCACGTCATATACCATTGGATTCGTATTGAAGAGTGGAATCCAATGCAAAAATCCATTTGCATCTTCCTGTCAAAGGCTATGGCAAAAAAACCTAAAAAACCCCCTAAAATATGCATTGAACTCTATCGAAAGTGAAAGTGACTCATAGTGCAGCTTTACTCACGGATAGGCAAAAGTGCCACAGTTTATAGGAAAGGGCAGTCTGAGAGTTTCAGAATTGTCCTGAACTAATGAACACAGTCCCCACAAATCACCCCAGAAGGAGGTCCCTGATGACTGCATTGAAATTCATTGAAAAGGGATGTGAACTGCACAGCTGTGTTTACTGGCGATTAAGCAATCATGCCCTGGCTGGTGTGGAAGGTCAGTCCAGGGAGAGTACAAGACTTCTAAAATGGTCCCGATGAGATACATTACTAGGGCATTAGAAAGGGGGCATACTTAAAGGGGGTGGCAGCCCTTGTGAACTAAATGGTTAAAATCATGGTTTATAGAAATAATCCCATCATGTTATACACCTTTGAATGTGTAATTTGCAGCAGAATGCAGTAACAAACCACTTTAAAATATCTTTATTCTATCAAAATGTATTCTATCAAAAAGATAGAATACAGTGGACATGGGGCACATAACCATACCCACCATTCATATTGTTGCTGACGTGCTGGCCTCCCGCACCAGGTGATGTGAACCCTAGTGACGCCCTTGCCTACCAGTCCAATGCATGGAAGCACTCATTAACAACAGCACCAGTTTGAAATACTGTAGTTTAATTCCATACTATACAGTATACATATATAATGACAAGGCTAGTCACTCAATTAACAACACAGTCCTATGCATATCTAATCATAAGGAAGTTCTATTGTGTTCTTTGGGGCTTTCATTTAGGAAAATGTTCATAGGTTTGCATTTCGAACCCTAAAGTTCAGGCACTAGATGTCAGAAAGCACATTTATGGCATCCTTAGAGTAAGGTGCCCTAGCACTGGGAGGATGCTGGCTGGCAGTGAGTAGCTCTTCTTGCCAAAGTTGCGGATTCATTGGGGGGAGAAGTTCTAGGATGGGCGAGGTCTGAGGGCAGAACAGTGGAATGGTGAACAGGGTGGGACCAGCAGTGGCCTCCTCACCAGATCCTATCCTCCTTATCAGGCTAAAAAGCCCAGCATGGAGGTTCTCAAGTTTTTGCTCGCAAAATCCCCTTCCACTATCGAAACCTCTGGAAGTTTCCTGGTGCCTGCAAGTTGCCATTTTGGTGATGCTGTTCCTCTGGTTGACAGGAAGCTAAGGATTGGGCTGTAAATAAAGTTTTTCTTCCTTAGATGTTTTGCAAGCAGCAAAACATATTTTTTGCTCATAGATTTTTTTGGGGGGAGGAGCTTTTTTCTTATGTCTAAAAATATTTGCTGTTTTGGCAGTAATTTTATTTCAGGACTTTTTCATACCTTTATAGCTGTTAATCAAATGAGCAGATAATGGTAATGTCAGGAACTAAGAAAAGAGCAGGTGTCTGTAACAGTTTCATTCTTTGAATTTTAATTTTCTTAGCTATCTGTTTCTAAATTAAAAGGAAGGTTGTTTCTAAATAAAACAGAAGGCTGTTTTCCTCTTTGTTTCTTTATTTTCCTGGAGGAAGGATGATTAAAATGAGTCATGGTGTCACACTCTTGATAAGTACCATTTCATAAAAACTGTTGAAGAAATAGTTGTTTAAAAGGCGGGATAGTATAAGACTGAGAAATTAAATCCTCAGGATCCATGTCATTTTGATGAAAGTATTTTATGATAATAATTTATGAAAAGACAGAATGGGAATGCAAATAGTAACCTTAATAAATGAAATTTATGATTCATTTGTTTATGAACTGTGTTGTTTAATTTATGGTTAAAATAATGTCATTTGTTTTATACATGGTCCAATGTTTTCTTTCTTCTTCAGTCCTCGGCTAGCGTTTGGGGAGGCAGTCGTCCTCTCAACCAATACGCTGCTGTGGGTGCTGCTGGATTTTGTGCATCATTCACAATGTGCTTCCAGTCTTGGTGTTTGATGGCGGTTTTTAGGCTTGTTGGTGGTTAGTTGCTGGTTGTTGAGGTCTTGCTCAACCAGTTTGAGCCACGTCTTCTTCAGTGGTGTTCGCTGAACTCTCCAATGTACAGGTTGCTCTCACCAGAGGAGCTTATGTGGGAGATGACTGGTGTTCATTCTGCAGACATGGCCACACTATCTGAGTCTGCGTTTTTTAATTGGTTCTTTGAATGAGGATTGATGGACACACCTTGGTTGGATTGATGGTTGCTAGTTACTATGGCAGTCACAAAGAGAGACACTCAGAATCTGCCTGAAGCATCACATTTGGAAGACCTCAAGCTTTTTTGTGTCTGATTGCTTGCTTATCCCGGCTGGTCTGTTCCTGATGTTCCTGCAGCCTTGACTGTATGATCTCCATGAACACCTTGCTGAAGATAGAGAAAAGGCTGATCCTGTGGTAGTCATTGCATTCATGGCTATCACCTTTATTTATGACTACTTTCTATAATGCTAGCTTTCTTCCATGCTGATGGAACATGTTCTAAGCACCAGATAGGTGTCAGGAGGACATGGATCAGCAGGTCAGTTGTTTTAAGCAAATATTGGCAAGTGAAAAAATAATCTAGAGGAAAGGTGTCCATGGAAATGGTCATAGCAATCTCTCTGAGGCCCTCAGCCAATGTCCCCCACAGCAGAAGATGGGCAAAATAATTTTTTCTGGTTTTAAAAAAAAACTTTCAATGGTATTTGCATTTGGTAAACCAGTTTAATTCCACAAAACAACTTAGCAAAGATAAAATGTTCAACCATTGTCCCCAGTCTGTGTTTTGTTTTGTCAGATATATTAAATATGCAATAGATCCGAACACAAATTCTTTAAAAAAAGCAGATCGTTTTCATGAGAATATATAGTCAGGCAATCTGTTTGGTGCAAAACTCAAAACACTGAGGCAAGATTCTTCTTAAAATAACATTTGTGCACCCGGGAGAAGAAGCAGACAGAAATGCCACCGGAAGCAAAAATAAAAGATTACTTGGATGATTGCTTTCTTTTGCTGTTAGGCTAAATTAGGCTCATTCTCACAATGAAATGTTCCTAATGTTCTTTATTTAGGCCATTTAAAAAATGACCACATTGCTTCTGGAACACATTGACTTTAAGCAGTTTTTAGCATGCTGCATGTGACTTAACTCGGACATCAGGTCACGCGAGTGTGAGCGAGCTTTTTCTCCTGCCTGTTTTTAAACTTGAAAAGTAGCAAGAACATACTTCCAGGTTACTTGGCAGATTTGAATGGAAGAAGCCATGAATGATGCACAAGAACACGGTTGCAATCTTAAAGACACTTTTCTGGAAGTAAAACCAGGAAAATAAAGACACTTTCCTGGGCGTAAAGATTGTGTTCTACACCTCTGAAAAGTATTAGCATTAACCTGATGAGAGCTGGCAGACTGATAAAATTCTTAGAGCACAATCCTAATCATGTCTACTCAAAAGTAAGCCCCATTGTGTTCAGTGTCTTACTCCCGGGAAAGGAGTTTTTGTGTTTAGAATTGTGTTGTTTAGTAAGCCTTTAGTAAGGCTGTTAGGATTGCAGCCTTACCCTACAATCCAGAGTAACTACTGGAGCACGTAAGAGACATTACTTGTACCTTACTGCACCACCTAGTTACTGGTAGGTTACTGCACCACCTAGTGAAAACTTATGGGAAATTCATATTGCAATCCAGAGTAAATTGTTCTTACACTGGAGCAAGGACTCCCTGTAGTTATTCTGGATTGCGCCCTTAGCCAGGGTGACCATATGATCGGAAAAACTCGAATTTGTCCAGATTTCTTCCATGCTATTCCTCCTGTGGCCGGGTGTCCGCTGGGCAGAGGGAGAGAAGAACAGTGGAGAAGAGGGAAGCAGCTCAGGGCTAGCCAGAAGGGAGCAGGGGAGAGAGAGGCTCAGGATGGAGAGAAGGAGAAAGTGGGGCGACACTTTGAAGGTGTCTTGGATTGCAGCCTTCTAACCATGTCTACCCAGAAGTAAGCCCCATTGTGTTAAATGGGTCTTACTCCCAGGAAAGTGTCTTTAGGACTGCAGCCTAAGTAGACTTCATAAGATCATGCACACTGAATGCATGTTTTGAATTCAATCCCAGTGTTCTGTCATCATTTTTACATCCAGTTAATATTTTATAGGAATATTTTTGGGGTTGTGGAACCGATCGTCCGAGTTTCCATTATTTCCTATGGGAAAATCCGCTTCATGTAAAGAAAGTTTCACGTAACAAACATGCCTCCAGAACGAATTAAATTTGTTACGTGAGGCATCACTGTATATTTATTGCATGTTGCTTATTGTAAATTGTAACCCACCTTGGGTGTCTTCTTCCACAGAGGAAAGATGGGATAGAAATCTTATAAATAAACTGAGTATTATCCTGCTGATTAGGGAGGCGAAGGTCCTGGAAAACCCAGATGTGCTTCACTTGACAGTGGTGCATCACATGATGGTGGTAGATAATTTTTTCTGTTTGCCATTACCAACATAAAGTAAAATTTTTTTAAAAATGAACTCTTATATATACAGTATTTGGTTGTGGTTTCATTCAGTTTTCAGCCACCTGAATTCAAACAGTCTCCTTAGGCTGCCATCCTGTGAACACTTACCTGAGGGAAAGCCCCAGTTAGACTGGCAGAAGTCACATGTTTGCCTGGAGGTGTAAGAAAAGTGCCATGGGGCACTTTTGTGTCACTCCTTGGTGGTGGTGGGGAGTTAGCAAGCATGCCCATATCACCACAGGAACAGGGAGATGGGTGAATTGTGCTGGCCTAAATTGATTAAGGATTGCACCCCCAGTATGAATGCAGCAAGACCTACCATTCATGGTATACAAGATGGTACTGCCAGTCACTTTGTTGGCTCCCAACTCACCAAGAATACAAGGAGCTGAGTAGTTTCTGCTGAGTGAAAGATGAAGTTTTGGGGTAGTTTTGTTATCTGCGCATTCCGCTGAGTGATAAGATGTCACCAGCAAGTGTGAGAAATGCCAGCAGGGAACTTATGAAGGACTCTTATGAATTAATTCTTTAAACTCCATCAGTCTTTATGGTGGAATAGTGAAGGTCACTGAAGGCTTGAAACAAGTAACTACTTGAGCATGACGAGGAAGTTGCAAAGAAAAGTGCCATTCCCAGATCCCTATTGTAAACATCCTGCCCCATTGAATGATAAACTAAATAAAGAACATAATAAGAGCCTTCACTGGATCAGACCAAAGAAGCCCATCTAGTCCAGGTTCCTGTATCACACAGTGGCCCACCAGATGCTTGAGGGAGCACATAAGACACCTGCATCCAGGTGTTCTCCTCTGCATTTGGAGGTTGTCCATGTCTACATGCATCCCTCATGGCTTCTAACCTGTGATGGTCCTTTCCTTTAGGATTTTATCCAAACCCTTCTTAAAGAAATTGAGGCTAGATGCCATCCCCACACCCTGTGGCAGGGAGTTCAACAGACCAACTAGAGCAGTGTTTCTCAAAGTGGGGGTCGGGACCCCTTTGGGGGTCGCTTGGAGCTTTCCTGAGGGTCACCTAAACATCCCTGGTGCAGAGCGCTAAGTGGGAAGGCCTGGCAGAAATGCTGGAGCTGCTGCGGCTGGAAGAAGTCACTGAGAAGTGGCTCAGAAGGAGCTTCTGAGCTGCTGTGAGACCGATGTGGAGCCTTGTGGGTGGGGAGGCGCCCGATACACTCTCCACAGACGGCAGCCTCCTCCTCCCCCCTGCAGATCCTCAGTGCGCCTGCCGGCTGAAAGTGTTAAGCACGCTAAGGTGTGAACGTGGTGCCAGAACTCTGGTGGATGGGCTGTCTGGTGGGGCGCCCGCTTGTGCATCAACTGTTGTGCCCTGCTCCTTGTGCTCTACTCAAAAGTAAGCCCCCTCAATGTTGTTGTTGTTCATGATAAGTGAATGGGACTTACTCCCAGGAAAGTGCTAGGATTGCAGCGTTAGAGCCCAGTTCTATGCATATCTACTCGGAAGTCAGTCCCATGATAGTGAATGGGACATACTCCCAGGAAACAGTGGCTGGCTCTGCTGCCTGAGATCCCAATCCTATGGAGGTCTCCTCATAAGTCAGTCCCATGATAGTGAATGGGTCTACTCCCAGGAAAGTGCTAAGATGCAGCCTTAAAGCGCAATTCTATGCATGTGTACTCAGAAGTCATTCCCATTGAGTTCAGTGAGGTTTACTCCCAGGAAAGTGTGCATAGCACTGCAGCAGTAGCAACAAAAATGATTTTATGGTTGGGGGTCCCCACAACATGAGGAACTTAGAAAGGGGTCAGGGCATTAGGAAGATTGAGAACCCCTGAACTAGAGTGACATTTCCACTTTGAAATGATAGATCTTTCTCCTTTTAAATGGTAGAAGGTTTGAGTCTGTATGTTCTTGGAAACTAAATAGGCAATAAACACGTTACATCAGCAACCTGCACTTCTTCCTATCAGACTCTATCAAATGAAACCTACTTTATGTCTCATTCCCTCCTTTAGTACAAAATAGATGTACAGCACATTTTGGGGAGGTTCTAACGATTTTCTGTATCTTCATGAGAATTAATTGGATACATTCATAAGTTCCTTTGTCTGATGATATGTATATTATACAACTAGTTGCACTATAAATGTTTGCTGTTCTGTATTGTTGTGCCTTCACTTTCTTCTTTCTCCTATCTGTTGTAGTGTGTGTCTGCAGTGAGTTTATAATTCATATTAAAAAAGAAAAGGGATATACCTGTCTTAACATTTCTTTTAGCTAGGACTGTGTTTAGAGATAGCCTTGGCGTAAATAGAGTCCTGCATTTCATGCCAGCAGCCATAAAACATAGAATCATAGAGTTGGAAAGGACCTAGTAGGTCATCTAGTCCAACCCCCTGCCTGCAGCAGGAATTCCCCCTAGAGCATCTCCAACACGTGCTCATCGAACCTCTGCTTGAAGATCCCCAGTGAGGGAGAGTCCACCACCTCCCTTGGCAATCTGTTCCACTGCCGAACCGCCCTCACCGTCAGGAATTTTTTCCGGATTTCCAGCCGGAATATCCTTTCTTGCAGTTTGTACCCATTGGTTCTAGTTCTGGGTATAAACCAGATAAACCACATAAACCCACATTTCTGAACAATCCTCTAGAACAAATTCATTTCCAAATGTACTTTCAGTCTTGCTATAGTTGGGATTTAAATTCACTTTTAAGAGATAAATTTCAGTAGTTATTAGCATTCACCACCACTGGTGTTAAATTACTTGCTAGGATAACTCTCAGCATATTTTATCATAAAATTACCCTGTTTTCATATTGTTTATATATTTGTTTATGTATCAGTTTGAGCAGTCATTCAGAGCTGTATATATAACAAAATACACTGGCGTCTCTCCTCTTGCTTGGCATCTAAGGGCTAAACCAGGCAGGATGAGGTCAGCCACATCTTTTATTTGCAAGACTACACTGTGCATTTATCAAGTATGGATGAATGTTTATATTAATGCTAAAAGGGACATGTGGATGAAGTGGAATGCATTCTTCCATGCTGCACAGCCCTGAAGCTCATCACTCTTGATACTTTTCTTCCTCTTCTCTCAGACTAGAGGCAGTCAAAGAACTCAAGAGTTTTTAAGTAATATCTTGAAACTATTCATAGGAAACTATTTGGGATGATATTGTACAATAATAAAGTTATTTATCCATCCATTCACACACCCACATATACATACTCCTGAAAGCTCTCATTCACATGGATTTGTCTGGCCTCTTTCAAAGTCACATGAGCTAAACTTGGTAACATTTTTCTGTTTGTGGTTTCTCCTTTGGGGGAGATGGTCCTTCAGGAAATTGAGTGTTATGGTACTTATCAAGAAAGTATCCTTGCCCATTGTGTTAGTGTGATAGAGCTTAAATGACAGTTAGTACACAAACAGCCCAATCATATTCTGTGCTGCAACAGGCAGGCAGGTGTGGCCAGTTCTATATGCAGCCCAAGATTTGATGTGGATCATGCACATCTTGGGGTAAAGAGACCTCTTTCCCTTTACCCCATGTTATGCAGTAGTCACTTCAGTGGGGTTGCCTGGATCCATACCAGGGCAAATCCTGGCACAAATCTGAATAGGCAGGTTGTCCAACCAACCAACCAGTGAACCAACAGGGCTACATAATATTAACCATTAATCAAACAATAACTTAGAAATGTAAGGTAGGAGGCAGATCTGACCCATAGTAAGTGATCTTTTAAATTGCTGCTTTCTATTTTATAGTCACAATCACAGTGAAGTACTCATGGAAAAGTACAACTGTCTTGAGGGAGAGGTGAATGCAAGCATCACTCTCTAACCACTTTTAAACGATATGGGGGGAGTTATTGTTTTATGTATGTCGGTGAAGTATTTTGCACTAAAACTAAGTAGAACCCACAGAGTACCAGTAATTGCTGTCAAGTTTGCAAAAGTTATCTCTTCTATGAACTATTCTTGCAAAATCTGGAGATAACTCTGACTTCTTTAATTGGCCTGCTAAAAAGTACCGTAATTTCCCAGAAGCTCAAGGATCCCCTATTTAATTTTCCATTTGAGATTTTTTCACTTCTCTTTTACCACTATATTAGAATTACCCTAAATTAGAATTAATGCATAGTTTATTTTGTGTTGGCTTCCATATCTCAAGATTATTTCTCCTCCATTTTCAACAGAGTGATCTGTTCATCAAATTTGCTGTCCCTTTCCTCCATTTGTCCAAATCCTCCGCTTTTTCTTTACTTCAAATTGTTTCTCCCTGTTCAATAATAATGGTTTGAAGTTTCCTTTCTATTTTCTCTGAATCTACACGAGTTCTTTCCTCAAAAGCTTTGAATTCCTTAGAAGAAATATATCAGAGGATACCATGCTGTTATTATTTAAGTCTCCTTCCTTATAAGTTTTTGTCCCTTTTTTTCCCTCTTTATCCACTTTTCTAGGTCTCATCTTCTCTATAAAGACTTTTATATTTGTCTAATGCACAAAGATAATATCTAGTGAATATAATATATTGATGCAATGATCAGGCTCATAAAATGAACTCTTTCAGAGATTTTTCAAACTGTCTCTAATCACCACACTGTTTCTGGGAACTATCTGATCTCTCAACTGATGATCACTAAATTTTTCTATAATATACATTCATTAGATGGTTATTTAAGCAAATATCAAACAACCGGGTTTCTTACATAGTTAATTCAATAGGGGCCCCAATCATGCAAGTTTTTCACATTTATTAATTTCTTCAACAAAAATCCTATACACAAACTTAGGAATAAGACCCACTGAATTCAGTTAGGCTTGCTTTGGTAGACATGCTTACAATTAAACTGTTAAACAGTGTGTTAGTTCTTTGAATTAGTCCTGCACAGTCCTGCTGAGGCTGCTGTTCCTGAAGTGCATTGGTACTGAAACACCATGAGTCAAGGAATAATAATGGGTCAAGGAATAATAATATTATGGGTCAAGGAATAATATTTATTTATTTATTTCATTTATTTATTTAAAAGATTTATATCCTGCCTTTCCTCTGTTAACAACAGATGCCCACGGTAGCTTACAGTAATTAAATAAAAACATACAATGAAACATATATCTAAAAGCAAAATTGCTCTGGTGGTGGTGTAAGTCTGAACAGATGGGAGCAGCCAGAGGCCCACTCTACCCCCATTCTGGCATGCCCCCCTCCTTCCTACCCTTCCCCACCCTCCAGATCTCTCTCCTGCGGACCTTAGGAGGTTGACCTGAGGTGGTGTGAACCAGTGGAGGAGGGTCAGTACACAGACATGCACCAACCTAACCTCACCGACCATGGAGTAGACTGGCCTTATGGCACTTTTGCAACGCCCTTAGGTTGTTGTGAGGGATTTGAGCTGATGTAAGGTACTTTTAGGATCGCACTGTGATATAGCATATGGATATCATATGGTCTCTTTTCTCACTCTGCTAAAAAGATGCAAATATGCCAGCCCCTATTCAAAGACAAAAAGCATTAGATCCCAGTCACAGCCAACGAACTATGTTGTACATATACAATAAGTCCTAAAGGCACATATTTTACTGGGGTCTGGCTGGGAGCTTACTTCAAGGGATCTGTCAGATATGTGATTATTCAGAATTCTTTGCAGGTTCTCTGGAGGTTGGAGAAATGAGAAGCTGTGAGGAAGAATCTGTTTAAGAATTTCTGACAGCTCTTTCTTTGCAAATATCTCCTTCCAGTACTATTATTTTCTTTGGGATCAGAGAAATATATTTGACTATTTTTTTCCTAAGTATCTTAGGGAATCCTTTGTTTTGAGTACAAATGCAATATGTTTGCAACACCTCAGTGGGTGCCTAAAGATCAGAAAGCTATAATACAGGGAAGGAGGAAAGTAGAAAATCTATGAAGCCTCTGCAGTATGAATGTTCATTCATGGTACTCTCTTGCAATGCTTTCTTTTAGGTTTATGCTGTTATTTAGATTGTAGAACTGTCTTTTTGATTACCTTGTAAAGCAGGATTGTGCAAACCCTGGCTACAAGCTATTTGAAGCCCCTTATTCAGCCTGTAAAGATCCCCTAATCTCCAATGAGACTCTGGCATTTTGGAAAATGTTGGAGCCATTACTATTACCAAGTCTCTCAGTTCATGATTTCATGTGTTTTCTGCTTTTACCAGAACAGTATATCTAACTTTTCCCCTTACCATTGCTGTAATCAATTTGATGTGCTAGCTTGATCTCCATGTTTTCATGTGTGCAAGAGGAACATAGCAAACAGTTCATAGTTCTCATGTGGTTCTGCCTGTACTATAGTTCTCAGGTGTATTAAAAATAAGCTCAGATTTATTCATTCAAGTTCTGTTTATTAATTTATTTAAATTTATGTCACTTTATTCAAATTTGAAATGTAAATTAATTTTTTTCCTGCCTCCCAACACAGAGATTAGTGGCCTTCCTACCAAAATGTGTGCCCAACCCACTACAAAGTGTCATGCGTGTTTATGACACTTCATAAATGATAAAATAGGTTCCTTTCCTAAGGAAGGAGTCAAACTATTCCTAAGGGCCAAACATATTTTTGAGCAGGGCAAACCTTCTTTCCTGGAGCATAGATAACAAACATATGGTGAGCTGAAATTGTTGGATCTGCTTTGTCTGTTTGGGCTCATGATTCTGGGAAAATTCTAATTTTCATTAGCACATACTTCAGCTCCATTCTTTTGGTTTAATTTTCATCCTTGTGTTTCCCCACTGCCTTTTTGGTGGTTTTTTTTTCTTTTATTGCTTTTCATGGCATAGCACTGTTCACTTATCCTGTTGTGAACATAGGAACATAAGAAGAGCCCCACTGGATGAGACCAAACTCTAATCTAGTCCAGCTTTCTGTATCTCACAACGGCCCTTTGGATAGTTCAGATATTTCAGGTGTGGCCATTTCATTAATTAGTACAATGGCATTATAATAGTGACTATTTTATTCTCAATACTTTGTCCGATGATCCCAAGCATAGAATTTCCCTTTTTCACTGCCACTACATATTCAGTGGACACTTTTATTGAGCTGTCCACCAGCACCCCAAATTTTTTTCCTGATCTGCCTGTCACAGACAGCTCAGACCCTATTATCCTATATTGAAACACATGCCATTTGCTACCAACTATCTATCTAGTTGGATAGATCCTTCTGGAGCTCATCACAATCCCTTCTAGTCTTCACCACTAAGCATATATATAGTGTCATCCACAAATTTGGCCACCTTGCTGCTTAACCCTGTTTCTAGACCATTTATGAACAAGCTCTGGTCTGAGGACAAAACGTTTGGGCACATTGCCTTTCACCTCTCTACAGGTGAGAAATATTGTGAAAAATTGCCCATTGAGTCACCCATTCTATGTTTCCTGGTCTTTAACCAGTACCTAATCCATAAGAAAACCCGCCTTCTTATTCAAGTGGCTAAGACACTGTGCCTGTTAACCAGAAGGCCAGAGTTCGAGACCCCGGTCCCCATAAGACAGGGCGAGCTCCTGTCCTTAGCCTAGCTCTACGACACTGCTGGAACCAATCGTATTGGCTGTGCCATTCCATTGGATTATTTCAGTGGCGTGGAGAGGGGGGATTTGCTGCTTGGGTAACAGCCTATCCTCCATATCAATCTACCCAGGCCTTTGTGCTTCGCATACAGCGTCAAGCATGATACCATAGTTTTTTGAGATTGATGGATGCCAATACAATACAAATTCCCTGATGGGGAAGTTTTCTCAGTAGCCATTAGTGAGGAACTATATCAGCACTTTTGAAAATCCAGCAGTGGTGGGATCAAGCAGGTTCGCACCTACTCTATAGAACCAGTTATTAACGAGAGATAGGACATATAAAATTTAAAAATAGCCATTTAAAAGTGGCTGCCAGGTGGGCATAGAACCAAATTTGAAATGTTAATTTCCCATCACTGAAATCCAGATATATAATATCCAGAGGTTCAACCACATCCACAGGCCTATTGACATTTTCAAATAATTCTAAGGAATTTGTGAGGCAAGAATTATTCTTTCTTTGCTTCGCATATTATCTTCTTACATTTCTTTTGCCACAGTTAATGTTCCTTTTTAGGGCAAGACTTTCTTTTGCAGAAGGAAGCTTTCTTTCCCTTTACATCCTTTCTCACTTTGCTTGTCTTTTTTGTCTCATATTTTGTCTCATATTTTGGGAGCCCTACAAAAATATGCAAAGCCTGTGTGACCAGAGACAGTAATGGGTTGGGTTTGATTGCCAATATACATAGGCAATCATGCCTTGAGCATACCTCTTTTAATTTTTTGTAGAGATTATCTTCTCTCACCACCTTCTCCTACATGGAGGCATCTCCACATGACAAGTTGCTCATGTGAAGACACCCCCTACATAATTCTGGTTGATTTCCCACAAGAACACAAACCCCCTTTTGTGTTTGCATGACAAGGTAAGAATCTCTCAAGTCGGGTGAATGGGGGCTTGCTGTGCAGAAGTATTTTAACTGCTGTCTCTATAGGTACAGGTTGCCCATGTGAATTTAGTTACACAGAATCCAATGAAAGATTAATTGCAGGCATTTATTAGTCTTATTTTGGATGCTAACAATAGTGGTGGGCAAAAGACTCTTAAACTTTGGTACTTCTCTTGCAGCATGCCCTCTGGGATTCTTTAAGGACTTGCCTCATAGTCAGAGGTGTACCAAATGTCCCCCTCACAGTTACACGCGTGAAGAAGCATCAACCACCTGTATTTGTGAAGAACACTACTTTCGAACAGAATCTGATCCACCCACGATGGCCTGTACAAGTGAGTATTTGCATTTAATTTATTGAAGTGTTTGGTAAGCAACAAGAGCTAATGATAGAATATTATCACTCATGAATATGTCTCCTGCTGAAGTACCCTATTTGTCCATATGTTCTATACTCAGTTCTAATGTCACCTTTGCATAGCTTTTTAACCTAAGAAATGTTTTTCAAACTGGAGATACCAGGAATTGAACTGGAGTTTTGTGCATGCAAACTGTTTGATATGTGGTGTGCCCCTTACCTATGGTTTTTTTTTCTCTTTCAATCCCAATTTTAATCACATAGTGCTGCCTTCCTACAAGGTGAAGTTGACTTTTGGTGCTATAGTTTATAGATATCACTGATAACAGTGTTCTTGCATGTCCTTCTGTTCCATTTAAAAAGGGCCAAATGAAATATAAACATGTGGTTATATAAAGTGTGCACACTTGTGTTCCTTTTTAATGTCTGCAAATTTAGCATCAAAATTAGTATGTGTATGATAAAAGTTGAACCCATGAGTATATCTATGTACAAAGGCCAGGGGTGCAAGTCCTCCCAGAGAGCAAGACTCAGAGCTGTACCGCTGCCTCCACATTTGCAAGTATTCACAAACCAAACGCAGCTTTTCCAACCCTAAGGTCTTCCAGAAGTGAGGCTTTAAGGCCTCCCAAAGGCGGTTTGCTTCAGAGTGGCACCGTGGCCACAGTTACTGGCTGAAACCCTCGCCCATCTTATCTTCTTACCCTCTGTCACCCCAGATACCTTTCCTCTAGCCCAGGGGCCTCCAAGCTTTTTAGCAGGAGGGCCACCTCATCTCTCTGACATTGTTGGGGGCCAGACAACTGTATTCAAATTTAAATAATGTACATAAATTTACATATAAGAATGTATTAGAGTGGAGTACAAAGCTTGCCAAGGGCCAAATAGAGGGGTCTTAACAGGGGCCACATTGAGGCTCACCGAGGGCCGCATATTGCCTCTGGCCCTGCTCTAGCCCATCTCTGCTGCACATCTCTGGTGCAAGGAAAAGGAAGAAAGTAGTTTGAGCAACACTGGCACAAGGGCAAGTAAGGCACAGGTGGGCAGAAGGATCAGCTCCCCTCACCCATACCCCCCTTGAATGTTAAAATTAAATCCCTTCACCCTTCTTCATAATTTAAAGATGAACCAAAATGCTTCCTGTTTTCTTTATCAAAACTTTGCATGCCATGATGATGATTATCTGATTGGTATATGCTCCCTTATTGATGGTAATTCCAAGGTCTTTTTTCAATGTCAATTTCCATGCAAGGAAGGCCTAATAAATGTATGATAAATGCATCATTCCGTCCTTAAGCTTCTGTCTCCTTCAGAGTCTAAACACAATTTACTAAACCGTTTCTCCCTTGCTCCTACGCAAACATGTGTGTAGGTAGGTGTCCATTAGGTATTTCCCTCAAGCCTCCAAAAGCCATTTGGGTTCATTTAAGCAAGAATCTGCTAGCCATTAGTGCCCATTAAAGAAAGACCTTTAGCTGCTAAATATCCAAGAGGCTAGAAAAAGGTCACGTCGCGCAACACAGTAGCATTACTGTTACAAAATATATATTCCATACTTAGTTCCTTGTTATAACCTGTTAGCCAACTTTGTACCTCAAGAAAATTGGTATCCATAGCTCTGGGTAAGTAGCAAAGTCTTTCCAATATGCCTTGATTACTGGGATTAACCTCAAGCCAAATGGCCTGATGGCTCTCCCTGCTCTTGTATCATAAAGTTAACATGAAATTGTATACAATAGTAACAATTTTGGAAGGTGCTCCAGGCACATTAGCTCAGAGAAGAAGGTAGCAGAAAAAGGTCCTTAGGGTTGTCTACTAACAAGCTACCTGATATTCTATCACTTGAGTAGTACTTGATAATGCTGTAAAAACTTGTGAAACATGCTGCCTCACACTAATGACTGCCAGGCAATTTAAATGTAGTATGCAGAGATCAGACTTAATCATGATATTCAATATAAAGACGAGAAAATGTGAAAATAGGTTATGTTTTCTTGACATTTTCAGAATTTAGAGTATGTGAAAATGGAAATATTTGTTTTGTTCATTGCCCCTTCACTTCTCTCTTCCTTCCCTCCTGAACAACTGAGTTGTGCCTTAGTTGTGCCAGAACACAAACAGGTTTCCCTTATGGGCGTACATTAATACATGTCTGAAAAGCACACCTGGTAATAGCAGGGAGCAAGCAAGTGGGGGAAGGTCTTGGGCCTCCTTTCTAAAGTTGAAATTATTCAGCAATGCAAAATTTTGAAATATTTTACTCATTTAAAAAAAAAATTATATTTGAAAATCTTTTTGTAGGATTCCCCACATGCTTAGGGCCCCAAGCATGAGAAGGCCCTAGGCTACAGCCTATACTAGCCAGTAGAATAATCTGGCCCTGCATACAGGTATCCCCTTTCATTTAACAAGTTAAGGGCTTGGAGCTGTACTGAAAAGTAGAAGCAGTTAAAAGGGGGAACCAGTCATTTTTTATATTACAAATGTTGCATACATTTTTTAGCTAATACCTTTTTTATCTTGCTGTCATATGAAGATTTATGCAAATGGACTCCCATTAATGCCATTGGGAACAGACCCAGAGCTGTCACAAAAAGCACTTCCCACTCCTAGAGAGACAGTGCACAGGCATTCACCGATTTCTCCACACCACCATGAGAAGATATGCCAGATGATTTAGGCCAGCCTAAATCGGACTGAACCAGTCACCATGTCATATGCAAATCAACATGTTATCCTTTAGAAGAAGGCTACAGAGGAAGGTTGAAACAGAGGAAGGTTGAAACAGCAGAACATGCATTGAATAAATGAGGGTACAATTCTCACTAATTTTCCAGCACTGGCATAACCATCTCAGTGGACCCACATGTTGCATCCTGCAGTTGGGGGAAGTCACAGAGGCCTCTTCAAAATAAATCAATGTTTATTCCCTTACTTTAGACTTAATGCCTATTCCAGTGCTGGAAATTGGTTAGGATTGCACCCACAGTTCTGTGTATAATTGAAAAGTGTTGAATGAGCAGAACTGTCAGAAAAAAAAGGGAATGCCTGTATTTCACTGTGGTTTGTTTCAATCATTCTGCATGAAGTTACATGACTAATGAGAGTTAACACAATGGTATTATTCAAAAATACCAAGTTTAAACTATTTTGGCTAGCAGTGGTATCACTCACTGTGTGTGTCTTCCGATGCAGCTCACTCCCAACACACCTCTCTGTTGACACCACTGATTTGAACCTGGATGTCTATTGTTACACACAAAGGCAAAGCTGAACAGGAGGGTGAGATTGCATGTGTATTCCACTGCAAATGGAATTGATCTTCTTTTAGCAGTAGTGCAGAAGGAAAAAAGATGGCTGTGGCTGTGGCAATGTGGTAGCAGGTGGTGGCAAAGATGGCAGGATGCATTCATGTTGGGGGGGGGTTATTGGGAGATAAGTGCTGTCAGTTACAGTAGATCTCTGCCAATTCAGGCAGCACATTCATTCGAACCACCTCAGTGGAAAAATCAAAGAGCTGGAGTGAATGACATTTCTTCTAATTGTCAGTAGTGAGGGAGCCTGGCTTAGGACTTGCCAGGATGCAGCTATGTTCAGGAGTATCCTTACACAGCTGGGGTGTGTATGCCAACTCCATTCTTACCTGGAGAAGACATTTGTAGTCACTGTTACCATTCCTTACTTGGAGGTGTGATCTTGCTTGAATTGTCTGCTATATGGGCTTTTTCTTTCCCACCTCCAACCCAGGATTTGTAAGCATCAATTTATGAATGCAGGACCAACTGAAAGTCATGGCCAGAGCACTGAACTGATCCTGGGTTCGGGCACAGTCATCCCAGTTAAAAGTCGCTCTGTATTGACAATACAGTAATTGGTGGCTGAGCATAAATAAAAGTGAGAGCCAGTTTAGAAGTCCCATTAGAGTCAATGGGGCTTACTCTCAAAAAATTGTGGTTAGGACTGGGCTGAGATTGACAATCTGTGAATGCAGAAAAATGTGATTTCATGTTAACACCTTTATGTTTTCAGTGTATATGTGGTATACTGATCATTTGTTTTCTTGGAAGAAACCATAATAATGTTTTTGTTAGTATCACCTCAAGCATAAATCTAGTGTTTCTTAAAAGGTGTTTTGTGTAACTCTGAGTCCTTTAATAGTCTTTGAAGTAACCAGTCCTGGAAATAGCCAGCTCATCATGATCAGCATTGAATATATTATCCCAGAACATGCTCCAGAATTCTGTGGAATATGCAGGGATTCTTGAAACCTGAACCAGTGGGAAAATGCTAACGAGAAAAGAGAAGATGCAGGGATTCTTGGCAGACCAACAATAATATGATTTTCTAGACAGGAGGTGCAGATTGAAGGAAATAAGCTAAGGGTACAGTCCTAACCTAGGCCATCACATTTCATCGGTCTTCCCATTTCTGTGGTGGTGTAGGGAGGCAAGCACCTGTCTGTGCACTGGCCTAACCCTCCCCCAGAAGTGGCACAGAAGTGCCTGCAATCCTAAACATATTTTCCTGGAAGTAAGCACCATTGACTATAATGGGACTTAATTCTTAGGAGACATTCATAGGAATGAACTCTTATAGTACTTTTGTGCCACCCCCTAGGCAGCACAGGACTTGTGCTAGGGCTTAGGCCAGCCTAACTGGAGATTAGGAGTGAAGCCCAAATGTAGGAGTGGAGCCTAAATGAAGGATACCAGAGAGCCCTTCATTGAATCCTCTTTCCTGCCTTTATATCAGCTGAACTTCCTTCTTGTTTTCAGCTATTCATCCACACATGTTCAAGCTATTTTCCCATCCATGCTGACCAAACATTGCTTTTTTTGTAAAAATGAGAGTGAAAACTCTTGAGTAGTCTTACCCCCAAATCCAGAGTAACTGGGAGCACGTAAGAGACTTTACGTGCACTTGTAGTTACTGCACCACCTAGAGAAAATCTATGGGAAATTCATATTGGAATCGAGAGTAAGTTGTTCTTATGCTGGAGCAAGAACTCCCCATAGTTACTCTGGAATTTGCCCTTACTGCATTTTTTAAAAATAGAGTAGTGCTTTTCTACTAGAGTACTGCTTTTCACTATGTGGATTATAATTCACTGGTGAATTGCAACCTAATATGTGGTGGGCCACAACCCAATGCTCTCTGTCAGATCGCAAAGCATTACTGGGAGTCACCAGAAGCTGCTTCAAGATGGACCCAAATCTGAAGTGGCGTCTGATGGCTCCCAGTAATGCTCTATGGAATGACAGGAAGCATCACATCATGACCCACTGTGAAGGATGAGGTTTCTTGTGGTGACACAAATTTTGAGAACCATTAGGAAGTTGTTAAAATTCAGTTTGAGGTGGAAAGAAGAACTAATATAATATAAGAGAAAGCTCTAAATAGCACAAAACCCAGATCTAGGAGATTATCAGAGCAATGATTAGGGTGATTTAGAGAAGTAAAAATTCTGAGAAAAGAAATTTCATGCTACTTAATAGTTGTAGGTATCTGATGGGAGAAGGGAAAAACAAAGGTAAACAAATCTTGAGGTTGTGTATCAAAGAACGAAAAGCTGTCAACATCTTGAAAAATAATAGGGCTGAAAAAATTATGGTGTATCTGAAAGCAGTATTTAAAAATACTTGAATCTCTGTAATCTAGTGTTTGCTGTGTAATGTGCGTAATGGGACTAAGAAGAACATCCTCTAATTTTGATTTTCATCTCATAATTTATGACAGTGATCAAATTATCCAAACACCACCCAACAAATTATCCACAGATACACCTGTCACATCTCCAGTTCACACATTTTTCAGCGCATTTTATGTTTCTTTGGTGTCAGTGACTGGTTGGGGCTATTCCCCCTCCTTTTAGCCTTCACTGTCTTTTACCTCATTTGCCACATAACCACTTAATGCTTTGTGATGAATGCAAAGATCCTTAAACTAGCAGGATTGATGAGTAGTGGCCGTTTTGGCATGCATGGCTAAACTGTGATATAAGCTGGCTTTGGCACTGGGAGTTATAGTGGACAATCAAACTGACAAGAGATTGCTATCGGGGAGGGGGCAATAGTAATGCTGATGAAAGAACTTGGGGAGGGAATAATGCATATTTGGTGGACGTTTGAAGTATGTCTTTAGTAGGAGATCGCTGTTTCTACTCTTCTTTTCCTCTGGGAACTTCTAGGAACCAGAATTGTTTGTTGAATGCCTCTTGGCCATCTAATGGATACTGAGATTTAGCCCCCAAACTAATTTGAACTTAGCCACCTCAGGCTAGAGTACATTGTTTCCAGCAGCAGGCAGTAGCTTCTGAAGGACACTTGTAGGGCATGAAGGTAATGGTCATTCGTTGTTGTTTTTTCCCCACCATCTGCTATTCAGAGATATACACTATGTCAGTGCATGGAGGAACCTCCATAAGCTCCATGGGTAATAACTGTTGGCAAAGCAATACCTTTCCTGAAGTACTGCCAATGAACATCAGTAGATGAAATGTATGAAAATTTGTGGGCTCAATGTGTAATATGACTGATTGGATTTGTCTTTTGAAAGTATACATTGTTCTATAGGAAACCTGCTCCTTATATCTGCAGCAGTCGTTAATCACTATGAACAGTGTTTCCTGAGGAATGGTGAGTTTTCTGCAGTATTTAGGAACAGCACAGAAATTAGCCAGCTTTGCACAGAGAGAGACAGAGACAGAGAGAGAGAGAGAGAGAGCAGTGCACAGCTGAAAAACCAGCATGTCCAGAAGATATTTCTGTTTCTCCTGCTTATGTATTCAGTTAAAATCTTTAAGATCTATGTCCTTGAACTGTTCCATCACATAACTGGGTTTTTTTAAAAACACCCAGGATCTTCCTATTTTCATAACCAAATTAAATAATAAATTATTTTAGGAAAAATTGGTTGCTCCGGATAGATTTTGTGTTGTTCACCAATATCTCTCAAGGTAGTTTAATTCAGTTTGACTATATGAGTCAGTATGTGTCACAATACAGTGCCAATAGGTCTCTAAAACACAAACACGTTGATGTGGTTGTGGGTTACAGTACACCTTTGGATTCTTTATGCACATTCACAGTACAATCCTAGCATGTCTATGCATTGCAGTGTGGGTCTGTTGGTAGGTTTCACTCACCATAGCAGCACCTACCTGACGTCTCTTTTCACTCTGCTGGAAGATCCAGGTACTCTGTCCTCCATTCCATATGCTCACTCTGACCATGCCACTGTGCTAGCATTGCGGCTACTGTTGTGGACTCTCCTTACCAATGGCAGGGAATCCACATGCTGCCCCCTCCTAAGGAACAGAGGAACATTTCTGGACACCATTTGGAGCCTACACCAGGGAGGGACAACAGCTTACGACTCTGCCCAACCCCTCCCCCCAACAAGTAGGCCCCACTTACTTGAGTAGTGCCGATCACAGAAAGCCGGCCATCCAGCTTTAACCCACATTTTTAAAAGGAGGTGATATCCCCTGGGGGTCTTGGTGCTTGGATGGCCAGTGGAACAGCGGTGATGGAAGGAGGCCTTCAAGGCCTTCCACTTTGACCTGAGCTGCTGCACCATCCAGTCCCTGCCCTGTCATCCCATGGCCTGCAGTACACCCCTCCAGGCAGCCTCATTGGGGACTGTTGTGCTGGCCATGAGGAGAAGCACATGGGAGCCCTGATGAGGGCTCCGTTGGCCTCATGGCCCCACTGGTTCCTTGTGGCAGTCATTTTTATCTCTGCTGGAGCTCCCACAAGGCTTCCCAGGGCACCCAGTGATGATGTAATTGGGCAACGCAAGACTGGGGCCTTGCCACATCGTTATTACTTTTGCAGCTCATGGCTGCATCATTATTTCATTTCGCAGCTCATGGCAACATTGTTATTTCATTCAGCAGCTTGTGACCACATCTGCATCTGACCCACGGAGGAACTCCAGGGGCTGTGGATATGGGGGGGGGGGGGCTGAGTAATCATGTGTCTCCAGCTTTATTTGAGATGCATTGTGTTGAGGGGGGTTGTGCTTGTGCGACTCATGAGTAGCTGGGATGGTGGGGAGTGGGCTCAGGGTGGGTGCTTGTGCAACATGTCTGGGGTAGGATGGCCACAAAGGCCTTGGCAGGGGCACAAGCTCCCCACTGGCAGGCAGTTAGGTCCCAAAGTGCAGCGGTGCCTTCACAGCTACACTCCCTTCTGGCTGGGTCCAGAAGGGTTGTGCCCCCCCCCCACTTACCAGACTGGAGCAGTTGAGGGAGTGTACCTGCAAGGAGTGAGTGGAGGACACAACACATCTGTGAAGAGTGAATGCCCTTCTTGTTTTCTGATGGGTGTTTGTGTTGGATCTTTGTGTGTGCACCCTGTGCCCAGTGAGAGAGCAGAGTGGCATAGCCCTGTGCCATGCACCCTGTTCTCTGAAGGATAAAGGTGGGTCCAGGGGCTGGGCTTTTTACGGGAGGGAAGGTGCAAGGGAATTGGCTGGTCACTGGGGCGCTCTAGCTATTCTGTATCCAGAGTTGGCTGGGCAGAAGCTGGCCAGAGAGCAAAGAAATTTTTCAAAGTTCCACAGCCCTTACTCTGGCTTAAAATGGACCCCTATGGGTCTCCTCGCTCCTATACCACCTCCTGAGATGGTAAAAGTGGGAAGACATGGGAGAGGGCCTGTGAGCCCTCTCTGAACCTGCTCTGGATATGGCGTATCTACATAGGTAGGAACCAAGACCCCGTCACTCTCCCACTGTGTTGACACAAGCCATTTTCATGGACTTACGTTGACGCAAGCCATTTTTGCAGACTTACTTTGATGCAGAAGCTCTTTTGTGGCGATGCAAGGGCACACCTGGATTGTACTTTTAGTAAAGTCTAAAACTAGAGCAACTCCCTTTCTTTACATTGAGCTATATGCATTGCTTGCATTTGAAAGAGCAGTCTGAGGCTATTTTCTTTTCTAGCCTAAGGAAATGGTTAGACTACTGTGAAGAAAGGAAAATTAGCTGGAATACAGTTACCCCATGGGAAATCTAATCATTTGTACATCATGTACCTTTTTGCTTATAGGAAGGAAATGGTTACTGGTAAGTTATTTTTCTTGTGTATATAATGCACCGAACTGTCAGTGATAATTTTCATATGTCAGTAGTATTGAGTTTTATCAAAAGAAATGCTCCTGTGATAGGAGATGTACCCACCTTCTGAAAAAACGTATGCATGGCACTTTTTTTTATGAACAGCAAATTTTTGCTGGGTTCCAAGCAATAGGATTTCAAGCCATTGCCCAATCTTTTATGAATCCCTGTTTCCATATTCCTTGCAGGTAACTCTGGCTATTTAAATATATATGCAAGAATAATGATTGGTGGGCTCTGTACAGCTATCTTTGTCATCTAAGTTTTAATAAGTAAATACGTAAGTTCCTAGAAGAGCTTGAAAAATCCAGGTGAATCGGATTTAAGGAATTCCTGACATATTGCACAGTAGGTCAAGGGAGCCACCAGACCAAAATGTTTAGGAACCCTTTGCCTTAAGGCTGTGGTTCCCAGTTCATGGCAAATAACAAGGTCATTTGTAAGCCACATTAGTCATTTGAGTTGACATGGGCAAGGCAGGGGATAAATCCCCCTGGATGAATGGGACCCAGCTTGCCCACTTCTGCTGCATATTATGGGAAACAGGGATAATCTTTCCTAAACACCTGGAACAACAACAAGCAACCAGCTTGTTGGCCCACAAGTGTAAACTAAAACAGTAGTGACTGGCATCAGGCAGAGGGTGTCATTCAGAGCCAGGGTGACCATATGCCACAAAATGTAGGACAGGGGTCCCCAAAAGTCCGGATTTTCAGTTTAAAATCCAGACTTTTGGAGGACCTTGTCCTACATTTAAAAATTTTTCTTAATTTTTTTTAAAAATGTACATTTTTTAAATGTAGGACAAAATGTAGGACGCCCTTATCCAGGGATGGGGGACCTTGTCCGGGGATGGGGGGCTAGTGTAGTGCTTTGCGACCACTAAAATAGCTGCACAGACTGGCGTGTGCCTACAGCGGCCGTCCGAGCAGCTATCTAGGGAGAGAGAAGCTGTGCGTATGCGCACAGCCTCTCTATCCCTGCCCGCAGTGTTTTTTTTACAAGCAAAGGCTGCGTGCATGCGCACAGCCTCTGCTTGTCTGAGACCGTCCGGTCTCTTTTCAGATGGAGTGCGGTCTGCGGCGGCGAAGGATCCCTAGATAGCTGCTCGGACGGCCTAGATAGCTGCTCAGGTATCTCTCCCTAGATAGCTGCTTGGACAGCTGCTGTAGGCGCACGCCAGTCCGTGCAGCTATTTTAGTGGTCGCAAAGCACTATACTAGCCTCCCATCCCCAGACAAGACTCCCTATGCCTGGAATTGCCAGGACAGGTCTGGAATTGGAGGACTTGTCCGGCCTGTCCAGGCAATTCCGGGCATCTGGACGCCCTGTTCAGAGCTAACCAGAAAGATATGGTAGGGTAATTTGCAAGATGGCAGGGAGCACAATTGGCAGCATGGGCTGCAGTGTCCAAACAGCTCCATGGGCAAGTTAAAAGTTTGGACACCCCTGACTTTTACATTAGATCTCAAATGTTCCATTGCCAAAGTCCTGACCCCAAACTGTAGGTCTGTTTTAAAGACATGGTGCTGTGTGCTTTGGAAAGCTTCCTCTCATCCCTGTTGCTTCCTGGACTTTGGGAAGATGTGGCAGGAGGGAGACCGTATTCTATAAATTGAAATGGAGAATTTACTCATTTCCAACAGACCACCTAGTGTCTTATTTTCTGAGATTCTTACAGTGAATGTTAGACTAGGTGGACTTGGTCTAATCTACCAAAGCAATTCTTATGTTCTTAAACAGGAGGGTATACTCAGAACCATTTAAAACAGAGGAATTTTGCTTTAACAGGTAAGAGCTCAGTGTGCAGTGTTGCTTTTTCCTTTCCTAGAGAAGCAGGTAATCTAAATCAGGATCTTCAAAATACATCCCTACCAGAAAATTTTATCCAACTCCCAAAAACTTTTGGGGGTGAGAGCATTTGCTAATGTTTATTATTTTTCTATCATCTGCCACATTTGCAAAGTCTGACATTGTATTTTTTGTAATTGTCTCATTACGCTTTTACTCTCATTCAAATCATGCTGATCTTACCAAAAAAGATCTTATTAAAACACTAATTCATTAAAATTCATTTATTATACTGATGTTTTTTCGACCTTCAAAGGTGCGTAAAATATAGGATGTGGCACTCGTACTAAAAAAGTTTGGAGACCCCTAAACTAGATGGTTGTTTGGCTGATGTAGCAGGAATATAATACCCTTTGGCTAAAAAACCTGAACCACAGTACTGTGGTTCAGATAAAAATCCATTGTCTTCCTCAGAGTTGGTCGCAGGTAGGTTTGGATCTTGGAGCGGTACCCATTGGCTCACAATTAGAGGAGTCCAATAGGTGAGTCGTAAAATTGTTCTTAGAAAGTATTAGACAGAATCTGATTTTACCTTTTGTTTTTCTTGCTTTACTTTACATGCCAGGACCCCCCTCAGCTCCTCGGAGTGCCATCTCAAATGTTAACGAGACTAGTGTCTTTCTGGAATGGATTCCTCCTGCTGATACTGGTGGAAGGAAAGATGTTTCTTATTATATTGCATGCAAGAAGTGCAACTCGCACTCAGGTCTCTGTGAGGCATGTGGCAGTCATGTCAGGTACCTTCCACAACAAAGCGGCCTGAAAAATACCTCTGTGATGATGGTCGACCTGCTTGCTCATACAAACTATACCTTTGAAATAGAGGCTGTGAATGGTGTGTCCAGCCAGAGCCCAGCTGCACGACAATTTGTATCAGTGAATGTAACCACAAACCAAGCAGGTAAGTGCAATTGCACAGATGGGATAACTAGGCTTTGGGGTGGGTGTGGCCAATGGCAGTTTTCCAAGTTGGAACCTATCAATAATATTAAGCAATAAATTCATTTGTGAATGCTAGTTGACATCACACAACCTAGCTTTCAGTTACAAATTTCTTCATTTTGTTTCATCACAATGTGTGTCCTCTGAGAATCCTATGTAATAATAGACCATGGAGTTGGTTATATAGAATAGTTCTTGTTGCTTTCTAATTGTTCAAAAAAATTAAAGCATACTATTATTTTCCATGAATGACCAAAGCTTCAATCCTATTCACACTTTATTGGTAGTAAATCCAATTGAACGCCATGGGATTTACTTAGTAGACATGCTTAGGAGTGCACTGCAACCTCCATGTGGCTTCACTGATTTTTTTTTTTTAATTTAGCTTTTATTTTTAAAGATTACCCAAAAAGGAAACAAAGATATTGAATAAATTTAGATTTGGTACAAAGTATAGTTTCTATGCCGGCAGATGCCTATCAAAAAACCAAGCATGAAAACCAAGAAAAACCAAGCAGTGTATTGTGGGTAAGGGTAAAAATTGTTTATATTTAAGAAAGACAGTAAATTAAAAGAAAACTAGATTATTGTACCTATTATTTCTAATCTAATCTTAGATCATGAGGATATTTAAATAAGTTTTTAAAATAGAATAGTGAAATTATTTACATTTGAACAAACCTATTTCAGAATTTGTGAAATTGTGCAACAAACTGCCCAACAAATTCAAGGAAATAATACTGTGTTTAGTTTTTAACAGTCCAATCCTTGCCATATTTCCAGTGTCATTGCAGTCCTAAGGCAACAAATATTCCCTTTTGAGAAGGCTTCTGTGTCTTGTCCCCCCCACTGCAGATATAGGGCATAACCTCTTGGAGCAGAGTGGCTTGAGAAAAGGGGATAGGACCAGTGGTAGGCTTCAGGGGGATCTCACAGGTTCTATAGAACTCTTTGCTAATGAGCGCCTGGTTCTGAGAACTGGTTACTAATGGGACATAGAACCTGTTGTTAATTTAGGTTATTAGGACATAGAACCTGATGTTAATTTATTTGAATCCCACCACTGGATAGGATCCTTGTTCACCAGAGGCACCCCTCCATCTCTTCAACCCCATTTCTCCCCTGTTTTGCCCAGTTTCACTCTGTATCCTTCCCTTGTGTCCCTACCACAGCCTTATCTGGTCTGGTAGAGCCCATTTCCCACTGCCTTATCTGATCTGGTGGGTGCAGTTGGAAATAGCAGTGGCGCTGTAGCCCTTCTGCACCTTGCAGCAATTCTGCAAAATGGCTGCTGATGGAAAATTGTGTGCACCATTGGCAGCCATTTTGCAACAGTGGCAGTGCTTTCCACTGTTGCAATGCTTTCAACCTGGCAGCTCAATCATCTATAAGATTAGTTGTAAATGTTACAGAGAAAGGGAAAGAATTCAACAGAGCTGCTTTTAAATGTCAATCTTTTGTTGAGGTAAGGTGTAGTTCAGCCTTTGGACTTGGACAGGGAAATCTGAGCAATTTTCTAGTTGGTACAGAAGCTCAGTAGATCATTTTCAGCTAGTTGCTTTTTATTCAGCTTAAGCTACATCAAAGGATTTCAAAGGATTGGTATGAGAGTAAAATGGAATAACGTAGTATACTTCACCCTGAGCTTCATGGAAAAATGTGATTATTTTTTAAAAATCTTCAAATATGAGCAGGACAAAGATACCTATTTATGTATTAGTAGTATAAAATACTACTTCTGGAAATTTAATACCATATGCCATGGTGCTGGTTTAGCAGATGCTCTGGTGTTGACAAACATTTACTGGCCGACACCACAGATGGGATGCTATCTTTTTTGTTTTTTGATGCATCTGACCAAAGGAAAATCTTGTAAATTTATGAAATGTGCTCATGTAGTCAGGATTCTGGCTGCATCAGATGTTCATTACACATGGTATCATTTGGTTTGGAGTTCTGCCAGGAATTATTTTCTGAAAACTTCGCTCCTTTGTTTTCTCACCTTTATATTACCGGCTTAACAGATATCTGTATGTCTGGCTTTAACAGACAATGCAATTTTCCTTGTTGACTGCAAGGTGTGTGCGAAGTTCATAGGAATGCAAATTACATTTGAGAAGGCAACAAGAACAAAAACTGGTTCATTGCATAGGCTGCAAATATACTAGTAAGCTGGAACATGAAATCAAACAACTGACACAATCCCTCAGGAGAGGCATAATAGTGCCTTATGTTATTTTTGTGCCACCCCTAGGCCTGCACGGGACTTGTTCCAGCACTTGTGCCAACCTAATTGGGGTTTAGGATTGCAGCTAAGAGCACAATCCTAGTGGTCCTTTTGGGCTGGCACAAGTTACATGCACTGGTCCAGGGTGTCACATATGTGCGGTAAATCACGTCTGCAAGACCTAGGTATGGACGATGGTCAGGAACAGGGAGTTGATTTGGCCTCCTTGTGCCAGTCCAGACCATGCAGCCCAATAGGTTGTGCTGGCCGGGAAGAGGTGGGTGGGAGATGTTCTGGGGCAGGAGAAGGTGGGCGAAAGGTGCTATTGGGGCCGGTAAACAGGGAGCAGGAGGTGGGACTGGGATTGGGCAGCTATGTTCCTGGAGTGGTGTGGAGAAGCCTCAGGCTGCTCGGCTCTGCATGGTTCTGTGCCACTTGTATAAATTTTGCCCTTTCCCTGCACTAATGCAGTAGCAGCCTCAGATTTGTGTTGGACATAGTTCAGTCCAACTGGCTTGCCTGTTCCAGTGCAAGTTAGGAGTTATTTATGTATTAATAGTATAAAAATTTTGCCCAAAAATTATAAATTTTTTCTAAAAATTAAAAAAAAATTCATGTTGGGATTTCAAAAATCAAGTATCATAAGTTGATCTCACAGATAAGTCAAGGACAGGTTTTGATCCAAAATCATTGAATTTTCTATGACCCTCATATAAGTCATGTTTTAAATTAGACTACAATTTATCAGAGGCCAGATCCTGAAAAAACAACCTACCAGTAATTGTTACCTAAGATCTGTACAGTCTCTATTTAAAATAATAGTAAAGGATCATATAATGCATATTTATTAACTTTTAAAATTCAGGTTTTACAATATTTTTATAAACCCACTTGCAGTAATTACACTGTAAGCAACATATCAGTAGAACCATTAATCAAATCCTAAGGGCATTATTCCTGTATCCCTGCTAAATGCAGAGTCCTGACACTGCCTCCCAGGGGTTGCTAGCACCAACCTATTCAAGAATAAGCCACATCCACTCCAGCCTTTTTATACCATTTGTCATTTCCTTCTTATGCCTGAAGCTGCCATATATGGCACCACCTTACTCAAGTAGTCTGTTTCACATGGAACAAGGTACCACAGGCAGCCCATGAAAAGGCCAGGAGGGCCACAGCCCTTCACTCTCACCTGTCTTCAGCAATTGAAATCTTCAGAAGATTGTCTCTGGACATGGAAGCTCCACTTAGGGTATGAAAGCATTAATGTCAACTAATCCTATGAGCAGATGCCATTCAAGAGCAGCCTTTTTCTCCCAAGTTTTGAAATTTATGGCCTCAGAACATCACCAATTCTTCCTCTCCTGCCTCTGAAGCCTGAGCAACACTATCCTTGCCAAAGAAGTTCATGCTTGGAAGAAGGCCTGGCATGGGAGCTTCTCCTTCAGGAACATCACCATCCAGCAACAGAGCTGCCCATGACTTCAAATGCGAGGGCCCCCCTAAAATTATAGCCAGGAATAGCAGCGAAAAAGGTGCATGTGATTATTTATTTATTTAGTCAGTCAGTCAGTCATATTTTGCTCTACTTTTCTTTCCAAAGAGCACCCAAAGCATCTTACACGTTATAATCATATAAAAATTAAAATACACTATAACAAAACAATTCATCAGTCAAGCATTAAAACATCATTAAATCATTAAAGCATCCCAAATATAACACACATCAGTGACAATGACCTCTTAATAAAAGAATAGAAGGACAAGGCTTGGACAATCCAATAAGCAATAAAACATCCCCATTAAATCCATTAAACAGAGAAGTACATCTAGTATTAAAATACCTAATATAATCAGAATGTCAGTCTGAAGCAATTCATTTGGTAGGTCCTTGTGGAAAGGTCCTTCCAATAGGTCCTGCTGGAATACATTTGAGTCAGTCTATGCCTGAGAAAGGCAGGATATAATTTTTTAAATAAGTAAAATAAATAAATTTGGTAGGTCCTTATAGAAGGGAGTAGATTGTAAAATGAGAGGGAAGGAATTCTATATATTTGGTGCCATTACCAAGAAGGCCCTATTTCATGCCCCAGCACCTTCATAGGTGACAGTACATCTAAGATGACCCTTATTACCAGAGAGACTGACCCTACAATCTAGAGTAACTACGGGAACATGTAAGAGACATTACGTTTACCCATAGTTACTGCACCACCTAGTGAAAACCTGTGGGAAATTCATATTGCAATCCAGAGCAAATTGTTCTTACACCAGAGCAAGGACTCCCCGTAGTTACTCTGGATTGCGTCCTGAATCAGATTATATAAAACAGTGGTTCCCAAGCTGTGAGCCATGGCTCCTCATTGAGCCATGGAAATCAACTAGGGGAGCTGTGAAACCTTGCAAAACCCACCACCCCTCACAGTGTATATAATTACCGTATTACCCTAAAGGGGAGTCACAGCCCAGTAGGTTAAGGGATCTGCCAATCAAAGATGTTTTGGAACCACTGAGGAAAATCTTGTCTCAAATATCCTGGCCCCAATCCATTAATGTAAGTTTGGTTGCCCTCCCCTTTTCTTTCCAAAATTGGGAAGGCACAAATACTTTTCAATGTACTTTTGTAATGGATTCTTACCCCCCCCCCCTAAAAAAAAATCAAAAAATCAATTGCCATAAATTATAATCAGGACTAGCCAGGTAGCAGAATCACTAGCCATGTGTGACATTTTTTGCTTAGAGGTGTCACAGATATGGGAAGCTTAACCACACTATTTCAAGAATTTGTGAATGAAAATTAGGTTTCAGTATAGATATAAGATTCCAAAAACATTAATATGAAATACTTGTAAAATGAGAGATGTCTGTATAACTAAAAGGAAAAGAACAGGAAGAGGGCTTCTGCCACACTTATTCTCTCTGAAGACGAGGTCCCTTGTTTGTAATTTAAACATGTTGCCTTTTACTAAATAGGGTAGAACTATACGTTCTAGAAGCTTGTTCATACTGAGTTTCTGGATTTGTATTCTTTCTTGTTCTGAATAAAGAACTATTCATTTAAAAAATTAACCCTGAAGGTTAATCACGTATGCTGCCCATAGAGCCCAATCAGAAATAAGATATCACATGAAACCACTTGCAACGTCAACACCAATTTTTTTGCATGTCAAATCTTCATCACAAGCCATCTGATGCTTGAATTGCAAGTTCATCCCCACTCCAGATGGCAGGATGTCTGTTACCAATGAATTATGAATCAGATGAATACTTTATGGCTTTATTTATAACTCCCCTGTTGGTAATTGTTTTTTCTTAGTCTGTTACCATTCTTTAAACAATCCTTAGAAATCTAGAATTACACAGTATGCGTAAGCATTAAATTAAGAGCTTGAAATGTGGAAAATTTATCAAAGGTTACTCTGTCAAATTTGAGGTCTTTGTAAAACTGTTCAGCTACATTTTGAGCAATGATATGTTTGCAGTTTGGTGCATTTACCACACAAGCCTGCCTACGCAGAAGTAATTCCCATTGTGTTCAGTGAGTGTGTAACAGTGATTCCCAAACTATTTGTCACAACCCACCAGCTAGAGAAGTGCTTACCCCTTTCCTTTTAAGGGTCATGGATGGGAGAGAGGAAGGATCATGCTGCTCCTGAAGAGGGGTTTTCACCTTACAAATGCTGGCCTCCGGTGGGTTGTGATAAGCCATGTAGATCCTGTTCAAGACACCCCAAACCTCTGTAACGGTGAAAACCCAATCAAAAACACTTCTGCTTTTTTGATAGAAAAATGGAAATTGTATTACTCTCATAGCCCTTCCCCCACACATAGTTACAGTGCTCCCAGTTCCCTTGTGGGCGTTTGAGGGGCACAGGTGTATTGGAGCGCAGCCATTATAGAATAAGACCCCAATTGTATCCTATCCTGTACTTCTCCAACCAATGCAGCCATTCCAGAACACATTTGTGTGTGCTGTAGTTAATACTAATTAATTCTAATTTCAACTTAAGGACCTAAGTAGAGCCTCCATTGGATCAGGCCAAAGGTCCATCCCTATTACACAGCGGCCCATCAGATGTCTCGGGAGCATGTATGGTACTTGCATCCAGGTGCCCTCCCCTGCATCTGGCATTTTGAGGTTGTCCACATCTACACACATCCCTCATGGCTTGTAGCCTGTGATGGCCCTTTTCCCTAGGAATTTATCCAAGCTCTTCTTAATTAAAGGCATTAAGGTTTGATGAGAAAACCACATCCTGTGGCAGGGAGTTTTGTTTTATGCATTTTCTGATGTGATATCAGCATGTTTATTGTACTATCAGTGTGTTTTATGGCTTTGTTATATTATTGTTTTCTGGTCTTGAAAGTCCTTGAGGGTCCCATGAAGCTGAAAGATATAAATTTTAAAAATAAATAGAATGTGTTCAGCTATGTACGGGATTGCAGCATTCCTTTACTTCTATAACTTTAGCATTGAGAGGCAGCTAAGACCCCTTGGTGTCTAGGCACATTGACAGGATGATCGATGTATATCCTGGTGAATCTTTACCTAGCAATCTTCCCAACCCTGGCCAATTGTGTTTCATGTCACCATGTATTTTCCATTGCTCAGTTGAGTTGAAAGCCCCTTTATATTGTTCAGGCTTTCTATAATTTTGTTCTCAGATGCTGCAATAGGAAGTTAAGCTGGATATGCTTCAGCCCTTTTCTTGGATGTATAGCATGAATATGCTGAATGCATTTCAGTAACTGTTTGATGGGGACTTTCGAATCTTCTGCCTGCGGTAGATAGAAATATTGATGAATTTTGTAGAATAGTGGTTTGAAAAAGCCAAAATTAAAGACCTGAGATCTTTGAATCCCCACTTATATTAGAGAGGTTCACTTGCGTTCTCTCCATTAAACATGCAGTGAGAAAAAAATAACTTCTCTGGGTGTGTATTAATAAGCTTAGCTAAGTTCCTTAAACTACCGGTAAATTAAAGGTAGAAAATATCTAGATTTTTTAGGAAAGCTTCTTAAACGTTACAGAAAAGAAGGCTGTGCAATCCTAGCTGTTTTTCCTAGAGCCACATCCTCACTCATACAGCTCAACATTTTTTGTAAGAACTTTATTGTGAGGCTTCTGGTCACTCAAATCTCCCTTGACAGTTGCCTACTATGATCCTACTTTCATGATTACTAACCTGTCTATACTTATACTGGCCAGCTCATTCTTAACAGCCTTGGAGATTTGTCTAGTCAGTGCATGAATGACAACATTATGATGGTTATTTTCTTCCCCCCAAAGCACTGTACAATATTTCAATTTCTAGGTCTTTACGTGTTGTGATAATTTTCAGTTGTTTTGCTACAATTCACTTATCTTTTGGAATGACCATATTTATAAACATCACTTGTTTTCATAATCACAGTTATATCTGATGTTCCATTTTTTTAAACAAATGTATCTGGAAATCACCAAAATTTTGATCTGCTCATGCCTTCTGAGGCATGTGCTCCTGCTTTTTTTTGTAATTGTGAGATTTTGCTGCATCATTCAAGGTCTTTGCCTCATTTTCCTTCATAACTTATGTAATAATAATAATAAACCTTTATTACGGTCTTAGACCAGCACACATAACTTATGTAGAACTTGGTTATATGCTGCCAATATGTTAAATGATAAGGCTGCTCTTGATATAATATTTTGATACAGTCATGCTATTTAGACTGGATTTTTTTATATTCACCCATTGAGTCCTTCCTAAGGACCAAGGATAGAAAGTTTACCCCCCATGTTGCATTACAAATATCACCGGAGTATATACCGTATTCTATTCCACCAGAATAAATGTGCTATGTGCTGTTTACTAGAAAGGTAGCCTTTTGTAACTGGATGATGTTGCTTGTGATCATCCTGAAGGTGTCCAAGTTCTTTTCAGCTTTTGGGATAGCATCCTAGGCCCTGTTTGTGGGTCTTTAAATCTCTATATGTGAGTCTTTGTACAATATTTACGTAGTTCTTCCTTGAACTAAATTCTTCTATATTTACCACCTTCTCCTGAAGCCCCAAAGATTGAGAGAGACAATACTGTAATCAACAAAAATCATGAAGAAAATTATTAGAAAATAGCTTGTTTTTTGTTGAAAAATTGTTGTTGGGGAAAAGGCTTGTTTTTTGTACAATGCAACACTCTGCAAATAACAGACTAGCAGTATAATCTATGCATGTCTACTTACTTATACTTAAGTTCCCATTTGGTATATTTATTTAGTATCACATGAGTGTGCCTAAAACAAAATTTTGGAATGAAAAGACATTTTACAGTAAATGACTTTTTCTTCATAATGTAGCAAATCAATCATTTAAATTGATTCAGTTAATTTGAAATGTTGCAAACTCTCATGACTTTTTTCAGGCCATAGGTACAGAAAATGACTGCCATTAAAACTGTTCATATATGTCCAGTCTCATGAAATACTTAGTGGTTGACATTCTTTTAGAGCTAAAGAAACAGAGAAAAATATTTTCATTAGACTACAGATGCAATGACATGTTCTCTCCCCCACAAGAGAACATTCAGAATTCATATTAAGTTGGCAGCTTCCCTGACCACCCTCCAAATGTGTATTCATATATTGCTTGCGCATATATTCCACCATACATATAGATGCACCTCCTGCCTGTGGACTTGTTTAAGTTTTCTTTGGGACATAATGACAAAAATGTAATATAATCTCCACAGATGGACACAAGGTACCATCCTGACTTTAGCCCAGAAAAGTGGCCCAGCTAAGCTGGCCTAAGTAGGCCATATCCTGAGCTGACAGGCGAAATCCACAAAGGTAGAAACCTCTAGGCTGACTCTTAGGCCAAATCCACAGGGCTAGGAGCAGTGATGGGATTCAAAGAAATTAACAACCGGTTCTATGCTCATTTGGCAGCCACTTTTAAATGGCTATTTTTAAACTTTATATGTCCTATCTCTTGTTAACAAACGGTTCTATAGAATAGGGGTGAACCTGCTGGAGCCCAACACTGGCTAGGAGGCCTCTAGCTGGCCTAACTGCTGCTGCTCAAGAGCAGCATTCTCTCTGTTGTGCCATATTCTGAGGTGGGCTGGTGTAATTGTGCTATACCCTGAAGTTTAGAGACAGGAGTGCTAATTAGGCTAGAATAAAACTTAGAACTTTTGATTTTGCTTCCATTTTTACCCTGGCTTATTCCTGCTCCAAAGGTTTGCGGCTAACTTTGAGGATCTAGGAGTGGGCATTTCTGCCCTGGAAACAGGCCCTACATACAGCCTAACTGCACTGTTCCAAGCCATGCCCCACATGCTCTCAACACGCCTTTGCTGAACTGCCTAGGCTAGCCTTGCCAGGCCAGCCCAGATCCATCTGTCTTACACCAGCCTTAGTAGACTTACCCTACAATCCACAGTAACTACGGGAGCACATAAAAGTCATTACGTGCACCTGTAGTTACTGCACCAACCTAGTGAAAACCTATGGGAAATTCATATTGCAATCCAGAGCAAATTGTTCTTATACCGGAGCAAGGACTCCCTATAGTTACTCTTGATTGCGCCCTTAGGCCCATATCCTAAAGTCAAATTAAGCCCTTCGCTCCAGAGCAGTTAAGGTGACTGTCTATAAGATAACACTAGAGGGTGATGTAACTGCATGGACCCATAACTGCTCTGGATTTTGCCGTTAGGCCAGCCCAAGCCTTCTCTTATGTTGGTAGGTAGGCCAGCCCCGTGAAGATAGGCTAGCCCAAATGCACTTCAGGATTGCAGCCAAAGTCTACAATCATTCCATCTTAAAAGTTTGGAATGAGATTGTGTTTTATGTTTTATCACAAGAAACAATAAGCAGAAGTCCTATTTTGTGCTTACTGTTCACTGCTTGGTTTCACATCCAAAATCATTCCCATCCTCTGCAGTCAATAACTCCCCACTGCATCCTTTTGCTTTGCTGCTATGAAATTCAAACTAACTCCCTGAGCCTAGTTTTGAAGAGTGCAAGAAATTTCCTTCAGTGCCAATCCTGCCTCATTCTGTGATACACCAATCACTTTGATGAATTCTAATATTAAAGCCAACATGGCGCCTGACTGCAAAATTTACACCTTATCTTTCAGCATGAGGTATAATTGTTAGAGCATTTTTTGTTTTTAATTAGGAAATAACTGGTTTGGGGGGACTATTTCTTTGAGTGCAATATTGATTCCTTTCTAAAACTGCACTATTGATCTTGGTCCATTAAGCTTTTCCGGGAGCAAAAAGTAGATGCTGTGCTAGCACGTGTGCAGGCAAGAGACCACACATATCCCAGAACACACATCAGCATTGGAGTGTAGTTATCCTAACAGCACTAGTGTGGATTCTGTCCCTTTTTGTCCTCAGGAAATTAGGAATGTTTGTCACAAGCCTCTGAGGTTACTGTGAAAATTTTGCTCAAAATTGCCTAGAAACAAAACAAAAAAGCTTTGTTTGCAAACAACAATATTTAACAGTGCTTTTAGTGATAAACTGATTTTAGCTAGATTATCACTAGATTACAACCTATGCCTTCCGACACAAAAATTAAATAGGTATCAGCAAGGCTCATCTCTCATCAGTCCTCATTGTTAGCTTGTACTTCAGAAGCCAGAAATATAGTAGCCCAGGGGCAGGAAATCCCTGGCACAGGTGCTGAGGTCAGCACATGGAACGGTGCTTACCAGCATGCCAAGGCACCCCTGTCAGACACAACCAGGAGTGCTGCCACTGCCCCAATTGCCAGCAGGTGGCTGCCCATCACCATTGCTGGTGCCCAGAATGGAAACATCTCTCCTCCCTTCACCCTGCCCTGCTGTCATCAGAATGGAAGGTCCTGGGACAGAGACCCAGCGGCCTCTAGAGCTTTCTTGCAGGAGAGCATGTGTGCGGCTTGGATACGGCCAGGCTGAGGAAACAGCACCCAAGGGCCAGCCTCATTTCCTGCGGTTACGCCTTTGCTGCTAAGAAGCAGCAGGTCTGGAAGAACTGAGACCAGGCAAGAGGGTGATGCTGGCAGGATGCTTGGAAGGCAGGAGGGGCAATACGTCGCCCTCCCTGCCACTCCAGCAGCTGGAGCCCTATGTAGGGCTGGCAAGGGAGCACCTCACTTCATTGCCCTATTCAAGCTCGCCCTTTCCTGCACCTCTCTACTCAAATAAGCCCCTTTGCAGTCAATTGCGCATACTCCCAGAGAAGGGATAGAGAAGAATGTATCCTTAGAACCCAATCCTGTACCATTTTACTCAGAAGCCCCTTTGCAAAGCCATGCCAAGGATAAGATCCGGCTGTTCTTCAGCATCTCTGCTCCTACAGCAGTGCAGGGATGGAGAAGCACCTGAGGAGAGGGAGGGCAAAGGAAGACATATTCTGGCTGGTGGTTAGAAAAGAGGTGGTCTCTCCATGAGCATATATAATTTTAGAATAATTTCTACACAGGAATAACATTCAACTCCTACTTTGTGTCCGTCTATTCTTGGAAGAAGGCCTGTGCAAATGGGAGTGCGGGATCATTGGCTGATGGGGGGGGGGATATGCTTGCATACCCAAAGTGGTAATAGAAACATGGATGGTGCAGAACAGCAGATTAAGATTGGCAGAGAACTGATTCAAAACCACTTAACTGGCCTAAATGAATTCAAGTCATTTGGACCAGATGAGCTGCATCCTAGAGTGCTTAAGGAACTCGCAGATGTCCTTGCAGAGCCTCTGTCGATCATCTTTGAGAAATCCTTGAGGAGTGGAGAAGTGCCGCTGGACTGGAAGAGGGTGAATGGAGTCCCCATTTTTAAGAAGGGGAAAAAAGAAGACCTGGGAAATTATAGACCAGTCAGTTTGACTTCAATCCCGGGCAAGATATTAGAGCAAATCATAAAACACACAATTTGTGCACATCTAGACAAGTACTCGGTGATCAAAACAACCCAGCAAGGATTTACCAAGAATAAATCTTGCCAGACAAATCTGATCTCCTTTTTCGATCAGGTTACAAGTGTATTGGACAGTGGCAATGCTGTGGATGTCATTTATCTTGACTTCAGCAAAGCATTTGACAAGGTCCCGCATGACATCTTAATTGGGAAATTGGAAAAATATGGGCTAGATGAGGCAATCGTTAGGTGGATCTGCAACCGGCTCGATGGCTGCACTCAAAATAAATGGTTCTACATCAACCTGGAGGTCGGTTTCAAGTGGGGTGCCATAGGGCTCTGTCTTGGGCCTGGTTCTCTTTAATATCTTCATCAACAACTTGGAGGAAGGGATACGGGGGAGCTTGATCAAATTTGCAGATGACACCAAGCTGGGAGGAGTAGCAAACAGGAAAAACCTTCAGAAGGATCTGGACAAACTGGAATACTGGGCTGTAACAAATAGAATGAATTTCAACTGGGAGAAATGCAACAGGGAGAAATGCACTTAGGCAATAAAAACCAAAAACACAGGTATAAAATGCGGGATACTTGGCTTGTCAGCACAACATGTGAGCAGGATCTTGGAGTCGCTGTGGATCACAAGCTGAACATGAGTCAGCAGTTTGTTGCGACTGCAAAGAAGGTAGATGCAATTTTAGGCTGCGTTAGGAGGACTTCCAAGTCACGAGAAGTTTAGTTCCTCTTTATTCTGCATTGGTTAGACCTCACCTTCAGTACTGTGTTCAGTTCTGGGCACCGCAGTTTAAGAAAGATGCAACCAAACTGGAGCAAGTCCAGAGGAGAGCAACAAGAATGATCAGTGGAATGGAAGGGAAGCCCTCCGAGGAAAGGTTTGGGGGAACTTGGGATGTTCAGCCTGGAAAAAAGAAGGCTGAGACGGGATCTCCCTCTTCAGATACCTGAAGGGCTGTCATATGGAGGAAGGGGCTCGTTTGTTCTTATCTGCCCCTGAAAGCAGAACTAGAACCAACGGGTACAAACTGCAAGAAAGGAGATTCTGGTTGGATATCAGGAAAAAATTCCTGATGGTGAGTGTGGTTCGGCAGTGGAACAGATTGCCAAGGGAGGTGGTGGACTCTCCCTCACTGGGGATCTTCAAGCAGAGGCTCTATGAGCACCTGTCGGAGATGCTCTAGGAAGATTTCCTGCTACAGGCAGGGTATTGGACTAGATGACCTACTGGGTCCTTTCCAACTCTATGATTCTGTGATTCTATGATTGTAACATTAGATCATTAATACACCACCGAAAGGTTGCTGACTGCTGTAGTAGCCTATGCAGTGGTGCCTTTGTTTACGAGCATAATTTGTTCCAGAAGCATGCTTGTAATCCAAAGCAAGTTTCCCATAGGAAATTATGGAAACTCAGATAATTGGTAGCATAGTCCAAAAATATTCCTATCAAAATATGTAGTGTGATTACAAAATGATTACAAAACATTGTAATAAAGAAAATACTGTACAGTACTGAACTGTACTGTACCTTTGAAAACCTTCATGGCTGGTGTAAGGGAGAGGAGTAATGACTTATTTTGATATATAACTTTCACTATCACTAATGGAGTCACTGTTCTTCACTGGCTCAATGGAATCTTTGTCTTTTTGTGCAACTTCCCCATTCTGCTGGTGGGGAGCAGCACTGTAACACTGATAAGGCATTCCTTTCACACTGACACACACAGATCCCACACATACACCTGGTTCAGGTCACTTCCCTCAGATTCCCTGCCCCCTCCCATGAGTTCCCTGGACATTGAAGTTGATTCCAAACTTTTCCCAGGGCCCCACCCCAGGTCAAGCTACCCCCACAGACCCTCTGTGAGTTCTCTTACCATGGAACCCTATTCCACACTTCCTCAGAATTGCAGTTTCTGGACCATTTTCAAGGGCAGCACCTCATAGAGCGCATTACAATAGTCCAGTCTAGATGTCACTATGGCATGGGCCATTGTGACCAGGTGGATACTTGGCTCCTTTTTTGTTATCCTGTGTTCCAGACTACATCAGAATATGACTACACCTTGATTTTGGTGAGCTGGTAAAGATCTACCACAGAGCTTGATGGATTTGAGTCCTGGCAGTTTCTAATCAAAATGGGATACTATTGGTGTCCGTAGATTTTCTCCCCCACACAACAATACTAGGATGTTATCTAGGCCATAAAGAAGAGCGTCGATGACATATGCAAACAAATACAGAGCTTTACAGCTTATGATGAACAAGGCCTTTTGTATCTTTTATTTCTAATAATTTTGTGTAGAAGCAATTGGAAAGGCCCACTTTGTATTCGGGAAACTGCAGTAGGAATGGAGTTCTGTAAGCCATGGTGAATTCTTATGTGATGATCAAGGTCTTGTAGATACCTTTGAGCATGCTTGTGATAGCCTTTCATAATTGCCAGAAAGAACTCTCTGCATAATTCAGTGAATTTCTTTAAACTTTAAAACAGATTTTAAACAGATTTTTTAAACAGATTTCACCTGTTTGGCAATTGAATTGCAAAATTTCAAGTTTTCTCCAAAACCTGGTGCCACCTTATGATTAGCAAATAATTTTGTGTGAGGATGTACATTGTTTTCCTGAGCAAATTTTTCTTATTTTTCTGCATTTCTTGATTTAACTTGCCGTTCTTCAGGTACTTCAGCTCTTTCCACAAATTCCAGAGATAAGCAAGTGTGTGTAGAGGCCCAGAACACAGGAGTTTTGTTAATCACATTGAAACTTTTCTAGTTACCTAAAATTCCTCATATTTTCCACCAGAGGGACTCTCCCCAAATGTATTTCAAATATTGCTTTATGTTAAATATTGGTGGTAGCTCTGTCTGAGAGATTACTGTACTTGCTTTGAAACAAAAGCATTAACATGGGTGTGCAGTTACATGTGAATACTCAATTTCTTACTCCTCCCCTTAATTCTACAAAGGTAACAGATTTATCTTGATTTTAAAGGAAATGTTTGTTAATTCAGCTTCCATGGTTCCTTCTTATTCAAAGGATATTGCCCTTGTAGAACCAGTGACCTTTAAAGTAGAGTTTTTATGGCTGCCCTCTTTTTTCCTGTGATCATATTTCATAGTATCTCATTCCAAGCTTTTAAGATGGAATGATTGTAGACTTTGTCCAACTGTGGAGATAGTATTACATTTTGTTTGCCAAAGGAAGCTAAGAGATGCATACCTTCTTTCTTCAGTTTGAAGCTTTGTAACGTGGATGTGTGGAGAGTGCAGAGTAACTATGCTTTTGTGCCAGAACCACAAAGATCAATTGAACATACTTAATTGGTCTTTATCTTGCAGTTACACTTTAACACTTTAGGAAGGTCCTAAAAGGATACAGTGACTGCCTTTCTGAAGTAGTCCAGGTATACAGTTACCCATTTTTTAAACCTCTTCTCCAGCTAAACACAACATTATATATAGTCTCTAATGAATATGGTAGAGATTGGTGTAGCTAGAAGTTCAAGTCTGTAAAAATGGTAAACCCATAATGGTTAAGAAAAGCAAACTTTTTTGTTTTTACTATCTCAATATTTTTGCAAGTAAATTATGGGGACAATTTCATGGGATTAGTCTCGGAACAATGGATCATAAGTTATACATCAAGAACCAGAGGGTGTACAAATTGCATATTGCTCTAAGCATGGTCCATTAAACACACAGACAAACAAATGGAGGCGATGGGCCACTTTATTACATGATTATTAAAATAATCAATAATCAATTAATTCAATTAATAATCCAATAATAATCATAAGAGAGGGCAGACCTTGAACTTGACCTGGGGTTAAATTTTTAAGACCCCCCAACGTCTGCCCCATGTCTAGGCCAAGTTATTGTGGGCACACCCCCTTGGCTGTGCCTCAGTTGATCCTGATTGTATGTTGAGCTGAACCCATTATTTGGACCTGTTCACCCACACACACACCCCCAGTGCCTTCCACAAGCCACCTGGGGCCATCGGGGACACCCCCAATGGCAGAGGGGTTGCCTCAGCTGTGGCCCTGGGCGCCGACTAGCCAACGGGGGGCGGAAGGGGGGCCCGCCCAGCGGCAAGCCCAGCCGCAAACAGGTAAGGCTCTTACCTGAGAGAGAGAGAGAGAGAGTGCAGACAGGCAGGCCAGGAGGAAAGAGAGCCCCCAGCTCTCAGACATGCAAACCTCCCCCAAATTGCTTACCTGCCAGTTCGCCTGCCCAAAGAACAAAGAGGGTGGGGTTACCTCTGCATCCCCTTTATAAAGCCCACCTTTAGGTTCCGCCCTTCCTTGCTGGTCTCACCTGACCCCAAGAGGGCGGGGCTGTGTTTTTTGTTTGACCAGCGAGCCAAATTTGACACCTGCCAATTGGCTTTGTGTCGTCATTCCAAACCTATAGGCATATATCCCTGTGAAGATTGCAAAACAATGTGTGAAAAGCAAGTACTGTACTGTACTAACTTGTACTAGCAAGTGTTAGCAAGGAATAGTAGGTGTGATCTCAGTTCTTTCTCCCTCCAGCAAAATTTCTACCCATTTTACAATCTACACAGACCTATATCAATATATATGTAGGAAACTGTTTTCCTACATAAAAAGATTATTTTCTGTAAAGAGAATTTTAGAAGCTACATAGAAAGTAACCCTAAATTTCCTAATCCTAATTTCTTTGTAGAAGTTACATAGAAAGAAATCTGTCTTTGCTACTACTGTGTCCTTCTCTTTCTAGTTTTGTGGCCAGAAACTGTTGGCTCAATCTTAAGGCTTTTTTAATTTTTAATAGATACCTGTCTGGCTCAGGTTGAGTAGATGTAGCTGGTTTGGATATAGGGGAACATCCAACTGTTCATCTTCTGCCTACCATAGTGCTTTTAGTAAGAGTCAAGGTACAGGTATAAGAGTTCTGAAATCTGAGCCTTGGCTGAGAGATTTGGAAGTGCCCGTGAGGTTCACAGCACCTTCTTTTAATCTTTTTATTCCCTGCATAAATTTCCCCACCACCTCTTTAGCATAGGCAGTGGTTCAAAACAGACTGAATGCAATGGTTAAGAAAACTGAGAAATGTTACGTCTGCATTTGACCAAAGGGTTTGCCAAGCAAAAATGTGGCAAGTCTTAATTCTACTCTTAACTCTCTACTAACACTTTACCCAATGATGATAAACTACTGTATTTACTCCAATCTCTCTCCTTTTCCAGCTGAATTTAATCTGCAAAATTGGGTTGTATATTAGATTCAACAGGGCTTTAGATTCAAGTAAATACAGTATTCTGATTATAAGTATAGGTCAATAGTTACTTCAACAGTTTATTGTAATGAAAAAATGTAACATAAACCCACATATAATGTAGTGCAATTAGGGAAAAATCATAGCATAAACCCATTATCATATTACTTATTGTCATATAACTCATTTTATAATGCAGTAAAATTAAATTTTGCACCTTCTTTGTAGCTGCGCATTACAATTTGCCAGTAAACATTATTTTTTATCTCAAACCTTTTAAAATCAGGTTCAATGGCACATTAGATTCAAGTAAATACGGAACTCACAATGAAGGGCTGATTTTTAACAAGCTCTAAAGATGCATGGGATGAACTCTTTTCTTAGTTTAAAGAAGGGGTTTCAAAAATTTTTAGTGAAAGGGTAACACTGCATATCTACCAGTGTGAGGGCAGATAGATAAATAAATAAATAACACTTACATGGAGAAATAATGAGCTGAGAGTTTGATTGAATACAATAAGTCACTGATTTTCAGCCAGTGAGCCGTGGCACACTGATGTGCCACGGATATTCCTCAGGTGTGTCGCAGGAATTTGGAGATTGACATCCATTAATAGGAAAATTGTGGGATTTGAACAGTCTGGCGTGTCTTGTCAATGGTAAAAACCATTTAATCGGGTTCCGATTAAATGGTGTGCCTTGACAATTTCAGTATGCCATGAGATGAAAAATATTGAAAATCACTGCAATAGGTGGATGGGGTGGAAAGAGAAGGGGAGGAGAGGACAGATTTTGACTTTCATAGGAAGAAGGGGGAATGGATTTTGAGAAAGGATTGAAAAGGCATGGATATATATGACATCCAACCACTGAGGTGCTGGATATAATGGAATGGAATAGAATAATTCCATTCCATTCACACTTTTCATGGCTGAATGAGTATGGGAATGCAGAATGGGGGACCTAAAATATCAATCAGTCAATCAACAGTAGGTTTATAACACATTCACCATTAGATGGAATAGAATGATGTGGAATAATTGTATTATTCCACATAGAATAATAAAAGTGCTGGATGGAATGATGAGGAATAATTATATTACATTACATTGCATTACATTCATTACCTCTGTCTGAATGTGGTATATACCCATGCTGGGAGATCTGGAAGTGTGGTTTTGTAGCTTATTTCAGTCCCAAGAGGCTGCAAAACTACATGAGCCAGATAAAATCTTAGAGAGGGCCATTTGTAGCCTTTGGGCCAGGGTTTGGAGAGCCCTGGTTTAAAGCAACACCTATTCTGACTTTTTTTGATTTCTTCTCCTGTTCCACAGCACCATCTCCAATCACAAATGTGAAAAAAGGAAAACTAGCCAAAAATAGCATCTCACTCTCCTGGCAGGAGCCAGATCGACCCAACGGCATCATCCTGGAGTATGAAATCAAATATTTTGAAAAGGTGCGCTTGTCTGAATGCAAGGCCATCCTCATTTTTATGTGTAAAATTATGTCTAAATCAGTTTCAAATTGATTGCACCCTTAAGAGAGTCTGGAAATTTTTAGGTTTGGGGTGTTTACTTTCATTAGGCTGTCACTTCTGTTAAGGTTTATCTCTAGTCCTGTTTTATCTCTAGTCTTTGTCACAGACAAAATAAAGAAGATTAATTGATTAGGATGGAGCCTGGGAATAAGTAGGGCGGTTGAAGTGGCTCAGTTGTTAGAACACTGTGCTTGACCAGAATTCCAGCAGTTCAAGACCCGAGTTCAAAACCCAAGTACTGTAAGAGGGAGTGAGCTCTCATCTCTGGCCCAACTTCTGCCAACCTAGCAATTCAAGAGCATGTAAATAGATAAATAGGTACCACCTTGGTGGGAAAATAATAGCATTCTGTGTGCCTTGGCATAAAGTCATCCTGGCCATACCATTCGAACAACACTGGCTATTTGGCCTAGTATTGGCCCTACAGTCAGTTTGGTTAGCAGGGGAACCTGCAGGAGACTATTCTATTCTATGGGAATAAGTACAACTGTTGTTGTGCAGGCTCACTCCTTACTATGACCACTACTATTAATAACAATGAATATATTAACATTTTATAGTATTTTAATTACATCACCTATATTATCTCATTGTAAATCTTACTGAATTTGTTCAGAAGTCCTGCACTGTAGGTTGGAATTATTTTATCAATATGACAGATGAAAGGAGACTGAAACTGAAAGTGAGTAGTAGAGTCTTGATCTGAAGCAGGGAATTTCTATTCATTGCTTAGTTTCTTACTGCTATATTGCAGTACTTGAAGGCTAACATCTGTGATTTGGGGTATTTCTAAATTTAAGTATTTTAGTTTTGGAACACTAATCGCACAATCCTGTGCACTCATTTGTACTAGTACAATTATGCTGGTCCATGTGTTGCAAAAGTGCCATGCCATACTTCTGCACCACTCCAGGGTAGCCACCATGACAAAGGAGCACAGAGTGAATTACACTGGATGTTCCCAGCCAGCACAGGGGATTTAAGGAGAGTGCAGCCAGTGGGGACATTCTAGAGCAGAGAAGGCATTCCCAGGGGTGGGTGAGGAGTAGGAGAAGAGGCTTGGACTATCAGTTATGCCCAGGGTGACCAGATGCCCAAACCACAAAAGGAGGACAAGGTTTTCAATTCCTCTCAGCCCCACCTTTTTGGCAGACAATGGCATGTTTGCCTACTCATGAGTAAAGCCACATTGGGCACTTTCACTTTCCCATAGACCTCAATGCATATTTTTAGTTTTAGTTTTTTGGCCATAACTTTTGATAGGTTATGATAGGTTATTGATAGGAGATATTTCAAATCTGACTTTTGCACTGGATTCTGCTCTTCAGATCGAATCCAATGACATATAACATGATGGGGTACATCACACCATTGCAAAGTTACAAAATAAAGCCAAAATGGAGGACAATGAAGTCCTTTTGGAGGACACCTGCACAGGATGCTAAAAAAGAGGACAAATCCAGAAATTTCTGGTCATATGATCACTCTGGTTATGCCAGATCCAAGTCTGTGTTCTAGAGCAGATGGGACAGACCAGAGATTGCTTCCATCTGCTTGGATTTAGTCCACTGCCAGCAATGGCCTAAACCTGAGTAGACCTATCGGGGCTGCTGCAACCCCCTCTAGGTAAGGTGAGAAGTTTCCCCTCCCCCAGTAGTATGGCAGTATTCAAAAAATGTTGGCTGAGTATAGAACAGGCTAAGTCAGCCTGCTTGTCCCAGTGCAAATTAGGATTTCACAGTATGGGTCCAATCCTATCGATCTTTGTGGCACTAATGCAGCTATGCCAACAGGACATGTACTGCATCCTACAGTGGTGAAACACTCTGGGAGGCCTCCTAAAGTTAAGGGAATGTTCTCTTGAAGCTGTATTGCAGCCACATTGGCATTGAAAAGTTGAATGCGATAGGGCCTAAGGTTACAATGCGACACTGATAGCATATAGATTCTATGGACATTTCTTGATTTGAGAAATCTTGGAGGATGGGGAATACGCAGCTAGACTGGAAGTGGGTTAATGTGGTAATAATCTATAAAAGGAGAAAAAGACCCAGGAAACTACAGACCTGTCAACCTGACTTCAGTACTGGGGAATACTGAATAGAACAAATTGTAAAACAGTTAAGTGTCAGTGCATCAAAAGTTACCCACTCAGTGATTACTAGAAGCCAACATTAGTTTGTTAAAAATAAATCTTGTCAGACAAATCTCATCTCTTTTGACTGAGTCTACAATCATATCCACGAATAACTAGGAGTAAGCTAGTTATTAAATAATAATAAGCTAACTAGGAGTAAGCTAACTAGTAAATAATCAGACTTATTTCTGAGTAGTGAGTAGTCAGATTGGGCTCTCAGTTACTAGTTTAGGGGATGGTGGGAATGCTGTGGATGAAATTTATATTTATTTTAGTAAAGTGTTCCACAAGGTTCCTCATAAAATCTTGTTCAGCACATATGGGGGAGGAGATAATACAACCAAGGATAGATTAACAATTGGTTTGGACAGTTGTATGCAAGGTGCTTATCAATGGGTCCTCATCAGTATATCAGATAGTTTCAAGTGGCATTCCCCAGGGCTCTTTCTTGGGCCTAGTACTTTTCAAAATATTTCTTGATGAATTAGATGAAAGAATTAAAGGAATTTGCAGACTTGAATTAAAGGAATTTGCAGATGACAGTAAGATGGGATGAATATCTTTAACACCCCAGCAGACAGCAGAAGCATTCGGGAGGACCTTGGTACCACCTGGCTTAGCAATACAGCATGTGAAAGAGAGCTGAGCATGAATTAGCAATATGACTGCAGTCTTTGCAGTCGCTACAAGTCATGAAAAGTAGTAGTTCTACTTTATTCTACACTGGTCAGACCTCAGCTAATATATTAGTTCCTATTCTGGGTGCCACAGTTTAAGAGAGGATCTTCATCTTCAAATAAGATGGTCTTGACCACCTAGAATGCTGAATTCTATTATTAGAGCTTCCTAATTGCTCTGTTCTCATATTTTTCCCCAGGTTTCTCTTGAAAAAGAAATTATTCTTCAATCAGTTTAAATCTGTGGTAGAGATAGGCCAGAGTTAGGTTCACACTGAAACCTATTGAAATTATTACCTTAAGTTTTCTTGTTGAATTGTGGCCCAAGAGAAAAATCAAGGTCTGAATAATAAATACTCTCAGAGTGAAATCCTGAGTATTCTGTAAAGTACTGTCCAGAGGCCAACACAAGCCCCACTCAACAGGCACAAAGGTAAGGACGCATTGGCCAAGCGATGCCAGCGAGAGGGCCTGGGAGGCCAGGGGATGACAGGGAGGAGGCTTATTGGGATGGGGGATGAATAGCAGTCAGGCCTGTGAGTGGGCAGTAGGTAAGGTTGGACAGGGCCAGAATCTTGCTAATGATCCTAAGCCTGGTTGTGGGCAATCCTGAGTTTCTTGGATCTCTACCAGATCTGAGTACCCCCACAGGCTTTCCCCAGGTACTTTACCTGGGTGCTTACTAGGTTCTTTACTCAGGCTTCACACAGGGGAAGGAGAAAAAAATTGCCTTGCCCCTGACAACTGGGGCTACAACTGGCCCCAACCCTGTTTTCGATGCAGGGCAGGCCAATCAGCCTGTCTGCTCCAGGGAAGGTTGGGATTGGGTCACCTGTGCAACAAAAGAAGGCACCAAAATTTCCATGCACTTGGTCCTATTGCTTTTGAAGTTTGGCACACACTCTTTCACAATCTGTCAGACTGATATATTCTGACTAGAAATGCTTATAAAATTCTCATCATCCTGGAATCAACGGTTTTGAATTACCACCTCTTATTTCCAGAGCAGCACACAAGTCAGCAATCTATCATTTTCCTATTTTTGATATCTGGACATAATCAGACCTTCTATGAGAGCACTGGTTGCAACACTTTTCATGTCATTCACATAATGTTCTTTCTTGGAAATTCATGTACGTTCCAGTACATATGTGCATCATTACAAATATGGATATGATTGTTCTAGCATGCATTCCTGACATGCTGTGATTCAATCATTGAGCATGTGTGCGGATATGCTTTGGTCACCTATGGAGGGGGGAAAGTGCCAAATTGTTCATATGCCAATTCTAAATTCATTGGAGAAATTAACTGAATTAAACTGAAAAGCAGTTTAAAAAGAATATATTGTGGAGAAGAACTGATGTGGTCTACACAATAAACACCTCAAGAAGCTGGTTCCATGTCCAAAGGGCTCCCAGTAGGAAAAAAAGACACAGACACCAACAAAAAACCATCAGAATAGGTTATCTGCTGGATGAATAAGCATAGCTTGTGTTTATGTAAGTACAGTGATAACTTACCACTTAGCAAATTGTCCAACGTATTTAATCCATTTTCTAATTCCAATATAAAATGTTAAAATCTATAAATAAGCAATATTTTGCTATTCATTTTTGTTCCATTCATGCAAATACAATACTAGTGTCTGTAACTCATTGGAATAAACAAAATTAGGTGCAGGTGCTGGTTTGGTACCTTACTCTCCAAAGTAAATGTAGGGTGTGCAAGGAAGCTTTTTTATTTTTATTTTTTTTTCTGGAGGATAGGAATGTGTAGTTTTCCTAATATTTTTTACCAATGGATTGTGCCAGAATATAGTCAGGTTCTCTTCATGTCACTAGTATAATCCTTTACTAAGGCCTGGCTTTAAAGTTGTATGCAAGCAACTTCATGATGGGCAAACAGTCAAGAGCTGCCCATGGCAGCAAGGCTCCCATGGCGGCTAATTTTGGCACCTGCTGAAATTCTCTCCTCTATACAATTGTGAAAGGTCCAGGATCCCTACAGTGGCCCAGTTTGCCCATCCCTGCTCCAGTAGTTCAATTTTTGTTGGACTTTGGATTTTGGAATGTCAGAATAGATCTCATGATACACGAAACTGTGGTAGGGTAGGAAATGAAACAATAAAACAAATACATTAAAAATTCTAAATACAAACATCTTTTTAAAAAATGCAGTATTGTACTTTCGTAGAACAACACAATTTCTTTTTTTCCTTAATGCAGCATGCCTTTCTGAGAAGATTCAATTTTTAAATTTACTTTTGGTATGTTCTGACTGCAAAAAGACAGAAAAGGGAGTAAGAATGTCCCCCACTCAGCTTGCAAAACTGTGGAAATGTACCTTTGGAACAATAACTGACATTTTGAGTTCCACTCCAATAAATTTATTTAGTACAGCAAAACATCAAAATCTGGGTCTGAATCCGGCAGACACAGATTTTGTAAGGATCTCTAGTTCTGACCTTTGCTTCTGTGCTTTGAGTATGCCTTGACCTGCATTCTGTGGTCTTCTCAGCTTCCCTGAGAAGCTGAACTTTGATTAAGAGAAGAATAAAATGATTTGGGTTTTAGCCACTCACAGAAATGTTGGTTATTCAAGACAAATAAATGCATAAAGATCTGAGTGGCATTTGTACAGAGGTAGTTACGGCCATCATTAAGAACATTTTTTAAGAAGATACAAGAGTGTCAAAATCATTGTTCTTGGAAACATTAAAACCAGTCTTCAAGCAACAGAAACATTATTGCAACGTTGAATGGCCCAATCCTTAGATACACTGGCTCAGCCAAGCTGCCTGTCTTGTGCTACATCCAGTGCAACTCAGGAGACAGCTAGTAGTCTTCTTGGGATAAGGGGGATCTATCGTCCCTTACCCCAAGTAAACCCCAAGCCATTCCTATGGGAATTATCGGATCAGGACCAGCTATATAAATGGTACCGATTTTGAAATCCCTATTAGGACTGCCCAGCTCAGGAAGGGAATAAGGATATGGCAGAGGAGGCCTTGGATGAGCCCACTCCCTCTCAGATGTGGTCTTCTTATCATTCTGCCCTTCTCCCAGAATCATTTCTCCTCACCTCCAAAAAAACCTCCTTCCACCTTCTCCCACCCTTCCATGCTACACAGTGCAACCTTACCTGTGCTATCCAGCACTAGGATGTGTTGAGGCACTGCAGGAATGACACGGGTCTTCATGCTGGTCCATCTGGCTCATGCATAGTAACATACTTGCTTTATGGCATGTTTGTGACTCTTAACTGGTGTGAGGGTGGCTGTGATGAAAAAATTTAGATTGCACCCCAAATATTTCATAATCATGTGTTAATTTTAAAGTTATGTTGATAAACTTATTGGTTTTGATGGGACTGGAACATTACATCCATCAAAGATCCTATTCTTCATGATTTAATTTTTTTATTCTTCAGTGGGAATGGGAAACTCTGTTTCCTTCACCCCACTTGTCTGAACAAGAACAAGATAAGAGCCACCAAGGAAATGCTTTCAACAGATTGTTAATATAAGCATGCTTCTTTACATCTAAAATGCAGCATCTGTGATTCATTTGAATCATTCCATTTTTTGTAAAGGTCATTTAAAATTTCATGACATGAGAAATATGCACACCATTTCACCTGTTAAATACATTAGACTTGATCCTGAACGTTAATTCTTGTTTCATCTTTTCTTGATGAAATATAGTGCTTTTTAGGGTTTACTCCAGGCCCCATTCATTCAGAGACTCCCAGCAGTATGTGAGCTTCTCTCATGCCAGCAGCTCTTTTGGTGTTTCTGTATGAGCCAAAGATACCCTTCTTGCATACATCTAAGTTTAGAACCATGTAAGAGAAATCTTGAGAGGTCACAGTTTAACAGTCCTAACTTTCACTCCTTGACAATTGGTGACAAGGCTCCAACAACAATTCTTGACTGCTAGAAAGCAATCTGTGCCTGTTGCAAAAGAGTTCTATTTGTTGCAATAGAGTTCAAGTTAGTGCATTACACCAGTGGGAAGCTCTGTGCCTTCCTACCTTTGCCATCGTTGAGGTCCCCACTTGCCAGAGACATACAAGAACATGTTGAGATGCATTGCAGGTTGTTGCAGTGGGGGAGGAGGGGCTAACATAGAATTTAAGATTCCCTTTCCCTGTTGAAGCCTCCTGGCCTGTTCGCCCCATAGAACGCATGGCCCTCCTCAAGGCCAGTGGAACCCTGCAGGTAAGAATAGAGACCACTTGCTCCTAAGGCACTATCAAGAAATCCATTAGTTGGCAATTTACCTTTAGGCAGGGTAACCATATAGAACGGAGGACAGAGTGCCTATACCTTTAACCATCGCACAGAAGAGGGAATTTGTGCAGATTTAGCTCAACAGAGAAGGCTTTAAAAAGTAGCACCTGCCTAAATTTCATCTTCTATGCAGTGGGTAAAGGTACAGCCAACCAATGCCATGGATGCTTAAAGCTAAATTAAAAACTGGCACACGACATATTATCTTGTATTCCATATTTGATTACAGGGACTTGTTTACACAAAGTCATAAGGCAGTTCAAATGTACATAAAGAAATATATCTTTATCCCTGTACTAGTGGAATTAGTGTGGGAAATTTTTTTTAGGTTGGGGGGGGGATTTGGGGGGAGATGTAGTTAAGAGATTAGAAACATCATAGAAGTTGCCATAGTAGCCATCATAGTAGCCATCTTGCCATTTAATGCTGTCATCATCCGCCATTTAATTACGTGCTACTTATAAGTTTTACCTTTCCATATGTGTATATTTCTGTGTGTCTGTGTATATACTGAAAAGGATCAAGAGACCAGCTATACCATAATCAAATCCAAGGAGACGGCAGTTATTGCAGATGGCTTGAAACCTGCTTCAGCATATGTCTTTCAGATCCGAGCACGTACCGCAGCAGGGTATGGTGGCTTCAGCCGAAGATTTGAGTTTGAAACCAGCCCAGAGTGTAAGTTATTTTAATTACTGTCTGCCCATGTCTCTGAAATGGTTACCAGAAAAGAGTCAGCAGATCAATATCTTTGCAGGGGATACAGCAGCTTCCATCTCTTCCTCTTCTCTTTCTAGCCCATGCCCACTCTGGCCTGTTGTGTTCAGATATTTGTCATTAGGCAGATTAACTTTCCAAACTTCTTATCTAACTTACAGAGAAAGGAACCAGAAACACAGCTTTACATTTTGGACACTAACATTTCATCTTTAAAATTCTTCTTTCCCCACTCTTAAGTTTATGCCATTTTCTCTCTTTTATTGTTCAGTACCTGTTTACCTATGGAATCTCATAAAGCAGTTTTACATTTTTAAAAATGGTGTCTCACATTGCCAGAGGTAGGGTCTGTCTACCTTCTTTTAAAATTGTCGTGGACAAAATAAAAGATCTTGAGTCCTTCCATATGGCAGCAAACCTATGGCATAATACAGTTGGTAAACAATAATTGCAAAGTCTGTGTCTTTTATGCATCTTTGAATATGTAGATTGTGTGTTTTATCACAATCACCAGCAACATTTTCAGAGTGCATTTCAAAAAATCAGCATAACCCTAACCATGTCTACTCAAAAGTAAGCCCCATTGTGTTTAATGGGTCTTACTCCCAGGAAAGTGTCTTTAGGTTTGCAGCCTTAGGCACATATCTAGCAAATGTAATATTTCCTTTTCTGATTTTGTGTTTCCAGTATTTACTGTTCTTCAAAATCATATGATTTTTAATCTCTTTTGAATCTTTCTGATAACTGTACCATTGACAATTAAAGCCCTCTTCTGTCAGTTTGCATCTAGATTTCATCTTACATTGTCCTTGAATAAATATATTTCTATAAAATAACCAGTTATCTCTTTGTGCAGTTCCTACACAAATATGTACTTCTTGTGGTGAAGTTGAAAGTGGAATTTTACTGTAGAAGCTATTTTTATAATGATTCCAAATCCTCTGCAATGCATGCCTAACGGTGATTCTTAAATTCAGCATTTAGTTTTATATATCCCTCCTTTTCCATGCCACTGCAATTGCTCAAGTTGGCTTACAAATCTTTAGTTCCTCCTCTCCTGCTGTCTTCACAACAACCCTATGAGGTAGGTGAGGCTGAGAGAGACTAGCTTAAGGTCACTCTGGAACCTTTATGGCTGAGGGGCATTTGAACCTGAATCTTCCATGTTTCAGTCAAGCTCCTTAGCCACTCCTGAGTCTCTTCACCCCTAATATACAGTTCTGACTTGACTGCCTCCTTTCACTTTTCTGTTTTTCATTGATTCAATTATTTTTTCCCCTTAAATTTTTCTAGTTTTTATCCTTTTTAATGTGTAATATTAAAATTAATGTTAACATTAGTGATTTAGTGATAAACTTGTTTTGATACTACTTGATTACAATGCTTTGTTAGCTGCCTTGGGCATTTGCTTTGGCAATGAAAAGACAGGAAATAGACACACAGACAGACAGACAAATGGCTTTTTTGTGCTTTTCTTAAGATACCTCTTTTATTAATATACACGTGAATTTGTATATTTAAAAAAGCATTTTGCAAGGATACTTAAAGGGTTGGGTACCTGAAGATATTTAAACACATCTTAGAAAGTACACTATGCATTAGAAAGTACATTAGAAAGAAATCTCAGAAAGTACACTATACACTATACATTAGAACTAGAAGTGATGTTGAAAATATTTTAGTAAATAGTAAACTGTGATGATTATTAATGATTATTAAACAAAAAGATTAGTCAACTAAGCAAAATGATTAGTTGTGGCTTCTCCCTCCAAATATATTATGTTGGTATATAGATCTAAGGAGTTTCAGGGTGCATATCAGGCCTGGAAAATAGGGATAGTATCTTCTGTACTGCTTGTCACATAGATTCTTCATTTCTCACCTCTGAAGCACACCCCGTTCAGTCTGTTCCTCGCCCCAGTCCTCCTGAATTTACTCTGAATTGCCCCTGTCACCACCTTTCCTGTTCCCATGAGACAACTGGGAGCCGCTAGTGCCTGCACAGTCTCTGGCCATTTGATCACCAGCTCCAAACATGCATGATGACTGCATAGTTTTTGCGCTGTTAGAACAAAGCTTACCCTGATGATGATGACATCTGGCGGCATAAGCCCTTCTGTATATCAGGTCTCCTGGTATCAAACACTTTACATTGTTGAGAAAGGATCTTCTTGTAAGTTACAGTCAGTGATCTTTAAAATGATTCCCCCCACCTACAGATTTCTTACAGTAATTCTTTTGTTCTTGAATTTGATTAAGGTGGAAAGCTAACTTGTTATTTTTGGCAATTGTATTTGCTGCTGTCAAGGTATGAAAATCTCACCAGAAGCTAAACAGTTTGGTTTAGTGAAATTGTTTTGATTTGCAAAAAAGACCAAAGCTTTTCAGATTGATAGATCAAGTGCTAAATCCATTTCCAAGGAAATTCCTGTTTTCTTTTTCTTTTTTCTGACTTTTTTTGCCCACTTTCTCAAATGCTGCTGTATCCATGCATGAAAATAGTTTCTAGTTGAAAGTACCTTTGTTTCAGTGCTGATAGAAGCATATAACATTTTGTGAGATAATTTAAACTCAACTAAAGACCTAAAGATTCTTTTGTGAGCACAGAGTCTGATTGATGTGAGCTTTCTTATGCTGAACACCTCATCTAATCCTCAGTATTACAAGAAGATTCAATATGCCTGAGATTCAAAGGTTGTGACTGGCCTCTAGCATTCAGGCTACATCCTAACCCCCTTCCTGAGTAACCCGACCTAACTTCAGGCTTAGCTGGTGCAGATCTGATTAGCCCCATTGTAGTGTCTCGGGTAGCACTCAGATTAAGGGGAAAAAAATCCCCTTTCCCAAAATTTTACCTCCAACTCTGTGCTAGATATCCTTCTGTCCATCTGGCCTAATTGTTCCAATGAAAGTTATGATTGGGCTATAAGACACCTTCATGGGTTGGAGTGTGAATGTGTGGTTCATTATTTTAGATTTTTAAAAGATGACTTAAACAAATTAGGTTTGTACATATTTACATGGTATTTTCAGATGTCATACTGTAAACTGTCTTGTGGTGGTAAGTAAGCAAGTACTAGAAATAAACATAAATGTACTGTATTACAGATTAAAAGATGGTTGCTGCTAAAAATAGCAGCTGTATGTTGAGGTCCTTCCTCTCTGTAACAAAACATTTTATCATACCAATGCTATTATGATATCTCCTCCAGCAGTCAGTGAGTGGGGTTTGCTGTAATGGTATTCAGATATTAGGTAAGATGTATCACATGATGGAGTGGGAGGGAGATATGTGTCTTCCGTTTTCAGTTGTACTCCCATCTTCTGAATAAGTTTTCATTCCACTTTTTAAAATTACAAAGTTAGAAGTAGTTCTTAATACCAATCTTCAGACATAAAGATAAGAAAAGAGAGAAGTGAGTGTGATATCGTGAACAGTTTTCACTAACATTTGGTTAGACCAGTGATTTTCAATCTTTTTCATCCCATGGCACACTAACAAGGCACTGAAATAGTCAAGGCATCCCATCAGTTGTATTTACCATTGAAAAGGTAAATACACCAGGCCTTTTCACATCCCATCCTATCAGTTGTATTTACCATCAGTTGTATTTTCACATCCCATCCCATCAGTTGTATTTACACATCCCATCAGTTGTATTTACCATTGGAAAGGCACACCAGGCTGTTCAGATCCCCCAGTTTTTCTACTAATGACCTTTCCCAAATTTTTGCAGCACACCTGAGGACTATCCACAGCACACCTTTGTGCCACGGCACACTGGTTGAAAATCACTGGGTTAGACTATTAATTTTTAAAACAATTTTTCTCTTCGCATGGTGGAATTTAGATTGAAGGTCCAGGCACTGGTCCCCTTGTTTTTTTTATTCAGTACTTATAAACATAATAGGCCACCCTTTTTTGTTTGTTTTTGTGAGTACATTGCAGTACATCTATAACAAATAAACTGAGTTGTGGAGTAAACATACAGGCAACCCAGTCTTATTGGGTTGCTGTGCCAGCAGAACATGTGTTCTGCTGGCAACAGCTGCTATAAGTCAGCCATAAAGTGTACTCTGGCAGCACACACTGCTGGAGCACCAGTGGGAAGGCTGGACAACTGGAGGATTTAATGACCCCTGATGGAGAAGGTAAGTCAGTGCAGAGGGTAAGAAGAAGGTGGGAAGGGAACAGAGCTGGGATGAGGGGTGGGGAGAATGGGCATGATGGGGAAGTGATCGGACCCAGGAGTCCCAGAGTTTGTGATGATAAAGCATGCTGAAAGTTCACTCTCTTTCTGGACCTGATCCACCGTCCGGGGGCAAGCAAACTTGAGTCAGCAGTTGAGCTGGTGCAGGGTGTGAGTTGCTCCATAATGGCTGCTGGGGCTTCATCTGAGGCAAACAGACAAATATCTCCTTAGGCCAAGGAGACAACAGTTGCCAAAACATCCCTCTGGGACCCCTCTGCATTGCCGCACAAGGAGTTGGGTAGGATTGGTCCATAAGAACATGACTTTTCTGCGTCTGATGTTTTGTGTGTGTATAAATGGAAGAAATTCTGTGCCCCTTTTCTGAATTATTGTTGTGAATAAATTTTGCAAACCTCAAAAGTATGTGTGTAATACATACCTATCTCTGTGTGAATTACATATTTAATACATTTTCATGTTATATTCTGGACTGGTTTTATAATGAAAAGAAATCCCCGTTGTTTTGCTACAGAATAGAAACTCAACCTCTATATTTATATTTTGAATTTAAATTCATTGGCCTGAATTTAAGTTTCTTGTTTATCTTGTGCTCTCTTCATCCAGTCTCTTAGTCTATTTTTAATAAAATATTTTATTTCACTACACTTTACCTTCTTCAAATGAAACAGAATTTAAATGGATCCTTAAATATAAACAGACATGGAGTCAGTGAGCAAGGCAATATAGTGAAAAGAGCTTAGAGATGCAAACATTAATGTAATAAAAAGTATGTATGTAATGTATCTTCTATTGCATTAACTGTTAATCATGCCTTACAAGTAGATATGAAACCTTATTATGTTGCCAGATTTGTCTCTGTTATAAATTTTGGGGAAAAAATAGAAAAGTTTCTCATTTAAAGTAGTTTACTAATCATGACTCAAGCTATTTATAAACAACCTGCTAGCATTTTGGCACAACTGGTCTGCTTCCAACCTGACCTTAACGTACAAACAAAAATATCCTTGATAATAATGTGTGTCAGCCTATCATGTAAATCATATTAATGTTCATCTAAAATGATCATAGCAGTGCTTTCTAAACAAGAAAATCGGGAGCAGCGCAGTAGGTTGCTGAAGGGTGTGCGTGTACTAGTAGGATCCCTAGGCTCATACTGCTGCTAGCGTGGTGGGTTTTCTAATTACCTGCAGTTAGCACTTCAGATCTGGGAGGTCTGGGGCTCCCTCTGCCTGCAAAATTAGGGCTGGGGAAAACCCTTCAATTCTGTGGAAACATGGGAAAACCTATGGAACGTCTTTCTGCCTTTTTTCCCTCCCCATCACTTAAGAGGGCATTGGCCAGTGCTTCCCAGGCTGGTAGGTTGTGACCCACCAAATTGGAAACCAATGGCTTATAGCAGGGGGTAAGCAACCCCCTGCATGGGTACTGAGCTCAGCATGTGGAACAGTGCCTACTGGCACAGCAAGGCACCCCTGGCAGACACAGCCAGGAGTGCTGCTACTGCCATTGCCCCAATTGCCAGCAGGCAGCTGCCCGTCATCATTGCCACTGCACAGAATGACAACATCTCTCCTCCCCTCACCCTGCCCTACTGCCATCAGAATGGAAGGGCCTGGGGCAGAGTCCCTGTACCCTGGAGCCTTCTGCAGGAGAGCAGTTGTGTAACTTGGATGCAGCCAGGATGGGGGAACAACACCCAAGGGCCAACCTCATTCCCTGCAATGACTCCCATGGTAGCCCACCCAGCTAAGAAGATTAGAAGCAGCAGGCCTGAAGGCACCAAGGTTAGGCAAGCATACAATGCCAACTGGGTGCTGGGGAAGCCAGAAGGTGCAGTGCAGTGTCCTCCCTGCCACCCTAGCATCCAGAGCCCTGTGTGAAGGAGTGCCTCACTGCTCTGCCCTGTTCAGGCTTGGCCTTTCCAGTGCCTCTCTATTCAGAAGTTAGCCTCTTTGCAAAAGGCATGGTAGGTATAGGATCTGGCTGTTCTTCAGCATCTCCATCACCCACAGCAGCACAGGGATAGAGAAGCCCTTTGAGGGGGTGGCAGAGAAAGCCATGGCAGAGAAAGCCATGTGCTGGTTGGAAGACAGAAAAGCCCTAGGAGGTGGTCTCTGCATGTGCTTATATAACTTTAGAATCATGTTGGCATGCAGAATAACATGCCGTTGTAACATTCGTTCAGCACTCCACCACCAAAAAGTTGCTGACCTCTGGCTTAATAGCAAAGTGATCTAACATACATCTCACAGCACTGGAACACCTGTGCTGTATCCAGCACAAATTATGGGGCTGCTGCTGCACTACTACAGGAAAGGGGAGGCCCATCCTCTTCCCAGCGGTAGGGCTACAGCAGCCCCAATGGTCTACTCAGACTTAGGCTACCTGTAGAGGTGGCCTAAGTCTAAGCAGATGGGAGCAGCCAGAGGCTGCTTCCAGCTGCCCAAGAAATGAGGCTACAATCCATGCCTACTACTCCCTCCCTTCTTCCCCTGCCTGAAATGACCCTCCCACCTTCTCCCTGCCCTCCCCTCACCTTTCCAGACCCTGTGCTCATCTGCAAAGGCCAGTGCATCTTCATGCAACCCCCATGGAGTTTTGCCCCCTGGCATAGCTAGGTCAGTGCACCTCCATTCATTGACGTGATCTTCCTCAGGGTAGTGTAGAAGTGCCTTATAGCACTTCCAAGTTGGTGCAAACGGCTTTTACCTAAAAGGCAATAAAATTGTCAGAAACAAGTATCTTTTATATTAGTAGTGCTAATAGAACTGCAGAAGTCACTGCAGTGTTTGTGGTTTAACATACTTGTCTAAGCATTACGAAATTATAACGGAGGACTATAATATAGCCTGCAGAATAGCCTAATGAGTTATTCAAGATCCTTAAAATTGATTTTTTAAAACATGTTAAAATGTAAAAGTAAATGAAAATGCTACCATAATCCCAAGGTAAATTCTGAATACATTATGAGTTTGCATTTCATACTAGATTGTAATCAGTTATTTTATAGCCTCTTTCTAATTGATAGAGACCTTTTATCAGGGGTTATTTGTTTAACTTGAATGGCCCCAGATCATTTCGAAGGTGGTTTATCAGGATGTTTCATCAGCTGCAGCCTTTCCTTTAGGTGGTTGTGCATGCCTTAGTGACAAGGTGACTGTAATGAAGACGTTCTAAAAATGACCAGATACTGTACTTAACAGCCCTACCTAACTCCTATGCACGGATACAAACACACCAACATGTCATCAACACAGATTTCCTTCTAGGATAGGGAGATTTATTTATTTATTTAGGGATAGCAAATAAACATTCAGCCAAGGATGCTAATAGTATAGAAGTCATCAAATTCTGGTGAAATTTGAAGGCGAATGAAGAGGTTCATGTTTTGAGAGATTGTCATGTATTAATTAATTTATCTTAAAAAAATCATCCCCACTTTTCTTGATCTAATAAGAAACCTTAAGGTGGCTTTAAAGTACATCAAAAGAGCCAATAAAATCTCATGCAATCTAAGCGAATAACCTCCCAAGAGTATTATAAATGACTGCAATCCAAATCAACAGACAGCAAAGCACAACTTGTTACAAGAGATCCTTGTTACAAAATGTTCGCAAACTTATTCAAAATGAATTACTTTATTTGAGTTGGGATAACCGAACACACTTCTTTCTGAAAGCTTTATTTTTAGAAAGTGTTAAGAATGAGTAGATTATTCATGCTGCCTGTTCCGTGGAAGATTTTACTTGAACTAAAGATCACATAATGACGGATGACAATTTTAACTTTAACCTCCTGCTTTGTTTCTTCTCTCAGCAGTGGCCACATCCAGTGATCAGAGCCAGATCCCTATAATTGCTGTGTCTGTTACAGTGGGAGTGATTCTTTTGGCTGTTGTTATTGGTTTTCTTCTCAGTGGAAGGTAAGAAGCAACGCTGTGTTTTGTATTTTTTTTCACTCTTCTCCTTCCCAGCTCCTTTCCATTTGATCTTTTCAACTCTCTTAGAAACATGTTTCTTCACAACACTGAAGTTTGCCTATTAAACTCCAAGGTAGAGCAATTATGCTTTACGCTGAACATACAGACCTAACAAAGAGAGCACCCAGCCATTTGTAGACTTCTCTATGACCATTTAAACATTACAATGTACTCAGCTACTGAATGTCTGTACCTGGATACACTAAATGTGCATTTATGACATGAGTACACTTATCGGTTACATTTTCCATTGTTCATTTTTACAGATCATTTTTACAGATCAGCAATCCCTGTATAATTTATACATCATCTGCCTTGAATGGAGCACATGATTATCTGTAGAAACTAATAATGATCATAGTTAAGTACATAAATGTACCCACGATTTAGTGTTATGCTTCTTTGGAAATCTGATCTCCAGACAGAGAACGACACACTTTTCATCTTCAGTGGGTTGTATTCCATACCATCTGTATTCCTTTCAAAAAAATTATTTAACTGAAATAAATAATTTTAAAGATGTGTCACAATAGACAACATCCTCTGCGTTTTGCTACCTCATTTGTAGACACTGAAATTGAAGGAATCATTTCTGCAATTTTCATAGAAAGGTGTCAGGTTTTCTCCCCTGGAAGTATGTTACAGCAGGCATTATGAGGAAAATTGACCACCTGGAAGAACATCACTTCTTGCAAAACTAATAACAATGGCAAGAAAGAGAGTAAGATGTTAAAAAAAGAAAGCTGGCTTTCTGCATTCCCCCAAATCAAACTAAAAATTCTTAATAGAGAACTTGATGCTCAGCACTGATATCTCTTCTGGGATCCACAAATGCTACTCAACCCATTAGGCTCATGAACATAATGGTGTCGTGTCAGGTTTTTTCTGTCAGCCTCCCTTCTCCACAGCAGCTCCAATTTCATACATCAGGGCACAATCCTAACCAATTTAAGCTAGTATAACTCAACTTGTCTCCCCATTCCCATGGTGTTGTGGGGAGTCTGGTGTACTCAAGTGCCATTTGTGACACCCCCAAACCAGCACAGGACTTGTGCCAGGATTTGTCGCAGCCTAACTGGGGATTAGATGTGCAGCCATATAATGTAATCCGTACAATGAAGGCCAGAAAAATGGCCCAGCTAAGCTGGCCTAAGTAAGCCATATCCTCAGCCATAATTTTTTGCCATCACTTCCAATATTACTCAGGCTTATCACTGACCCCTACTCAGATTTATTCCTGCTTCTTAGGTGGCCTCACTCTGAGGAGCTCTGTGGGGCATGTCTGCCATGGAAACAGGCTCTGGATACAGCCTAACTGCACTATTCTAAGCCATGCTGAACATGTCCTTAACACACCTCTCCTGAGCTGCCTAGACTGGCACAGCTAGGCCAGCACATATCCCTCTGTCTTGGGCTAGCCTATGTTGACTTAATCTGGCCCAAGCCTTTCTGGTGTAACTGGGCTGGCCTTTCTTGGAATTGTGCCAGCCCAGTGATAGATAGGCTAGTCCAAGTGCACTTCAGGATTGCAACCAGTATCTCTTTTGTTCTTTAATCTGCCTTGGGGGAAGCTGGGGCAAAATTAATTTTTGTAGTAGGAGATGGAATAGGGGCCAACTCCAAGTGCATACTCGAAGTGGGGGTTTAGAGAAGTGAAAAGGATTCTGCAAAGGTTGAAATAGAAAGTAGTAGGTGAAAATAAACATGGAAGCAGGGACTAAATACCCTGATAGCGCAATCCTAACCCTCCAGTTGGGCTGGCATAGGTCCCAAATCTTAACCCCCAGTTGGGGTGGCAGAGGCCACCAAACAGCAGAATGCCTCAACACAAGCAACCTGTTATTTTTGTATTAGTAATGTGAAAATTAGATGGCAAACATACACTGCTTTTGAGGAGGTTTGCACTGGGATTTTTGGCAGCTTACTCCTATCCCCATCAGTCTACTGCAGGGGTGTTCAAACTTTTTAGCATGAGGGTCACATCATTTTTCTGTTGCTGTGTCAGGGGCCAGAATAAAAGAAAAGAACTGATTTACATTTAAATTTGAATACATTTCCACAAATGAGCATATTAGATACAGAATGAATGAGTGATTCAAATCAGTTCGAGAGAGGATGTGTGCACAGCCACCCCAACTCTCGCAATACCCTCTAGAGCAATATTTCTCAAACTGGGGTTCGGGACCCCTTTGGGAGTCGCCTGACCCTTTCATGGGGGTCGCCTAAAGACCCCTGGTATAGAGGGCCTTGCAAAGTATTTTGCATCTTTTTTATTTGTAATTAGAAATAAATATTTCACAATATATAATTAAATATTATTTTGTGATTAATCACTATGCTTTAATTATGTTCAATTTGTAACAATGAAAATGCATCCTCCATATCAGATATTTACATCACGATTCATAACAATAGCAAAATTACAGTTATGAAGTAACAACAAAAATAATTTTATGGCTGGGGGTCCCCACAACATGAGGAACTGTATTAAAGGGTCACGGCATTAGGAAGATTGAGAACCACTGCTCTAGAGGTAAAGGAAACAGAGCTTCCCTCATATCTGAAGGTTTATAGGGGTCAGATGGAGGGGCTTGCCACAGGCTGCATGGAGACTTGCTGCGGGTGGCTTCTGGTCCACAGGGCTTTGGACACACTTAATCTATAACATAAAGCACCCCTAATAGATCATACACTGCACACAGTTATGAAGGGGCAGTCAGATGGCTGGCAAGAGGTTAGTAATTTTATTTACCACCTGTAGGCCATCTGGTCACCAATGTGTATCCCCAGACATATGTTATCTGTTTCGATGGTGTCAATCCAAGAGATGGGGGGGTCAGCAGGAAAGGAGGATAGGATCTAACATGCATGGCTTCCACAGAGCTGCACCACCTCTTACTTCCAAGTTCTGCCTGAAGTGTTCCTGGAACGAGAGAGAGAGAGGAATTCACTTGAAAGATTTTGGAAGAAACATGCTCTGAAAGATGGGTTTGCATGTACAGATTATCATAAAAAATTCTCTCTCTCTCTCTGTGTGTGTGTGTGTGTGTGTTTGTGTGTGTGTGTGTGTGTGTTAGAGATGGCTTTTGCATTTCAAAAGGTGTTTTTAAAAGTCAAAAGGTGTTTTTAAAAGTCAAAAGGTGTTTTTAAGTACTTCAGTATTATATAGCTTCTGTTGAAGATTTTTCTTCCTGAACCCTACATGAGGTTTTGAGTGGTAAGAACCACTCAAGAAATATTAAGAAATAACCCACTAGAAAATGCCAAGGTTTCAACCTTTCTAGTTATTAGCCAGTTTGGAAAATAAAGCCAAGGGTGCTGATTTCAGTAGGCAGAAATTACTTTAGTCCTGCATTTGTCTGGGATGTGCTTTCAAGAAAATTCATGGAGTGTCTGAGCATGCTGTGATAGTAGCAGGATAAAAATACATGAATGTATTCCAAACAAACCATGACCTTTTCTAGATTCCACTAATCATCTATTGCTCATACTTTTTATTTTTGTCAAGTGCTCAGTAGACGCACAAAGTTAAATTTCCATCTTTAAAAGATCATCAATATTTGGCTCCATTGTGGCTGGGGAGAAATGTTGTTATAGGGTACAAAATTTATTTTGGTTCCATTCTCAAAGGGGTGGGGGTGAAACAGGGCAGGGTATGGGTAGCAACAGCCAGAATGGTCTTCGGAAATCATCAACTGGGTCCCCAGATGCAGAGTCATATCCCCCCCACAAGTGTGTAGTCCAGTCAACCCAGCCACCATTCTTACTCCATGATCCCAGTTAAGTTCCCAGGAAATTTCTGGGGCCCTCCTTTGACAGTAGGGAAGGGTTAAGCTTCTCCATTCCCATTTCTCCCAAAGTACCCTTTCATTAGGTACTTTTCAACCATTTCAACCAGAGATGAATAGTACACAGTAGCATAATAACATATTTCATTATCCCATTGTACTACTAGCAGATCAGGTAATGAAGTCATTCCCAAACTGTAAAGCTGCAAGTGGGGGATTGCCTGATTGAACGGTCTTCTACATTTTTTTTTAAAATGCTCTTTCTTGCAGCTGCTTTCAGTCGCAGAAGGCCATTGATGCCAATGGCAGCTTCTGTCCTAATAAACAGCTTCTGGTGGAAGTGATTTTTCACTGAGAAGCATGATGGGAAAGGGCTACATGTACCTCCCAATATGCCACATCTTAATCTTGATCAGCTCCCCCACCCCTACACAAACAGAGCTGCTATTTTAATGCTAAAAAAGGAAAATGCTTATGATTCTTCTAAGTGTTATATATGGTTTACTTCTCATATCCTCTTAAGATGATAAAAAGCTGCTTCTAAGAGCAAAGAGATGTGAGGCACTTATCTTTCACCATTCCCTATTCCAAATTGCCTCCCAAATAGTGTTTTCTTCTGCAAGAATCTTAAATGCAGGAGCAAAAAGTAATAGAGTAGGAAGGTGGGTGGAAATGAAAAGTTCAAGTGCTCCCTCCATGTTGTCTCACCATAGAGGTAGCGTGAATGTGCAGGCTATGCTTTTAGATTAAGTTAGGGCTTGAGGGGTCAGTGGCTCAATCTAACATGGCTCCATATGGACTAGATAGGTATAGATTTTACAGAATTTACTGTAGTTTATGGGAAGTGATGACACATAGCTTCATATATACAATGTTTTGCATTCCCTGGAAGTGTGTATAAATCAGAGATTGGTGTTTAGATATCAAAGCCCATTAACAGCAGTCCTTGAAACCAGAGGTCAGGCAAATATTCAAATGTGGTAATTTGGCAAGCCAACATCCATATGTGGATGCATCCTTTTCTGAAACGTTATTGGTACCTTGAGAATTTAAAATTGGTTTTGTTTTGCCCTGAACAATCAAAGTGCATTACAGACCCGATTTACTTGCAAATATCCTAAGAAATTCCTTTATTAAATGGTGTCCTTTCATCAAGGTCATGTAGCTGTTGAATGAAATCCATTTGTGTGACCACATTTTAATCATAGTTTTGATGTGTAATTTTTTTCTCCATAGAAATGAAAAATAATGAATAACCTATTTAGAATTGAAAAAAATTGATCTTGAACATTATCTAATAATTCCTGATGCAGTCTGCCTGGTTCTGTATTCCTTCCAATATAAAAAAAGAAGGGAAAGTATGTGGAGAGTGCTGGGGCTCAAAGGCCAAGGAAAGGTGGGTGCATAAAGGGAGAGAATTAGAAGTCACACAAAAGGGCATGTCAGTGAGGGGGAGCTGCAGGCTCAAGAACACAGATGTCATAATATATAGGCTCGGTCACATGAACTAATTTAGACATGCTGTGTCACAGTTGTGAATGGAATTGTGACTGTTGCATATGTGCTACTCCACATGCTTATTAAGGGAAAAATAACATATGTTAAGTTCAAGGAGTGGAACTTCCTTGAGCAATAACGTAACATAGCTAGATTGTGTTACAGAATTTCTTTATTTTCCTGATTCCAGCCAGTGTCTAAACCTCCCTTGGTTTAAGGTAGCAATGCCTGGGCGGGGGGGGGGGGGGGTATGTGTGGAAATTTGTGGTCTGGGAATTTCAAGTAATATCTGAGTTCTACTCTGGGCATTACAGGTTACTGCATCCATTTGAGGAAAACATTTTTGGTGCTTTCCAGCCATGTTCTAGGATTTTCCATCAGCTGCTTATAGTTTATGACCTTCCCTTTCTTCCTTCATATGGTCCAATTCCCTTTCTGTATCCAATGCCTTTCTATAGTATTTATTTGCCCAAGTTTCTGTGGTTTTTATGCCGCTTTTATGTTGTTGTGATTTAAATGTGCTTACCTCCCTAGGAGGTCTTTTATCTGAAGTTTGGGTAAAAAATATCTCAAAAATATTATTAAAATATGAAGGTATAAAAAGTCTCCTGGAATTTTCGTCAAGTTCCTCACTATCATCATCATCATCATCATCAAAAGATAATGCATTTAGCAGCAGTTGTTCTCTTAGAACAGGACAATGGACTAGCATTAAAGATGGTAAATGCAGCAGCTATTTTGTAAGATTTATGGCGTCCACAAAAATGTCAGTTTCCTCAACAGGGAAACTGCTACTTTATAAAGATCCTTTAAAACTGTGTTTTAAGACAATATATAGAGCCATCCAGTCTAAAAATACTACACGTTCTACCATTTCTTTCTTGTCAACATATGTTTCTTGTCTGAAATCAAATCCAGGATGATATATTGTTTAATGGGTAAATGGGGAAAGACAGCAAGTCTTCATTCGTTAACTGTATATTGTGTGACAGAAACAATTTGTATAAAGGCTTAAAAGATATTGCAGACTCTCTCAGGCAGCACAGCAAAAAAAAGTTTTGCCTCTCAAACTGTCTTCTTCTTGTAAAATTATTTATATTTTACATTTCACATTGGGGGCTGCAGTGGCTCAGTGGTTATAACAGTGGGGTTAAAACACTGTGCTTGACCAGAATATAAGCAGTTCAAGACCCAGGTACGGCAAGACAGGGTGATCTCCCATCCTTAGCCCAGCTCCTGCCAACCTATCAGTTTGAAAGCATGCAAATGCAAGTAAATAAATATGTACCATTTGGTGGGAAGGAAAAGAGAGTTCCACGAGCCATGCTTGCCTCATGCTTGCGGTAATATAGCAGAGATGTTAATGTTAAACCTTTTCCCCCTGGTGTGTTGGTTTTTTCTATATGGGAGGCAGTACATTTGGTTTATGTTTTTCATGTTATGCAACATTTTTCAGTGGTTCTGAAACTTTTTAGCCAGGATCCACTTTTTAGATGGAGAATCTGTTGTGACTTTCCAGAAGTGATGTCATTAACCTGGAAGTAATGTCATGACCAGAAGTGACATAATTAAGCAGAACCATTTGTAACACTTCCAAAAAACAAAATCAGATTAATTAAGGCTGCAATCCTAAAGACACATTCCTGGGAGTAAGACCCATTGAACAACAACTAACCCTCCCAAACAATTGCTCATATAAAGAAATTTCCCCAAACATTATATACTTACCCGGGAAAAGCCCATTGACTATCAGCATTAAAATCATATAGTAGCATGTTAAAAGGACAGATTTGTAACATTTATTTAAATGCAGTCCCATATCATGGTAACATCAAGTCTAATATATTAAAAATGAAATACACAATGGATTAAATGGGGTCCTCACCCATTGTTTGAGAAACACTGTTTTAAGTTCAGATGGAGGGTTTTTTGTGCATTTATAGACTTTTCTGGAGAAGCCTTGTGTAAGCAAGCACGGTTTTTCAGAGCTTCCCATCCTGTGCTGAGGAGCTGCAGACCTTTATCATCCATTACCCTTCTGGATGAATAATTTTCTAGTGTCATCTTGTAAAATCAGTTACATTGGCTTGGGTGCATGGCTCCTGCCATCCCTCCACCAATAACATTAGTCATCCTTCCATCAGCCCATTTTCTATCTTATAAAATTGTTGGAAGAGTCTCATTTTTACGACGCATGTGATAAATATTTGAGTAGGTGATTTTGAAGAGTGAAATTCAGCTTTATACCAGATTAAATGCCCAGAGAATATTTAGAATTGAAATATCCTTCTTCTGTTTTACATTCATTGAAAAACATTGACCTGTGATCCAGGCCCTCTCTTTTTTAGTGGAGTGGGAATAAAAGACATAAATTTATGAAGGAGACAATGTTTCCAGTATATGGAAATAATCAACCAAAAGCAGATAAATAGCTGGTGAATTTATATCAGCCGAGTAACTCATTCAGTTTCGTTTGACCAGAGAGAGATAAAGCAAGTCTGGCTGCCTTGTATGCATGCTTACTGGAGACTCAGCCCACTGTAGGTTTCTGAATGAACAGCATCCATAGGATTGCGCTGCACAACATTTTTTCTAAATAGCAATATTGTACCATTTCTAACAAGATAGCTTGTCACTTTGGAAAACAGCAATCAGCACAATGTACTGACTTATAGAATTTTTTTTCAATTATGCATAAAACTAAGATTAGTGCTTCCGTTCTCGTTTACACTGCTGTCCTCATTATATTCAATATAATAAATGAATGACTGTTAGCATTCCTGTACTTATACAAAAACATAATAGGCAGCTCACATAGTGCTTCTTCTTACAAAGCAGGCCCATTTGATTATTTATGTATTTGTATCCTGTCTTTCCTTTTTAAGAAAGATATCCGCAAGGCAGTTAATAATATATAGAATACAATATCAATAATAAAAACAAGTAATAAACAATCACAGGCCAATTCTAAAATACAGTCTTTGAGCCATTCACAATAAGAGGAAAAAACCCGCAAGGTCTTCAGACCTTGCCAGAATGCTGTGATAGAGAAGGAGCCAACCTCAATTCAATGGGAGGCAGAGTGAGGAGGTGACACTTCAGATCCTGACTCCACTTCCTAGGCAGCCCAGATCAGTCATAAACCATCTCCAGAGGTGGCCGTAAAGCACAATCCTAACCATGTTTACTCAAAAGTAAGCCCCATTGTATTCAATGGGTCTTACTCCCAGGAAAGTGTCTTTAGGATTGCAGCATAAGTCTGAGTAGACCCACAGAGACTGCTGCAGCCCTACTGCAGGGAAGGGGACAAATTCCCTCTCGGCAGTAGCACAGAAGCAGCCTCTAAATGTGCACTAGATACTGTGCAGGGAGGCCAGCATGCTTATTTAAGTGTAATTTAAGATTGTGCTGCCAGACTTTTTAAAAATGCAAAAATTTCATACTAAAACTTTATTTAGGATTCCCTGCTGAATGTAGAAACTGGCACTGCAAAAAAATAAAATAAAACAAACACGTTTGACTCAACAAGCTACAGTTTTTTTATTTTTCCAATTCCATTCTTTATTGGCACAATAAAGTTTTTTATTTGAAATAATGGTTACAAAAAATTTTTGAAAAAGTACATGAAAATAAGACTCTTAGTTCACAAGCAAAAAATCGGGACAAAAAACTCATTTTTACTATCTGAAATAAATTCTAAGGTTAATGTTGCTTATGCACATCTCTAGTAAGAGATGGGGTAAAAATTCTTAGGTTTCTGAATAAGAAAACACTGTTTATGATTATCTTAAGCCTACTCTTCCCTGCAGTAGTGTGGCAGCTGTCCCAGTGCTTGAAATGGATACATTGTGCAGTGGTGGGCTTCAGGGGGTTCTCACAGGTTCTATAGAACCCCTTTGCTAATATGTGCCTGATTCTCAGAACTGGTTACTAATGGGTTTCTAACCTGTTGTTCTATGGACATAAAACCTGTTGGTAATTTAGGTTATTAAGACATAGAACATGTTGTTAATTTATTTGAATCCCACCACTGATTGTGGGTATTCCAGCTTGCATGTTCCAGCTCAAGTTAGGATTGAGCTGTGTGTATGGTATCAGTGGGACAGTTACTTATATCATGCCTTCCATTTTGTTTCATGACAGGCGATGTGGCTACAGCAAAGCTAAACAAGACCCTGAAGAAGAAAAGATGCATTTTCACAATGGTCACAGTGAGTAAAGTTTAGTTAGTGCACTCAGGGACTGCATAGCTCACCTTTTTGGTATTTATTTTTGGTACAGGTGGCCGTCAGTATCCACAGGTTTGGTATGGATTTGAATATCTGCAAGTTCCAAACCTGTGGGGAAGCTACAGGTACCACTCTGGACCCAACCAGAGCTGGAGGCCACATGCAGCCCCCTGATAGAAAATTTTCTGAGGCCTTCAGGAGCCAAAAGCCTGACTTCCAGTTTTTAGCCAAAATCTGGAAGTTATGTTTCTTGGCCCTCTTGTTAGATTTCTGAACCTAACTATTGGTTCTGGGTGAGTTATGGGCTGATTAGAACTTTCAGAATTTAAACTGACAGTTGGGTTTTGTCAGTGGAACTGTAAGTTGGAGTTGAGAGTTGGACCTCTGTCAGTTGGAGCTGAGATGTTGGTCAGAGCAGAGGCAAGCTGAGAAGCTCTGCAATACTGAGAAGCTCTGAGGTGTTAGACTAAAGGACTTGAATTTAAGTGTATGACCTGGATTGTCTTGAACTACTCTGAATTGTAAATACAGTTAATAGAAAAACTACTCTGCTGTGTATGTCTTCACAATTGTGGTACATAAACAGTCACAGACATCAATCAGTCAACACCTCTCAAAGCCTTGGAGACACTGGCCGGTGGGCGCTGCTGGGCACCAACAGGCTCTGGAGGATATCAGGTGGTACGATATCAGTAGGTACTGCGGGCACCATCAGGCAGTGGGATCCACTGGGCAGCAGCGAGCAGCAGGCATCTGTGGAAAGTGGGCACCATCAGGTACTAGGCACCAGACACCACTAGGCAGCAGCAGGCACCTCTGCACTCCACCAGGCATTGGGCACAGGACACCACCAGGCATCCATACCAGATATCAGGCACACCTATTGGGCACCAGGCACCACTGGGCAGCACCAGGCACTGGACACCAGGTACCACCAGGCACTGGGGATCCCTACCAGGCAGTGTATACCACCAGGCATCCCTACTGAGCAATGGGCAACACTGGGCACCAGCACCACAAGGCACCAAATTGGTTCTTAGTGGGTCCTCACACCATAGAAGGAATATGCTCCCTACATTTCATGCATCTAGGTCCAGCGGTTGGAGCTGGGCCTTGATGAGACAGAGCGATTCATCAATGTTATGTATAAGGACAAAAACACATTGCAGCCCTTTTCACACCCTCCTGGTTTGAACTTCCAAAAATTGGTTCTAGCCATTTTGGCTGGGGGTTGATAAGACAGTGACTCAATGACTCTTCAGTTTTCTATATACAGATTCATGTTCTAGTTGTGGAACTGCAAATTCAGCTCCACTGATTTGGACTGAGAGCAGAATGATTTCATTCAATTGAATGGTTTGTAGAAACCTTTTGTAGAAACCATTCAATTGAATGGTTTCTACAAATAGGTCCATCAAGAGGAACTAGATAAATCATATGTCCATTTGGATCAAAATCCTTAAAGTGTACGGCGGATCAATCCAGTGGTTTGCACTATTCATATCTCCTGTGGTCTTCAAAGTAGGGAAGGCAAAACATCTCACCATCCCTTTTATTTCTGAAGTATGAGCAGGACATTTTCAAAAGCAGCAGAACCCAGACCCATTCAAGAGATGTTACCATCCTCACTAGAAGGTACAGAAGAAATTCTCTCCCATCCATGCTTTTAAAATGCAGTGATGCCTCACATAGCAAGCGCCTCATGTAAAGTATGTTCCACGTAACAAAAATTTCTCTAGGATTCTGCTTCACATAACAAACTGTGCTTCACGTAACAAACAAACTTGTTGGCAGTTAGGGCAGATGTGCTGGCTGGCAGCCCTTTTAAAAAGTGTCAGAGCTGCCTAGCGCACCTGCCCATAGCAAAAGCAACACTTCCGTGCTGTTCCTCCTGTGGCCGGGCATCTGCTGGGCAGAGGGAGAGAACAGCAGTGGAGAAGAGGGAAGCAGCTCAGGAGTAGCCAGAAGGGAGCAAGGGGGAGAGAGGCTCAGGATGAAGAGAAGGAAAATGTGGAAAGACACTTTGAAAGTGTCTTGGATTACAGAAGAAAGTGTCTTTGATTGCAGTCTCCTAAACATGTCTACTCAGAAGTAAGCCCCATTGTGTTAAATGGGTCTTACTCCCAGGAAAATGTATTTAGGACTGCGGCCTAAGTAGACTTCATTGGATCATGCACACTGAATGCATGTCTTGAACTCAATTCCAGAGTTTTGTCATCCAGTTAATATTTTTTTTTACATCCAGTTATTTTTATATGAATAGTTTTGGGGTTGTGGAACCAATCGTCTGAGTTTCCATTATTTCCTATGGGAAAATCCGCTTTACATAAAGAACGTTTCGCATAACAAACATGCCTCCGGAATGAATTAAATTTGTTACGTGATGCGCCACTGTTATGATAAATTTGCTGACAGAAGCCACCATAACACAATTTATAAAAATGTTTCAGAAGGAATTAGATATTTGTGGACTTCCTTGTTAGATAAAAGATTTTCAAGAATCTAGGCAGACATATTTTCTTCACAATTTTTAATTATTTGTCAATGATTCATCTCCTTTGGAATTTACTCTCTTTTTATGTAGTGAAATTTGATAGCCAGTTGTGATCCTATCTTGGCAAATTTTAAGCTGCAGTTCCATCTGTGCTATGAAAAGTGTATTGTCTGTATTCCTGTACAACTCTCTTTAAAAATCAATCTCATATCTGTCATTGCAAGATACAAAATAGACAACTGCTATGAGAAATTTGAGATTATTTTTTCAATATTCACTCATCATAAATTTGATATATTTGATATATTTCTCTCTACTGTCCCAGCTAGTTAAGTAACTTTCCTGTAACCCTCCATTATAGCTTACAATATCTTCAACTCTTTATTTTATTCACAGTTAAATTGCCAGGAGTAAAGACATACGTTGACCCACATACCTACGAGGACCCCAATCAAGCTGTCCATGAATTTGCCAAGGAAATAGAAGTCTCTTGCATATCAATTGAGAGAGTCATTGGAGCTGGTAAGAAGACATAGATATTATCTTCTCTCTTTCATTCTCCTTCCTGAGAGATGTTGCTGGAAATGACTTAATGAACATTCAGATGAAAAGAAATGGCAGATTAGTGAACTGGAAAAAGATTGTTCAAGATCCTGTCACTGAAAAATTACTGGTGTTTATAAGAGTTGAATTAAATTATACATAAGAAGATGAGGTGTTTCATTTTAAATGGTTTTACATAGGGTTGCCTTATGCCCCTAAAAACAGGGACAGTCCTGATTTTTGGGATTGTGTCACATACTGGCAAATGGGACAGTGGGTACTGTCCCGATTTTATGGAAGAGAATTAAGGCAACCCTAGTTTTACATGATGATGAAATGTTTGTGACATAGGCCACTATACATATGTACTAAGAGAGCAAGTTGCACATGAGGAATTTGAATGCATGAGCCAGGGACCTAAGTACAGTGACCCATGTCACACCTGAGTGATTGGGTGTACAATAAGAATGAGAGAGACAAAGATATAGGTCCAATAATCTAACTTATTGGGGAATGAGGGAAATAAATATACAGTGACAAAGAGGGGAAATCAGAAAATATGCAGTTCAACAGCCTAAAAGGATGGTGGGGCTCTATATAACCATTCAATAATCTTTAGCCCATTATTTAACCCTTGTGCATTTTTAGATTTCAGTAATTCCTCTGTATCTGGAATATTGAAATTGGCATACGTTTAGCAATTTGGGCCACCAAACCTGTCCACACGTTGGGTGTTTTATTAAAAAGATGACTCAGATAAGTCACCACATACACACACATGATGTTGGCACCAAAGTGCCATTCAGTGTCAAAGCACATACATGTTGAATCTCATGGGAGTGGGCATTGGTTAGATATTAATATCCAAAGCAAGAATAAAGCAGCAATCTGTAAGGAAAAAAAATGCAAACTGAACACTATGACAAACTTTGCATGCATAAGTGTCTGAACAGCATCAAGGAAAAAAAACCAAACAGATACCGGTAATTCAGAATTTCAAGAACAGATAGATAAAATGCAGGAGGCATCCATTTATGTGGAAACTGCCCACTAACTGGTTCTCTTGAAAGAAGTGGCCCAATATAAAGTTTCTCAGGTCTTGTAAGGTGAATGCTGTAGGTGTAAGGGTTTTTAGTGTCCTATAGGGATTTTAGACTTGGACATTTTATATCTTCTTTTTCATGCATTGGATGTTTTTTGAGAAGCTGGTTCAGAATTTGATTGGATTAATTAAAATACTTGTAGAAAACAATATTGTTATTGTCGTGTTCCATATGGTGCTGTGCTGCTAGGTGGTTACCTGGACTGCTGGGCAGTGGGGCAGGGAGTGGGGGCATGGAAAAGGGGGAAGGCATTCCACAGTGAAGGGAGGTGAGAAAGGGAAGGGAGAGAATAGGGAGGAGACATGGTGGAGAAGAGAGTTGGGGTGGAGGGGCAGGACCAGCAGAGCTAAATCCTACTGGATCTAGAGCTTCCATTTGGGGCTTCTGGCTGCTACATGCAGATTCTGGATTGTACATCCCTTATTCAGGGGAAAGGATGAAAGCTTGCAGTGCTTAGGATACTATGGCAGCCACTTTGGCTCTGTAGCTGTCGTAGTACTGTGGGCCGCATAGGTTCCACTTTTCAATGGTTTTTACTTTTAGACGGTGCTCCAGTCCCTAACTCAGCCAATAAGTGGGAGACACCTGTAAATGCAGCCTGTGTTTAGGCTCAAGTTATCGAGATGTAGAAAGAAATATATAGTACACAATCCAGAGTAACTACGGGAGCTCTTAAGAGATATTTTTGTCGACGTAGTTACAGTGCCACCTTGTAGAAACTTATGAGAAATTCATAGAGCAATCCAGAGTAAATTGTTCTTATGTCGATGTAAGGGCTCCCGTAGTTACTCTGGATTGTGCAGATAGCTGGGTAGAAGGTTTATCTATTTACATATAGCAGGCATCCTTCTGGTCCTTAAAATCTAATGAACTTATTTTCTCCTACATGATCATACAGGAGGCTTATTCAGCTTTTTTCTCCCCAGGTGAATTTGGAGAAGTATGTAGTGGGCGTTTGAAACAACCTGGGAAACGTGAGTTGCCAGTAGCCATTAAAACCCTGAAAGTGGGCTACAGTGAGAAACAGAGGCGAGATTTCTTAGGAGAAGCCAGCATAATGGGACAGTTTGACCATCCTAACATAATTCACCTGGAAGGTGTTGTCACTAAAAGTACGTATCTGATGCTGACTGATGTTTTAATTTTCGATGTCATGAAGCAAATTTCCAACATGTTATTATCCTGGTGGCTGAAAATTAGGATGAAGTTAATGTGCCTATCTGTGGTACTTTTTAGGATCCTGCTATTGCATCATGAACTGAACCAATACCTTCACAACACCATCTCAATCAATTTCCACATGTTATTGAGGCAAAATCGGAGTAGTGAGATGAACTAACTAGGACATAAAATCAAAGCTTTTCTTTTTTGGGGTGGGGGAGATTTGAAATGATCCACACATTCTTTCATTTTATCCCCTCCAACTTGCCATCCTTTCCTCCTCCCCAAGGCAAAGCCTGCAATCCTCAGATTTCCTAAAGTGATTGAGCCATCAGTTAGTCTTTGACTTTCTCTTGCCACAAACAACTTTCTCCATCAGCCTTTCTCCATCAACCCAAGTAAATGGGACAAGAGTAGAATATTGGCTTTCCACCTAAAAGGGCAGCACGATGTCACAGTTCCCCTGTTCCAGCCTCACCATCAACAGTGATGCACAGTATAACAATACTGCAAATTGCAACACAGATCAAATTGTTCTACATATTACCAGGTGTGGTGAGGACTCTGTATGGGGCACATCCAACATCAGGCATTTTTAGTAGCAACCGTATGTTTCTTATAACATGTTTATGACTTCCGTTTCATGCCCATTTTACCAACTGTTCTTAGTTTGTTGATTTTACCACCAGAACTCTATAACATTACCAATATCACTGGTTCAGGAACTCTGCCTCGTGCTTTTAATTTTTCTTGTTGAAGCATGCTCTTATTTGTGACTTTAGCTTCATGTTCTCTAATGTAATGCTAATTTATTCAGCAATTGCTCTCAACCTGCAGCATGAAGATAATGAAGCATAAGGGTACAGAAGTCTGATTTTCTTGTGGTTGAAACAGGAGAATTGAAGCCAGAAATAGCACTTCTGTGAGGTGGGGTCGTGATGATATGCACGGGCGTCACTAGGATTCGCATCACCTGGTGCAGGAGGCCAACATGACACCCCCCTTGCAGTGGGTGGGGTAACAACCTGGATGGTGGGCGTGGTTGCATGCCATTGCCCCGCCTCCACTAGGGTTTAGCCACACATTCTAATAGAATAAAGATGTTTCAAAGTGGTTTGTTGCATTGCATCCTGCTTCAAATTACAGATCCAACAGTATATAACATGATCCTAAAAACCATTATTTTTAGCCATTTTGGTCACTAGTGGTATCACCCCCCTCAAGGGTGGCACCTTTCTAACAATCTATTGCAGGGATTCTCAAACCTTTTATCATGGGACCCATGTTTTAGAGGGACAATCTGTCCAGGATCCACTAAAAGTGATGTCATGGCTGGAAGTGATTGTAAATACATTAAAGTTAATCAAGTAAATAACCTCAAACACCACCACCACCACCATCCCCCCCAAAACCCAGTTCAGTTTAAGTTTTCTACCCAACACCCAGTTCAGTTTTAAGTTCCTGTGTTTAAACCAGTTCAGTATGATTTGGGATTAAGAGCACAATCCTAACCATGCCTACTCAGAATTAAGTCCCATTGCATTTAATGGGTTTCACTCCCAGGAAAGTGTGTTTAGGATTGCACCCTAAATCAGTTCTAAACCCAGCAAGTTTTTTTTTTTTGTTTTGCTACACCAGGGTGACATATCATAATCTGACAGAGGAGAAGTTCCCCCCATGTAGGACACCCAAGAAAAGTGTAGAACATAACAAAATAAAGGTTGAAACCCTTGTGTATATTGCTTCCATGTGCTTACTATAATATTACTGAATTAAATGCAATATTACTTAATATCTATGATTCTATGAATATTACATTTAAAATTATTACATATAATTTAATACTAATTACATTTGCATATAATACACATACATTTAATTTAATTTACATTACATATAATACATACATATATTTACAGATCAAATACATATAATTTAATTTAATAATAATATAGAACACAGACCAAACCATGTCTACTCAAAATTTAGCCCCATTGTGTTCAATATGTCTTACTCCCAGGAAAGTGTCTTTAGGATTGCAGCCATAATTTATTAATTTCAAGTAGGCTATAGGCAGATTAACCATATGTCATGACCAAAAAAGAGGACATGACACCCCCCCCCCCAAATGTAGGAGACCCAAGAAAAATGTAGGACTTGAGAAATATTCACTCCACTGCAAGAATGCTCCACGGATTGTCTTTGCTAACAAGCTAACATACTCTTCTTATACAACTGAAACTAATCTTTCAAGGTGACACAAATCACCATTGTGGGTAGTTCTAGCTTGTTGAGAAGAAACCAAGCAACATAACTCCTTTCCAAGAGAATTTTTTATTCAGAAAATGCTAAAGGAGTACAATAGTTTTCCCCTCATCCCCATGGTTTCCAAGATTGAAAAGCTGTTCTTCCTGCAACTGAAATTGTATGTCTAAGCTGTGTAGGTAATTTTTTTCCACAAACATTGCTTGGGGCTTTTCAGGGCTGAATGAATCATCAGCCCAAAATAGATGGACATGGACAATTCCAGGGCAGGAGTTCAATCTTTGCCATCTCCATATAGGGCAGGGAAATTCCTTTGTTTTAGATGAGTAGTAGTAGAGATCTACTACCAGTCAGGTGACCAATAGTGAACCAGATAGACAAACGTTTTGACTATGTTTGGCCACTTCATATAGGATACAAAGGAAGTATCCAAATGCAATAGCATCACTTGAAATCTTCAGATGGGTCTGCTGTAGTCACACATTTGATTCAACGTCGATCCTCCAGAGCCATGTTGAGTCATGCTTGGCCCCAACTGAGTTCTCCATAGGCAACCAGATGACAGCTTTATGTTTTACACCCTTGGCCTAGATGATAAGCCTAATGGCATAGGGGTTCTAAAACTATTAGGAGCCTAAAGGCTACAAATAATAACCAAAATGTGTTGATGCCTGATCATAACAGTTAATTATACAATAATAAAGAAAAGTGCCAAGTGGACAAGCAAATGACCTCACACACTAATAGTCTATACCCTTGGTCATACAAACTGGAAAACATCCATAATAATACTGGGAATATTGGCAGATGCTGAGCAATTTAATCTATAAAATGCCTAGCAAATTTGTCACAGCAAGTAGCCAAATATTCCTCATTATTCTCCTGCTGAGTTAAATGGAGCAAGCCCCAACAACATAGAGCAGGTCATCTGGACAGCATAAATGTGATGGTGTCAGCAAAGACAGTCTTCTTTGCTGCCATAACTGCCATGGAATAGGCTTCAGATGCTCTAAACCAGTAAACATTTTGTTCTAAACATTTTCAACCAGTGTGCTGTGGCACACTGGTGTGCCACGGATAGTCTTCAGATTTGCCATGGGCAGGGTGACCATATGACTGGGAATTCTTGGGTTTGTCTAGATTTTTGGCCTCCTGTCTGGGTGTCCTCCAAAAGAGGTTCATTGTCCTCCATTTGGACTCCATTTTGGAACTTTGTGATGGTGCACAATACTCCATCATGTCTTATGCCGTTTGATTCATATTTGAAAAACAGAATCCAATTCAAAAATCGGTTTTGATTTATCTCCTTACTATCAAAAGTTATGGCAAAAAAACTAAAATAAAAAATATGCATTGAGCTCTATGGAAAAATGAAAGTGACCCATATCGTGGCTCTGCTCATGAGTAGGCAAACATGCCATAATCTGCCAGAAAGTCCAGGCTGAGAGCAATCCAATGACACAAGAATGGTCCTGATCCTATGAATATAGCCTCCAAAAATCACCCATAAAGGAGTCCCCTGATAATTGCATCAATCTCTGTAGGAACTGAAAGGGAGCCATATTGTGCCTTTACTCATGAGTAAGCAAACTTGCCTTAGATATTTGGAAGGCTGAAAGGAATTTGGTCTTGATTCAATGAATGAAGCCCTGACCTGGCTTCCCACAAGGAAACCCCTCCTCTAAGCTCCACTGCATTAAACCCTTTTGAAAGTGAGACTATACAGCAGGTTTTACTCTCAAGTAAACAAGCATGCCTTGGCTGGTGTAGAAACTCATTCCAGGGAGTGGAAGGCTTCCAAAATGGTCCTGATCCTGTTCATCTGGAAAACTTAGTGCTTTGGACCTTCTCTTGCTAAGCTACTAATATGTAGTCTCTCCACACCTTTAGGTGCATTGGATCTCTTACAATGATTCTGCATGTGAGGGCAAGGCAAAGAGTAATCAGGGGAATGAGAATAATTTAACACTCACCACAGCAATGTCCTCAAGTTTTTTACTTTTTTGTAAAACACTTTTTTGCCATTTGCTAAATGGGAGGTATTAGAAGAACTGTTGAGATAGAGGTAAGTTGTTCCCTGCACTGGTGACATCAGCCACTAACAATCCAAACTGTACAGTTTTGCATTGCTCCACAGCTCTGTGTACTCATTCCCATCTTGGATTCTGTTTCTTGGTCACACTAGAGTTGCCCATGCACTGCTGGGCGATTATTAAACAGATTATTTCTGTTCCTGCTTAAGAGCTCTTGTGACGACATCTTCTGCACAGTTCTCATTTGAGTTCCAGGTTTTTTGAGTTAGTTTAAATTTCTGTTCGTTCTTAAAGAAACCTTTGGAAAGCAATTTCTAACAGAAACTACCCTTATTGTATTTCATATCATCTACATCTACAGTATTTATATACAACTGAAAAGTTCACAAAGCGATTTACAAGAAAATGAAAAAATTAATAGCTAATGGATCTCTGTACCAAAAGGGCTCACAATCTAAAGTGCAAAAAGAACATCAGCAGAAGCCACTAGAACAGACATTGCTGGGGTGTGGAGGACCAGTTACTCTGCCCCTGCTAAAGAAAAGAGGAACACCCACTTGAAAGAGTGTCTCTTGACCAGTAAGCAGGGGTAAATGGTTTGGTGTTTTGGAGTAAAGGGAGAATTATCCCCTTTTTCAATGCATTTTGGTTCCCTGCTGAATTGTAATATTCACCTGACATTTTCAATGAAGGGCAATTTCACACATTGCACAGTCACAAACATGGGATGTCCACTGCTCCACAACAGGTACATACAGCAAATCAGGGCCCTGTATGAGATGAGTTTGCAAATATATATTTCTGTATTGTAATTGTACAATTAAGACAAATTAGGTATGTATGTAATGTGACCCAAAATGTGCAAAAAGCCCAAAATATGCAAATCACTGGTTTCTACAGAAATATAGATACAAATATATATGGAATATAGATATAAATATAGATATAGCAGCTATTTGCTACTCCAGAAATTGTAGCTGACACACTTGTGATCTTTTTTTTGTTTAGGTAAACCAGTCATGATTGTGACTGAGTACATGGAAAATGGGTCCTTGGACACATTTTTAAAGGTAAGATGTGAAATGTCTTAGTGTCTCTTCTTCTGCCTATTCATCCTGTTCACCAAAGAGTCTGATATCCATATGCCTGCTACAAATTAAAAAATCTATAATATTACTGAGGCAGGAACTATCTTTTCAGAATCCAAGCTGAGTCTCCTTCAGTGAGGCTTTTTCTTCCATATGCTACATAATTTAACCATAAATTATGTTTTCCACCCATTTATCTGGAACATACAATATGCTGTCTAGCCTATAATTTCATAGATTTTTTTTCTATGAATTTTTATCTTTTTAAATAACGATGTAACATTACGTGCCTTCTTGTCTCCTGGCACATAGGCTGATTGAAAAGATAATTTTGTTGGAAGATCAGTAGTTTCACATTTGAGTTGCTCATGAAGCAGTCCTGTACCAAACTTGCTCTGATGTTACTTTTATATTGGTGCAGTGTTAATATATCTGTCATATCATGTAAGTTATCCAGCATAAAGAAGCAGGGAAAAATAAAAGCCAAGATATCCCATGCCAGTGCAGCCCTCCTCACAACATTGCCAGCAGCCATGGTAACCATGGCACAGCTGATCGAATGATGTTGGCCTGATGGGCTGGAAGCCAATTGCTGTGCTTATCCAGTTCCCAATTCCAGTAATCAGAGAAATGCCATCATTGTAAATCAAGCAGAGAACAAAGGTAGGCACAGGTCCAAAGAGCGGGATGCCACTGCTGGGGTGACAACTCTCTGCAGCCTTCAGGAATATGCAACACATAGCTACTGGTGCCAACCATGGTGAGATGTCCCAATAATACCATACACAATAAAGGATGTTACAGTATACTTGCTGCTTTCTGGAGCAGCCTAGCTGCTTATGGGAGCTGCTGCGACAAAGGGCAACGAGGCAAAAGCAGAGAACTGCTAACAATCCCATCACCTTGAGTTCAGGTTCCCTTATGCCTCTCATACAAACACACTTCCAAGAAAAACCTTTTTGACCGCATCACAGCAAGGGAAGGAAGACCGCTCCCTTGGAAGAGGGCAGTCATTTAAACACACCAATTTCTGTGGCAGGGGTTTGAATCCCCATGGAAGGAGTTCCATAGCTGGAAGGAACTCTTGTGCTAGGGGAAATCCTGGAACATTTCACAAGGGGAGCCTTATAACCAACAGTGACTCAAATTTCCATGATTTGTCAGAAACATGCATGGCAGAGACCAAAAAAGGTGGAGGTATGTCTTGAATACACAATGCCTGTGCTACAATATTGCTCTCTACCCACCTAGTCAAGAGCAGGTGATATTAAAGTACACCTCATTGAACATTTAGCATCCAACAGCATCATGAAAAGGCACACTTGGCTGGAACTCAAAATGCACATGTATAAATCAGAGAGCACTGCTTGGACCAATCATTGGGTTTGCAAGTGGTATAGGTCCCTTGTTACAGAAGCCATTGAACCATGACACATACACTTGGTGCCTTTTGATTGATGTTGCAATACACCTGTAACACAGTGACACCTATGTGGTGGTTGTTATGCTGAGTGGCCTGTCCCCTGAAAGCACTACTTTGAGTCCCCTGTACCCTGAAAACACTACTTTCAAAAGTCAGCAGGGTCTGGATGTTCTCATTTTCTTATCTTTGTAGAAGAATGATGAGCAGTTCACTGTCATCCAGTTGGTTGGAATGCTCCGAGGAATTGCATCTGGGATGAAGTACCTGTCTGACATGGGCTATGTACACAGAGACTTGGCAGCCCGAAATATCCTAATAAACAGCAATTTAGTGTGTAAAGTATCTGACTTTGGACTTTCCAGAGTTCTTGAAGATGATCCTGAAGCTGCCTACACAACAAGGGTAAGTTCCTCAGCAACCACATGGCCCGTAGAATTAGAGCACATAATGGACAACAGTGAAACCAATTTGGGGCTGATGCTCTAAAAAACCTGCATCATGGGCTGTGTTACCAATGTTCTGTAGTTACCAGTTTGGGAGGGAAAAAAGCTAGTTTCCAACACTGTTTTGCCTGGCTGCCGCTTCCTTGTACTAATCCTTCTAGTCTAGTCCAGCTGCTTCTCTTTCCTAAATTTCCCACAAGGGTGATTCCCCTTTCTGGATGGTCATGTAGGAACTGCGTGGTATCACTATGATACGTCAGCATCACTGATAGTGTCAGATCAGTCAGGTTGCAGTACTATCACTGAAGGCAAAAGTGGTCATTTAAAAACATATGCATTATGATAATAAAAATTCAGGAGCTACAACAGAACTCAAAACTTTCTGAGGAGAAATCAATGTATTATGTCAAGTAGCAGATTCAATCTTTGTCTTTCATCCAATGAATATTTAGGCAAATCATTATGAACTTGACCTTTGCTAACTTATTTTTGTATCTGTCCTTTCTGAATCTAAAGCAAGTTCAGATGAAATGTATAATTAAGGCTGCAGTCCTAATCCCCTCTTCAGCTAGCTTAAGTTCCAGCTCAAGTCCCGTGGTGGCCATATAACACTTCTGCTCCACTGCTGGGGGGCTAGGTGAGTGTACAGACATGTGCCGGCCTCACCATACCACCACAGGGAACAAGGAGTGGGTGAGTTGTGCTGGCCTAATTCAGTTAGGATTCCACCAAGTCTCTAAAACTCACCATTTGAATAAATGCCCAATATGCAGCCTTGATTCGAAAATTGTGAAGGAGTGTTACCACACTGTGCAGTCAGCCACTCTTGAGGATCTGCTGTGCTGATTGCTTGCTTGCTTTAGATTTCTCCCCATAAACTAGCATGACCTAATTGGGATATTAATTCTGTATGTATCCAAATGAAATTTAAACAAGTGTTCGGGAAAGGCAATTAGGAGTCAGCCCCCAGGCTCATAATGTGTGTTGAAAGGTCTCATGCTCTCAAACACATTTGCAAACACTTTATGTTAGAAATTCAATGTCTCTGCTGCTTTGTTCAAAACGGTGAACACTCTGCAGTCTGAGAAAACGTGATATTTTTAAACATCTGATTTTTCTTCTTAGGGAGGCAAAATACCCATCCGATGGACAGCTCCAGAAGCTATAGCTTTCCGCAAGTTCACTTCTGCCAGTGATGTCTGGAGTTATGGGATTGTGATGTGGGAAGTGGTATCATATGGGGAGAGACCCTACTGGGAGATGACCAATCAAGATGTAAGTACCACTCTTGCTTACGAAAAGAACCTCTGAGATGTGACACAGAGATGTGAAAAGGGTAGGAAGGGACTGCATATTAGTAACAGCAGGTCTTCCAATATCTTGTCCCACTTCTTGATCTGAGTTCTCCTACACAGATCCATTTGGATTTGCAGTAGCCGAAGTGGAGACACAGGTCCAAATATAACTATTGGGCAAGCAGAGGCTTACCCTGAGGATGCTTCTGGGACTGCTTTTCATATGGGATACAGCATGAACTCCAATGGTATGGCTGCAGTGCTATGGGATTTAGGGCCCAATCCAATTGTAACTAAGCACCACTACTATGTGTTCCAAATGTGTTGTATGGCATGACTGCAGCACCCAGAGTGAAGTCAATACCAGCTCCAATTGGTGCTCAGTGTTGGACGGATGCCACCCAGAGCACTGTAACAGCCTTGGGAGCCTTGGGAGCTAGGGGCATGTTCTAGGAAAGAGGGTGCCATGACAGTGGGAGGAGCCAGCTGGGAAAGGAGTTGGACTGGCAGAGCCCTTCTCTTCTATATCCTATTCTCTGTGTTGGGTTGAAAAGCCTGACAAAGGCTCTCAAGTTTGCATTGGCAAATAGCCAGTGCAGGCTTGAGAAGCCCCATTATGGGACTTGGAGCTTTCCTCAGGAGAAAAGTAGAAAAGGCCCCTTCCCCAAGGAGATCTTCAGCTGCCCTGGTGGTGGAGGCAATGGTACCTTTGGATGCAGTGGTAACCATTTTGGCACCACTGTACTCGGCAGCCCTGCCAGGGATAGGATTAAGCTGCCCATCAAGTTTGAGCTGTTAACCACTGAACTCAGAAACATAATCAAGCTTTGACTCTTTTTCTTCTGTATCTGTTATGAGTTTTTCTCTCAGATTGGATGTGACAGTTCATGAGACAGATTTCACTGACCCTCATCCATAGTGGGTTGCTCTGCTTTACTGTCCAAAGCATCTGAAGTCTGATACATAACACATGAGGCACATAATGTACCTGTAAATAATGTACAGCATAGATTTAGATATAAAAATGGGGAAAATACATGATGCTAGAAGGCATATTTGAATCTTTCTGTCGTTGGAGTTCTACACACGGCTTTTTCAAAGGTCTTGTCAGCTGTTTAAGCATCCTGGTTAAAGCAATTTGGACTGAGGCAGGCTATCTTAGAATCTTTTTCTGTTCTCTTTTAGGTGATTAAAGCTGTTGAAGAAGGTTATCGTTTGCCAAGTCCTATGGACTGTCCTGCTGCTCTCTATCAGCTCATGCTAGATTGCTGGCAGAAAGACCGAAACAGCAGACCCAAGTTTGATGAAATCGTCTGCATGCTGGACAAGCTCATCAGGAATCCCAGCAGCCTGAAAACACTGGTGAACGCATCAAGCAGGTACAAAGCCCAACTTTGAGTAATTTCCCTGGGGAAAGTTCATGTTACACCATCTCTTTATTGGTATTGCTAGGGTTATTGAACTGATGAAATATATTATCTTTTGATCTGGGAGTTATATTCTACTTTAATAACTCAAAAAAGGACTCTAGAACATTCTGCAGCTGTACAGTAAAGTGCCTGACATAAATAGGAAGAATCCATCTCCTCAAAAGGACCCTTTAATATTGAATAACTTCCCTGTTATCTAGCAGTATTACTCCATGCAACTGATGTGTACTACTTAATCAAATTATTATAAAGTTTGTCTTAATTAATGTTTCTCTTGGTTTCTTTTTTTAGAGTTTCAAATTTATTAGGTGAACACAACCCATTGGGAAATGGTGTCTACAGATCTGTAGGTGAATGGCTAGAAGCCATCAAAATGGGACGGTACACAGAGATTTTCATGGAAAATGGATACAGTTCCATGGATGCTGTGGCTCAGGTGACCTTGGAGTGAGTAGATTTCCTGATCATTTTGATTCAAAAGGGAGAAACCTATTGAGTAGAAGCCAATTCAAGAGTAAAACTGGAAGAGAATTGGAAGTATTTAAGTTTTGGAACACTGTCGTCTGTTTCTAAGGAAACCTTATTATTAATATCTCATATAAATAATAACAGACCAAGGAGACGGTTGATCACCATAGCAGCTGCTGATATATCAGTTCCTTTGACCTAATCATTCAAGTTTAAACATAACAGCAGCAACCCAACTTTAGGCTCTGGGTTTTGGACTGGTTTTCTTTTCATGACAAAGGTACTGTTCCTAATATTGTAATTTGAGAAGATACTTCTATATTGCATGAGTAAAAAAGGAGGTTTTACAGGGTTCATTCAATACCATTTTCTGCCAAAATCTGATTATCTCTGTAGTTGGGATAGAATTTCCTCCTCCCACACATTGTCATTCCAGCCAGAATTACAGTTTGTTTTTTGTTTTTTTTTGGGAAACAGAGGCAATTCCAAAATTGATTCAGTGCTTACTTATTTCCAATAAGTTATGGTCCAATTTAGAAGTACTAAGAGGCCTTCATAACAAAGAATGGGAAGTATTTATTCCTATTCTTCTCTCTCTTAATAGCTTTGTTATATGTGAAAGAGTTTTTTTAAAAAAACCTTCCCCTCTGAGAGCACTTATCTTCCAGAAGCAGGGAAACATGCTCAGGAGGAAAACATTTCTGAACAGAAGTGATCCCACGAGGGGAAAGTAAAATACAAAAACAGAAGAACATCTCCTGACTGTTCCTGAAACTTAGGCAGCAATCCTAACCACACTTTCCTGGGAGTAAGTACTTGAACACAATGGAACTTACTTCTGAGTGGATATGCTTAGGATTGCAGTGTTAGACTTTTTCCCAGTCTGATGCAGATAGTGTTTTTTTTAGAGTTTAACAGTCGTGAAGTATCAACAATAATAAAAGGGTTGAAGAGAAAACAGAACAATAAGCCTGCTTTCCTCTCAGGTTATTTAATGCAGGGGAATGCACAGTTTTATCTTTCTGCATGCTTGTGCGTGCACACACTCATAAATCTTTAAACTGTCAGAGATGTTTTCTTCCCTTCAGGGAGTCCAGAGAAGTCTAGTGTCATGGTTCCCAAACTGTGGGTCATGAACCTATTTTTGATGGGTTGCAAGAAAGTGGAGTACCAGCTAAGGCACTAAAAGAATAAGTACTATCCATTTGTCATTCTGAGGTGCTATCCAGCCAACACAGCCCATAGTCAGGGGCTGAAAAATTTGGAATACATTGGCCTGGTGAAAAATAACAGGTTTGTCATTTTCACTAGACCTGTCCAGATTTCAGAAACTGGGGGAAAACCTTGTCAGTTCCACCCATTACTGGGTAGCAATTCTGTTTAGTGTTACACTGCAGAACTGCCCTTTCCTCATACCTTATAGGCCAATGGAAGGGACTGAGGGTTTTAATTATACCCCTCTGTTTCTCTACAACAGAAGGGAAAAAACCCCAGTCTCCTACCTGTGTTTTTGTTGAATTAAAAAGGATCTATCACAGTTCTCAGAGACTGTGTCAGATGGAGAAATGTGGGTGGTTGTGGGTTAAGTAGTGAGATTTGGTGGTTAAATCCATGAGAGTGAAACTCTTCCCTTTTTCCACCAAAACTCCAAAGCAGATATTCTTACTTTTCACTAATTATTTTTTAAAAAATAATGGTGACCTCCTGAGAATTGAGCAGCTTTCAATATTGTATAACAAATATTGTTTCCTGAATTCCTTGTTTTAAATTCTAGCAAAGCAAGTAAGAGAACCCAGTTGAATAGTAGCATGGACTGTTATGTGCAAAATAGACTCAAAAATTAAACAATGATTAAAAACTGTTTCCTTCATGACCCATGTGTCTAGTTTTATATACATTTTAGAGAGAAATCTAAGATGCTGCTAAGGCCTCAGTTCCAATGGTCAGTCCTGTCAACTCTCAAAATTAGCAAACAGCATGATTGAGATATTATGATTAATTCATTTTCATTCCATGGGGTCATAGGGTAATAATAATCTCAATTAAAATGAGATATATAAAAATAAAACTAACGAAATAAAAATGTAGACCTCCCTTTTTGAGATTAAAAGGAAAATGTGTAAATGAGAGTGTGTGTTTTCAGTCCTTAAACAATTTTTGTTAATTTGGGATCATCTGATATTGTCTTTTTTGTGTTGTGGCTGGGCCACTCCACCTGAGAGTTGGGAGAACTCTGTTATTCAGAGCTGGACCAGAAAGCAATTTGTAATTTAAATCAGGTGTGTCCTGTATGTTTTATATGTACTTCTTTGCTCAGTTGGATCTTGCCCTTTTCATTCTAAACTGGTATCGTAAATGCTTTTTACATTTTTAAAATATGTACCAGTAACTGTGCCTGTACTTTAGCATTTGTTAGTGTTGAAACTTGATGCTGTGTTTTATTTTGGACAGCACAGACTGTTTTCTGAAACCCTGAAATGCAACCTCACAAATGCCTCATTCATTGGTAGCTTCAAAAATTCTAGTGTGTTCAAACTAACATGTGCATGTCCAGGAGTGCATGCATGTACACACAAATACACACACACACACCCTTTTAGTCAATTGGATCAATGAATTACGTTGAGATTTTTTTGAACTTAGTCCACATTCATTTGTTATTTTAAAGATTTCTACCCTACCATCCCCCTCCCATTCACCATTCCTGTCCAAGGCAGTTTACAATTTACAGCTAAAAAAATATACAATATAAAAACAATTAATAAAATCACAAAAAAATATTAAAAACCAGTGGGTGGTTGGCAAAACTATTTACATCAAGGAACTGCTACAGAGGCTCAAGTGACAGACAACCCATCATCCCAAAACAAAATTAAACTAAAGGTGTTTTAAACCCTTACTGATATTTTACCTGGAAGGGTGAAAATCTTAATTTCCTAGTAGGGAGATCTGCAATTGTAGTGCCACTACTGAGAAGGCTTGCCTAACTGGAGAGAAGGGTGGCACTTCCGAGACCCTAAAAGCTCCTCATATTTCATAAAAGGGCAGGCTGGGATATGTGGGAGAAGGTGATCCTTCACATAACCTGGCCCCAAACCATGAAGGGCTTTAAAGGTCAGTACTATCACCTGGAATTTGGCCTGGAAATAAAAGGGCAACCAGTACAGTCACCCAAGCAGTGATTCAGCAGAATGAGACTGTTTAGCTCCAGCAGTCACCTTGGCTGCCATATTCTATGCTAGTTCTACTCTGGTTGCAGGTTCCAAAATTCTAGGGCATCCCCACAATGGGTATGTTACAGTAATCCTATTTCAAAGTCACAAGGGCTTGGATCACTGTGGATCATTGGATCACTGTGGATCATTGCCTCCTTACTCAAGTAAGGCCGCAGCTGGCACACCAGCTGGAGCTGGGCAAATGCGTGCCTGGCCACCATTGGTGCCTGGCTTTCCAGGGAATCCGGGAGCACACCCAAACTGCACCACCTTTTTCTGCAGGATGTTCATTCAAAGCCGGCAGTTGACTTAGTACCTGCATTGAGGATTTCCTGACCAGAAACACCTCTGTCTTTTTCATGTAGATGTCAAAAAGCATGTGGGACAGAATAGAACCTTGTGGCACCCCACACTGTTAAGACCAAGGTGCCAAATAGGAGTCCCCCAGCATCAACATATGGGACACATCAGTCAAGAATGAATGGAACCACTGCAAGGAAGTGCCCCAATCCCCAACTCAGCTAGTCTGCCCAGAAACATACTGTGGTCAATTGTATGAAAAGTAACTGAGGGGTCCAGCAGAACCAACAGGGATGCGCTTCCCTTGTAGTTCTTGGAAAAGACTGTACAACAAATAATCCATGTCATCTAGGACTCCCTGTAGCTGAGATCCATCACTTTACACAAACTCCTTAACCAAGGTTAGATACTGGTAGGTAGTAGTTTAGATTGTTGTAATCTACAAATGGTTTTATTAAGAGGGGCACACAATTGCAGTTTTCAGGAAGATCTTCACTTGTTGAAGTTGAAAGGCTGCAATCCTAAGGATACTTTCCTAGGAGTAAGACCCATTGAACACAGTGGGGCTTACTTTTGAGTAGTCATGGTTAGGATTGTGCTCTAAACCCCATTGTGTCAGGATTGAATATACTTATGAATCGGGATCTTCTGTAGCCTGAGTGAAATTTTAACCCCCCAATTCCTACACATATATAACAGTGTGACAGGCCCAGTGAAGCATGATAGGAAGCAAATGATAGGAAATGAAGTCACAAACCCCACTTTGAGAAACTCCTTCTGTAGTTTTTTAATTCTTCAATGTTTTTAAAATGCAGTTTCCAAACTTTCCAGTTTGATTTATCAGCACTTTCTGCTCCATATATGGACTACACCTCAGACTGTGACGAGTATAGAAGCCATGAAGCTCAAAAGCCATGTGCTCTTTTGCTGGTCTTATACTTCCAGGTTTGGAAGCACAAGTTTCAGGGGTTCACAATACTCGCAGAGTATTACAACTCTAATCCTTCTTCAACTCATGTTTTAATTCTGAGTTGTGTGGCATTAGCCTCACATACCAGAGCAGTTAATTAAAAAGTGCTGGCCTGTTACTCCAGAGTATAACTTCTGTTTTAGGTTTGAACTCTTCGTTATCAGCTCCCTATCCAGTATCTGTCTTGTTTCCTTTTTATTGTACCTATTTAGTTATATTTATTCATAACTAAGTTTATGTAAATTTATTCAAATTTGAAATGTAAATTAATTCCTCAATAGTATCAGACAGATACTGCCCTCTTGCCAAAAAGTCTGGATATCCCTGATCTAGAATATATTTTACCATGACAGATTTACCTGCTTTTTTTGCCTGTTATAGAACTCATTTTTATCAGTATAAACCAAATAACTCGTTTTTATCAGTATAAATCAATCCAGAGAACTCTGAAAGTCAGTTTATATATACCTAATTTAGGCTGAGAAAGAAGCATGACTCTCTTTCTTATGTCTACTACTGTTGGCAAGATCTGCAAGCACTAGACAGCCTTGGGAGTTCACAGTCATATTTTAGCAATAAAAACACCTGAGTTCATTTTAAAAATTTAAATAAAAGATTTTTCCATATAATTACAGTAACATTAATATGATAAAAAGCATAAATTAATAATGAAACAACCACAAAGTCTAAAGCTACTATTCAAATATATTGAATAAGGGACCAGAACAGTTACTGAACACATGTACCATAATCATATAATCTAGAAAAACAAATCAGAATAAAAAAACAGAACTCTGCATTCAAATCACAAAGTAAAGTTGCAATAACATCTAGTGCAGTGATGTTCAGGCATTTCAGCCCAAGACCCCCTTTCAAATTTAAAAATCTTTAAGGGACCCCCTGTCAATCTTACTGGGATGTTCTTCCATGTCTAAAGTTAGTCTAAAGTAAGTCAAAAGTAAGTCTCATTGTGTTCAATCTACCATCTTGAAATCTGGCACTGGGCTTTCCTAGGAGTAAGGCTCATTGAAAACAATGGGACTTACTTCCAGGAAAATCCAGTGCCAGATTTCAAGATGGTGGATCCCTCCCTCTCCCAACCCTCCTGACCTGCAATTGGGACTCCCAAGGAAGTTCCAACCCCCACTTTGAAGACCACTCTTCTATATTTATACTCTCCATTACAGCCAGCCCACTCCCATAATAATTGCATGGAAAACTGGACTCTGAAATGCCCGGTTGATGGGAATTCACATGTATTTTGTCATTGGAATTTTATTTTTCTTTTGGTGGGGAGAGGATGGAGAGTTGGTTAATATTGGCTAGAATCCTGAAGTGCACTTAGGCCAGCCTGTCTGGCACTGGGTCAACCTAATGCCAGATAGGCCAGCCTTCTTTACCACAAAAGGGTCTGGGCTGGTGCAAGTCCACTGGGCTGGTACAAGGCAGATGGACCTGTACTGGCCTGGCAGTTTTGCCCTAGGCAACTCAGCACGGGTGTATTGGGGGATGTTGGGGCATGGCCTAGAACCGTGCAGTTAAGCCTTTATCCAGACCCTGGGAAGACAAGCCCTCTCTGAGCCCCTCTGACTTTGGCCACCTCAGGAGCAGGCATAATTCTGAATAGATCCATAGGCATCCATGATAAGCCAAAGTAAAAATGGAAGAGAAAGGGATGGTTCAAAGTCCTAGGTTGGCCTAAGCAACACTCCTGCCTCTCAACCTCTCAAAATGCCAGATACAGGGGAGGGAACCTGGGTGCAGGTGTCTTGTGAGCTCCTTGAGGCTTCTGGTGGGCTACTGGACTAGAGATACAGGAAACTGGACTAGATGGGCCTTTGACCTGACCCAGAAAATGCTCTTCTTATGTTCTTAACCTCAGGATACGGCAGAACTCGATCAGCCCACTCCAGCATCCAATTCCCTTGCACTCACCCAACACTAAAGGTACTGCTGTATCATACAGCAGCTGTTTCTGGTTGTCAGGGTCTCCTAGCTTCCTCATATAGCAGGATGGATGCAGGCACCACAGCTATTCCTTGTTCAGTGTGATCTGAGAAAGGTCTCCTCAGGAGCAAGTCCTCCCGAGGTCCCATTTACTTGGTCCCCAGTGAGCATGCCTGGAATAGCAAATGTGTGCTGCTGCCTCCTCAGCAGCCGGCCAGCCAAGAGACCTCCTCCCCTAGTGAATTTGTCCTAAGTATCAGGATATGGACCATTCTCTCTGGCCAAAGTCAGGATTGCACGTATTATTATTATTATTATTATTATTATTATTATTATTATTATTATTATTATTATTATTATCCATAAATTCACAGCGAACAATTTCATGCTGGTTTTATTCACATCACGAGTCGGACCCTCCCCAAGAGTCTAGGACTGTGTAATGTAGCGGCGTATAATTCGTGCTGATCCCAGAATAATAATAATAATAATAATAATAATAATAATAATAATAATAATAATTATTATTATTATTATTATTATTATTATTATTATTATTATTGTGCATTTTAAAAGGATCAGAATTAAACTGCAGTCAGAGCAAGAGCAATTAAGAAAAATAGGTTTTAAAAAATGACTAGGACAAATAATAAACCTACTTCATCAAAAATAAAAAATAAAAAATTATTATTTCAGTAATATCATAAAGAGACATAGTACACCATCCTCTTTCAGCCATTTAACATAGAGAACCTCTTTCACTTCAAGATATTTCCATATAACTAATTGCTTCCATCAGTATAATTTATTCTTTTGTTTTGGAGACATAATATATACATACCCTGTATGTAGAACTGCACTTTAAAATTAAATTTAAAAGTAAGATTTCACTGACATCTTTTTTGATGTATATTTTATTTATATACTAATATTGAAAAACAAGCAAACAATAAACATAATTCAAAACAATAACAAACATAATTCAAACAAAAAAAAACCATGAAAATACATAAAAAGAGGAAAAAAACTACATAATCTCTAACATCATCGTGTGAGCCTTTACTCAGAAAGCCTAGCCAAAAATTCTAATTAGTTTTTGCCTTTATGTTGATAATCTTAATTTTCACCTCTACATAAGCAATGTCTCTAACAGTCACTATATTTGGCTTTTATTATCAAGACCCATAAGCAGTGGTGGGCTCCAGCAGGTTCGCACCTACTCTATAGAACCGGTTCTTAACAAGAGATAGGACATATAAAGTTTAAAAATAGCCATTTAAAAGTGGCTGCCAGATGGGCATAGAACCAGTTGTTATTTTGTTTGAAGCCTACCATTGCCCGTAAGGCCTACTTTAGATATTAATGCAGAAGTGGAGACAAACCACAAGTCACTCAAGCTTTTACTTTGTCCCCATTAGAGTTATAGAGTTGAATTTTTATATTTGAGTTTTTATTGAACTTTACATGTGAAAGGTGGAATTTCTAGACCACATGTTCATTTTGCTATGCACTAGAATAATCTTTTTTAATCAGATTTTTGACCCTTACCAAAATTTGCAGATTTCTGTTAAATAAATCCCTGTACATATAATTATATGTTTATGGCATATCTATATACCCTAAAAACACTTCAATGCACACACAATTATTATGAATTAGTTATATCATCTGGCATGCTTAACTTTTAGCAACACTTGATATTTTTTCAAGAAGAGTAAGGCTATGTGGCACACTATGAAACATATCACAAGTAATATTCAGGTTCTTTTGTCCTCCCTCAGAATCTATCAAATGCTTGACACCTCAAATTTTGTTTTAAGGTGGAATTTTGGGGACAATTCAAGAAAGTGATCCCACAGTTCAGAACCCTAGATTAGAATCTTAAGCTGGTACAAATCTGCCTTAACTTCTATCCGTCACAATTTATACCAGTTGAAGGCCCTGAAAATGCTGTCGGTAGGGAAAAAGAGAGGCCCCTCATCTGCTTATGTGCCTCTATTCTAAGAATGAAGAGTCTTCAGTATTTTCTGGAAAACTATAGATTATTGTATACCATTTGTTTGAAAGAAAGAAGATCTGAGAAAAAACGTTTGGAGGATGATTTTGTTGTGACATATTGAATGGGAATGACTACTCATTGTGTTCCAGAGCTGGGACTTGGGGGGAATCTGATGAAAACCAGAATTAAACACTTCATAATAGTTTTCTACATTCTACAAATTGCAGAGACAAAACATTAACGATCATGGCAAGGGCCTTACAATTTCTAAATTTTTCTGAATAAAATTTCCACTCAGAGAAGTTGGAAATTAATGTTGAACAAAATTTTTTTTAAAGAAGACTGGCCCTACTAATAAGATCAGTCTCTGTAAAAGCCTAATGAACGCATCTACCATCTGCTAGAAAGACAATAGAGAATATATAAAAGTCTATCCACACCAAGATTTTTAAGTGTATCATGGTTTTGGGTGCCTCTAAATGCAAGTGCCCAACTTAAGACATCTTCAAAGGGTCTTTTTTCATTCCACTTAGTGCCCCTTGAAGTTGTTCTGAGCTGTCCACTCATCATCTGAGCCATCTGAAACAATCTGAAAATCTTGGTGGCTTCGCTGCTGTAGTCTAGTGAGAATCCTGTCTGCCAGCAAGGCCCTACTCAACAATGCTGCTCATTAAAACCATAGACAGTTGACAAAGAATGGGCTTCTGCGGCTATTGCCCCAAGTCCTGTGCTCTGTTTAGCCTGTATCAGCAGAGCTCCAATAGTGGGATCCACTCAGCATTTTGCCATGTAGTTCTAATTTTAGCAAAAGAGATGAACATCCTATTTGCAGCTCATGCTTCTGTTTGGATTATCAGACTGTTCCATGGGAGAGAGAACACCTACTTTCTAAATTTGTGGACTTTTGAGTATCTCTGGTGGCTTTTGAGTATCTCTGAAGCTCTTCCCTTCTCCAGCAACGATAACTTACCAGACCAACCTTCAAGAATAGCTAGATCATATGACTGGCCTCTTTAGTCATACATACTTGGCTGGACTTTAATAGCTAACAACAAAGGTGGACTTCTTCACATCTCCCTTTTGAAAGTTACGTGCTCACTGAATCTCAGGACACCTTGTTGCTTGTCATCCGGTGGACGGCTCTGAATATTTGTAACAGTATGTGTGTCTGTTGTGTAACATTGTAATTGTTTTTTTTCTTTTAAAATAAATGTTTATTTATTAAAAAAATAATTATTAAAAAATCTCTATGAAGGAAAAAAAGCAAAACAAATAATTCCACAGCTCTTGCTTTTTATTCCTTGTTTTTTTTCATTCTGCACATGGTAATTATTTCAAGAAGTTGTTGGGAAGGGGATAAACAATAAGAGAAGATGACCTTTATGGAAAATGTCCTAAAAATAATTCAAGAGTTGTACTTTGGAAAATCTTCTCGTTGTTCTATAATCAACTCTGGTGATTTCATAAAATGATAACTTCAGGGAGAGTCATGATAGCTCAGGAAAAACACATAACGTTGCACTTGGCAAAGAATGCACTGTTTTGAAATTAATATTTCTCTTCAACGTTCTTGTGCTGAAGACTATGAAGATAGGTTTCATAAAGTGTGGGTAATGCCTAGTGAAATCAGGTGTTGAAAAATGCCAAATCAGACTTCAGACAGCTGGAGGGAGATCACATGGCTGAATGTTCTTCCATTAAAAAAAAAACTCTCAATGATAAAAGCTAGCATTATAGGTAGGGGAAGGTAAGCATTCCCTGTCATCCAGTTTTCTATGTGGAGTTTTGAATATGTGGATTGATTTGATCTAATGAACCCCCACTGGCAATGACACATTTAGCCACTACCATATCAGTGATTTTGGGGGGAATTTGGCCTAAGATGTCATCTGTCAGAAACCACAGTGATATACTTGTCCCAGCTAGCAAAAATTCTAAAAAAATTTGCATAGGTGTAAACATTTCAGAACTGAATATATAAAAGACATTATGCAGATGGATTCAGTTCGTACAAAATCTCTATATCAGGAGATTATACAAGGGTTTGAGCAGAAGCTGATCCTCAAAGAAAATATCTCTACACCTGCATGACCTATTTTGAGTATGTTATAGCACACAGGAGCTCACATAAGAGAACCTATCCAATATTACAGTATATGTATATCAACGTCTCAAATTCTCTTGCCATCCCACATTTATTGTTGTATGTTGCTGCTCACTCTCTGCCAAAGAAGAGACAAGATGGGCCCATGAGAATTGAGAGGACCTGAAGAGATCAGAATTTCCAAAGGATGGGGAAGAGTTATTCCCTCAGCTATTGGTGTGGTGTATTGGTGTGGTGGAGCCAAGAATCGCAGGATTTAATTTCCTAAGAACTTAAAACCACATCCTATTTAGAACCATATATACACACTTCCATTGTGAAAGTGTCAAAAGAAAGGCTACCGGACTTATAAAAATTAGTAACACTATTATAATAGTTTAGTGTGACAAGTAATGAAACTGCTAGTGTGGTTTCCTAACATCTTTCACTTGCTTTTCTCTACAGCTCCATTGATACGTACCTGAGGTAGATGCAAACCTTTATGGATTATATCACATGGGGTTTGGCTAGTACAAAGAAGCATACATCTTCTAAACCAATTACATTAGGGTGGGAATATCAGTGGTGGGCTTCAGGGGGTTCTCACAGGTTCTATATAACCCTTTGCTAATGAGCGCCTGGTTCTGAGAACCGGTTACTAATGGGACGTAGAACCTGTTGTTAATTTAGGTTATTAGCACATAGAATGTGTTGTTAATTTATTTGAATCCCACCACTGGGTGGGACATGTGATGTGCCCCTTGTATACAATTTCAAGGTTGCTTTTGACTAGTATTTAAACTACATGTGAGAGAGTTCAGATGGCTCACCCAAATGTATGTGATGCTGGAACTGTCACTGGGAGAGGCAGTGCACACTGGGAGAGGCAGTGGAGAGTTCATTCTTTGATCATAGTGCACAGAGCTGCCATAGGGCATCATCCAATCCAGCCCAATGTGACCTTTCTCTTGAAGACTGTGCCTGAGACAAGGCTGTTACATAGTTAAAGTCTAAAGGATAAAGCATATTTTACTTCATTTAATCCAGCAAGTCTTGTTCAGAAGAAGCTTGGTTATTGGGATTTTACTTCCCGTACTTAAGTATATTTTCCAGTATTGCTGTGCTGTTTTATACAAGTATAAGCGAGTCTTTTGGCATAGTCCAAGTTGCATATTAGATCCACAAAGCACAAGGGCTATCCAACCTGCAAAAAATGCAGGGTCTCTTCTTCCAAAGGATTTATGCTCCAAATTAAGAATGAAATGAAGTGGATAAAAAGTGGGAACTGATCATTGGTGAAGGCTCAGAAAATCTACCTTAGATACTTGCCTATAAGTCAGTCTCACAGATAAAGTCAAGGGCAGGTTCTATCTACAGGTACGTTCTGAGCCTAAATCATGGAATTTTCTATAACCTCAAAATAATTTGGAGAATGGAGTTAATTTCACAGTTGACAATAATTTTGAAAAGTTGAAGTTGAAAATTAAAGTTGAAAATTTAACAATAATTTTGTCTGATTTTACCCAGGCAAGATTCTGGAAATAATCTACCAATAATTTTTACCTAAAAACTGTTCAGACTCTACTAAAAATATAGTAAGAGATCATAAGATACATATTTATTAATTAATTTAGTGTGATCCTGCCAAAGAAAAGGAGCTTGATTGGCTAAAGTGGAAGTGTTGAACTCTTGCTTTTTTTCTCATGTGTGAAAAGGTTAACTATGGCTGCAGCTTTGAAGCCTGGAAACTATTGGCCTTTATCTTTTTGCTTTGCCTTATCTCATTGTCTCTTTGCTGGCTTAAGAGCCTGACCCATGAAAGACCCGATGAAAGGTCAAGGAGATGATTTAAACTTGATTTATTGGCAGAAATGTCTTGTAAAATATGCAATTACCTACAGTATTTAAAAATATACACCAATTGCAATAGATCCATTTGGATAATTTCAGTCTCAAGATAATTTCAGTCTCAAGACCCTCATATACAAGTTTCATGTTCCACAACCTAGAGAGTCTACAATCTCATTCACAAGTTTGCAAACCTCTTTTGATGCATCTTGCTGCTGCTACCCAGGACTTAGGATAGTAGATCATAACTGTATTTCTAGCATAAATTTATGGTGATGTCTTTCTGGAGCTGGAATGGGCTGGGAAGAACAGAACCTTATCAGTTCATCCTGGAAAAGAAACAGGTAAAAGGGTAACAGTCATGTATATCTTTTTCCCCTTACTTGTATCAGGGTGGAATCAGGAAGCCTTCCTATTCTGTGGTGGCTGTTTTTTCATCAGAAGTAAAAAAGGATTTTTTTCAAAAGGATGCTTACAATTAGCTTGTGATTCTTTATGGCTGGAAAGAACTCTGTGCATGCATATGTGTGTTTAAAGAAATGAGTGATCAAGTTAGCCATCTTCTTGATAAGTCAACTTTTTGGAACCAATGTGTGCTTTCTTCATACAGGGATTTGAGGAGTCTTGGAGTCACACTTGTTGGGCACCAGAAGAAGATAATGAACAGCCTTCAAGAAATGAAGGTCCAGTTGGTGAATGGGATGGTGCCATTGTAAACTGTTTTGGATTTTGATATTTTTAAAAAATGTCACTTCTCCAAGTGATTGACCCTGCACTTTGTGAATTCAGCTCTGAAAGTTATTTAAGAAAAGTGAAATTATGTGGTCACAGCCACATAGATTATGATCAGTATTAGAACTTAAATTTGTGACTTCATTCTCATGAAGTATATGCAGTTGCATACCAATTTGAAATGGGTATATGAAAGGTAAACCATTTTCTCCTGCTTCAACGAGAGCCTTCCCACGTTGTTTCAGTTGTGTGTACATGAGAATATTCTTCCATACATACGTACATTTTTTCACATCTTCTATTGAAAAAAGAAAATGGCAGCCCATGTTGAGACTTCCAAGGACTTACTTGAATGAAAACATTTTTTTTCCAGCCATTAGTGGGCTTACTGAGACCTGCAGTTTACTGAAGTTTACTCCGAATCTTAAACATCGACAGAAAATATTGAAGAGCAATAGTAGACTATTTCTTGTTTTGTAAATTTTGATGAACGATGCCATTACACACAATTGAGCCCTATAGATCCGTGTGCAAACATTCCTTGATCAATGTTCAATGCAATACAGGGTGTGTTTTTCTTCCTCTCTTTCTAATAAATTTGTTTTTATAGTTGGGATATTTAACATGTGGTTAGTATGATGTATGTAGGTAATATTGTATTGTTCAATTTGCTACAAATCCAGGTATGGGACAGCTTCCTTTCTGTGCTACTTATTTGCAAGCATTTTTTCTGTTGCTGGGGATAGCTCGAGCTTTCCAGGCGCATGTATGTGCCACACCACAGCAATGAATGCAGTAGCACATGCAGAATGCAGCTTCTTGAGAAATGGCTGATTTCGGTGAGAACACTTGTGGTTGTGATACTTTGACTGATAGTGTTGGAGCACTTGCTAATGAAAGCCCAGGATCTTTCTGGTTTCTGCCTTCCAGGTTAAAATTTCCAAGGGCTCAGGGAGGGAGTTTCAGAGCCCTTAGAGATCTTTTATGAAAATGTGCACCATGTTTACACAGACTATGAGATTGTACCTCTTTTGGCCCCAGTTTTTCAAAGCACAGAGAAAGCACTGCTCCTAACACAGTAATGAAGAACCAGAACGTCCTGAATGATATGATAGGAAGGCTGTATTTAAATGATTTTTTTGTTTTTGTATGGTTGTTTTGGTTTAAGGAAGTACAGGTCATTGCTAGATGCTTGCGCATTCATAACATTCTGCTACTTGCCCTGACCAACGTAAATGGGAGGAGATTTTAAGGTAATGAAATGAGGAAACGTGTCAAAACGTAATTGCTAATTAAGCTCTGAAAATGGTAGCTCTAGAATGGGCATATTATGAAACCATTTATAGTGATACCATCTAAACGTTCTGTTTACTATAAAACCTTTTTTACTTCTCTGTTTTTCTTTGTGGGAAACACAAGTCCTTTCCACTTGGTGCTTAATTGAAAGAAAGAGCAGTGGTGATCCTGGTCCCAGTTTTCCAAGGGCCAAGACAACAGGATGCCACATGACCCATGCCAAGCTACCATTTCCCACCAGTAGTCTCCCATCCCTCTGCCTTCCTTTTATAGACCCAGGAAGACTCCCAGACTCTCCGAAAGCCTTCTAGAGGCCTTGGCAGGCCAAAAAACCCTCTTCCAGTTTCATGAGAGAGAAAGTTTATTTAATCCAATCCTCTATATCAGCTGTAAGCAATCTTGTCTTCATCTTGCCTTGTCCCTTCAGTTAGCTCCTTGTGAAGCTAGTGAGTCCTACTCAGACCCACTTCTCTGTTCCCTGCCTGTTAACTTGAGCTACAGCTACATTTCTCTGTAGACCGCTTTGTGAACTTTTTGTGGAAAAGCGGTATATAAATACTGTTGATTGAATGATTGATTGATTTCTCTCCCTTTCCCTTGTCCAGCTGTGTTGCCCTCCCTTGACTCCTGCCGGGCGCAATCCAGAGTAACTACGTAGAGTCCTTGCTCCGACGTAAGAACAATTTGCTCTGGATTGCAATATGAATTTCCCATAGGTTTTCACTAGGTAGTGCAGCAACTATGAGTACACGTAAAGTCTCTTACGTGCTCCTGTAGTTACTCTGAATTGTAGGGTCAGTGAGCCATGCAAAGTCCTCAGCCCCTTGCCCATCTCTGCTCAATATACACTGCTAATTTTTTTTTTTTTTTTTTTTTTGGGGGGGGGGGGGCAAGATAGAAAGAAAGTCCACAACCAGAAATGTCATCCTTGTAGCTTTTCCTTGCCTGAAAAATGTAAACATGCTGTCAGCATGTTTTTATTTAACTATACAATTCATATAATAGATTCCATTGTAGTGCGAGTGGTTGGTACCTTTCCTTGCGAGATCTCCTCTCTCTGTTTTGAGCTTATAGAAACTAAGTTACTCAATTTTTGATCTCTGCCAATAGTAGTAGGCTACATTCCTATGGTGAAACATAGTATTTCAGCTTTAGCATCTCTCCTATAATCTTGAAAAAATTTGGGGATAACATCTTAAGCAATTGGGCAAAATTTCATTGGAAAGACAATAAAAATACCGGGAAATACTTTGTTGGGAAGATAATAGGCATAATCACCCAGTATTTGACATTACTGCAGGGTTAATGTTAAGGTTATAAAGGTAATATATGTGAATTGCTTTCAAAACTTTAAAGCTGCAGGAATTTGAGACCTGAGGTTTGTTGCTGGGGAGAGGGGAAAGCAGCAACATCATCCCCAGAACTGCACTGCTGCCGGGGATGGGAGGGTTTTAAAAAATCTTACCTGCAACCTGTCCTCAAGCTAGCTTATATATAATCACAAACTACAGTTTTAAAAATACAGTAAAAGTTCATTTAAATCTGATGGATGGACAGATCGATGGACGGATGGATGGACTATGGAGACAACAGTATGTATGGATAAAATCCTGAGGTGGTAGAACAAACTACCACTTCAGCAGATTTGGGGGGGGGGGGGGATGCTGCTAAATATTGTCCTCTAAGCAAACTCCCTGTAAATTAAAAAAAACAAGCTCATGAAGGAGTAAGATTGTAGCAGATTTTTTTAACACAGAAGGATTTAAAACAGTGGCATAGCTAATGATTCTGTGGCCCAGTTCTGAGCTCAAAATAATGCCCTGGAAGTGACTTCATGCCTAATGTTTTAAAAAAATTAAAAATGGGAGAAAATCAGCATCTCACCCCTAGCATCTCATTGTCACTCTGCCATCTCCCCTCCCCACCTGGATCTCTCCCATATTAACACCTTATTGGTTCCCTGCAGGCCTCCATCAATCTTGAAAGACTATGGTATCGTGCGAAGCACGAAAGCCTGGGTTAGATTGTTATGGAGGATAGGCTGTTATCTGACCCGGGTCTCAAACCCTGGCCTGCTGGTTAATAGGCACAGCGTCTTAACCGCTTGCGCCACCCACAGCCCATTCCCTGAAGCTTCATGATAATACCTAGTTGGCTCTCAGAGCAATATATATGCCTCATTGGTTATTTTTTAAAAAATATCAATTTTTGTTACATATTGTAGTTGTGTTATTTGGTTATTAGGCTATAAATTTTGATAGAATAGAGGTATTTTGAGATGGTTTGTTTCATTGCATTCTGCAGGTCAGTGTTCTCCTGACTTACTAAGGAGTCAGCACACCCAAAGCCCATTCCCCATCCCCAGGGCAAGAATATAAGCCCGCTCAGTGTAGCTGGTAGGAGCAGAGTTTCCTTGCCTCACCAGGGAATAGGGTCACTTCACCACAAACCCCATCCTCTCCAAGGGACAGGCAGCCACCCTGCAGCCTTACTGGGAGGCAGAGATAGGGATAGAGACAGAGGTGAGTAAAAGGGCTGGGAGAGTCCCAGATGCTGAGGAGAAGGACCTGTGAAAAGTAACTCTTTCCCCACAATCTTATCTATCTATAGTATTCTACCTAACTGCAACCCTACATAGGCCAGGGGTGACCAAACCTTTTGCCAGGAGGGCCGCATCATCTCTCTGACACTGTGTTGGGGGCCAGAAAAATGATTTACATTTCAAATTTGAATAAATTTACATATAGGATTCTATGAGAGACTTTATAGTGCTTTGTGTGGCCCAGGGTCTTGCCGAGGGCCACACTGAGGCTTGCCCAGGGACACATTCAGCCCCAGGGCCAGGGTTTGGACACTGCTAGGCTAGGCTAACAGTGCTGAGGCCAGATCCTGAGGTACCCTGCAGCCCAGCAGATCTCCTACAGTATGGGACATCACACTGCATTAAATTCTACATCTATGGTATATAACAGTGATTCTTAAGCATTTCAGCCCCAGACCCCACCTAAGAAAGGCAATCTGGGAGGACAGAAGGCGGTCCCAGGTTGAAATGCTCCAGTACCACTGCTCTTAGCTATGCCACTGATTTAAAAAGTCAGACCACATATTCCACTAGCAGTGTGGAGTTGCATTCATTCTACCATATCAGGCCTACACCACCCAATTCTGTTGCATGTGTAGAGCAGGCCAAAATGCAAAACTGTGATCATCAATAAAAAACAGCAGTCTCCCTGTCCCTGCAAAAGCTTACAGTGATTAAAAATACATTCTTGGTGACGCAAATGTTTGATGGACTTCTCTGGACAAGAGTTTCCACAAGCCTCTGCTAGTGCCGGAGCTGGCGTGTATTATTCCAAGCTGTTACACAAGGCAGAGGTTACAATATGATTGAGGGCTACAGATGCAGCATACTAAAAATGAGAGTCAGCTACATCCCTGTAAATTGATGGTTCTGATATAGTAGTTCTTTACAGAGAGTACAACTGATACTGCAGAAGAGGACAATGGGATCTCTTTACCCAAACAGGATAATGGTTTTGTCACAGTACATGCTACTCCAAGGCATATATCAATGTGAGAGAAGGGCATTTGTGGACAAAACTGACCACCAGATGCTCTCCATGGAAAATTACAAGTGAAGCGCTACAATTCCCCCCACCACCCACTAAAACTGTAAAAGTGTAAAGTCACTTCATACCAAATGACTGAAGAATGCAACAGTTCCATACTGGTCACAGTCGTTTACAAAGAGCTGTCGTTATGTCTTGGGAATGGTAACATCCTCTCTGGATTCAGTTACACTCCCATATCATCTCATTGTTCTTATGTAAAACAACCTAACCCCCAGTTAGGTCGGCTGAAGTCCTGACGCAAGTCCCAGCACTTCTGTGCTACTCCAGGGGGGATATTAGTCAGACATGCGGTGTCCTCCCCATCCCACCATGAGGATGGGGAGATGGGTGATTTGTACTGGCCTAAATTGGTTAGGATTGCACTCTATCCTATGTGTATAGGGTATAGATGGGGTTGGCTCTAACATGAAAAAGTTATCTTTTAGGAAATCCAATTCAACTTGGGGGCTGATTCTGTTGTGACAGTTTCTGGACTGTAGTATGATTCCTCAAGTCAGTTGTCTATGCATTTCAATATACTCTGCATGACCTATAGCTAGAGGTATTCTTAAACATTTCTATTTTCTTCACAGTTTTCAATTCCTCCCCCCCCCCAAGGAAAAGGTGCAAAAATTTTGCATTTTTATAAATTATAATTATAATAGTTTTAAATGTGGATTATGGAGGTGGTATAGTGTCAATAAATGCAGCCACAGTCATTACAGAGTCAATTAGATGTTAGAAAAATGTTTATTTATGATGATGATGAGATTTGTGCACAGTCAGGTAGGTGTTATGACTTGTTTGTTTTATCCAGACATCTAGTTCTTTCCAAGGGCTTAGGTTACCTGTTTTTTTTTCCCTATAAATAAAGTCACAATCATAATCCTAATAATAGATGCTGTTGACTGGTTTGATTTATCAAGATATCAAGTCCTTCCCAAGGACCTGGGATAAAAACCAGGCATCCCAGGTCTTTGTCTGGATAAATCAAACCAATCAACGACATCCACCTGACTGTGTGAAAATCAATAACAACAACAGCAAACATCACCAGAACCTGGCAGTCACTGAAAAAGGAAACTTAAGTCTAATAGTGGCTGCACAAGGTCATTAAGAACAAATGCAATGAAAGCAAAAGTAGAAAAATTAACAACAGCAAATGCCATCTCTGCAAAGAAGCAGATGAAACAGTTGACCACATAATTAGTTGCTGTTAAAAACAATCATACAAATAGACTATAAACAAAGGCATGACAAGGTAGCAGCAACGATACACTGGAACATCTGTAAACTACCTGCACCCAGGAACTGATGGGACCACAAAATTGAATAAAGTCCTTGAGAATGGAGATGTCAAAATATTATGGTATTTCTGACTACAGTAGAAGAAAAAGAATTGGAAAAAATAACAAAATACAAAGATCTATAAATAGAAATAAAAACCATGGCAGAAGAAGACCAAAGTGATCCCAGTGATGATTGGTGTCCTAGATGCCTTTCCAAAACTCCTTGAAGAATCCCTAATAGCATCAGGGCTTCAGAAATTACCATTCGCCAACTACAGAAATCAACTTTACTGGGAACAGCTTGTGATGACATTTATGACATCAAAATAGATTAAAAAACCAGGCATCCCAGATCTTTGAGAAAGACCAGTGTCTAGGTAAAACAAACTATCTGATTATGTGAAAAATTATAATATTAAATGGTAACATTAAATTTCAATCCTTCATTCATGTTTTTCCATTAAACTCTTGCTGCCTCAGCTGATCATAGCACTAGCTCAACAAGGGGCTGTTTCCTATGTTGTAACCTGGAACCCACAGAAAAGTAGCAGCACTGTATTTATTTCCTATTTTTCATTTGATGCTTGTGCATTTTGTTTGTATACATTTTTTGTAGTGTAAAAATACAGAATTTTATATTTTTTTATAAAAATAAAAATGTGGATAACAGGTAATACTTAGTAAACTTCAGAATTTTCAGCATTCTTTTCTTTATTGCTGTGTGTTACAACTGTTATTATTTTGCTCATTGAGGATGTATGGGCTGCTAATCCTAATAGTATCTACCAACATCAATCAGTTGGTTCCTAATAGTATCTACCAGCATGTGTGAAAGCTAGAGCGGATATGTAACGTTTTCAGCCCCAGAGATCAATCTTCCTTTGTACTACTGGCATACCTGAAGGGGTCGGGGTAAATGCCTGCGGCACCACCCTGCAGCAGTTGGCAAAATGATTCACCATAATTTTTTTAATAGACCTGTTCATAGAATCTTAGAAGACCTTCTGAGGACTTGGGAGGTCCTACCCAGCCAATTTCTCAAAGCCCCAATGCTGTCACTCCGAGGTAGGAGCAACACATTAACCACAGCCTCCCATTAGGGTCACAATCCTATAGATTGTATAGGGAGGCAGGCTTTTCACAAGGTTTCCATGGATTCACTGGGTTATGGTATTACATGCGACACAGTCATAGGCTTTGATGTACCAAGTGCTGCAAAAGCTATCCTTGTGGGGGGAAAAATCTTGCTGCACTTAAATGGAGGGTCCTTATTAAAAAGCTACTTGCAGGGTGAAAATGTCACTCAAAAGATGGTTCCTGTGCTGGGAAATATGAAACACTGTGTTGGTGATTCTGTCAAAATTATTATCAAAGAACATTAAAAGAGCCCATGTGGATCAGACAAGGTTGAGTCTATCAAGTCCAGCACCCTGTTTCCAACAGAGATCAGTCCAATGCTTCCAGATAGCCAAAGACCAAGACTTGAAGGCAAGATCCCTGCCCCACTCCCTCTAAACATTTAATGGCAATAGCAATCTCAAGTTTAGTTAAAGCTATAGTTTTCCCTTTAGACTATAAGGGCTGAGCATCAAATAACAGATGTCTTTGAATTTTGGAACTGGAGAAGACTCTTGAGAGTCCCACAGACTGCAGATCAGATCAGTCAATCTTACAGGAAATCAACCTTGACTGTTCATCAGAAGGATAAATATTGAAGCTCAAATACTTGGGAAAGACCCTGATGCTGGGAAAAATGAAAGCAAAAGAGAAAGGGACCGCAGAAGATTTGGTGGTTAGATGGAGTCACCAAAGCAATGAACATGAATTTGGGCAAAGCCAGAGTGCGCTCTCTCTCTCTCTCTCTCTCTCTCTCTCTCTCTCTCTCTCTCTCTCTCTCTCTCTTGCTTCATTCTCCAAACAAAATGGGTACAACAGGAAAATCTGCTGAGAACTGCCACCAAGGAAAAGGACCAAAAAAGAAGCTAGTTGCATTGGGTTTGATTTATTTTAGTGTCTCCTTTCCATTCAGAAGTAAAGTTCTTCCCATCCAACTTCTGGATGGGAAGGACAAAACGTTTTGTTCAAAACCTCTGTCTTTTCTGGATCACTGAATTTGTCAGCCTTCCCAATCCGCAGGTAATCCTTGCAGAGTGAAAACATTTTTTTAATGTATAGTATTCTCAGAGAGGGGTTTTGCTTAAGGAATCCTTCTGGAAACCGGGTTAGGAACTCCTAATTGGGTACTGCTACAATGTCACAAGAATACATTTTGTCCCTGATTGGGGATGACAAACCAAAACCATTTGTTAATTCATAAAAGTGGTGAATTTCTCAATACCCCCAATTTCAATCAGCAAAGAGCAAAGATGTGACAATTAGAAAATATGCCTTTTATCAACCATTATATGATTTGAGCATGCTTTTGAGTTCTAGAGAACTCTTCAATAATGGCTGGATGATAGGCAAAATCAAAGGAAGATGTATGCTACCATGTGCTTTGAAAATCTGCAATGATGATGACATATCTAGTGTCTGGGGTCAATTCATATTTACATTAAAATGGGGAAATAAAATGGAAACAAATTAGTTCATGTTTAATATTAAATACTGGAAATATGAATATCGGTAGAGATTGGATACTTTGCCCCCAATTGCCAAAGGTGTTAGATCATCCATTATTTTGCTTGCCTGGCAGCAAACTCAATCAGTTTTAAAAGTGGAATACCATCAGATGGGTGAATGAGAGCAGCTATTTTTGGATAATTGGTATGCATGTATTTAAAAAGGCACACAATCTCAAAAGTTTGATATTTCTATGCCCACTTTGACTTATACTTTTGGGAATTATTGGGCTTCAGTTGGTGTTGTTTTTGTGTGATTTGCTGCAGCAAGTGGGAATCCACTCGTTCCAGACTTGTCAATTAAATGTAAGACAGAACACCAGTAGTAACTGGACAGAAGTACAGCCATATTCAACCACATTTTCTCCACCCGACTTATTAGGAGTGCATGTTAGTGGTATAGGCATTGCCCGTTCACTGGATGAGTTAGGGACCAGAGCGCTATCCAAAAGTGAAAATGGTTGAAAAGTGGAACCCAAACTTTTTTTACTTTATATATGTTGCTTCCAATGCTTTTTTAGCATTGCAAATTGCAAATGGAGTGCTTGCATAATTGGGTGAGTTTGTTGCTGGGGCGAACACACAAAAAGAGCTGTGTCTACGAAGGCCATAGGAATAGGGGAAGCAACAGTCTCAGGCTTCTCTTCAGTGCCCTGCTCTCTGATTCTCCCCACATACCTTTGTATGCAGTGTGTGCTCCAACTATCTAGCTGCTTCAGTGCCAATGGTGGGAAAAAGGATTAGGCAGCCAGTGTTTCTAAAGCAGATATCTTGATCCTTATTATCTTCCTCAGATAAGTTGTTAACTGGGAATTAGTTGTTCTCTTTCCTAGGTGTTAGGGCCTCACCAGCTGGTTTCGGCCAGCTTCCCACTAGGACTCTGCACCTCACTTATGGAAGCCCTGAGTGGGGCCAAAGTGTCAATTGCTCTCCTTGGGAGAGGAAAATCACCTACACAACCATCAAACTCATAAATTTCCCTTTACTGGGATCCCTTTGACTTTGTCCAGTCTGGGCTCGATCACAAACAACATAGATCAAGGTTGAAAAATATCAAGCTGAAACTCGATGGAAATCAGATCAGGACAGACAGACCTTTTCTAGGAAGCCTAATGTGCACACAAAATGTCAACTCCCTGAAATAATTTGCAGAAGATTAGTTCCATGCTGATTCTATTTGATAAGTATGGGTATTAACACTACCTCAGTGAGCCTTTTTGTGCCCGGCCTGACTTATTGGTGATTTCCATAAAGATCACTGAAGTGTGAATGATAAACTAGCAGGAGGAAGAAGGCATTTTCCTAATACCAGCTGTGTCTGAATTCTGGACTTGAACGTGCTCAGTGGGTTTAATTTATTTCTCCATTACATTTAGGACCGAGGACTTGGCTTTGCAGCTATCATTGTCAGCCTTTTCGCCCTCTAATTATGCTAACGACAGCACCTGAATGCTAATTTTCTCCACCACATTTCAGCAAAATAAGTATCGAGGGGAAATCCAGTGAGAAAAATATTGTTACATGGTCTTGCAAACAAACATTATTTCTACCAAGATAGAAACGTGAAAATTAGAAAATTCTGATTCTTGGGATCCATAGCATCCATAAGGGTTTTGAAAGACCTGTTTATTTCCAGGGAAGTTCCTACTTTTCTGTCTCATAGACCACATTATGAAATTTTTTTGTATTTCTCAGTGTAAACGGAGGGTATTCCCCTATAAAATGTTGGGTTAGGACATTGTCCTGCATGATTCCATATGTAGTGGGATAGATAGTCCAATTATGCTATCACAGTTTCTTTAATTTTTACTTAAGGGGTTTATACTCTGTCTTTCCCATGCCAGCGCAAATGCCCAAGGTGGCTTACAATGTTTTATGCTTTTGTCATCACAACAGCCCTGTGAGGTAGATGAGGCCCAAGATCACACAGGAAGCTTCACAGGGACTGGATTTTCCATAGCTGGAAAAGTAGATTCCAGCAGATAAGTAGATTCAACCTGTACTTAGAAAAACCCTGCCTCCACACTGACCAATAAGAAGTGTCCAAGACCTCATTCTGGAGCCCTTTCTAGCCCAACTGGAAGAGTCTAGGGTTGCAGCTGGGATTAGCATGTGTTCCATCACAAGAAGAGATTGTGGGAAACACACAAAGTATGGATTAAAATACTCCTTTGAAAGCATGTGGTCCAAATGGCCTGATCCAGATGTCATTCACATCTGTTTTGACATTAGTTTGGGAACCATTGCTCTATTATCTTTGCAGGAGATGTGGTCCTCTATACCATTTTCTTCCTCTCTTTCTTCACATGAGCTCTCTTCTTTCCAGATCATTGAAGGAGAAGGATGTGTCAATTTATTTCACAGTGGCAGACCATACCTAGGATTCTATTTTCCAAAGTAGTAGGAACCTCTGACCACTCGGACATTGTATACAACACTAAGTAAAATATTTCTTTTGAGGACTTAACCAGACTTCTCTCCTATGTGTGTTGTATAGATAGCAACTAGCCGTGTGGCGGATAGGAAAGAGTGCTTTTGCTAACTGCTCTATTTCTCCCGTTTTTTCCCAACCTCCCCTGTTGAGAAAACACTTCTCCTACTATGGACAAGAAGTAAGAGGCCAGGCCAGGATCCGGCACTTCTGTCTGATCCCATCCCTGTTCCCAGGCAGCCTGGGACAGTCCAAGGCTGCTAGGATCAGCTCAGATCTTGCTTTAGGTGGCACAGATTCAAGTAGCCCCACTGGGGATGCTGTTGTTTTCCTTGTTGTAAGAGGAATTATTTCCCCTTACCTCGGGCTGAGTCACAGCCATTCCCAAACTTGCACTGGATACAGCACAGGCTTACTGGTCTGCCAATTCCAGCACAAGTTAGGTTTGTGGAGATGGTAATTTACGTGAATGAAGTTTTACAAGATATTCTGCCTTGACATACTTCAGTACTTGTAATTTAAATTCCTCCCTACATATGAAGTTGCCTTATTCACAGTCATGTTCTCTTATTTACTTCGACTGGCATTTACTTCGAATGGCAGGCATTGACCCTGGCGCTTCTGCGTGCAAAGCACATACTCAATAGCAAAACAACTTGCCTGTTGAGATTAGCAGGCTGGTGGAGACTTTGAAACTACTCCATGGAAGTATGAAAGCGCACTCCTAACCAATTTAGGCTAGCCTAACTCAGCTGGCATATCTTCCCATGGTGGTGTGGGGAGGTCGACAAATGCCTCACACCGGCCTAACTCCCCTCTCAAAAAAATGGCACAGAATGGGGTAATTCTGTGACACCCCCAGGTCTGCACAGGATTTATGTCAGGGCTTATGCTGGCCTAACTGAAGCTTAGGATTGCAGCCTCATTGTCATAGCAGTTTTTCAGTATCATCCTGTCAAGGGCTAAGCAGATTTTATGCCCATCATTGGGTGCACATCTGTGGTAAACAGCCATTTTGTCACCACTCAGGTGACTGATTTACCAAGTGGTTGTGTGCACTGTCATTACTACTTTGGATCACCGGCCTCTGCGTTGAGTATGGGCTGATATCATGGTCATTGGACTGAAACATGGTCATTACAGATTAATCCATTTGCGGATGCAGGCCTTGTAATATCAAAAAGATATAAAAAATCTTAACTATATGAGAAAAAAAAAATCTTAACTATATGAGCAAGGATGTGGGTGGGATGGGGGCACATTGTTTAATCCTTCAATGTGGAACCACACCATAAATCAACCAGAACAGACAAGTGATATTTAAAAACAAGACAGTCAATATTTTATACCGAAACATTATTTTACACTGTGGGGTTTGTGCTTTTTCACATTTAAAGGTTTAGGGTCTGCCAGTAAAATGCTTTTGGTGCCTGAGAGAAATTTGACAGTCCAGACAGGCTGTAAAAGTGGAGGGCAGAAACAAGATGCTTTATCCAATCAATACAGAGGCCCTAAGGGTGTTAATGTTCAGCCATATAAATGATAGAGTGCAATGTAATCTTTATATGTCAGGAGTTCGTCCCCTCACATTGAATACTTGTGGGAGGGGGGGTTGGAACATCAAATCCATCAGAGGCAAATCATACTTTGTTCTTGTGTCGTATAACGCAGCACGGTCAGGAAAGCTTCTTTTACAATTCAGTTTCCCCCACACTTTCATAGTGCACATTTTATAGTGAAATTGCTTGGGAAGCTTTTACACAACTCAACTTTTTAATAACAGTGTGTAAAACCATATGGCTGCCCCGCAGAAGAACAGCGACATGTGCTTCAGAATTAAGCTGAGATGAAATCCAGAGGCCATCTTGGAATGTGTGAATCCCAGATCACGGAGGCTCAATTCCTTATATTTATAGCAGGCCTAGCTAATGAGAAGTGAAGGACTAGCTACCATTCACAAGTAATAATGCACGGTTTCTAAACTTGTGGGTTGCACCAGTGATGGGCTTCAGGGGGTTCTCACAGGGTCTATAGAACCCTTCGCTAATGAGTGTCTGGTTCTGAGAACCGGTTACGAATGGGACACAGAACCTGTCATTAATTTAGGTTATTAGGACATAGGACCTGTTGTTAATTTATTTGATTCTCACCTCTGGTTGCAATCCACTTGTTGGGTTGTAACCTAATTGTGGGTGGGTTGAGAAGCTGCACTTCCATTTTAATAACATCACTTCTGGTGGCTCCTTGACAAATTGTCATTTTAAAAAGTGGGTCCTGGTGCTGAAAGTTTGAGAACTTAATGTAAGCAGACATGCCTCTTCTGTGCCAGGAAGTTCTTAACCATCTCCACTGTTCTTGGATATCGCAAGAAGTAAGACAGAAGATTCCTGTGCAGATCTACTTTCTCCTTTGCCCCAGGAGCACATTTTTATTTAAATCACTTGATTTTTATCTGTTACCAGTCCAGGTTCTTTGATGAATGTGATGTTTTCTGCCTTACTCCTACATTGTGGATTTGTATTATGGGGGTTTTCAGCAGGTTGATAAACCATTTATGAATTTATTTTTTTCTATGCAAAGTGCTTTTGAGTATTTTTGTTGTTGTTGAAAGGCATTATATAAATATTCTTAATATTCATGATGATGATGATGATAACGACAATAACGGTGACCATTTACTGGCCTGGAAGTGAGTCTGGATTTGATGACTTTCATTAATAATATACTATGTTCTTAATCATAATGGGACTCAATGGCTGCAATCCTAAGCCCCAGCATAAATCTTGTGCTGTAAACCACTTCTGTCCCACTCATTTGTCAGGAAGGGGTGGGGGGGTTGAGGACTAGGCCACTCCACCGGCATACACCAATAATTTACTTTAACCTCCTCTGCTTACACATATTCCAAGATTCAAAACTATGGAAACTTCTACTGGTAATATTTAAAGGTGGTAGCCCAAGGACATGTGATTGTGAAAAACATAATGCTATGGAAATGTAGAGAAAATGAACTAAAAGTGGTTTTGGGTTCACAGAAATAATAAGCACAATGAATCTAGATTCTTATGAGCATTGCTTTTAAATAGAAACTGATGAATTACATATGCTTTCTATTAATGGGAAAACCTTTCAAGACAGATTGTTCATGCAAAGTATTGAAAGTTCATGCACATGTATTGTTCTTCCTTTTTACACTCACCAGCTCTTAGCTCAGCCTTTCTTTATTCTAATAGATGATTTCTAATAAAACCAGGTTACTTATCTTTAAAAATTGATGTATCTCCATGATCACGCAGTGGTGATTCAAGCATGGAACCACTAGAGATATAATGCAATAAAGATAAGAAAGGATGACTTTTTATGGCAGAGGTTGTCAAAATAATTTAACATTTATATTGCTAGACCACTAGCTGTGGCTGCTTCGTTGAGCAGTGTGACAACCATGGACCTAGAGTGTATAATTTATATTTTCAGTTCAGTATCTTATAATAGTTTGAACACCATAAATATCCACAATTTTCTGCTCCCTGTGTGAAAACGACATATTTGCTGTTATGATGTCAGAATAACCATCCTCAGCAAGGAATAAATTGGATATGCAAAAGAAGCCGTTTCAGCAGCTCCCATGGCTAGATAAAAAAGATGTTGCACATTCAGTGCACAACAAGGGTCTTATTCTCAGCATCTCTAGTTAAAAGATCTCAGGTAGCAAGACTGGGATAGATGGAGGACCTTGGCAACTTCAGTAGAGGCACTTTTTGTATAGTCTGTCCGGTAATGCCAGCCTACAAGCAACTTGATACTGTGACTTAAAGAGGAGACTACTCAGATTAGGAAAATGGTCCCAATCAGGGATGTCACTAAGATGTTATAAAGGGGGCACACATGAGGGAGTGACACCCCTAGTAACCAAAATGGCTAAAATCATGGTTTGTAGAAATAATCCCATCATATTATATACCTTCCAGTGTGTAATTTACAGCAGAATGCAATGAAACAAATAAACTTTGAAATATCTTTATTCTATCATAATGTATGGCAAAAATAACCAGTGGTGGCAATGGCGCATAACCACACCTAGCATTCAGGTTGTTGCACCACTCACTGCTTTAGGGTGACACGCTGGCCTCTGTGTGCTAGAGTTATAACAACGGACTTATTAAATGTAGGTCCTCAATTTTTTAACATGCAAAGAATATTTGCAAAAAAAGTGGGACATGCATACTTACACATTATTTTGAAAATTAATGTAACAATGGTTATAAATCTGACCATTTTACACTTTCTTTGAAGGGAGTCCTTTATTCTTATCTCTTATAGTAGGGTTCACTCTGAACTAACTTTCTAGCACTGGAATAGCTATGCCAGTGAGACAAGGGCTACATCATGCAGTGGTGAGGGCAGTTACGGTGGCCTCCTCAAGGTAAGGCAATATTTGCTCCCTTACCTCAGAATTGTATTACCCTTGCCTCAGAGCTGTAAAATTGATTAGGGGCACAATCCAGAGTAACTACGTGGAGTCTTTGCTCCGGTGTAAGAACAATTTGCTCTGGATTGCAATATGAATTTCCCATAGGTTTTCACTAGGTAGTGCAGTAACTACGGGTACACGTAATGTCTCTTACGTGCTCCCGTAGTTACTCTGGATTGTAGGGAATGACTGCACCCTTATTCCGGACAATGGTCGTAAAAGCTCTTATCAATAGCAATCCATGATGGTCTTAAAAATTTCTGTTCAAGGCTTTACACATCCTGACTTAAATAGGATAGGCAAACATCTCATTCCTGATTAAGTACACTTGTTATACTGTTTGTTAAATAGGCAAACATCTCATTCCTGATTGAGTACACTGTCACACCAAGATTGGCCACTAAATTGACCCATATAACAAGTGCCTCACATAACAAGCGTTTCACATTAGAAGTATAAATTTCCATAATCTCTTGTTTCACATAAAAGTTCCGCTTCATTTAACAAGCCCTGATGCTTTGCACAGAGGTGCTTTAAAAGGGCTGCTGGCCAGTGCTGCTATCTCTAATTGCCCCCAACTTGGGGGCAATTGCCTAGGGGTGCCAGAGGCAGCTTCCCCTAACTGCCCCCAAGTACCCCCACTGGCCACCTTGAACCTCCAGCAGCAGCCCAGGTAAGACTCCTAGGAAAGTGTCTTTGATTGCCGCCTCCTAACTAGGTCTACTCAGAAGTAAGCCCCATTGTGTTAAATGGGGCTTACTCCCAGGAAAGTGTCTTTAGGATTGCACCCTAAGTAGATTTCATAGGACCATGCACACTGAATGCATGTTTTGAGTTCAATTACAGTGTTCTGTCATCATTTTTACATACAGTTTATATTTTTATATGAATATTTTGGGGGTTGTGGAGCCAATCATCTGAGTTTCCATTATTTCCTATGGGAAAATCCACTTCATTAAAGAGCGTTTCACTTAAAGAGCATGCCTCCGGAACGAAGTAAGCTCTTTATGTGAGGCACCACTGTATATACTATACAAGTTTATCAGATTCTTTAATTCTATTTGTAGCCAAAATTGATTGTTTCTCCTACTAGGATCACTCCATGAAGTATGCCAGGGATGGGTGGGGAATGGCACTAAAGTAGTAGCAAACTGGAAAAGTAGCTGCAAACACCTACTGGCAGGATAAGAAGAGTACGTTAAGGAGTTTTTACCTGGAAAGTGTCTGAGGACAGACATTCAAGCTCTGGCAGTATACAAATATGTGTAATTAAGCCACCAGATTGCAAAGAACTTGGACACACAGGAGAGCATATTTTCATTAAGTAGGGGATATGGCCAAACCATTTAGTGAAAATATATGTTTGCAAACACAAGATAATTAGACCCAATTGTCCTGAAAAGCTTCCTTAATTTGGGTACTTTGGCAATCGCAAATTGGAGCAATTTGCAAGAGGCATGAAGTTAGCCACGTTATTGCAAATTTTCCATCTTTGAGCAAATTATCAGACATGCCAAAAATTATATGAAAACAGAAGAAGAAAGCAAAAGATAAAGCAGAAAATATTGCCCATTTTCTGTTGTCTCTTACAGAGCACAATGGCATTTTCCCTTTCCAACCAAAGATATATGATACTATAATGGTAGGGCTATCACTCTTGTTTCCACAAGGGAAACATTTATTTTGCAATACATGCAAGGCAAAAATGTTGTTAAAAAGGATCTCCTTCCTCTATGCATTAGGAAAACTGCAAGCAATTGTGAATAAAAAGTGTTGCATAACAAGAAGTTGGAAACAAGAAGTCAGGTCAAGGAGCTTCTATTAGTTCATCTTCCCATGCATATTGAACTTGCTAAGGGATCTGGGAGACCGTCTTTGGAGGCCAAATAGCCTACATCTGGGGAGACGTTTGAGAGCTCAGTGCAATTGAAATTCACATTAGAAAAAGTATTTGGAAAATGAAAACAGTTGACTATGATATGAAGAACATTCGTCAAGAGACTTGAGGTACCAAGAAACCTTATAAGAGAATAATTGGAAAACAAAAAAAATTATAATGCTTTGAGTGAGGAGGTTGTTTTTAATTTCTCAGTGAGCACCCTCAATTTAAAAAAAAAAACCACCCTTATTAATTGGTTTGAGAACATAAGAAGAGCCTTCACTGGTTCAGGCCAAAGGCCCATGTAGTTCAACTTCTCTATTGCACCCTTCTCTACTTTACCCTTCTCTGATGACCTAAGGGAACAAGCCAGATTGTATGGAACTAGTCACTTGCATCAACCCAAAGGCGCATCAGCCCAAAAGAGCTCTCATTTGTCTCAGTTTGTCTTGAATAAAACCTGGTTGCAAGGTTTGATGGAAGAAATAAAAAGCATTGGATCCCACACTATCTTGTAAGAAGAAGCTGTTTGGAATGGGAGTTTCTTGCCTACTGTCTCTAGATTAATTTGGCTTTGCGGCAATAAGGCTGTGGAAGTCTGTTAAGAGACTTGGGAGTTTGGTTGGGATGTTTTTTATGTTCAGCCTCACAGCTGGTGCAGGTGGATTTGGAGCCATAATATGTAACAACATTCCCAGTGGAAACATACAACCACGGTAAAACAGACAGAAATCTATTATAAATGGGATCGCAAAGTCAATGTTTTCCAAGGGAGGTCAAATAAGAGGATTCTGTTTGGTAAATGTCAGGGCTGCATAAGCAGAAAGGATCTGAAGAATATGCATTGCTATCAAAGTGGTACATGCTGAACTCATAAAAAGTGCATTGGGCAATTCCATTCTTTCAAACTTAAAATATTTTTTTTCTATTTGTCCTTTGTTAAACTGATGCAAATCAATCAAATCAATTTATGGGGATTTTTGTCTGCTTGTAGAATAAGAAAGAGTGTTGAGGGCTCTCATCATTATTCAGAACATTAAGGAGCAGATGGGTTCACACCGGTGCATGTTAGATTCTCTTTTATTTCTGGCAGCTTGAGAGGGCAAGATATATGCAATGGGCTAGAACTAAAGTGAGACTAACACGAATTGAAAGCAGGATGTCTATATAAAGCATGATGGATGCAATGCCGTATTCCAAGAAGGAACCTTTAGGAAGATGCATATATTAGGACACCACAAAATACACAAAAAGGCACCAAAACCCATTTACATCACTCACATGTTTTCACTATACAGATTGCAAGTGATAGCATGACTAGAAATGCCATGAACATATTTGCATACCTGCCGTAAAATGCTTACAGTGCTGCAGTAGGAATGCCTCCTCAGAAGTAAGTGCCACTGAATCCAATGGGGCTTACTCCCTCAAAATAATGTACCAGGTTGGAGCCACCCTTACAGCCCAAATCTGTCTGAACCACCCTGCAGGTGGAACGGAAATATCAGGATCCAGGCAGAAGTGTCTGAATCCCGCATGCATTAGATGTCATTGTACTTGGTGATACTACCAGTGAACACAATGAGGTTGGCTAGGTTGGGAACGTGAGTCAGATTACCCAAATCCAAGTTACAAAAGCACATGTTTTTTGCTGACTCATGTACACTTGAGTCATCTACATGGACACCTTGGTCATTGACTTTAGAGGCCACTGACTTGGCACTGGGTTCCCCACACAAGGAGACTCAAAGCCCAATCAAATGCATGTCTACTCAAAAGTAAGTCCCATTATGTTAAGTGGCGCTCCTTCCAGAAAGGTGCGGACAGGAATGTAGCCTCAGGGTGCAATCCTAATTCCTGGTTAGGACAGAATAAGCCCCAGCTCAAGACCTGTGCTTGCCTTAGGGATGTCATAAAAGTAGGATAAGGCACTTCTAGGCCATACCTGATGGTCGGGGGTGAGGCCAGTGCTCTATGAGGTCCATTGTTAACATGGAAGGAAAAAGCCTTCCTTCCCTACACTTCTTGTTTAGAGATGGGATGAGGGAATCAGGTGAATGGTTTCCCTGTTCTCCTGAGATCTCCACTAGCAAAATAACAGGCATAGACAGAACCAAGGAGACCTGTAGGGAGACCTTCTCCTCATACAGGAACAAAGCTACCCTACAATCCAGAGTAACTACAGGACCTTTTGCACTGTCTTAAGTTATTGTGCCACCTATGTGAAACCTATGGGAAATGCATAGTGCAATCCAGAGTAAGTGCCTCTTACATCTTCCCGTAGTTACTCTGGATTGTAGTGTAAGCTACACTTTCACCACAGAATGCACCACGCTTCTATGTGTGCCATGCACCATGCATGGCACACATGGATTGGCAGTGGGTATTTTTAGGTGGGGCCATAGTTACTCACTTAAATGGCTTTGTCTGAAAATCAATTATAATGTCACCTCAGTTAACTGGGCAAATTTTTAATTGTTTTATACATATATTCACAAAAAAACTGGAAAACAGGCATCACCTGAGAAGGAGAATTCAACCATATCTCTTGCACAAAAGAGAATGCCAAACAACCTGAAAAATAAGAGGTTTTCTGCAGATATATTTATTCTGTTGAAGAATTAATCAATTTTATAAAAAGAGGTTTATTAAATTTTATATACACACACCATCATTTTTTGTGTCACATCAATTACCCACCGCAAAAATTGTACGAACACCAAGAGAAAAATAAAAATGATACAAGAAGGGCTTCCTACAATTTATTTCACTTGTGTTTATATTACTTCCAATATGTCTTGTCTAACATTTAAGTTGTTGGTTTTATTCCAGTATTTAGTGAACACCCACCAGCATAACAATGAGCCCTTAGTACTGGTTCTTCTTTCCATACTGTTTTGCATTATGTGCTTTCATGTGTGCATATTTGTCAGGCACTGACCTTTCCTTAAACCAGGAACATTAACAGCCCAATTCTAACCCATGTTGAAATGGGGATGCCAGTTGGCTTGCTCTGTATTCAGAGTGGGATTGGGGCTTTCTGCAGCTCAGTCTGGGGCAAAAAGAAGTCATTCCCCTTAAATCAGGTAACTTTGCATCAGCCCCAATATACCACCCTCCCCAGAATGACTCCCCCACCCCCTCTCTGCTATCCCTAAGACCAGTGGTGGGTTTCAGGGGGTTCTCACAGGTGCTATAGAACCCTAGAGGTATTTGGATCGGTGCCACATAAAGAGGTGGCACGAATCTGAGCAGCCCAGAGCTGTTCCGATTTTCTTAGTCTGGGTTTAGGATAAGGCACAAGCGCTGGATCTTGGCTCCATCTCACACTTGGCCATAGTCCACCCACAAGCCCACATATCACCTGCCCCAGAATGACTCCCCCACCCCCTCTCTGCTATCCCTAAGATCAGTGGTGGATTTCAGGGGGTCTCACAGGTTCTATAGAACCCTTTGTGTTAATGAGCACCTGGTTCTGCGAACTGGTTATTAATGGGACATAAAACCTGTTAATTTATTTGAATCCCACCACGGCCTAAGACCCTGCAACCATCTGACTTGGCTGGCAAGTCTTACCTCTTCACACAATGGAGCAAAGAGCTTTAAAGTGAGGGTCTTGCACCAGCCCGTTCCAAGGTTCGGGATTGCATCTTAAGTTTTATTAAGGAGCATTTAGGAGATTTCTTGCAAAACCAAAAAAAGGTCATCTTGTAACGAACATAAGGTGGAGACTGAACTCATGAGCAGAGAGGACTGTGATCTAGAGTGACCTCCACAACAAACATTTGAATAGCAAGTCTAATTATGTTTCTTATTTCTCTGTCAGCTGTAGCACAAACTATTTTCCCCCTCGCTGCTGTAATTAACTATCATTTTCAGACCCAGTAGGGCTTTACAATCAGTAAATTTGTGCTATCAAGTAGATAGTTCCCATTTCCCTATGGATGACGAATTACAGCTTTTGGAAACACAATATTTTGCAAATGTTTCCATCCAGCCTACTTCATTCATCTTATATTCTATTAATAAAAAATGAATCTGCAAAAATCTTTCCTGGCTGGCATTTATGAGAAAATGGATATTTTATTGTTGCATGCTATGTAATAGCCTTTTCTGAACAAATGGATTTTTGTTGTGCTGTATGCTCTGATTTTGCATGTCTGTAAGATTAGACAGCATTAATTGGCTTATTATTAAAGAGATGCCAAATAACATGCTTCTATCACATGAGCATTTAAATCATTCTAAGCCTAATATGAAAGTGTCAACCTTAATAGTAATGATGATGAATAAGTTGGATGCCAAATGTGTTTGGCATTATATGTACAATAGCTCCTTCTATAATAGTTCACATGTTACTGATTTCTCTATTCTTAATTATTTAAATTAAATCTAGTGAAAACACTATACTTGTAGTGATAGGAAAGTTTAATTTAGGTGCAGCTGGTTCAAGATCTCCTGGTGCCTTGGGGAGACAGGCCAAATGTTGTCCACACCTTTATCCAGAATTTCATCAAATTTGCCAATGATTTTTTGTTGGTTACTGATATACAGTATTGGGTGACCTGTACATGAAAATAAGTAAAAAAGAAAAAAAGGTCCAATCCTATTCCACCTTCCAGCACTGCATGTAGCTATCCCAAATATTGTGAACTTTTTGTTGAAAAGAAGTATATAAATACTGTTGGTTGGTTGGTTGAATATAGCTGCATTGGCACAGGCAAATTACGAGATGGATGGATGGATGGATGGATGGAAGGAAAGAAAGAAAGAAAGAAAGAAAGAAAGAAAGAAAGAAAGAAAGAAAGAAAGAATATTAGCTCCTAGATAGAATTTGGCCCACTGGGGATTACACAGACTCTGAGATGCTGTTGCATTTCAGCTGTGCATGTAATATTGTAATTTATTTTTTATGATCTCATGTAGGAGGAGGTCCATCATATAATGAGCTCTCTTACTGACTGATGATTCATACCCTAGTGGCATCCATATAGATATAGGAATAACAAAATTTAAAATGAAATTATGAACAAAAACAATGTAAAGCAGTTACTCTGGATTTAGTGGAGATTTAGGGCACAATCCTAACCATATCTACTCAAAAGTAAGCCCCATTGTGATCAGAAAAGTGTCTTTAGGATTGCAGCCTTAGTTGTTAATTAACTTGATTTAGTTGTAAATTAACGAGAAAAATGTTTGGAAATGTGCTCCCTTAAGATCATCTTCCTTGATATCCATGAATGCATATATTGTATGTTCTTCAAGTCTTGAGCATCAGACTAGGTAATTTCTACAAAAATCATCCACAGCCAAACTTTCTTTTTCCAAATGAAACAATAGGGGATTCACTGTATTTTCTCTAGGCTGTTCTAATAGTTAATTACTTCCATAGTTTTTTAAAAATGCACTTTATGTTTTATTGCTGACTCCCAGGACTCCATTCAGCCTGGCTTTTATACATTGGGAGGCAGCATTAACAGAAAAGTCAAAGCTCTACATGCTGCCATTGAGCTGTAATAAACACTATCTAGGTCATAAAGTGAAACCGACCAAGCCAATATTCCATTATTAGTATGAAACACAACTGAGAAATTGTGTAGCTTGTGTCTCACAGCTGAATCAGGCAGATCATCTCTTGATAAAAACTAGTACTGCCTTTAATTTACACAGGGTTTGATTTCCAAATCAGAAATTAATGTTTTAGAGTGGTTAATTTTGTGTAACAGGTCTAGTGGTATCACACACCCTCCCTCTCTTAAAACTGCTGGCTTAAATAATATTGATGCCATTGATCAATACCTCAGAAATGATTTCTGCAAATAAGATCATGGAAAGCACATATGAAATGGAATAATGTGGTGTGAATGTATGTTCATTACTACAACATCACCGTATTACTACAGCGTTACTACAGCATCACAGGTCAAGTTCTGTGTCTGTGTCTGGACTCTACCCCTGCTCAGTGGGGGCTGTCAGTACTAAATGAATAAATAAAAGAAAATTATCTAAGCACAGATAACTGTCAAGTTAGGGCAGTGATTCTCAACCCTTTCCATCTCATGGCACACTTGTTGGTGCTGAAATTGTCAGCAGAATCAGTTTTTTAACCATTTACAAGGCACACCATGCTGTTATATTCCCCAATATTATTTTTAATAAATGAACCCAAACTCTCTCAGCACATCCTCAAAACCCAAGTATGCCAGATACTGGCTGAAAATCACTGCGTTAGGGAGATGGTTTGTCTAGAGAATGACGCTGAAAATTTCTATCAAAGTCTATTTAATCACGCTGAAGGAATCAGTTACAACAATGCTCACTCATACACACTGCATGCTCTCGGAGTCCGCCATCCTTTTGATATCTGTTATGCTGCCTTTCAATGTTGTCCACTGATTTGTTGCTCTCTGATCTTGGTGTTTGTCAGCACTGAGGTCAGACTGCATGATTGCCCCCCAGCAACGGATGGGAGCAAGTCTAGGATATTTTGCTTCTTTCATACAGACTAAGGAGGAAAAATGAAATAGCTTCCTATTCAAATAGTATTCCTCACACAGGCCACCAAATACGAGACTTCTGGGGTGATCATCCATGCGACAGCAGCAGAGTCATTTCATAAGCAGATTGTCACTAAACAGACCGACAAACCAACCGACAGACAGACCAACTGACAGACAGACAGATAGGAAAAAGTAGAGACTACGATCCATTCCTAACCTAGGCCGGCACAACTGTGGTGATGTAGGGAGGCAAGTGCATGTATGTGAACTGGCCTAACTCTCCCCCAGGAGTGGCACACAAGTGTCTTACAGCACTTTGTGACACCCCCATGTCAGCACTGCCAGGGCTTAGGCCAGCCTAACTGGAGGTTTAGGATTGCAGCCATAATCTCTCATACCAGGCTGTTCTTCTCTTATTTAGTCACATCTCATTTTCAAACCCAGCTAAGAAGGCAGCTGTGAGAGGGGTTGCAGGGAGAGGGAGGAAGCAACATACAGAGGGAGAATTCGGCACTGCCCAGCCTACTCTCTTCTCTCCACGCCCACCCAGTATACCCCTTTATATCCACTGGGTTCTTACAGTTTTCCTCTACTGCAATGCTCTGTTATGGACTCTCCAAGGGCAGTAAAAAACACAGTTAATACCAACAAATAACTTCTATCTCTCATTGAAGATTAAGCAGCCAGGAAACTGTCAATCATTGCAGTTACCTTTTCTGACTGTTTGATCCCCAGTTATCTAAATGTCACACTCCTCATATTTGCTGCCCTGAGATTGGATCCAAGTTCAAGTTAGGAAGTGTATGGAAGTGTATGGGTCAGCATAGGGTGACCATATGTACACTTTCTTCAGGACATGTCCTCTTTTTACAGCCTTCTGTCCTGGAAAAAAAAAAATCTTCACTGTCCTTCTTTTCTTTGTGAGCAGGCAGCACAAAGTAATTCTAGTAATTAATAAATTATACAGTGGTGCCTCACATAAAGAGCTTAATTCGTTCTGGAGGCATGCTCTTTAAGTGAAACACTCTTTAAGTGAAGCGGATTTTCCCATAGGAAATAATGGAAACTCAGACAATTGGTTCCACAACCCTCAAAATATTCACATAAAAATATTAACTGGATGTAAAAATGATGACAAAACACAGTAATTGAATTCAAAACATGCATTCAATGTGCATGATCCTATGAAGTCTATTTAGGCTGCAATCCTAAAGACACTTTCCTGGGAGTAAACCCCATTGAACACAATGGGGCTTACTTCAGGGTAGACATGGTTAAGAGGCTGCATTCAAAGACGCTTCCCTGGGAGCCTTATCTGGGCTGCTGCTGGAGATTCAATGTGGTTGGTGAGGACACTTGGGGGCAGTTAGAGGCAGCAGCGCTGGCTGGAAGCCCTTCTAAAGATCCTCCATGCAGAGTGTCAGGGCTGCATAGCATGTGTGCCCATAGTGCGCTTGCTTGTTAAGTGAAGCGGAACTTGTTATGTGAAGCAAGATTTCTTGGAAATTTTTGCTCTTTATGTGAAATGCTTTTTAAGCGAGGCACTTGTTAAGCAAGGTACCACTGTACATAAAACTAGTGAAATGTACCCATGTTGCAGGAGTAAAATACCTCCCATACACCATCCCCCATTGCGTACCAACCCTCATCTGCACCAACCCCCCCAGTACATTATCTCACATGCGCAACATGATGGAAGGTGAATCAACTCAGCATAATGATGACCACAGAGCATCCCCTTCTATGGTTCAGAAGCCTTTCCCTCTACCCTGGCTGTTTGCTTAGAAGCATGCAAAAATCAAGACTGAGACCAGAATTGAACTTTACTTACAAATCATGAAGGATCATATTTACAGCATCTGATTATCATCAGAGTTCCTAAGATTTAATCGGACCAGAGGCTCTAAAGCTGCCCTGCTTGTATGTGGGTCTGGGTCCTGGTGGAGAGCCATGTGCTCACACATCTGTGCCACTCCTGGGGGTGTTAGGCCAGTGCACAGAAATGCACCAACCTCACCACACCACCATGGGAAGATATACCAAGTGTTGCCATCCTAAATTGATTAGGATGGTTATGATATTTGATCACCCTGGCTCAGCAGAAATTGAATAGAGGACTCCCCCAACTTCCATGCCAATCTGCTTATAAATGGGAAGAAGACAAGTATTTGTGGAACATGGGAACTTTTGTGCTGTAATTGAATATCACCACAGTAATATCAAAGATGCATCTGGACTGTAAAAATCAGGCAGAGAAAACTAATTTCCATTCTCCGGAAAAGTCATCTGAAATCAATTAATATATGATTTTTTGAGCTGGTGATGGGTTAATTGAATTCTAAAAATAGATATCCCTGGGGAATGTATATTCAAATTTTCATTCATTTCTGCCACCAAGGCTTCAAGGAGATATTATCCTACAAGTTGTCATCCTGTTTTGAAGATCTCTTTTCTGCTGTTCCAAATGTGTGACTAACCACACATTAAATGCAATCTTATATTTGACAAGCCCATTTGTAGATTTGGAAATGTGTTGCAGATAAACACAATTATTTTTGCTCTTGCGCAGGTATGTAATATGAGTCTTTGTTGACATTTTCCTTGTAGAAAGTTGGTGTTTCTAAGGGCATTTTCATCACTGAATGCCAGTCAAACTACGTTTCAATATTTTGCACTGTTTGTTTTTCCTAGGATTGGGCTGCCGGTTCGAGTGCTTTGCGTCAGCAGGATGGCATTTCCCTCTGCAAAACAAAATCTGAAAGGGAATACAGTATGCAGTTGTCTTGCCCCCAAACACTGTCTTTCCAGATTCTGTTTTGCAGCAAAGGAGTGGCAGCCAAGTATCAGTATAAGGCCAGATTAATATAATAGCAAAAGTAGCTAATGCTACAGGCCCTATGTTTTTGAGTGTTTAAACACAAACTAAATGCTTGCCTTTAGTGAAATCAGCATCTCATGATCTGGCAACCTGTTTACATGTTTACATGTTGGAGGAACTGCATGTTGCATGATACGCAATCTTTTATTAATAAAAGGTAAAGGTGTCTCCTGAAGGTTACCCTGCTAGCATGGCCGACTCTAGGATGCAGTGCTCATCACTGTTTCTTAAGCCATTTAGCCAGCGTTGTTCAAAGCGCTGACATGTGGCCAGCATGACTATATACTTTTTTGTTCCAGAGGCTGTTGTGTTTTCATTTTCAGGTTAATTTGTCCTAGTGTTTGATAGAATATAGTTATTCCATTGCAGTTTGTTTCATTGCATTCTGCATTAAATTGCCTTTCCAACAATATGTAACATGATGGTATTTTATCCAGTAAATACCGGTACATTTTATTCCATACCCTCATACACACAGAGACACAAACACACCTCTGAAATAGGTGTGAACACACTCTGAAACATCTCAGAGTGGAGATGTTTGCTACCTATATAGGACACTTATCTAGGAATCTGTTCCTCTTCAAACAGGTGAGTTCATTTATTCCGCTTTTTCGTGAGACAATATTTACAGCCATGGGAACTTGCAGAAAGTTAGATTCCCAGATTTTTACCCAGCTCCAGATGCTTGGGAGTCTAGTGATTGGGTACTCCTCAAGGCAACCTAGCGGCAGGGCGTTCCAAGGCTAACATTCTTTACCCCAACCCCATAGCCACAAAATGGATGCACACGCATGTATGCTGCTTTGCTCTGAGTAAATGAGGAAAGGGGAAGAAACCTCCTCCTTCTCTTTCCCATTCCCTTTGGCTGCTCTGAGCATTGCCTTCACCTTTTGTGCCAGTCCTGGTCTCAACATGTGCTGCTCTTCCTGTTGTTTTGAAACAGGAAACATCCAGAGGAAGATGGCGGCATGGGGAGAGGATGTGAAGGAGGGGAACATGTGACGCTCCATCTTCTGATCCACTTGGCTGCTTCAGAAAAAAAAATCACAGAAATCTAGATGACTTGCATATGGGCAGTAGCGGGGGCACCCACCTGACACATTACATGGTGGCCATAAAGAATTAAGACCCAGTAGGTATATGGATAAGTCTAATCTAAGAATGGTCTGCTTCATGGAGTATTGTAAAACACATTTCACAGAGGAAGTCAACAACAAATAACAACAGCAAACAAATTAAATAAAAAGATATATGAATTAGTTGAATGAAAGTCTTGATTGTATTTCTTGCTGTTTCTGCCTTTCATCATACAAAAACTGCATCTCATCCTTTCCTGATCTTATCTGAAAATTACAGCCTCCAGTTGGCAAATAGCAAAAGGGCTTATTTCACTGAAATTCCCATTATGGGCTCCTACTTTCTGATGCCAAGGATAATTACACAGGAAGCAAAGAAAAGCACTGCAATGCAAGATGTACAGATCCAATTTCCCTGGAGATTTGCCCATCAAGATTTTAATCATAAAGACAAACTGGGGTCCAAGATTCCTATAATTTTAGCATTTGGGGAACTCAATTATGAATATGGACACATGTAAGTATCTTCTGATTTAAAAGGGTCATGATATTTTTATAAAGCAAGTAATAATGTTTTGGCTGAGATCCCGAAAGGCCCACGTGCAAAGCATTTTGCCTCCATTGTATGATTTATGTTCTTTTGGTGGATACCTCTTGCAAGCCCATGGAGTTCTCTGGACAACACAGACACCTTTGGATGATTCGCAGAAGAAGGCAGAAAACAGCAACTCATAGCTTCTCTTCCTAATAGGATGAAGAGGGTTTGATTTGAATGAAGGAATTGAGGTTGCATTGGTGGCATTGTATTCCCCTCAGCCTGCTCTTTGACGTGGTCCAAGGCCCAGTTGCCTACTCATGAGTAAACAGACAAGGATTCCTCCAAAGGGCTCAGTACATTTTTCTTGTTAGATATCAGCTAGTCAGCTTCATGAATTATCGAAATGAGGTTGTGGCCCACTGTTGGCTCCTGACCCACAGTTTGGAAACGACTGGGCTGTTCGGAAATCCCTTCTCGTTTCCTGCAGTGGCTTCCTGGATACCCCATCTCCCAGTAGTTTTATGTGATATCCTGATATGAAAACGACAAACTCCATTTAACTAACATAAGAAGAGTCCTGCTGGTTCAGGCCAAAGTCCAACCAACTTTCTCTAGCTCACAGTGGCCCATCAAATGCTTTACACAAGCCAACAAGAGACCTCCATCCAGGTGCATCTTGCATTCTGCATTACCCTACTTCTAAAATCGGGAGGTTGCACATATCCATCATGGCTTGTAACCTGTGATTTAATATGATTTATAGCTGTCCCCTCACTAATTTTTGTAATCCCTTTTCAAAGCCAGTCTGTTTTTTGTTCCTGGCAACCAGAGAATAATAAGACAGAGTAACCGTATAAATGAACCTCCAATATGCATTGCCAATGGAAAGATGACTGACTGATGTGTATGTTGTGACACTGTTGTCAGTTCTGGGTTCTCATGGAGAAGGAAGGTTTCTTGCAGCAGCCTCACACCACCTTGTTCTTTCTCCTCTTGAGGCTCCCCTTGAAGGAAAAGGAATGAGGATAAAAAGTAACTAGGGTGGGAAGTGTGGAGGAACCCATGAAGACCTCTGTTTCAGGCTGAAACATTTTATTGCTTTTATGGGTTTGTAAGCTACCTTGATATATCTGTGACTGAAAAGTAGGAAATAAATACACGAAGGGTACAATCCTAACCTAGGCCAGCACAACTTGTCAGTTAACATATCTGTACACTGTCCTAACCTTCCCCTAGGAGTAAGAAGTTTGTTACAATGTGACACCTAGAGGCCAGTACAGGACTTGTGCTGGGGCTTAGGCCAGCCTAAATGCTATTGAGGCACAACCTTATTCCATTAGGAGTGATGAAGGAGCAAGAAACCTAAAGTGGGTCTTTAAATCTATTTTTCCACTTTTTTTAATCCACAGGCGATTCAGGAACAGAACCCTACTAGATAACAAAGCACACCTGTATATTGTACTTCTGCATGCTTCAGCATGCTTGTACTTCAGTATATTGTACTTCTGCATGCTTCAGGCTGTTACTAGTATCATCACATGATTTTTTTTTCTGTGCTGATTTAATAGTTTTCTACTTTTTAGTTTTTAAAAATATGAGACATGTTGAGAACATGGACAAATGGTGGAAAATAGAACTACTGATCAAACAAAATAACCTACTCCCTTTTATTTTTACTTGTTATTAGATCAGGTAGTGAACAGAGTTCAACATCAGATCACCCTTCCAACTCATTTTGGAGGGGTGAAATGTCTTCTAATTTTGAAGAAAAATGTTTCTTTCCTTCCTTTAGAACACTCAGCAGTAAATTGTGTAAAGCATTTCTTGTTACTTTCATTTTAGTTACTAATCCACTCACTTTTATCTTCATTAACCGAAGAAATTTTCTTCAACTGAGATGTTTTAATTAATTCGGATACTTTCTTTAAAAAAAATTCCAGCCCTCTATTTCTTTTTCAGCTTGTCATTGATGTTAAAACTGCATAATGTTCATTAGCTTAGGGGGGGGGGGGTGGGGAATCTCTTCACAAATATTCACCATCTAATAATGTAGTGTATCTCAAATTGTGGATCACAAACCAATTTCAGGTTGGTCTGCATTCATTTCAGCATTTTATTTTAAATATACTAATCTTGGGGTGCAATCCAAAGAAATTTAGGCCAACCTAACTCACTTGGCCTATCTTTCCATGATGATGTGGGGAAGTTGGTATATGTCTATGCATGGCCATAAACCCCCAGGAGTGGGGCAGAAGTGCCTTACAGCACTTTTGTGACACCACCAAGTCAGCCCAAGAGTTATGCTGGGATTTAAGGTGGTTTAAGTGGAGATTAGGATTGCAAGCTTAAAGGATTCAAATGGCAGATTCCACTGAGAAATTCTGCAGAGGAGAATTAGGGAACATCTCTTGAATCCTTCATTTTCCAAACCCTTTACAAGCCCCTTTTAGTATTTTCTTCCCTTTGTTTAATAGAGATTTCCACTACATAGGATAAAAGATTCTCTGTGTGTGTGTGTGTCGTATCTTCACAAACGTGCTTCATGTTTAAAGTTTTATTTCTTCACCTTGGGCCAACCTGACACTGACAAATAGTTCATATATCAGGAAATACCCTGAGTAGGAAAGGTTAGGCTATCGCACTTTGTATACATAGTGTCGTACAGAGGTGACTGTAATGATGGCAATATATCACAAAGCAATGCTGCTACAGTAATCCAGAGTGTTCCAAATTCCATGAGCAAAGGTTATTTATTTCTGCTGTTTTGATAGGAGTTGCTGGAAGCATTTTTTTCCTAATGGGCCTAATGTGTCTCTGAGGGCTTTGCTTGTTGTCATATTTCTAACTCGGGCTAAAAATAAAAGTTAGTAGTTGTGTGGCTATACAGTGAGACAAATATATATCGAGTGCAGTCAATCAGCTGCTTCAAAACACTCCCAGCTCCTCCAAATTGCCTAGTATGGAGTAAAATACTGTTTGAGGTTTTACTGTTAGTGACCAGTGTAATGTTGACCTAGCTTTCACCGAGGGGGTAAACCATTGTGTGAGAGCTATACTGTTTCAGAAGGTATATGAGGGACTCCTTCATTACCTCCAAAATACAAAACAACTCACCACAAAGCATGTCTCCTCTCCAAGCTTCTGGCCTATTTGACCGAATGCAATTGGAACTGAGCCTGCTTATGTCTGGAGGGGTTTCTGAGAGCCTAAAATAATTGCTTCCTAGTTTTCCCAAAATTCAGAAGTAACATTTTGTGTCCTTGGAAGATGCTTGGAAAGTGGAGCGATGAGGATCCAACTGAGTATGTGATTTATTTCTTTAATGTATGTTGGTGCTTCGAGAAATCCTGGAAATTTGACTCCATTCATTTAATTTTTCATTCATTGAAGTTCCATTTCTAATGTATTTTTTTAAATTTTAAACTCGGAACACAATTTTAACCATGTCTACTCAAAAGTATGCCCCAATGTGTTCAATGTATCTTATTCCCAGAAGTCTTTAGAATTGCATTTTTTCTGGCCCTTGAAACTGTGCCAGGTATTTGATACGACCCTCTAGTTGAAACCTTTGGAGAAACTGTCTCAGAACATGTGTGTCGAAACCCCGGCCTGTAGTGAGCCTGCAGCAAGCCTTAATGTGGCTCACAACAAGACCCCTCCATCTGGCCTGTAGGCAAGCCTTGTAATGCTATGGGTCTGTCTCTAACCCTACAATCCAGAGTAACTACGGGAGCACGTAAGAGACATTATGTGAACCCGTAGTTACTGCACCAACTAGTAAAAACATATGGGAAATTCAGATTGCAATCCAGATTGTTCTTACACCGGAGCTCCTCGTAGTTACTCTGGATTGCGCCCTGAGGCTGCAATCCTGAAGTGCACTTTGGCCAGCCTATGTGGCACTTGGGCCAGCCTAGTGCCAAAAAGGCCAGCCTAGCTGCACCGGAAAGAGCCCTGGCCAGCAAAAGTTCACTTAAGCTGGACCAAGACAGATGGACCTGCACCAGCCTAGCAGTGCAATCCTAGGCAGCTCAGTATGTGTTTTGAGGGCATGTTGAGCATGGCCTAGAACAGTGCAGTTAGCCCATATCTAGAGCCTATTTCCAGGACAGACAAGCTCCCTCACAGGTCCTCTGACTTATTTATTAATTTAATTTAATTTAATTTAGTAAATTTATACCCTACCTTTCTTGGGCCATAGCCGACTCAAGGCGGCTAACAATAAAACAAATTTAAAACATTCAATAAAACAGTTAAAAGCATTAAAAACATAAATAACTTAAAAATGTTAACAATAATAATAATAACCCCCAACCTCTGACTCAATAAAAAAGCTTTTTTAAAATGGAAAAAAGGTTTTAAAATGTTTTAAAACATTTAAAATGGAAAAAAAACCTCTGTATCAAGGGAGCTTTCCTAAGTTCTAGGGGGAGGGAGTTCCAAAGCTGGGGTGCTGCCACTGAGAAGGCCTTATTCCTGGTGCCATCCCTTTCACTTCCTTTGGTGGTGGCACTGTCAGATAGGCCCCCTCTGATGATGCATCGGATTGTACAGAAGAATGTGGTACCTCAGATACTCTGGACCTGAGCCGTTTAGGGCTTTAAAAGTCAGAACGAGCACGGAAATGAATAGGCAACCAATGTAGCCACTGAAGCAGTGGCCCAAGAGAGTCAAACCGATGAACCCCAGCAACCACATGGGCCGCCACATTCTGGACTAGTTGGAGTTTCCAGACCATCTTCAGAGGCAGCCGCACGTAGAGCATGTTGCAATAGTACAATCTCAGTGTCACTAGGGTGTGGGTCACCATGGCCAAATCTGAGCGACTCAGGTATGGTTCCAGCTGGTGGATCAGCTGAAGCTAAGTCTCTCCTGGCCACATCCGCCACCTGGGACTCCGGGAGCAGTTGCGAATCCAGGAGAACCCCAAAGTTGCAGACTGCTCCTTCAGAGGGAGTGCAACCCCATCCAAAGCAGGACAATATTTCAATACCTGAGTCGATGACTTCTGGACCAAGAGAACCTCTGTCTTATCAGGATTCAATTTCAGCTTGTTCACCGTCATCCAGCACCCCCATTGCCTCCAGACAGCAATTCAGGACCTCAACTGCCTCCTTGGACTCAGGAGGAAAGAAAAGATAGGGCTGGATGACCAAACCTCCGGCTGACCTCTCCCAGCAGCTTCATGAAGATGTTAAATAGCAGGGGGATAGAATGGAACCTTGCGTTACCAAAGAGGCCAGGGTGCCGAACAAGCATCCCCCAAACTTATACCACCTCAGGAGCAGGCATAAATTTGAGTAGACCCATAGCAATTAATGATAAGCCAGGGTAAAAATGGAAGCAAAAGAAAAAGTTCTAAGTCTTAGGCCAGGCTAAGCATGACTCCTGCACCTCAACCTCAGGATATGGCACAAATACAACAGCCCATCTCAAGATATGGCACACCCCCCACAGTCTAATGAGCATCCTGTTATTGTGATGCATTCTCGTCAGCAGGAATTATGCCAGCCTACACGCCTCCTAGCCCTGTAGATTTAGCCTAAGTATCAGCCTAGAGGCCTCCTAGCCCTGTGGATTTGTCCTACATGCCACCCCACGATACGGCCAGTTTAGCGGGGCCATTCAATCTCGCCTAAATCAGGATTATTGATTTAATCAATACTAAATCAATACTATCAATACTAAATCAGCCTAATACTCCGATATGTAAATTTATTCCAATTTGAAGTGTAAATAATTTTTTAGTAAATAAATTTTTCAGCAGATTAGTGTTGGGGTTAGGCATCGGAGACATTGCACCATCTCTGTGCCCAGCCATCCATTGGCTACTTAGAGCTCAATGACGTACTCAGGAAAAAAAAACTTTACTTGCCCTGCCAAGAACTTGCAGGAATAGTAATGAAAGGATAAGTATCACTTCACTGAGAAAGGGCCAGTCTTATGCAGTGTCTCTCACTATCTCAAACCAGATCAGGCCAAAATTTGTTTTGTGCAGTAAAATTAATTTGTTATGGCTTGGGGCTGCTAAAAGCCTTGTGCCTGCGGAGCATGTCCCCCTTCCTTTTAGGCCTGTGGGTGAAAAAAACTGGAGTCAGAGAAACATAACAGCAACGGCTGAAGTGGTGGTTCATAAGAATATAGGAACATATGAAGATCCCTGCTGGATCAGGCCAAAGGCCCGTCTAGTCCAGCTTCCTATATCTCATAGGACCATCTTGCTTTATTGTTTTACCAGTTAAGAACGACCAATATCCTTTGAAATACCAACTGTGATTAGTTATTTTTGACACAGCCCTGTCATGCATCATCATCTCCAATGGAAAGTGACAATCCTGAGATGAAACTGTTATTTGTTTATAAAGAGGAGAAGTCACATTTACTTATCATTAGCATGCAAACATGGAAGGGCTAGGCATTTGCATCACCATTCGAAATTACTGCTGGAAAGCAACTTATTAACTGCAAATTAATATTAATGAGTTGGATGAGAAACTGAATTCACCCCCAAATCCAGAGTAACTAAGGGAGCACATAAGAGACTTTACATGCACCCGTAGTTACTGCACCACCTAGTGAAAACCTATGGGAAATTCATATTGGAATCCAGAGTAAGTTGTTCTTACACTGGAGCAAGGACTCCCCATAGTTACTCTGGATTTTGCCCTCAGTCTTTCTTTAAGAGAAGATGCCTCCATAGTGGATGGAATTGTTTAAATTTATTGTTTTAAATTTTCATCCTATTCATTTATTGGAACCAATGTATTTACAAAAGGCAATAAAATCTGACTAGTTCGTACTTTTATCTGTTCCAGGTATAAAGTACTGCAGCGGTTCTCAAGCTTTTAGGGAGATTTACTCCCTAAGTGAGACTTTCCCCCAAATCCAGAGTAACTATGGGAGCATGTAAGAGATATTACGTGCACCCGTAGTTACTGCACCATCTAGTGGAAACCTATGGGAAATTCATATTGGATCCAGAGTAAATTGTTCTTACACTGGAGCAAGGACTCCCTGTAGTTACTCTGGATTTTGCCCTTTTGAGGTAGAGTCTCACAAAGTTGCAATCCCTGAATCATGTACCTGGAGGGAAATGGGGACTACGTTGAGGGTCTGGGGGCTGTGGGGAGCCACACAGAACATTTGTATGGCTCCCTGTGGCTTCTCAATACTGAAAGTTGCAATTGTGTTTAAACCAGAAATGGAATTGAGGATCCTGGGGATCATGTCTCTGCTTCCCCCAGCCCCGTAAAGGGAACAGGAGACCTTTATATGAACTGGGGGTTCGTGATCCCAAATTTGAGTACCACTGATGTACTATGATGTTCTCTTGTGTTCATAGATAAACAAATTCCACAGAAGCAGAAAACAGCAGACTGAGAATCTTCCTCCCTGCTGTGCTAATTTCATGTTTGCATTTAGTATTTAACATGTTAAAAAAACCTGAGGAGAGAATGGAGGAAGTTGCAAAATATGATCTGATAATTACAATCCACTCTACTGTGTTAGATCTTGGCCACCTCAATCTGAAATTGGATCAGATCTGGCTGGAATCAGTTATGACTTATTATGGCTGCGATCCTTAAGACACTTTCCTGGGAGTAAGACCCTTTGAACATAATGAGGCTTGCTTTTGACTGGACATGGTTAGGATTGTGCTCTTTAGTTTCCGATTATCCAGCTTGACAACAGTAAGATCATTTCAGTTTTACCAAGTTGGTTACAGACTGTTTTATAATCTGTTCTAGCACCTTCCTTGATCTTGACATCAGATTTCTCCAAGATGATACAGGTTTTAGGACTGCAACAGCAAGTTATTTTAGTACAGTGGCGCCTCACATAACAAACGCCTCATGTAAAGTACGTTTCACATAACAAACAAAAATTTCTCTAGGATTCTGCTTCACCTAACAAACTGTGCTTCACGTAACAAACAAACTTGTTGGCAGTTGGGGCAGACGTGCTGGCCGGCAGCCCTTTTAAATAGCCTCAGGGATGCCTAGCGCGCCTGCCCATAGTGAAAGCAACACTTCCACGCTGTTCCTCCTGTGGCCGGGTGTCCGCTGGGCAGAGAAAGAGAAGAGCAGTGGAGAAGAGGGAAGCAGCTCAGGGCTAGCCAGAAGGGAGCAGGGGAGAGAGAGGCTCAGGATGGAGAGAAGGAGAAAGTGGGGAGAAACTTTGAAAGTGTCTTTGATTGCAGCCTCCTAACCATGTTAAATGGGTCTTACTCCCATGTTTAACTACCATGTTAAATGTTTAACTCCCATGTTAGAGGGGGCTTACTCCCACGAAAGTGTCTTTAGGTTTGCAGCCTAAGTAGACTTTATAGGGTCATGCACATTGAATGCATGTTTTGAATTCATTTCCAGTGTTTTGTCATCATTTTTACATCCAGTTAATATTTTTATATGAATATTTTTTGGGTTCTGAAACCAATTGTCTGAGTTTTCATTATTTCCTATGGGAAAATCTGCTTCACGTAAAGAATGCTTCACATAACAAACATGCCTCCGGAACGAATTAAATTTGTTACGTGAGGTACCACTGTACTCTATAATGAAACTAGGTCACAATTATTTTTGTTCCCTCTTCCCACAGAAATACCATGGTCTCATTTCATATATGCAGTTTCATAAGTCACGAAAGAAGATATGGTTTTTGTAATGAGGATTTCAATTAACGAATGTGCAAAAATGTTTTTAAAAGTGCCACATTTTAAAAAAAATGTCCTGACATTGTTAAAAAAATGTCCTGACAATGCACTTACATTGTTTTGGTCTCACTCAAAATTGTTCACATTTTGTCAGAGGAAGAACCTCCAAATTTATGTTGAATTGCACATTAGTCTGATTGCGATGACAATCTAGGCATGAGTAGGACCTCCTTCTCCCCAACCATAGCTGGCCTTATCAGAACTTCAAATACTTCCATGGTTCTGCTAAAAAAATACCTCTCTTCCCCATCTTTCACTTTAGATTTTCAAAAGAAGTTTTGGTCGGCAAAAATGTCTTTGCATAAAAAGTCCAAATATTTTATCTCAAAATTGCAACTTCACATACAAAACGGCAAAATTTTGTGTGAATTTTAAAAGTGATATTTTACTCCAGAACTTGAGAGCTTTCAGACTTGTTGGCTTCATTCTGAATGATTATTATTTTGGAATTCATTATTATTATTATTATTATTATTATTATTATTATTATTATTATTATTATTATATAAAATAATATCAAATAATATATAATATATCAAATAATATATTAATATATAATATACCCTTGACCAAAGATACTCCTTCTATCTGGGATGATCATCCTCTTCGACCGAGCGCACAGCTTCGGGAGGGATGCACATGGAGCGGTGAGGGAGGAAGGGGACACCCGCCTAGCCTGCCAGATCAGCCGAATCAACCCTGGCGATCAATGGGGTGACAGATGTTGCAGCCAGATCACCCTCACATCCTTTTTTTTAAGCCTACAGCACCTGGTATTCCCAGGCGGTCTCCCATCCAAGTACTAACCAGGCCTGACCCTGCTTAGCTTCTGAGATCAGACGAGATCGAGCACATTCAGGATAGTATGGCCGAATCGAAAAAAGTATATACCACTAAAGGTTTATCAAATTGAATATAATATAAAATTATATAGTTATATAATATAAAATAATTCATTATTATTTTGGAATTTTGGATTATTATTTTGGAATAAAGCCAGTCAATTTGCTTTTGCATATAGTTCTAACCCCTTTTAGCAGAGGTTGGAAAAAATGCCAATTTTTGGCCCTCAATAACAAGTAAAAAATAAAAATAAAGATTAAAGAGCTGTGTACAACTGCCACCAGGGTCATGATATGGGGGATACAAATTGTATCATTTATTTAAGGTGAATTTTCCTAACATACTTAAGCAGCTTAATGTCTCGTGTCATATGACATCCTTTGGAAAGTATGCTACTAAATCATTTGGGTACCTGAATATGAGTACCTGTCTGACTAAGAATGCCTGAGATAAATATTTATAAGGAGTGCTCCTTACAGGCAAGCATTAACCTGGAGAAAGAGAGGAAAACTATCCTAGTAAACAAATATTTCAAATGTAGAATGAACAGAAATAATACAATGCAACTAAGATGACACCAGTAAGCCTAGTCCCTGAATGAGAAGTCATAGCAAAAGGACGCCCTGGGCTGAAATATGGTTACTGCAAGATTTCTGAATAATTTACAATAATGGAATAAAAATACAGTACAACAAACCAAATATTTGTGCATGAGACTTTGTAAAGCAAATATGATAGTGTACATGATAATATATCTGACACATAGATCAAAAGCTTTACTAGTAAAATAATAATATATTAATAATGCATTCAAATAATGCAAAACTGCAGTTTCTTATTAATTTGAATAATTATTAATTTGAGTAATTCAAGTAATCCAAAAGTACTGAATATAATTTTGTTCTAGGAATGCTCGTTGGATGAAACTGTATTTTTTTAAAGGGACTTGGGGTGCAATCCTAACCTAGGTTGGCACTAATCATTGGTCTTCCCATTCCCATGGTGAATGTAGGAAGGCAAGTGCATATCTGTGCCCTGGCCTTAATCCTTCCAGTGACAAAAAGATAAAAGTCTTAAGGCACTTTTGTGACACCCTCAGACCAGCATGGGAGTTGTGCTGGGTCTTAGTCTGGCTTAACAGTACGTTAGGATTGCAGCCTGATTCACAGATTTCACACGATTTCTCATAACTTGATTGATTCATATTATCTCAGATCTTGGCAGTGATTCAATACTTACAAGGGAGGCACTGCTGTGTAGTGGGAGGGAAAATAGCGCTCCTATTGTCTACCATGTATATGATGTTGGAACATGTGATTTTAGAGCAGGGATACCAACATTTCAGCATTAGGACTCCTAGACCTTAATTGTACAGAAAAGGGATTTTTTTTGTCTGTGAGACAACAAGCTGCACCTGCTGAAATGTTCTCCTTTCGTTGCAGTCTCATTTCATCTGCAGCAAACTTGAAAACCTAGCCCAAAGCTTTATCAGTATTTGCCCAGTACTTTATCAGGACACCCCAGACTGGAGACAGACAAAGGATACCCACAGAACAGCCTAACCAACAAATTGCGTAACCATTTTCTGTGGCTTAAAATAAGGGGAATGTGAAAAACCATAAAGCTGTTGGAGGAAGGTAAAGGGTTAAACATCACTACTTCTGTGCCATGATCTTGATCCACACAAGGTAGCTACTCTTTTGAAATAAAAACACTTTGTGTGCAAATGGTACCTTGCCCTACCCTGCTCATGCCGCCAGGTCAAGGTCAAACTTCCCTACTGATCCCTGTATTTGGGACGTGGGACTGAGAGCTGGTCCAGCATGATCTGTTTACCTACAGCCAGGTAGTAACTTTTTGCTGTCAGCCTGATTGCCTGTGGCTCACAGTTTTGTTGTTGTTGTTGTTGTTGTTGAGGGTTTTTTTGGCCTACCCTAGACTGGTCGGGATAGACAGCTTTTTTCCCAACATTAATTTTAATGGGTTCCATTGGTCACGGTGCAAGTGGTTAAGACACTTAACCCAGCCACCCAGGGTTCGAGACCTGGGACCTCACAAGATGAGGATGGACTAAATGAACCACTAGGTCTCTTCCAACTCAGTGATTCTATAATTCTGTGATCACTTTGCATGAACCACAAGGGGTTAGGGTCAGGGCAACCATATGACTGGATTTTTCCAGATTTTTCTGCTTTTTTAGCCTTCTGTACGGGTGTCCTCCAAAAGAGCTTCATTGTCCTCCATTTTGGCTTCATTAGGAATTTTGCAATGGTGTGCAGTGCCCCATCATGTCATATGTTGTTGGATTCGTATTAAAGAGCAGAATCCAATGAAAAATCAGTTTTGAAATATCTCCTTCCTATCAAAAGTTACTGCCAAAAAACTAAAAATCAAAAATATACACTATGGGAAAGTGAAAGTGCCCAATATTACGGCTTTACTCATGAGTTGGCAAACGTGCCATTGTCCACCAGAAAGGCCAGGCTGAGAGGAATCCAAGACCTTGTCCTTCTTTTGAGGTTCAAGCATCTGGTCGTCCTGGTCAGGGTAGACAGCCCTTGAGAAGGTAAATGGCTGCAACCATTTCCTCCATTTTGCTATGGCTCTCACCTTGTCCTGCTGCAATCACATCTGTAAAAAGTGGCCCAATTTACCTCCATACCACTGTCTTGTGTCTTATTTTTTGGGGGGGAAGGGGTGTGTGCAGGTAAACAAAACCCCAAAGAAGGCAATGACATGTTCTGATGACATGTCTATTTTTGACCCAACAAAGCTTTTTTTTTTTTTTGCTTTCCTGAAAATTTCTGGTTTTTTCCTTAAGCAGAACACTTCAAATTTGCATTGAAATTTCTTTTTGGCCACAGTTTGATAGCAACACTGCACCAAAAATAAACTAATTTAAATTGAGAAATGCAGGCAAACCCACACTTTTTATCTCTTGCTTGGAGAACAGAGTTTCCAGGGGAGAGACCATTCTACAGAACTGCTTCCTTCTGAAACACAGACTAGTATAGTTTGTGATGCCATTTATTATCCTGCACTGTTTGACATGGTGCAGGATATTGTGCCTACAAATCAGTGGATGCAAATTATTTCATGATGAATAAACTGTAGATTTTCACATAGATTACAGTTCCTTAGCCAACACCAAATGTGTTTTTCAATAGTTTAATACATCCCCAAAGTACTGGTGTAAGCTCATTCATCTATCACTGGGGCATGCCGAGTTTTTGCATTTGCTGTTTTTATTTTATTAAAACCCTCAATCTACATGTGCAGGACTAAATAAATGTCCCCAAGAGTGTTTTTTTCTGCAGAACATTCTGCTGGGTCACCTTGCAGGGCCAATCCATCTATCCACCATGCCATAATTTTGCAGAAAGACGTTCACCTTGCAACAGAGGAAAATGTCTAGACTGCACACAGCCAGATAGCTGCAAGGAGTAGTTCTTGAAAGCTCAAACCAGAGGTATTTCCCAAAATTGCATCATGACCCACTGGTAGGTCTCCATCCACAGTTTGGGAACCTCTGGTCCATATAAACAAAATTGCCATCCAGGTTACTTCAGAATCAGTAACAGAGACGAATCTCCACTAAGGGCACAATTCAGAGCAACTACGGGGAGTCCTTGCTCCGGTGTAAGAACAATTTGCTCTGGATTGCAATATGAATTTCTCATAGGTTTTTACTAGGTGGTGCAGTAACTACGGGTGCACGTAAAGTCTCTTATGTGCTCCCGTAGTTTCTCAGGATTGCAGCCTAAGCTATCAACTATTAAAGTTAGAGGTGAATGATCTAGTTGAGATCTACCTTTAAGGCTGCAATCCAAACCATACTTTCCAGGGAGTAAATGGGACTTACTTCTGAGTAGACATGCTTAGGATTGCACTATTAATGTTGTATTTAACATTAATGTTGTTTTTAACATTCCTGATGCTGATCCTTTCTGCAAAAAGATAAAAAAATCAGGAACTGACATCCTAATCCTACCTAGTGTGACATATACTGTATGTCATTGCAGCAAGCTCCCCCCCAAATGAAGGAGAACAAAGAAAATATAGGGCATGTCAAAATTAAAACTCAAGCCATTCATATATTGCTATCATGTAGTTATTTTAGCCACAATATTACAGATTAATTTAAAATTATTGCATCTAATTTATAAATTACTGTACAAGAATTCTACATGTTGCCAGCTCACAAAGAAAATTAGGACAATGAAGATTTTTTTCCAGGATACAGCCTAAAAAAGAAGACAAGTCCTGGAGAAAAAAAATATGGTCACCCTACCATTCTAAATGACTCCTGGTACTGATGTAGCAATGTAGCATCCACCACAGCCCACAGGGGAGTTTTGAGCTAAGGCCTCCTTGAAATAAGGCTGCATCAAGTGCCTTTGTCTCAGGACAAGCCTTTGCTGCCTTGTTGGATCTAACTCAGAACCAAATTTGTCCAAACTTGTATTTGTATCGAGGCCCCCTCCTCTCTCCTCTCCATTTTTCTCATGCCCAACCACTTACTAGGGTTTTGAGCTTTGCAGTGGCCAACGTAGCACAGAGATGGCCACTCATCTTTTGTGGGAATTGCAAGGTATGAGCCATGCAGCATTGCCATTTCAAATAGCCACAAACTGCTATTTTATAGCAGTGTGCTGTTCTATTGACTGTAAGAAAGGTTTATTATTATTTTATAGCAGTTAAAATAGCAATTAAATAACATAAACTGCATAAATAGCAGTTAAATAGCATAACTGTGGTGCCAGAATGTGCATTTATGTGACACAGAAATCATGTAGGATTGGTTTGAAATCCAGATAAATTACTGCCTTGTTAAGAACCTCTTTGCTGAACTTTGGCCACCATTGTATATGTGGTCCATTGTTAAGTGAATGGTTGTTATGTGGTGCTGGAGGAAGAAAGCAGATGGCCTCTGCTTAAATGGGAATTTAAAGTTAAATGGGAATTTAAATAAGTAGTCTGGTAAGTTTCTGGTCAGAGCAGGTTGTCCAAATGTTTTGGCAGGAGGGCCACATCATCTCTCTGATACCATGTCAGCAGCAAGAAGAAAAAAAGGAATTGATTTACCTTTCGAAGTTGAATAAATCTACCTAAACTTATATATTAGTCAGAGCTTCAAGCCCAGAAATCCCTCTCTGCCATGTAGTTAGATGGGGAACCATTGTAGTCTGTTTCATATGCTTTGCAGGGATTGCTTCCATTTCTGAGAGCAACCAATTCCTAGGAAAATATTTTATTTGTTCAAATCCTGAAATGAGTTTGTACACTACATGTTATATCTTGCACAGTCCAATATTTTCTTAAATATATCTGTCTCTTTGAATCATCAATTTTCATTCTGCATGTGTCTCCGCAGGAAACTCAGCCAGCTTTGGAGACTTAGGAAGAAAATAAACAAAGCAATGTTTGGAATTGGAAAATAGAATTTATTTTCCAAGATGAAACAGTAACATGAATTGACCTGTGAATCTTAATGGAAGGAGATTGTGGCCTTCGAGTGCATGAGGCCCTGGATAAGGGAGGCCACATTTTGAGGAAGTGGTCAGGACAAATGCCTCTTTTAGTGCCCAGGACTAGCACCCAAGATGGCATCAGAGACCTGGAACCCAACCCTAGACATGCGAGCCCTGGGACCCAACCACAGGTGGGCAGAGGCCTATGTGGTCCCTGGGAACTGGATCTTCCAAATCCCTGGCTGCTGGGGAGCCGGTAGCAGCAGCTGGAGGCCATAACAAGGGACCAGTTCCCAGCTGGAGCAGCAGTTAAAGGCTCCAGCACAGAGCGTCTTTCCTCTTTTGGAGGAGAACACAACCTCCCCGGCCCCTTTTTCTTTTTAACTCTTGCCTGCCTCCTTTCCACAATAGATCCTCTTTCCTTAGTCTGGTGACTACAATCCTAACCATGTCTACTCAAAAGTAAGCCCTATTGTGCTCAATGGGTCTTACTCCCAGGAAACTGTCCCTAGCATTCCTCCCTTCTTTCCAGGATAGATCTTCTTTTCTCAGCCTGGTGCTTACAATCATAACCATGTCTACTCAAAAGTAAGCCCTATTGTGCTCAATGGGTCTTAATCCCAGGAAAGTGTGGACAGGGTGCATCCTCAGGGAGCAAGTCTAGGCAGGTCTACTCAGAAGTAGGTCCTATTACAGTCAGTGGGTCTTACTCCCAGGAAAGTGTGGACAGGGTGCAGCCTGAGAGCCCAATCCTATGCATGACTACTCAGAGGTAAGTCCCATGACAGTCAATGGGGCTTAATCCCAGGCAAGTGTGGCTAGAACTGCAGCCTGAAAACCCTATCCTATGCATGCCTACTCTGAAGTAAGTCCCATGACAGTCAATGGGGCTTACTCCCAGGCAAGTGTGGTTAGAACTTCAGCCTGAAAACCCTATCCTATGCATGCCTACTCTGAAGTCCCATGAGTCAATGGGGCTTATTCCCAGACAAGTGTGGCTAGAACTGCAGCCTGAGAACCCTATCCTATGCATGCCTACTCTGAAGTAAGTCCCATGACAGTAAGTCCCACTAACAAAAACTTAGATTTTTTTAAATTAAATTTTTAAATTAAATTAATTTTTTTTTAAAATTTCCCCCTTTAAATTCTCCCTGGCCCTGCCCCTGACCCTGACCATGCCCCCTGACCCTTCCTGGCCATGCCCACTTCCAGGGAACTGGTTCTTGGGCCAGGCTGGGCCCACCACTGGACCCAACCCTAGACATGAGAGGTCCCCAGTTGTAGGAGCCCTATGAACACCATCTACAAAGAGCAATCTGTCATCTGCTTTACCTACGGCCAGCCTGAACACATTTGCAAAAATTGCTACATGAAGGACTGCTCCCACTATGCCAATGTAGCCCCCCAAATCACCCCAGAAAATTGAACTGACCCAGGAGTGCAATTAGGGGAGGATAAATGAGGCACTTTTTATTTTCTGGTTTGCCAAATTTGAGGCATCGAGGCATGTTTACGAGATTATTTGTTTGCCAGATTATTAATACAAAGCAGGGCCAGGTGACTTGTTCTGAGTGTTCTTTTCCTGTAAAGGTGATGAGTCAATATTATTTCTGATGATGTTCAGCATCTCTTCTTGTCCATAACAGAAGGGAAAAAGGCCATGATGAATATGCATTGTGCAAGTGTCCTTGCTTACTGGAGCAAATCCCAGAGCTGGAGTTAGCATTTGTATTTTGATTTATGGCTACCATCATCAGTCTTATCAAGTTCAGCCACTGGAAAAGGGAGTTGTAACAGCCTTGTCTCAATTCACTGTTTTGATGGAAATGTTGTGGTGTGTCTGTGTGTTCTCTTAAATGTTTATCATAAACAATGATGTGGTCTCCAAAGCATAATGGCAGCTACAGACACCGCAGTGCCCTAAAATGTGCCACTTGACGTTAAATGACATTTGCTTCATTGGTATTCAGTGACTATGTGCTGTGCCTCCCTTAGCCGCCTGGCTTCTGGTGAGCAGGTGAAAAACTGACCAGTAGAAAATGGATTGTTAAGTCCGCTACACAGAAAAGACTGATGCAATTAATTTTTCATTATGTACAGTGTCTGTGGATTGTAATCAGTTTGGATTGTTTCTCCTCTGAGACACAGTAAAATGCAAATAGGCTTGGAATGAAAGGAAATGGTTTTTTTATGATGCATGGCGCAATTTGGGGCTGTGAAAAACAGCTTCCAATCAATAGTATGGAAACAAATATTTTATTAATATATGTGAAGATGGGTCTGCTGTGAATTGTGTTTGTACAATACAAGCTGCACTGCTCTCTCTAGTCTGCAGAGCACCATTAGAAAGTAACCCAAGAGCGTCAAGTGGCTGTTGATAAAGCAGCAGGTTCGAGATGAGGAAACAAAATTCCTGAAAACCCCTTTGTGCACAAGCACACCCTGGTGGATGGTCATATGTGGGGCAACCTGCATGCCTCTCTTTGTTTGTACCATCCAACAACCCCAGCCCTGTTGGATGCAGTGTATCCTGTTGGCACAGAATATTGATTTCACTGCACTGGTCCATCAAAGCCACTGCCTTTGGGACAGTGGATCACAAGTATTTCTGCCCAGGATCCCCCTCTGAGGAAGGCAATCTGTCAAGGACCTCTCCCACCCCCAAAGTGATGTAATCAACCTGGTATGATGCCAAGGCCAGAAGTGACATCAAACAGCAAATGACATCACTGTGATTCCAGAGCTCCTCCATGTCTGCTCAGAAGTAAGTCCCGTTGTGTTCAATGGGGAGTGCTTCTATCAGGTCCCTTGCTTCTTACAGTGAACACATTACAGTGGTAAACTTACATGCATGTGGCGTTATGAGAATTTATGAGAAATTCTTTATGAACGAAAAGACAAGGAAACTGTCCATATGCTTTTGAAAAGAAGTTTAAACATGAGACAATACGCTAGCTTTGTTAAAGAAAAAAAATCAGAAGACTGCAAATGGGTTAAAATTTGTTCACATCTAATGATAAGCTATATTATCATAATTTTTTCTATTGGTAATATAGTTTCTTAAAGGAACTGAAGTTCCAGTACAGTCCTGTTCATGTTTATTCAGAACTCACTCCCACTGTGTACAGTTAAGGTAACTTTCAGCAAAGGGTGTGTGGTACTGCAACCTTTATCAAAACTGTAATGCGGTGTTTTTTCTTTTCAGAAAAGCATCATGGGCTGTGGGTGGTGCAAGTGGCTAAGACACTGTGCCTGTTAACCAGCAGGCCAGGGTTTGAGACCTGGGTTGGCCCCACCGGATCCTTAATCCAGCTCTACGACGCCAGCTGGATCCAATCGTATTGGCTCTGCCTTTCCATTGGACTAATTCAGTGGTGTGGAGAGGGGGGATTTGCTGCTTGGGTAACAGCCTATCCTCCATAACAATCTAACCCAGGCTTTCGTGCTTCACATGCAGCATATGCAGCGCTGTGCACAATACCATAGTCTTTCAAGGCTGACGGAGGCCTGCTTTATTTATGGGTCCCAGGTGCTAAAAGAACTAGCTATGCTACTGCTCCCAGGAAAATTGTTTGTGTGTGTGTGTGTATATACACATACACACACACACACACACTTCTCTCTATATATAACAACAACCTCTCATAACAAGTACCTCACATAACAAGCGTTTCACATCACAAGTATAAATTTCAAAGAAATCTTGCTTCACATAACAACTTCCGCTTCACTTAATAAGCACACACGCTATGCACACGCTTGCTATGCAGCCCTTACACTCTGCGCGGAGGCTACTTTAAAATGGCTGCCGGCCAGTGCTGCAGCCTCTAATTGCCCCCAACTTGGGGTCTGTTGCCTGGGGATGCCAAAGGCAGCTGCCCCTCACTGCCCCCAAGTGCCCCCACCATACACCTTTAACCTCCAGCAGCAGCCCAGGTAAGCCTCCCAGGAAAGTGTCTTTGATTGCAGACTCCTAACTATGTCTACTCATAAGTAAGCCCCATTGTGTTAAATGGGTCTTACTCACTGGAAAGTGTTTCTGATTGCAGCTTCCTAAACATATCTACCCAGAAGTAAGCACCATTGTGTGAAATGGGGCTTCCTCCCAGGAAAGTATCTTTAGGATTGCAGCCTAAGTATATAGGATCGTGCACATTGAAATCATGTTTTGAATTCAATCACAGTGTTTTGTCATCATTTTTACATTCAGTTAATATTTTTATATAAATATTTTTGGGTTGTGGAACCAATCATCTGAGTTTCCATTGTTTCCTATGGGAAAATCCACTTCACTTAAAGAGCGTTTCACTTAAAGAGCATGCCTCTGGAATGAATTAAGCTCTTTATGTGAGGCACCACTGTACTGCTGCTTGTCATGCAGCTGCACCTGACTCTATATCAGTATACAGAGTGGGCATTAGGCCAGCTCTGAGAAGAATTCTGTCTTCGGGACCTTCTATTTCCCCCAAGTTCTGTTAGCCCCATGGTCTGGCCAGCTGTTTGTCATGCTATCTTGTTGGGGGTCGTGTGCTGGCCATCAAATTAAGAAGCCCAGATACATGTGAAATGCCTCCTTTTTCCAAAGAATTTAAATTAGTCTTGTATTTAAGTTAAAGTCCTCCCATTTCATTCCTAAACAACCCTGTGATATTTGCTATCATGATTTGCTATTCATGATTCAGCCATCATGAACTGAGAGGGAAGCGACTTGGATTCACTACACTGATGTCCCAAATATTATCCGCTGTACCACACAAGTTTGCTAAAATCAGATATGCGGAGAAATATCTAATATTTTTGTGAATTATGGCATTTTTGTGGAAATTCAGAGGCAACTTAGAAGAGGACAGTTCAGCAAATACAAATCAAAATGACAGTTTGACCGGAAGTGTAAACCAAACATAGGCCGTAATCCTAAAGACACTTTCTTCAGAGTAAGACCCACTGAACACAATGGGGCTTACTTTTGAGTAGACATGGTTAGGATTGTGCTTATAATGCCCAAGATGGTAGGCTTTTTAAAAAATTTGATATATTTTAAAGTGTGTTGATTTATTGCATGCACCATGTTGTTTCTTTCCGATAAGCTCCCTTGTTAAAACTCTGCCTCAATGGAAACAAGACAGTACTAAGGAAATGCAGTTGGCCAAGATGCTTCTGAAGTCACAACTGAAAAGAAATGACAAAATGAGACTGTGGAGGGCAAAATGAGGGCAGTAAAGAAAGAGGAAAATGCTCAGATGAGGTGAAAGGTGTGCTTTAAAAACATTAAAATCACACCATAAAGAAAAAGAGGCTGTTGCAGCAATGACAGACTGATGACTTTGAAGGTCAGAGGTGAGACTGTTACAGTTCACAGTCCTAGGTTGACTTAAATTGCCTAATAGCCTTTCGTCCCAATTTCCCAGCTATTAACTATTTCATTTGGTTCATTGCTGCCCTTTGGACACCCGTTTCTCCCCATTTTGCTATATCCTGCCAATGTTGTTTGAAACCTCTTTCTGAACACATTCTTTGCAATTTTGCTGTATCCATACTAATCAGACACCTTTTTAGAAAGTTCAGATGATAAATTTGATTAAATACTGCATAGTAATGGTTTGGAATTTTTATAAAGAACAGCCAACTGATAATGCTGTTAAAGTTATCAGTAATTTTTTCTGAAAGATGTATTGGCATCCATCAGTCTCGAAAGTCTATGGTATGTGAAGCATGAAGGCCTGGGTAGATTAATTGGGAGGACAGGCCCAAACAGCAAACCCCCCCCCCCCCACGCCACTGAAATAGTCAAATGGAACAGCAGAGCCTAATACAATTGGTTCCACCTGTGTAGCAGAGCTGGGCAAAGGACAGGAGCTCACCCTGTTTTGAGGGGACCTGGGTCTCGAACCCTGGTGTGCCGGTCTGATTGGATTTCAGTTCAGACCCAGGTTGCCTCTGCACTCATCTTATTAAGTCAGAGGTCCCTAAAAAGCCTCTTAAGTGCCAGAGTCTGTCACTTAGCACTCTGCCCTTGCTCAGAGATCTGGAGATGCAAGTGGAAGTTGACTTTAGACCACTTCCTGAGTCCACCTGGTCAACTGCCACGCTTGCTCCCCTAGAGGGTCCGTTGTTTGGATTACCTTAAGTAGTGACACAACCACAGTCTAGTAGAAGTAAAATGTATTGCAAAGCCAAATCATCACACCAGTAAGATAAAGCACAAGCACATTAAAACTCAGAGTTTAAAACAATAAAAGCTTGCTCCTACTCTAATACATTGATTCCTACCTTAGCATGGATGTCAAAAGAGTATAGTCCAGCAAAAGAATATAGTCCAAAGAACTAGGCCTCCCCCCAGTGCGGATAGTCCCACAGCTCCGTCTCGTTTGCTTGGAATCCATGACTCCTTCAGCTCCACACAAAGGAACAATCCCCCTCTGACTTGATCCTCAGGTATTTTATAATAGTTGGAGATACTGAATGCCAGTTTGAATTTTGGGATCCAATCAGGATGCAAGGGTCTTTGATGCATCCACACGATTGGACCCATTCTTGTGGCCTTCCTGAACCTTCTTGGTGGTTCTACAATTTTCTTTGTCTATGACAGTGGTTCTCAATCTTCCTAACGCTGTGACCCCTTTATAAGTTCCTCATGTTGTGGGGACACCCAAACATAAAATTATTTTCGTTGCTACATTAATTTTGCTACTGTTATGAATATGCATAATTTTGCTACTGTTTTTGCTACAGTTATGAATATTTACTGTTGTAAATATCCGATGTGCAGGATGTATTTTCATTGTTTTAAAAAAAAAATTTAGAGCAGAGTGACCACATGTCAGATCCAAAAAATGAGGACAAGAACCCTTCGAACTGTCAGAAACACAAGAAAAATGTTGTCATAACAAAATAAAAATTAAATCACGTTGCGTTAATTTGCTTCATTTAAACACGAACAGTGCACAGTTGTGCCTGCGCTGTACACAGCAAGTTATAGAGGCGGTTGTTGCACTACCTTGGGAAGGGGAGATTTTCCCCCTTCCCTAATGTAATCTTGCAGCAGCTTTCTATTGGCCTGCTCAGATTTAGCACAGAACATGTGAAAAGCACAGAACATGTGAAACGATTTAGCACGGATTTAGCACAGAACATGTGAAAAGTTGTTTTTGCTTTTTTGACATGGGGGAATGGTGCTGGGGAAATGTTAGAAAGAGGGGGGAAAGGGGCAAGCATTTAATCTGGAATCAGCCTGGATGCTGCTTGGTTGCATTACAGTCTTTCAATGATCATTTGTTTTAGTCTGCTGTTTGTGCGGTTCTGCCTCTGTGTCCCTTAGAAGTCACATAAATAATGTCAAGTCTCATCAAATCAAAGAGCACCACTGCAAAGAATAAGTGCCCTATAAAGCCATTCTGGCTTCAATTAGAAAGGCAAACTCCATAGAGCAGTAATAGGTTTAGGGCTCTATCAGCAGAATGAGACTGGTTATATTTTCACCCACCTCCCATTCGTTTTAGTAGGATGACAATTTGTCCTGTATTACCATGGATGATAAAGAAAGGAACTGGATAGTCAAAGTGAATTAGATGGCACGCACCGCTTTAATGCAATCTTCTTTGTGAAGATGCAAACAGGAGCGTGGCATTTTATATATAGTTTGTCTTCAGAGCTGTACCTTTTCTCTTCTGGACAATGTTGTTGTCAAGAGTCACACTATTCATGGTTTTCAGATAATTCTGCAGCCTCATCATCCCAACTGGATGTAAATTAGGGCTTCAGTCCTATGCAGAATTTCTTAGGAAACCATTGAACATAATGAGACCTTCTTCTTCTTCTTGGTCCAGGTGTAGGCAGGTGACTTTGTTCATGTGATCCGTGTTTTGTCATGACTTTTGAGAAAACTGGCCGGTCTGTCACAGAAGCTTCTCACCAGGTACTTGTTCTATGGCAGCTTGTAAGAAGACGTAAAAGGTTACGATCCAGAGTAACTACAGGACCTTTTACACCAACGTAGTTACGGTGCCACCTATGGGAAATGCATAGAGCAATCCAGAGTAAGTGTCTCTGACGTCTTCCCGTAGTTACTCTGGATTGTAATCCTAGGATTGTTACTCTGAAGTGCAATCCTAAACTTGTTTACTCAAAAGTCCTATTGTATTCAATGGTGCCTACTCCCAGGAAAATGTGTTTAGGATTGAAGCCTTACTTCTGCATAGACATGCATAGGATCGTGTTGAAGGCGTCATGACTCGGCACTGACCAATTCGGAGTTCAAAATCCAACCCTGGAGAGGAGGGAGCAGTCAGATTAGGACAAGCCCAGAACCAATATAGGACTGAAGGGCCAGGATGGTGTAGTAGTTAGAGAACTGGTCTGAGCCTTGAAAGATCCAGGTTCCAATCCTCCCTTCTCCCTGGGTGACCTAGGATGAGTCATTCACTTTCAGCCTCACCTACCTTACAAGGTTGTTGTGAGGACAAAAGTTGTTTTTGTTGTTGTGAAGTATGTGACAACCAGTGACAAGTCTGGGCAGATTAGTTGTAATGCTTCAGGGATCATGGGTCACTCAGAAAGAACTTTCACAGCAAATGTTGAGTTTCATAATATATGGTGCAACACAAATTATGTGAACTCTTTAACTTAACTTTTGCCAAACCAAATAACAGACCAACAATTTTTTAAAAGTTGAATAATGGAAAATAGGCTTCATCCTGTTTGACAACCTTGGAAGGGTGTCCCAGGAGGATGAAATGTGAGCTGTTACCTTCTCAGATAGGAGCCGTTAGATGTCTCTGACAGCAATGCTATTCCCCAGTTAGGCCGGTATAAATCCTGGCAGATGTCCCAGGCTGGCATGGGGGTGTCACAAAAGTGCCAAAAGGCACTTCTCTGGGGGGATTATGCCAATGCACAGACATGCACCAGCTTCCCCACACCACCATGGAAATGGAGAGATGGGCGAGTTTTGCCAAACTAAATCGGTTAGAATTGCACTCTCAGTGTCAAACCTGCCTTCCAAAACATATGCAGGGGCATGCCTGATATTTCTCCCAGGAGTGGTTCATGTCTGCCTCATAATTCATTTGGCTTTTCAAATTCCACCACTATTCCCCTATCTGTTAGTGTGAGAGAACAATTTGAATCCTGTCTCTGGGCAGGTGACTGAGGAAACTGCCAGTGGGCATGGTGAACCACCACCAGCTTGCCACCTCCACCAACTTGTCTGGAATTTTTCAACTCACCTTATGGATGGGTCGGCTTTCTTCCGAAGAATACTTCTTCAGCATCGATTCGAACTCTGTACTGAAATCTTCAAACCACCTCCCTTAAACTTCTAAGAGCACAATCCCAACCATATCTTCTCAAAAGTTAGCCCCATTGTGTTCCATGGGTCTTATTGCCAGGAAAGTCAATCACCGAACCAGAAATGTACAAGCACTCCTCACTAGTGTTTATCAAGTTTATGACTTTAAATAATCCCAGATTTAAACATAATGCCCTACTGCAGATCAGCTTCTTATAATAAATCGCTGGGGTGTGAGAATCTGCACAATACCCACATTCCCATTGGAAGAAAGAATTGAAACGTCGGGAATGTACAAGATAAACAACTTCCAGAAGACCAGCATCACAGTAGAGACTTGACTGTGTCCTTGTTTCAATTTTGGATTGAGAATAAACAATGAAGCCACATGTCTCACCATGACCGGAACACATAACACGGATTACAGATGAATTAACCAGTCCATCAGCTGCCTATCTCTGGAGTTTTTTTAATTTCACATGTTGTATTAGTGCTCCAGACAAAATGGGCTGAGTTGGCACATAAGCTCCCTGGGCCTTGTGTTTGTGAACCCAGGTTTACACCAGGCTTCTTTAATGCACATATATACAAAAGTCATGAAACAATATGAAGCCCTCTTTCTTGTGGCTGATGATGATTTGGCGGTTTCATCAAGAAACCAATTCATCAAGAAACCCATCACCCATTCTCCTTACACCCAATAATAATATTTTGGAATGATACTCCTTCGCCTCTCCTTCAACAGCTCTTTAATGGATACCATTCACTCTAATTCCCCTTGACATTTGTTCATTTACCATTGTGCCTGACTTTATTAAAAGCTGTACTTCTATCAGCTTGTCAAAACAGTTCCTTATGAACCCCAAGGTGGCAAAGAAAGTGAATAATTGGCCAATGACAAATGGTAGCCTCTGCAAACGTCTGCTCATTTTCTAAGTTCTCTGGCATGAAGTGCGAATATATTTAGGGTGGAATCCTATGGCTGGCAAAACTGATCTGTCTGCCCATTCCGTGGTTGTGTGGGGAGGATGGCGCATGTCTGTGCACTGCACCCCGCCAGGAGTGGAACAGAAGTGCCTTAGAACACTTTTGTGACAGCACGGGACTTATGCTGGCCTAATGGAGGTTAGGATTGCATCCTGAGTCACAGTATTTTGCTGCTTTCTACATTAAGGATAAGATAAAAGAAAGTGGTACTACTGCAGTCCTGAACCAATAAATCATGGAAGTGCAATCATAAAGCATCTAATCAGTGTATTTATTGTCTTCACCAAGTGCTTATATTAACAATACCTAGATTTGCTATGAAGATTAAGAGTGAAGAGGCATATACTAAGGTGAATATGCAGAAAGAACAGGTATTATGTGGCAGTTCCCAATCATGATAATTTGGATGGAAGCTGGAAACACTACCAATATGTTGAAAATGTCAGTTCTTGAAAAACTGCCCATTATGTGACACAGATCAAACAAATTCTATTATTTCTGACACAACTTGGATGGGTGAAAGGGAAGAATGAAGAGATCCCCACCTTTTACATAGATCATTACTAAAGAGCACATAGCAGACAAGGAAAGTCTATATGGTGGTTTTGATAGTGATGCTACTCTGCATTTGGAATGTTTGTTTTGCTTATAGTGGACAATATATAAAAAACTAGCTAAAAGCGTACCCGCGTTGCAGGAATAACATTTCCCCATACAACATCCCCCCATGGTGCATCAACACCCCATGCGCAACTTCCCCCATGTGCAACTTCCCCCATGTGCAACTCTCCCACATGCGCAACTTTCCCCCATGCACAACTTTCCCCCATGTGCAACTTTCCCCCATGCACATCATCCCCCATGAGCAACTTTCCCCATGCGCAACTTTCCCCCATGCACAACTTTCCCCCATGTGCAACTTTTCTTCATGCGCAACTTCCCCATGTGCAACTTCCCCCATGCGCATGATCCCCATGCGCATCATCCTCCCATGCGCACCATCCCCCATGTGCATCATCCCCCCATGCACAACTTTTCCTATGTGCAACTTCCCCCATGGGCAACTCCCCCCATGCACATCATTCCCCCATGCACATCATCCCCATGCACATCATCCCCCCATGCACATCATCCCCATGCACATCATCCCCCCATGCACATCATCCCCATGCTCATCATCCCCCCTGTGCAACTTCCCCCATGCGCATATTCCCCCTGCGCACCTTCCCCCATGCGCAACTTTCCCCCATGCGCAACTTTCCCCATGCGCAACTTCCCCATGCGCATCATCCCCCACTCGCATCATCCTCCATGCACAACTTCCCCATGCGCAACTTCCCTCCATGCGCAACATCCCGCATGCACATCATCCCCCATGCGCAATTTTCCCCCATGCACAGCATCCTTGCCAGTGCAACCTCTTTCCCTGAACAACATTCCCACTACACCAGGAACCGAGCACCAAATTGGCTGGATTTTATTCAGTCTCCCATATAAGTTAAGTCTCCCATATAAGTCTCCCATATAAGTTAGGACAAAAACACGTTGCCCCCTTTTCAGCCCCTGAAGGGTTAAATTTCCCCACATGGGTTCTTGGAGGGTGTTCAGGTGACAGAAGGAATCCCTCCCAGAATTCCATGCTTCCAGGCCCAGCAGTTGGGGTAGAATGTTGATGAGTCATCAATTCTCCAATGCAAAGTATAGGGAGGAAAACATGTTGCGCCCCTTTTCACCCCCTTCCGGTTGGAATTTCCGAAAACTGGTTCTTAGTGCACCCCTCAGTCACGGAAGGAACACCCACCCCAAATTTCATGCTTCTAGGCCCGGCAGTTTTGGCAGGGCAGTGATGAATGAGTCAGTCAGTCAGTGAGTGAGTGAGTCAGTCAGTGACTTTTCTGTCTTATATATATAAAAAGAAGAAGATGAATCCATAAATGGAGATGTTCTCAAACTGGGGTATCATGACACCCCAACCTGATAAGCCATGCATCTGGTCCCTTAAGGGCAGGGTAACCATGTCATAACCACAAAAGAGGATGAGGCTGCCCAAAATGTAGGACACCCAAGAAAAATGAAGGACATGACAAAATAAAAGCTAAAAACACTCATATCTATTGCTTTTATATGGTTAATCCTATGACTGCAATCCTAATCACACTTTGCTGGGAGTAAGTACTATTGAATACTATGGGACTTCCTTCTGAGTAGACATGCTTAGAATAGTGCTGTATATTACTTCTGATTAAATTTAAAAGTATTACACATAATTCATTACATATAATTTAATTACAAGAATTCCACATGCTGCCTGTTCACAAGAAAAAGGAAGATAATGAAGATTTTTTTCCAGGACAAATAGAGGATATGTCCTAGAAAAAGAGGCCATGTGGTCACCCTCTGTAAGGGACCAAGGGACCTACTACAACTATTCTGATTGGGAACCACTGCATAAAAGTATAGGTTGTCATCCTAACTCCTATTGACTAACTCCCAATGGATCCATTATTGTGTGACTTCATTTTAATGTTTAATTTAATGATTAATTTAATTTTTAATTAGGAGTTGCAGAATGATTTTAAAATTTTGTTTTGATTTCTTTATTTGTTCCCCACCCCTGCAGATTGCTATAAGCCTACAGGAAAAAAAGAAGTTAGATACTGGGCAACACAATCAGTGATGGGCTTCAAAAAAATTAAGAACCGGTTCTCTGTCCATCTGGCAGCCACTTTTCAATGGCTATTTTTAAACTTTATATGTCCTATCTCTTGTTAAGAACCGGTTCTATAGAGTAGGTGCGAACCTGCTGGAGCCCACCACTGAACACAATCCTATCCAATGCCAGTGCAGCAGGGTCAGTACAGCTATGCTTTATCCTGCACAGAATTGAGCAGGCTGGAGGTATCCTTGATGCAAGGGGAAAGCTCTACTCAGGAAAGCTCTACTTGGACCTGCGCCAGCTAATTTGCCAGCAGCAGAGAACCTGCCACCCTCCCTGTTGTGTCCCACCCCACCCTCCCCTTCCTCTTCACTACCCATTGAAAAGCATAGCTGCTCTGGTGTGCACTGAGGCTTCCACTGGCACCGGCATGACTGTACAAGCATTCCCAGCAGCATCCAAATCTTTGCTGTTGCTTACAGCAAATTTGCAACAGCGCAGGCCAACACAGCAATTGATGCACTGGCAGAAAAAAAGATTACAATTGTGCTATGACACAATAACACAGAATGTTCCAGGAAGACCTTTATTTTAAATTTTTATAGCTTGTATTATTTCATAACAGGAATTGAGCATACCTTTATATAATTACCTGAGATTAGTCCTGTGCAATTATAAAGACCAACCTGAAAAATGCAGTGTTGGCTGTAAGATAAATGATCTCATGAAATCCTTAGAATGAAGTTCATGAAGTTTGCATTTTTCTATTTCCTGTGCAAGCAGCACACTCTAATGGAACTAAATGAAATAGCACATTTTTGTCAGTTCTAAGCATCTGTATCAAATCTTTTTTTATTAGTAAAAGCTTTTGTGAGTTAAAGTTCAGTAACTTCTAGCTCTTCGTCTATACAATATATATAAAAACTAGGAAAAAGCGTACCCGCTTTGCAGGTGTAACATTTTCCCCTATGCCATCCCCCATACCACAGAAACACCCCATGTGCCACTTCCCCCATGCTCATCATCCCCTCATACACATCATCTGCCAATGCGCAACTTTCCCCATGCGCACAATCCCCCATGCGCATCATCCCCCATGCGCAACTTTTCCCCATGCACATCATCCCCCATGTGCAACTTTCCCCCATATGCAACTTTCCCCCATTTGCAACTTCCCCCATGCGCATCATATCCCCATTTGCAACTTCCCCCATGCGCATCAACCCCATGCGCAACTTTCCCAGTGCACTACTTCCCCATGCACATTATCCCCCGTGTGCAACCTCCACCCATGCGCAACTTCCACCCATGCGCAACTTCCCCATGCGCATCATTCCCTCATGTGCAACTTCCCCCCATGTGCAACTTCCCCCCATGCTCAACTTCCCCTCATGGGCAAACTTCCCCCAGGCGCATCATGCGCCAATGCGCAACTTTTCCCCATGTGCAACTTTTCCCCATGCGCATCATCCCCATGCACATCATCCCCCATGCGCAACCCCCCATGCGCATCATCCCCCATGCTCATCATCCCCCATGCGAAACTTCCTCCATGCAAACTTCCCCCATGCACAACTTTCCCCCATGCGCATCATCCTCCCATGCGCAACTTTCCTCCATGCGCAACTTTCCTCCATGTGCAACTTCCCACCATGCGCAGCATCCAAGCCAATGCAACCTCTTCCTCCGAACAACATCCCCCAGTGCACCAGGCACTGAGCACCAAATTGGCTGGATGTTATTCAGTCTCCAATGTTAAGTATAGGACAAAAACATGTTGCCCCCTTTTCAGCCCCTGAAGCAGTGCTGGGCTCCAGCAGGTTCGCACCTACTCTGTAGAACCGGTTGTTAAAGAGAGATAGGACATATAAAGTTTAAAAATAGCCATTTAAAGTGGCTGCCAGATGAGCAGAGAACCGGTTGTTAATTTATTTGAAGCCCATCACTGCCCTGAAGGGTTAAATTTCTCCAGATGGTTCTTGGTGGGTGTTCAGGTGACAGAAGGAACTCCCAGAATTCCATGCTTCAGGCCCAGCAGTTGGGGAGGAATGTTGCTGAGTCAGCAGTTCTCAATGCAAAGTATAGGGAGGAAAATGCGTTGTGCCACTTTTTACCCCCTTCCGGTTGGAATTTCCAAAAACTGGTTCTTAGTGCATCCCTCAGTCACGGAAGGAACATCCACCCCAAATTTCACACTTCTAGGTCCAGGGGTTTTGGCAGGGCGGTGATGAGTCAGTCAGTGAATCAATCAGTGAGTCAGTCAGTGAGTGACTTTTCTCTTTTATATATATAGACTAGTGAAAAGTGTACCCGCGTTGCGGGTGTAACATTTTCCCCTATGCCATCCCCCATGACGCAGAAACACCCCATGTGCCACTTCCCCCATGCGTATCATCCCCCCATGCGCATAATCCCCACAGGTACATCATCCCCATGAGCATCATCCCCCCATGTGCAACTTCCCCCATGCACATCATCCCCCATGCACATCATCCTCTCATGCGCATCATCCCCTCATGCGCAACTTTCCCCCATGTGCATCATTCGCTGATGCGCAACTTTCCCCCATGTGCAACTTTCCCCATGCGCAACTTTTCCCCATGCGCAACTTCCCCATGCGCATCATCCCCCCATGCACATCATCCCCCCATGTGCATCATCCTCTCATGCGCATCATCCCCTCATGCACAACTTTCCCTCATGTGCATCATTTGCTGATGCGCAACTTTCCCCCATGTGCAACTTTCCCCATGTGCAACTTTTCCCCATGTGCACCAACCCCCATACGCAACTTTCCCCATGCGCAAGTTCCCCATGTGCAACTTCCCCCCATGTACAACTTCCCCCATGCGCATTATCCCCCATGCTCATCAACCCCCCTAAGCATCATCCACCCATGTGCAACTTCCCCCATGCGCATCATCCCCTCATGTGCAACTTCCCCCCATGCGCAACTTCCCCCAATGTGCAACTTCCCCTCATGCGCAGCTTTTCCCCGTGCGCAACTTTTCCCCATGTGCAACTTCCTCATGCGCATCATCTCCCATGCACATCATCCCCATGCGCTACTTCCCCCATGCGCAACTTCCCCATGCGCAACTTTCCTCCATGTGCAACTTCCCCCCATGCGCAGCATCCTTGCCAGCGCAACCTCTTCTTCCGAACAACATCCCCTAGTGCACCAGGTACCGTGCACCCAATTCGCTGGTTGTTGGTCAGTCTTCCATGTTAAGTATAGGACGAAAACACGTTGCCCCCTTTTCAGCCCCTGAAGGGTTAAATTTCTCCACATGGGTTCTTGGTGGGTGTTCAGGTGACAGAAGGAACTCCCAGAATTCCATGTTCAGGTGACGAAAGGAACACCCACCCCAAATTTCACACTTCTAGGCCCAGCGGTTTTGGCAGGGGGATGTTGCACATTACAGTGGTATATGCAAATAGCTTAATGCATATGCTCCATGTCTAAAGCATGGGGAGTCCACACAGATATGCACAGGTAAGGTAGCAGTGGATCACATCCTGTCTAAATCTAAAAGTACTGCCTCGCAGAAGGAACAGCTGCCGTCGATTGACAAGGGATGGGGTGTTATATGGCTGATCCAAAACAATATTCAGATTTTAAATAGGCTTATTTGGCAGATGTTGAGGTGAAGGTGAATCCCACTTAGTGCAGCTGCAATATTGTGCTATAATGATAATCCCTGATGCTCTTTTATCTTGATACTATGTTGTTTAAGAAAAAGGGTAGAAACATTTCCATACCATGATAATAATTAGCAGATGCTATTAATTTAGAGCAAAGACAATGATAAGCCAGCATGCGCTGTGAAATACAGCATTATGAAATTAATTACTCTGATTGGGGTCAACACATGAGGTGAGGTTTGTGCAGCATTTAAGAAACAATGGCTTTTTATGGGTATTCTGCAACCAAAGAAGTGAAAATCTGAAGTATATGTTTTGCATTTAGCAGTCCCTGTCTTCGCATTCATATGCTAAGTTCCCTGATAAACGCCACTTGTCTAAAAGAAAATTAAAATCACTGAATTGGAGCAGATCTGGATAATGAGGTATTATTGACATATTCTGTAAATGTTCCAATTATTCTTCTTGCTGCTTTAGAAATTCCTCTGAAACAAACAGCAAAAAACAAATGCTTTTCACAAAGTCAGTTTTAATCTTTCAGGGGTTGTTGTTCATGTCTTTTCCCCCTTAATAGACATGAATAAGGCTAGATTATAGTTCTCTGTGAATTTACAACTGGTCTCTTTGTTTTCCTTCTCTTCAGCATTCAGATCTCTTTCAGAGCTGGTTGCCCCTTTTTGTGGCCGGCACCTGTTTCCAATTCATTGCCTCTAAATAGATCTTAATGTAGTTTTGTGTCACTGTACTTTTAGTGTTTACATACCCATCCATAGCAACTGCTGAAGACATGAACTGGAATGCTGAAAGAAAGGGATAATGGCAGAAGTGCTGCTTTTGCAGAAAGGATGCTGTCATGAAAGGGCAAAGGCTTCTGACGACCACCCGCCACTCCAGGGCAATGATGCCTAGTGCCATGCAATGACACCCTTTCATCCCCCATTCTTCCAATTTTTACCCTGCAGCTTGGTGGGATGACCTGACAGATCTAGCCCACTCCCATCAGCCCAAGAGATCCACTTCCCAGAGGATTTCCCTGCAGAAAACCCTTTCCCAACAATGTAATTGGGAGTATAAAAATGCTCTCACTCTGCCAGTAACACCTGCAGAGCAGGGAAGCTGACATTAGAGTACGTTACAGTACATTAGTAATTAGAGTACATACAGTACATATGTAATGTAGAGTACGTTACATATAAGAGTACATTAGAGACAGATGTCATGATTCAGAACCACTTTATTAGGTAAATCCCATGAATAGATTCATATATATATATATATATATATATATATATATATATATATATATATATATATATATATATATATATATATATATATATATATACTAATGAAAAGCGTACCCGCGTTGTGGGAGTAACATTTCCCCATAAACCATCTCCCCATGGCGCATCAATACCCCATGCACATTAATACCCCATGCGCATCAACACCCCATGCGCATCAACACCCCATACGCAACTTTCCTCCCCATGCACAACTTACCCCCATGCGCAACTTTCCTCCCCATGCACAACTTTCCCCCATGTGCAACTTCCCCCTTGAGCAACTTTCTCCATGCACAACTTTTCCCCATGCACAATTTCCCCCATGCGCATCAGACCCCCCATGCGCAACTTCCCCCATGCGCAACTTCCCTCATGTGCATCAATCCCCATGCACATCATCCCCCATGTGCAACTTTCCCCCATGCGCAACTTCCCCAGCGTGCAGCTTTCCCCAATGTGCAACTTCCCCCATATGCATCATCCCTCATGTGCAACTTCCCCCCATGCACAACTTTCCCCCATGCACAACTTCCCCCATGCGCAACTTTCCCCATGCGCAACTTTCCCCATACGCATCATCCCCCATGCTTAACTTTTCCCATGGGCATCATCCCCCCATGCACATCAATCCCATGCACATCATCCCCATGCACATCATGCCCCCATGCGCAGCTTCCCCATGCGCAACTTCTCCCATGCACAACTTCCCCATGCGCAACTTCCCCATGCGCAACTTCCCCATGTGCAATTTTCCCCATGCGCATCATCACCCCATGCGCATCATCACCTCATGTGCAACTTCCCCCATGCGCAACTTCCCCCATGCGCATCATACCACATGCGCATCATACCCCATGCGCACCTTTCCCCCATGCGCAGCATCCTCACCAGCGCAACCTCTTCCTCTGAACAACGTCCCCACCCCACCCCACCCCACCCCCCGTACACCAGGATCGAAGAACCAAATTGGCTGGATGTTGGTCAGCCTCCCATGTTAAGTATAGGACACAAACATGTTGCCCCCTTTTCAGCCCCTGAAGGGTTAAATTTCTCCCAGAATTCCATGCTTCTAGGCCCAGTAGTTGGGGCAGAATGTTGATGAGTCAGCAATTCTCCAATGCAAAGTATAGGGAGGAAAACACGTTGCGCCCCTTTTCACCCCCTTCTGGTTGGAATTTCCCAAAACCGGTTCTTAGTGCACCCCTCAGTCATGAAAGGAATACCCACCCCAAATTTCACACTTCTAGGCCCACTGGTTTTGGCAGGGCGGTGATGAGTCAGTCAGTCAGTCAGTGACTTTTCTCTTTTTATATATATATATATATATATATATATATATATATATATATATATATATATATATATATATATATATATTCAAATGTAATTATATATTCATATATAATTCATAATTCATATATATAGTTTTCTCACCCTCCATGGGTGGTATATGTATGTTATCCTCAATCTCGGGTCCTCTACCAGAGGCCTAGGAGTTTGAGGGTTCTGCGCAGTATCTTAACTGTTCCTAGCAATGCGCTTTTCTGGATCGAGTGTTCTGATGTCCCTCCTGGAATCTGTTGGAGCCATTCTTCCAGCTTGGGTGTCACAGCCCCTAGTGCTCCAATCACTATTGGGATCACATTCACCTTCACTTGCCACATCCTTTCTAATTCCTCCTTCAAACCCTGATACTTTCATGCTCTTTTTTCCTGATGTTGCTGTCATTTGGTATTGCTACACCTGTCAACAGGGCTGTCTTCTGGGCCTTATCTAACACCACAATGTCTGGCTGGTTAGCCAGTATCTTCTTGTCTGTCTGGATATGGAAGTCCCACAGGACCTTAGCCCTGTCATTCTCCACAACCTTCTGAGGGGTCTCCCATCTGGTCTTGGGAGGGGTTAGTCCATAGGCTGAGCAGATGTTCCTATACACAATGCTGGCTACTTGGTTGTGCTGTTCAATGTATGCTGTTCCTGCCTGCATCTTACACCCTGCCACGATGTGTTGGATTGTTTCTGAACGTTTCTCTGCACAGCCTGCACTTTGGGTCTTCTCTTGTGTGGTAAATCCCTGCTTTTATGGATCTTAGTGCCTGTTCTTGTGCTGCCATGATGAGGGCTTCAGTGCTATCTTTGAAGCCAGCTCTTTCCAGCCACTGATAGGATTTCCCAATATCAGCGACTTTGGTTATCTGGCGATGGTACATCCCATGCAGGGTCTTATCTTGGCAGGACACTTCCTCAGTTTGCTCTTCCTTCCATATTTGTTGTTGCTGTTGTTGCTGGAGACATTCTCTCATCAGCTCATCTTTGGGTGCCATCTCACTGATGTATTCCTGGATATTCTGAGTTTCATCCAGGATAGTAGTTTTGACGCTCATCAGACCCCGGCTGCCCTCTTTCCGACTAGTGTATAGTCTCTGGATGTTAGACTTGGGGGTCTTACATGGGGGTCTTCACATCTTTCTGTGGCCTCCATTTCTTTCTGTGGCCAGCTTGCTATACCAGCAGGGTATCTGATGACTGGCAGCACATATGTATTGATGGCATGTATCTTATTTTTCCCATTGAGCTGGCTTTTCAGGATATGTCGTATTCTTGGATGGTACTTGGATATTGCTGTCTTCCTTGCCTCCTCTTCATGATTTCCGTGGGATTGTGGGATACCTAGGTACTTATAGTTAGTCTCCAGCTGTTATGTACCCTGTTGGTAGTTCTACCCCACTGGTCTTAATCATTTTCCTCTCTTTACTATCATTCGGCTGCACTTATCCAGGCCGAATGACATCCTAATATCCTCACCGTAGATCCTTGTCAGATGTATCAATGAGTCAATGTCTCGTTCATTCTTTACATACAGCTTGATGTCATCCATATAGAGGAGGTGGCTGATGGTAGTTCCACTCTTGAACTTATACCCATATCCAGTCTTTGCAATTACTTGGCTTAGGGGATTCAGGCCTATGCAGAACAGCAGGGAAGACAGTGCATCACCTTGATATATGCCAGGCTTGATAGATACTTGTGCTATTTCTTTTGTGTTGACTTCCAGTGTTGTTTTCCATTGCCCTGTGGAGTTCTTAAGGAAGGTCATTAGGGTCTTATTTACTTTATATAATGCCAGACATTCACAGATCCACGTATGTGGCATTGAGTCGTACGCTTTCCTGTAGTCAATCCAAGTTGTGCACAGATTGGTCTGACTAGTTCTTGAGTCTTGGGCTACAGTACTATCTATGAGCAGTTGATGTTTTGAGCCCCTGGAATCCTTTCCAATGCCCTTTTGAGCTGTGCTCATATATATATATATATATATATATATATATATGTATGCATGTATGCATGTATATAGGTCATACATAATCCCAAATATGAGGCTTTCTATCTTTGTCTGCAGGAGCTACACAATATAAGAAAGTTGTGGCAAATAACTGCTTCTTTGCACATGAACACTGATGAAATGGTTTCTAGATGTAATGTCTAATTTTCTTCAGGAGAATGCATTTTACAAAATTTGATGCATTTGCAAAAAAAGAGGTCTAACTTGACTTTATAAAAAGGATATCACTCACCGAAAGTGTTTATATAATTAAAAAGGTGCTTCCAAAAGTATATCAGAGAGCTGGAAAATGTGTAGATAGAAAACAAACAAACAAATAAATAAATTTCGGTGTATTTAAGAAACTACTCAGGAGAGCATGATTTATGTTTGTGTAATTTTGAATAGACTGTTTACTGAAAATATTTCTCACACCATGGGTGACCAGATGCCCAAACCTCAAAAGGAGGAGGTCTCGGATTCCGCTAAGCCTGGCCTTTCCGATGGACAACGGCACGTTTGCCTACTCTAGGGTAAAGCTGTGATATTGGGCACTTTCACTTTCCCATAGAGCACAATGCATATTTTTTATTTTTAGTTTTTTGGCCATAACATTTGGTAGGAAGGAGATATTTAAAAACCAATTTTTGCATTGGATTATGATCTTCAGTATGAATCCAAAAACATATGCAATTATGGGATAATGCATACCATTGCAAAGTTCCAAAATGAAGCCAAAATGGAGGACAATGAAGCCCTTTTAGAGAACACCCGTACAGGGGGCTAAAAAAGATGACAAATCCAGAAATTTTTGGTCATATGAACTAGTCATACCTGAACTGGGTCATCTGAAGGGCCGTAGAAAGTTCTATAGAGGTGGGAATATGGGGGTCTATTTCAATATGTGCTTTATTTCTGTGATGTGTGTTGGTGCTTGGAGAATTCCTAGAAATCTGAGCACATCATTCTCATTTATTCATTCATCTAGGTTCCATCTATAGTGTATTTATTTGAATTTTATTTTTAGAGGCCCCTGTACTAGAACATGGCATCATTCAATGACACTGATTGGGAGTAGGTTCAAATGATGAACCTGATGAAAGGTAATATTTTTACTCATAACACATAATTAAAAATCAACTGCGCTAAGATGTAATCTTGTTCAATCCTGCAAAAAGATGAAAATACATGAACAAGTTACAATACACTATGTTAATCGATATTTGCCATTCACGTCACTGGTTCTCTTGTGTAATTGTATTGACAAACATAGCATCTCATAGTGAACATGTTATTGATTTGACAAAAAGTGGGTTATTCATGGATGTGAAAAGCCATCATCATAATGTGGGACATGAGAAAGGATGCCGCATGTTGAAAACTGAAATGTGTGTAGCTGCTCTCTCCAATACATTTGATAATGCAGAGCAGACAGACTCTTGTTAAACCCTGTTCCTTCACACGCCCAGCCATGAAGGACTCTGCAATTCCCTTTTGGGAGTTTAATAATATAAGACTTGGAAAAATGCCTAAAAGAGGAGTGGGATGGATGCTAGTCATCCTCTCACTATTCTTTCCACTCCACCGCTAATTTCACCTCTGAAACAGTGGAAGAAAAAAGTGTCGCAGATTCATCCCCTAACATTTATGGACATTTGGTGTAAGGTTATGGTCCACAACATAAACATCAACATGCTCTTCCAGATCTTTGGCAAATGGGCATTGTGATTTACTAGCTACCCAATATCATGGTCAATATCACTAGCTACCCAATATCACAGTCAAAAAGTCCTGGATGATGGTGAAAAGCCATGCTGGCTGTCATTCAGAACTGGTGGTGCAAAAGAATGGAAGTCCCAAATGCACAACACCAGCACCAAAACACCCAACTGGAGCAAGTCAGTTAGTGGCAGTCTGGAGGCCGTTTTTAGAAAGATCTCAACAACAGTGATACTCACCAAGAACCTATTTCCCTTTTCCCACCACAAAATGGGTATACAATGGTGCCTTGAAGACAAACGTAATTCATTCCAGAAGGATGTTTGTCTTTCAAAGTGTTCTTCTTACAAAGCAGATTTTCCCATAGGAAATAATGGAAACCCAGACCATTGGTTCCACAACCCAAAAATATTCATATAAAAATATTAAATCTATGTAAAAATGATGACAAAACACTGTAATCAAATTCAAAACACTGTAATATAATACAAAACACAATTACTGTAACATTAATTAAAAACACTGTAATATACTGTCCAGTAAAACGGAAAAAAACACTGGCCAAGGATCAGTGAAGGGATTCAAAGAAATTAATAACTGCAAAAGAACATGACAAAATAAAAGCTAAAACATGTAGATTGCCTTCGGGTGTCATTCTACTCCACTCATGGGGTGGGGGTGTTAGGCCAGTGCGTAGGCAAACACTGACCTCCACACACCACCACAGAAAGATATGCCAGGTGAGTTAGGCCAGACTAAATTGGTTAGGATCATGCCCAAGATTACTTATTATTAAATTTAAAACAGTTACATATAATTTATTACATGTAATTTATTATTAATGATAAAAATGCTATGTGCTGCCTGTTCACATGGGAAAGGAGGACACTGAAATTCTTTTCCAGGACCAAAGGCTACAAAAAATGACATGTCCTAGCAAAAGAGGACAGCTGGTCACCATGCAGGGGATAGGATTTGCTTGTTAGATATTCTGCAGTGGTCTAGATGGTTTGAGTAGTCTTGGAATACAAGGAATATGGGCCTTAAATACCATCTACTGGGAAAACAGGCAATGACAGATTTATTACTATAGGCTCGTGACAAGAAAAAGTCAGACATTATAATAACAGCAGGCAGCAAGACAAGTCGATATCTAGGTAATACAAATCAATTGGCTGATCAATAGGTGTTCCTGTCCACTAGAGCTTTGAAGCCTCTGCCGTCATGTTCTCATCTATAATTAGCACTCAATGAACTTGAAATGTTTAATGACTGTGAAATTGCATTTCTGCAGAGACATTGTACATCTGGAATGACAGCATGAAATTCAGATGCCTGCAGAGACCCAAGCCCGAAAACACGCCAAACTTCAAATAGAGTTTTCACAGTCAAAATTTGTGCACGACTTTGACATGCTAATGACCGACTATGCCAGACTGGCTGGCATAATAGGCAAACTTCAAAGTGCACACTGTGGACTCGAAAGGTATTGTACCATTTATTCATTTTGGTCAATGACTATATGTACACCAAGGAAGCAGAATTCTAGACCGCAACATCTCATGATACAAATAAGCCAGGAATCCTACTAAAAAAACCTTGTGTACTAATGTCTGAGATAAAAAGAAAAAAGTAATTTGATTACCCAGATGTTGGAACAAGCAGGTTGCTACAGCAAAAGTGTTGCATCTCTGTTTGAAAGATGCACTTGAGGGTAATTGGTTCTGAGTAATAAAGTGCTTAAATTAAGAGTTAGGGAACACGACATTTGATGGAGTATTTTCCTATCATTATTTCTCTCCAGGGCAGTTATGGACATGAGGACAGGTGGCCTCACCAGACCATTACCTGCCTCACTGCTCACCCAGCACAGGAGCATAGCTTTAAGCGGGATTTTCTTTCATTTCCCTTTCACTTTGAGAGGAATCATAAAGGGGACCCGATGCAAAGAGCAGCCTCAGGCCCATCTCCTTTGGTATGGAGGAAACAGTGGGTGAGCAGCATAGAAGTTCCAGCCAGGAGGCAGGGAAGGGTTAATGCTTTGCATTTGCATTGAGAAGGAGGAGGAGATTGGACCTTGGCTGAGGAAGGGCATTTGGAGGATTACAAGGGAGTACAAGGGAGTTTTTAATTTAATTATGTCATGTAGTGCTTAAATTAATGATACAACATCAACAGGCATGAGTATTTTTAGCTTTTATTTTGTCATGTCCTACATTTTTTTGTGTCCTACATTTTGTCATCTTTTCCGGTTATGATATCAGATCATGCTGGCTTTGAGCCCCCTCTGGCTACGCCAATGCACTTCCTTCCCCCCAAACAGTGTTATCCCTGCCTACCTACCTACCTACCTACCTACCAACTGATCTATCTATCTATCTATCTATCTATCTATCTATCTATCTATCTATCTATCTATCTATCTATCTATCTATCTATCGTATTTATATACTGCTTTTCAACTAAAAAGTTTACAAAATATTTTATAAAGAAAAAGATAAAATCAATAGCTAATTAATAGCTATTAATAGCTAATTAATTAATTAATTAATTAATTAATTAATTAATTAATTAATTAATAGCTAATGGGTCCAGGATGACAATATATCCTCTTTTTCCAGGCCATATCCTGGATTTTAGCATTGTATCCTGGAAAAACTTCAGTGCCCTCCTTTTTCTTGTAATTAATAAATTATACAAAATAAACTATATGTAATACTTTTAAATTAAATAATAATTGATTGAGGGCACAATCCTAATTTATTTAGGCCAGCATTCCCAATATCTCTCCCAATATTGTGACCAATCAAAAAGTTAGTAATTTCTGTTTCTGACAGAAGCCTGTCTGTGTGTGTGTGTGTGTGTGTGTGTGTGTGTGTGTGTGTGTGTGTGTGTGTGTATGTGCGCGCAATCCTAATCTACTTAGGCCAGCATAACTCACCTGACATAGCTCCTGATGGTAGTGTTTGGAAGCTGGCGCATGCAGCCTCTACCCCACTCCTGTGGAGGTTAAGGGAGTGCAGTGCTGGTCTCTCCACATCATCACAAAGAGTTATGCCAGGTGAGTTATGCTGGCCTAAGTAGGTTAGGATTGCATGTGCCCAGACACACAGACGCACAAACACACACACGCACGAGCGCGCACAGAGCCACAAACAGAGGCTTCTGCCAGAAACTGGAATTACTAACCCTGATTGGTCACAATATTGGGAGAGAGAGAAAGAAAGAATTTAAAACAGTATACAGTAAGTGAGAAAGGAGAAAAGAAAAAAGAAAGGAGAGCTAAGTAATATAAGAATAAGATGGTGCTGACGGAACCAAGAAACTATGTGGTGTACAAATGGGAGGAGGCCTAGAAGATGCATCCTCAGGTGCTAAGCTGTAGGAGGGGTGACAGTGATCACCTCCCAATTTTTTAAATCATGTTATGTACAATTTTATACAGAATACATACATAATACAATGAAATAAATCATGTTGAAAAATCTCTATTCTCTCTTATTTCCTATTACGAACTTCTCTTTATTAATGCTTTTCCAAATTAAATTAAATTAAACTAACGATGTTAGTTGTTCACCTTCATCTTGGAAATGAGATTGTGTTACTGAACATTGTACAAATAATTTGGCTGAATCCGAAAAGAATCCTCAAAGGATAAAATAATAGGATGTTTGGTAGAGACCCGGGGGGGGGGGGAACCCACTTAGTGGCAGTAATTGAGGTAAAAAGGGAAGGGAAGGAAGAATGGGGCCAAGTTAAGTTCACTTCTCACATTTGTGGTGCACAGTAGAAGCCAGATTATGGCTTCATAATGTCAGCTGTGCAGATGTCTGAACTGAGATTACTTTCCGTTCATCTGAAAACATATATAATCCACAATGGCAGTGCTAAGTAGTGTTCCTTTTTTGTATCCTAATTTCATTCTCTAGAGACGAGCTGGCCTATAACTGCAGACCTGGTCCCTTTGGGCACGGGATGAGGTAGTAGCAGAGGCCCCTATGGTGTCAGTAAGTTGGAAGCAGCGGCATGACTAGGGCAGGGAGCAGGGTGACCATATGATTGGAAATTTCCAGATTTCCCTTTTTTTAGTCTCTTGTCTCGGTGTCCTTCAAAAGGGCTTTGTTTCCTCCATTTTGGAACTTTGCAATGATGTGCAGTACCCCATCATGTCATATGTCACTGGATTCATATAGAACAGTAGAATCCAATGCAAAAATCGGTTTTGAAATATCTCCTTCCTATCAAAAGTTATGGCAAAAAACCCCAAAAATTAAAAATATGCATTGCGCTCTACAGGAAAGTGAAAGTGCCCAATATCACGGTTTTACTTGTGAGGCAAACGTGCCATTGTCCACTGGAAAGGCCAGACTGAGAGGAATCCAAGACCTTGTCTTCCTTTTGAGGTTTGGGCATCTGGTCACCCTGGCAGGGAGGAATGCACCAGTGTGCAACAATATCCTATCCCCTTTCTCCCAAATTGCTCCACCATTCTTTCCAAACTTATGACAGCTATATAGGTACAGTACACATAGCTGAAGAGAAGTCAAGGAGATCTATAGGCTACCATGCAGCCTAAGCAAGTAGAATTTTTTTCCTCACTTTTGGTGGGTCTGGTGATTGTCCCCCATCATGACTATTTGTTTGAAATGCAGTCCATCAGTGCAGCTGCATCAACAGTAAGGTTGGAGATATATTTGGGCAGTGAATATCTTTTATGTGAGTTTATCTTCCATACAATTCAATACAATACAATCTTCAATACAATTATTGACAAGTACAGCTAATTAAACTTTTGAATGTTTAAAAATCATACAAATAGTCATGGATACGTAAAATAATACATATTCATTGGATTCAGTTTTGATGTGCACATGTTTTTAATAAGGAAATAACCGATGGAATATAAATATTTTTAAAAGTTATTTCAAATTTGGGAGGCAGCTCTTAAGTTTGCATATGTGTATTAAAACTTTCCCCTACCCCCAAAAGACCAACATTGCCATCTAGTGACTCTTATAGACATTTGCAGTTTTGAGGAAATTCAAAGAAATATTTTATCTACTTTGTCTGCTTTTATCGAAATGTCTGCTTTTCGGATTTATTGGTTTTTAGCCGAGTGACATTAAAAGGGGCTTTAGAGATTCCAGGTTAATAAGCCCTGTCAGATCTGTAGCTCTAGTAACATGAAACAGGCTAGTGTCCCTCACTTCCATTTTTTGCCACATGAAAAGGAAGGGTCAAACACAAGGTGACCATATAGTATGGACGACAAAATGCCTTTACCTTTAAGCATTGTATAGAAGTGAAAATTTTGGCAGGAGCTGCTTTTTAATCCCTTCTGTGTTGAGTTAAACTTGTCTATATTTCCTCTTCTATGCAATAGTTAAAGATAAAGGCATTCTATCCTCTATTCTATATGGTCATCGTGGGTCAAACACTGTCTTCAGTTTGCCATCCTTGTTGAGGACACTCAATCATAATTGCAAACAGTAGAAAGTTGGTATAGTTGGTATACTCTTTATTGTTTATAGTGGAAGTATAAAAATATTTTTCACTTTCTTATAATTCCAGAACTTCTGGTCATTAATTTAAATCAATGGGAGGTAGATTAATGAATGACACACGGAGGTCGGTTTCATACAATGGAGAAATCAATAGGAAGGGCATGAATTAACATTCATGCTAATTTGATGAGCTTCCCAGAATCTTTTTGTTGTAGGAACAGGTCCCTACTGTAGGAATAGGTTGCTGGATGCACAGGACGGAGAAGAGAGAGGCATGGCATTGGCATTAGAATCCTTCAGTCTCAAAAGACTGGTATTGTGCTCTGTATGGAGGTTCTTTCTAGAGCACAGTGGCCTGGGTAGATTAATATGGAGGAGAGGCTGTTACCCAAGCAGCTAATCCCCCCTCTCCATGTCACCGAAATAGTCCAATGGAACAGCAGAGCCGATGCGATTGATTCCAGCTGTGTCACAGGAGTTACCAGAATGTGATTGTACACAGTCCCAAACTGCTTCCGGGACTCCGGCTCCGGATTTTGCCTCAAGGTTGACTCCTGAAGCCTTTCCCATAGATGGGTATAGCCACAAGGCAAGTGGAGGTTTGAGGTGGGAGTTTTCCTTCTCCTGACAACCCATGTTCAGTGGGATTTTGGACAGGTTTATTCTGACTCCTCAACCGAGGCCTGTCTGGCATGGGAGTCCCTGCCACTAGCTATGTTACTGCCAGCTAGCCCTTTGTATCACTGGAGCACATGATTCCACCACCACAAAAAGGTACTCTCCATCAGTGGGAAGAGAGAGGGCAGGGCGGCCAAATTCCATAGGCTTCTGTGAGGGGGATTCCATGACAAAACAAACAAGACATATGCATTATTATTACATTATTATTATATATGTAACGTGTTAAAAATAAATTTGGGTACATCAACCTCAGCCAATACAGGGCTGTGTTTCTATTATAGATTTAACCTACTTTTAGTGTATTTCGATTTCCCCAATGCATTATGGAGACAGTAGTTTAAGGGGAGCATTAACATTGCTTATCCGGAAAAAATTCCTGACGGTGAGGGCTGTTCGGCAGTGGAACAGATTGCCAAGGGAAGTGGTGGACTCTCCCTCACTGGGGATCTTCAAGCAGAGGCTCGATGAGCACCTCTCGGGGATACTCCAGGGAGATTTCCTGCTGCAGGCAGAGGGTTGGACTAGATGACCTACTAGGTCCCTTCCAACTCTATGATTCTATGATTTCCAACTGTTGTGCCATGGCACACTGGTGTGCTATGAATCGTCTACAGGTGAGTCAGGGAGCTTGAGTTGAGTTAGTGTGTGTCTACAACGCATGACCTTAGCTCAGATCTATGTGTGTTATGGTTTTGTTTGAAGGTGAAATTAATTCTGGAGCACATAACAGAAAAGAAAAAAAGAGAGAAGAGTTTTAAAAATGAAAATGCCATACAAGTGTATTTCATCTGGGTTTTGATTTAAAATCAACAAGTAGTAATGAGGGACAAAGACAGTGAGGCTCAGTGGTTAGAACACTGGGGTTAGAACACAGCTTGACCATAATTCCAAGCAGCAGCTCAGCAGTTGAAGACCAAGTACTGCAAGAAGGGGTGAGACTCTGTCCTTAACCCATCTCCTGCCAACCCAGCATTTTGAAATAGGTAAATAGGTAAATACAGTAGGTACCACCTCAGTGGGAAGGTAACAGTGTTCCGTGCTCCTCGGTATAGTCATGCTGGCCATGTGACCGTGGAAGCATCTTTGGACAATGCTCGCACTTTGGCCTCAAATATGGATGAGCACCGGTCCCTAGAGTTGGACATGACTGGCAGTACAACCTGCAGGGAACACCTTAACATTTACCACCAGTAATGAGGGAAGATAGTGAAAGCCAATCCTTGGATGCCCATTCATTTTTATTAGAAGAAAGAGTAAACGAGGAAGACTTAAATGAGGTAGAAGAAACACAGTAGCACTATCCAAACAAAGGAAAATATCCAAGTCCAATAAAAGTTTCCATTGATTTTGATCTTGCACAAACTAAGTTAAAAACATCAATTAAAAATTTGTTTTCGAGATGTAGTAAATCTGGTTTGTAGGGAAAAGTAGGAAGGGGCAATCAGATATTCTCCCCTGGGCCAATGCCAGCTTTCAGCAGTCCTATAGATGCAGGTCTCATTTCAGAACTCTTATTAGGTTCTTAGATGTGCTGGGTTTCCTAAAGGCAGCAAATGGCCCAACCACCCTATCTGTTCTAGAGCTGATTTGGTGAAGAAATGGTGGGAAAATAATCTTGCCTCTCTCTATCCCACACTGTCTACTGCACAAGTATCATTTGTTGGGTTTCAAATATTATATATGAATGACCCATCTTTCTTATGGGAGTAGGGGGGAAATTAGCTGCCTTTTGTACCCTTTTAGGACGAAAGGCAGGATATAAATAAGAAAATCCTGGAAACTGTGCCTCTGCATGATTCAGCCTTAGCAGCTGGAGCTTCATTAATTCACTTTCCAAAACCACTGGTGTTTTGGAGGAGAAGCACAGAATCTATCTCTGGGGAAAAGCTCCTTATAGCTGAATATGACACCATTTAATAATTTAGTTAGTCTACCTAAATTCCCAGTACAGCCACAACAATTCAAAAAGGGCACTCAAAACAAAACTGCTTTTGCAAGGAACAGAGAACTATTATTAGAGGTCCTTGGCCAGAGAAAACAATTTTGAGACATTGAAACCAATTTTAATCACTGCAGTTGGCTTCCTTTCAAATTGCACACATATTTTCATCCCTGATCAGCAGCTGATAATGCACTGCATATAAGCCTTGTTTTTCACCAGCTAATTCATGTTGTTGATATTTTAATGGCTTACAGTATTGTAACTTATCTAAGACCATAGCACAAGCGTCTCCAAACATTTCAGCCAGAGGCCCATATCAGATATCTGGAACAGTGTTGGCTGGAAAAAAATAGAAAATTTAAATAAATACATTAGAGATGGAGCTTAGATTATTTAACAATGAATTGGGTCGAATCTCCCCAAGACAGAGTGGCAGCTTCCAGAGCGGCAGCCAGAAGCTGGCGCTCCACCTCAGAGCCAGCTGGAATGGTCGGCTGAGGCCACTGTGCACAAAGACGTAATGCACATATCCGAGACTTTGGACATGCACAGTGTGTCTCTGTGCACCCGTTGGGTCTTGCTCTGGCAGAGCCAGCTACTCCACCTTCGGAGCAAGGCCCAATGGCAGCGCAGACACACTGCATATGTCTGAAGTCTTGGACATGTGCAGTGTGTCCCTCCGTGTGGCCGTTTGGCCTCACTAGGGAGACCAAGCAGCAGCTTCTGGCTGCTGCTCTGCCTCTCTAGCAAGGTCAAATGACCGTGCAGGGGCATGGGCTTCCTCCACTCTAAGGAGGAGACAAAGTTGGTGCGTGTGCAGTGCTCTTCTGAAGCCAGTCGGCTTCAGAAGCGACACTGCGCACATGCCAACTCTGACACATGTGCAATGTCACAAGGGGCGATGTGTGCATCCCGGGGGGTGTGCACAGCCTGGGGGTGATGCGCTGTGCCCCCGCACTGGGTGACAAGTGGGCTCCGGTCACCCCTGGTCATCACACCTTGTGACTCAACTCAAAAAATAGTCATAATGGGAGTACTTCCTGAGACAACAAGATATGCAGACTTTTCTGACTTGAATCTGAGTATCCAAGTTGAGTTTCCAACATTGCCTCCATCCATCTTTTGCTTGCCTCATCTTGCCTCATCACCAGACTGGTCCTGCTACAGTTGCACATATTTTTGCATTCGTCTTCCCCTACATTGCCCCAAATTCCCGAAACTGAAAAGGAAAATATTAGGAAAATGAAGCTATAATTGCTACGCTTCATGGATTGTTACGAACCCCATGAATAATATACTTATGTAGTCTGGTGCATATCTGCACCACACAGATATTAATATCAATATTTCCAGTTCTAATCCCATACATTGCTATAGTATTCTCAGCTGTACTTTTTTTAAAAAAATGTTTTATCCTTTGTTTTATCGTGCAGCTGGTTTGTGCAAAGTATGTGGATCCCAAAACTATCAGGATGTCATGTGCAACCAACCAAGGAGGTGGCAAGAGGAACAGGGAACTCTTATATTTCAGGCTGAGCTGTGGAGGTGGTATGTGAGTGACATCCAGCCACCCTGATGTGTCAGGTGATGAGTGGTGTCTGCTGGCAGTGTGAAATTACATCTTGCGTCCTGCCAAGTCTTCAGTTTGCCCTTGCTTGTCATATGCACGGTGGCTTCAGCTCTGAGCCTCTATTCTCTGTCAATGGGCTATGAATGTCTTCCCCATTAGATACAATTGTGCCAGAACCTCCAGGCTGCTTCTCTTTTAACGCACAAATTGCTTACCAATGAAAAGCTACTATCATGCAAGTTACTATCTTGTAACCTGTGCTGTGGACTGATAAAGCTGCTCTTGCAAAGGATTATTTGGCAACAGAAAGACTTGCTTCCTTGTGTAGTCATAAAGCCTGGAGACTGATCTTTCATGCATAAAAGGCCAAAGAGCCAGTGTTGTCCAAAGTTGTCTCCATGACCATGTGGCCAGCACGACAAAATGCAAAGGTACACAGAATGCTGTGACCTTCCCACCAAAGAGGATATCTATTTATCTCTTTGCATTTCCATGCTTTTGAATTGCCAGGTTAGCAGGAGCTGGTCAATAAATGGGAGCTCACTTCATCTTGTATTACTCGGGTCTCCAACAACTGTCCTGCCAACCTTCAGGTCAACAAGCACAGTGTTTTTAACTATTGAGCCACTGCAACCCTAACTTGGAAAAGGCAGGAAATGAATGAATGAATGAATGAAAGCAAGCAAGAAAGAAAGAGTCAAGTGGTGTGCATGAAATTATTTTGTTATATCCCCATGTTGTGTCCATTATGGATTGGAGGAAACTCCAATCCACAACAAGAGGACATTGTTTCACATGGAACAGACACTGAAGAAGTTGCCTTTTTGTACTGTAAATGTGCTTTACTGTACATTTATCACTACATTTGTATATTTGTACAAAAATTACTACTGTACATTTGTGGCTACCCCCCTCCTCCCTGGGAGTCAACACAGTACTAAAGGAATATAGGATTGGGGCTTAAATCTCCATATTTATCATTTGTCCAGATCTGCAAAAGCAGTAGAATTGTCAAGATCTCAGGAAGCTGCAATTAACTTGGTGAGTCACAGGTTTTGTAAGGACAATGTAACATGACCCTATAAGCATTGTTCATGACTGATGCTATCCTCTTTAATGCTCTAGGATAACTTAATGCCTATCTGTAAACCCTATGCCAAATATGTGTTCTCTTTCAGAAGAGAGGAGGATTATGAAAAATGTAGGATTGTTTTTAAAACTTGATCTCAATATGGTCTTCAAATTTTTGTTTGTTTAGGCTGAAATCCTAAAGACACTTTCCTGGGAATAAGACTCATTGAACAAAATGGGGCTTTCTTTTGAGTAGACATGGCTAGGATTGTGCTGTACATGTCAATCAAAATAGTCTCAGTTTAGTCTCTTAACTCCTTTTCAAAAAATTTAGAAATTGAAATTGTCTTTGCTTTGATCACGTCTGCACAGAAGTGGGAATTCTGGCATGTTCAGCTCAACATGGAAGTGTAAAGCTGCACCAGCCAAAATTCCCTCTTCTATACAATGCTTAAAGATATAGGCACTCTGTCCCTTATATGGTCAACCCGCAGATAACCATAACTCTGTTCCTGATTTTCTGCAGTCTGCTGAGGACATCCTTGACAAAAAAGTGTCTTCTTCGTGGAGAAGACAGGGAGCTTGAGGGAGGGGTAGATCCAGTGGCAATGGTATACACTGATCCTATTCCCTCCTTTTGAGGTTGACTGTGGCTTTTTGAGGTTGACTTGTGATCACAAACTTGGACTTGTGATCACAAATAAGCTGACCCAGGTCTAAGGAACCACTGAGGATATAGATCTGGCCTGAAATGGCCCAGGTCTGAAGAAACATTGAATGCCCTAGGTCTGGTTGAGCTGGCCCAGGTCTGAAGATCCACTGAGGACCCAGGTCTGGCCTGCACTGGTCCAGGTTTAAAGACCCACTGATGATCTGGGTCTGGACTGAGCTGGCCCAGATCTGAGGACCCATTGGTGGTTAGGGGGTTTATGGAAGGGGTAAGCAGAAATTATTCCCTTTTCCCCACCCAAGCCTCCCAATCTCATACAGCACACACTTTTTGGCATGGAATTGTTGGCAGGGGAAGGGAGGATAGGGTTGGGCTGTTTGTTTGTGTGTTGCAGTACATCCTTTCATTCCAGATTCAAATGCTAGAAATATTCTTTCATTTTTCTCCTTCTGTGCCAGCTTCAGAGTGTCCTGTATTCTGCACCTCGTGAATGACAAGAGTGTAAGTAGCCTATCAAGACACTCACTTTTATCAAGTCAAAATGTGAAGCGTAGTTGTCAGCAACGAGATACCAATAACCATATCAGCACACTATTTAAAGATCAGTGGAAATACTGCAGGAAGCGTAATCCTGAACTTTTAATTTCATGTCAGAAACAGAGTTGGGCAACAGTTTATCGCCTATTCATTCAAATCCAAGAGCTTAAAGTAAATCCTTCCATATCTCCTAATTTTCAAAGGCTAAGAAGCTACTTCAGGTACACTCTTAAGCTTGGTCATATAAGTAGTGAGATTTTTGATGTTTTTCCTTTGAGAGATTATCAAAGTAGTTTGTATGCCATGTGCAATGGAGAACTACTGTTTAAGAAACATAACTTGATTGGCTGCATAGAAATAGCTGTGATGTTTGCTGCTAAAATACCGTTTTTACTCAAATCTAATGCACCTTTGAATCTAATATGAATCCCTATTTTAAAAGGCTTGAGATTTTAAAAATGTTTACTGGCAATTGTAACACACAGCTGTAAAGCAAGTGCAAAATTTTAATTTTATATGATAATAATAAAATGACAATGGATTTATGTTATGTTATTTTTACCCAGTTGGTTCTGGTGCTGTGTGGGAGGGAACTTTATACAACAAAATATAGTAAACTGTTAAAATATAGTAAACTGTTAAACTACGGTAAATACTGATGTATCTATATACTGTATATAAAATTGAAGAGTCACTGACGGACTCATTCACTGACTCACTTACTGACTCATCAATGGCCAGCCAAAACCGCTGGACTAGAAATGTGAAATTTGCGGATGGTGTTCCTTCTGTGCTGGAGGCGCTCACTAAGAACTGGTTTTCTGAAATTCCTACTGGAAAGGGATGAAAGGGGTGCAATGTTTTCCTCCCTATACTTTACATTGAAGAATCCCTGACAGATGGACACTCTGCCCCAATCCCTGGACCTAGAAGCATGAAATTTGGGAAGGATGTTCCTTATGTGATGTGAGCTCTCACCAAGAATTGATGTTGAGAAATTTAACCCTAAATGTTGTGAAATTTAACCCTTAGAGGCTGAAAAGGAGTGCAATGTGTTTTTGGCCTAAATACCGAAGACCAAATAACGTCCTTCCCCAAATCCTGCACCTACTCGGGGTGGGGGGTGTTGCACAGGGGGGATGGTGTTGTGCATGGGGTTATGATGCACATTGGAGATTGATGCGAATGAGGGGATGGATGTGCATGGGAGGATGTTGTGCATGAGGGTTGATGCGCATGGGAGGATGTTGCGCATTTGGGGTTGATGCACATTTGGGGTTGATGTGCATGGGTGGGTGATGCACATGGGGGATGTTGTGCATAGGTTATTGATGTGCATGGGGGGATTGATGTGCATGGGGGATGTTGCCCATGGGGGATGTTGCGCACTTGAGGTTGATGCACATGGAGGAATGTTGTACCTTCAGTGTTGATGCATATGGGAGGATGTTGTCCATGGGGGATATTGCGCATGGGGGGATGATACGCATGCGGGGTCTTGCCCATGGGGGGTCTTGCCCTGGGGGGATGGAGCACAGGATGGATGGTGCATAGGTGGGTATTTTACTCCCGCTAACTTTCGCTAGCACTTATAATAAAAATACCTGTATTTACTTGAATCTAATTTTCCATCAAATCTAATTCACACTTCAACTTTGGAGACTAAATTCGGCTTTAAAAGGTGAGTGTTATACGAGTAAAAAGTATAACAAGTAAAAAGTATTCAAGTAAAAAGTATAGTTGATATTTGTGGCTAAAAAGCCAAACACTTATTCAAACTATCATGAGAAGAGTGACAATCATTTGAACTGAGTGACTGATAATCTACTCCGGTGACTAAATACAGTCCTGAATGCTCAGATGCCTAAATACACCACGTTTATTATCACCAACACTCTAGGATTGGTCTGGAGTCTCAAAGGATCCACATCAATCTCCATGTAATGACTGAAGCAATCCTGGATATTGTGGCTTAATGACTTTATTTCTTATTTATTTATTAAGTATTTATTTGCATTTGTTTATTTAAGGAATTTAAGCCCTGCCTCTCCATGCTAAAGCAAATGCCTAAGGTGGCTTACAAAGCTTTTATAATCAAGAGCAGAGTAAAACAAGAAGTTAAAAAAATCAAACAAGGCATGAAATCAATAAGTTTAACATTAGAAGAAAAACATTAACATTAAAATATGATATTTTAGCATTGGTACATAGTCATACTGGGGAGCCACAGAATCCTGGTAAAAAAAACCTGCCACCGTATACATTGTGTTCCTATTGCCTTAATGGGGACTTGCAGCCCATGGTCAAGAGTGCTGCCAGTCAAAAAAAGTTTGGAAACCACAGGTATGCAGAAATAGAGTCAGACTGAAATAGATTCCGTCAGAATTAGCAACCCTGGGTTTATCTGTGGATTGATGGCCCTTAACCCCAGTGTAACAGTGTGGCAGAATCTATTTCCCATGCCTGAGGGTAGCATTCATTCAGAGATTTCCTCTATCTCAATTTCTATATAGAAGGAAGCATTTTGTTTCCCAGAAGAAGCTTGGAATGTGTGGGACACATAGTGATGGGTGATGTTCTCCTGACAACAACAGAGAATGACAAGGATGTATGAGTAGTCAAAAGTGCCATAGATCAAAAGCAGAACACCATTTCTCCTTTAAAAAAATCTACTATTAAGCAGTAGGCAGAAAAAGATAATGCTGGTATTTGTAGTGTGATCCCTTCCACCTGATGTTTCTAGGTGAGCAGGCAGCTTGTAGCCTTCTTGTAATTAATAAATTATATACAATAGTTTTAAATTGAATAATAAGCAATATAGAGTTTAAATTAACCGCATGAAAGCAATATAGATGAGTGTTTTTTATTTTTCTTGGGTATTCTGCATTTTGGGGGATCTTGTCCTATTTTTTGGGTTAATGCATATGGTCACCCTGAAGCACACCTTATGTACTTTATGTCCCTTTGCCTTGAAGAAAGTCCCAGCCACATCAGTGGGTCTACTCAGATCCACACTACTAAATCATGGGCTCAAGTCTGAGTGGATCCATATCAGCAGATCTGGCCTGGGAAGAGGCATATGGATATGGCATGTGCTAACATCACATATTTTGTCCTCTCTTGTTCTGCTCACCTCTAATCTGTTCACCTCCACCTTCCCCATCCTGAGCTTCCCTCTGCCTTTCCATTGCCCAGAACAAGGCTTTACTGAGGCCTGCACTTGCTCTAGTAGGATGGTGCAAGACTTCCTCTAATGCAGGTCTTCCTACAAAGTTGCTAAGCTCTCTCCAACTGCAACTGGGAATGGTGGAGGAGCTGGTATACACCCCTTGTTTGAGCAGAAGTTGTTTAGAATTGTGTAGTAAGAGAGATCAGGGTAGCAAACGAAGATATTGCATGTATATCTTCCTGCAACTGCAACAGCAATTCTAATTCCTGTTTTGTTCTACAGATCCAACCTTGTTGTGCATCAATTTTTTATACACTGATTTGACTCCATATGCTTGGCCACTGCAAATCACAATTTAAAAAACTGCTTTTCTACTGTTGTAGCGAGATAATAATGCAAGCAATCATTCCATTTTCCAGTCCTAGCATCAAACCCCTGCATAAACTGAGAAACTACCTTATTCCATTAGGTTCAATAGAACAGTTAGAAACATGGAAGTAGATCTTTAAACCTATTTTTTCCATTGTTTATACATGATATTTTTATCCATAATAAAAATTATGGATGTAGAAGGCACAAGTGGTTAAGTCACTGTGCCTGTTAACCAGCAGGCCAGGGTTGGAGACCCGGGTCGGCCCCACAAGACAGGGTGAGCTCCTGTCCTTAGCCCAGCTCTGCGACGCAGCTGGATCCAATTGTATTGGCTCTGCCTTTCCATTGGACTAATTCAGTGGCGTGGAGAGGGGAGATTTGCTGCTTGGGTAATTAATTAGGGTAATTAAATAGGTAACAGCCTACCCTCCATAACAATCTAACCCAGGCTTTCATGCTGAGCATGATACCATAGTCTTTCCAGACTGACGGAGGCCTGCTTTTTTTTATCCATAGGAGGTTCTATCATGGATCCCAAGTGGATAACGAGAGACACTTCTATTACTGTTCTTTCTCTTATTATCTCCTTCCTGATTTTATCCCTTCTGGTTACTTTGACAGCTTTCCTCAAACATTTCATTTCTGTAGTAACTAACTTTTTACCCCCCACGGCGAGAATGAAGAGCCAGAGACAGATGCTGGATTTAAGGGCCACTTTGTTAAATCTAACAATAATTAAACCCAGCAAGGGACTGCTGACAAAGTCGTGCTGGTAACTAAAAAATAAGGGATGGCGAAGGCCTGGCTCAGGTTTCACCCTTGCACTGAGGGTACCCCTCATTGCCAACCCGAAGGTCGAGACAGCTGGGCGCTCGGTCAACCAGTCGCCCGGCTGACTTTGCCTAAATCCCAGGTGCAGGACTAGCAGCCACAGCTTACGTCCGGTCTGGTTGCAATAGGCCTGGCATGCATAGCACTGACCCTTGCTGCCTCAGGCAATCACCGAAGGCCTATCCTACCTACTCCAGCACGACACCTGCCACACGGGGAACCTGGCTAGAACATGGTTCCACCGCCCCACTACAGACAGTTCAGCAGTCCCTTAACTATATTCCAGATGTACTCATCCAGGGCCAGGTCAGTTAAATGAACCCCGTCATCCCTAAAAACATGGGGCAGCTGCCAGAGCACATGCCGGTGAAAAATCACCACCCCACCCCAGCTTTCAACAAAATTGGCAGCATAGCTGTTGACCCGCTTATGGGCCAAATCAATCTTTCGGATGCTCCTGGCCCCCTTCCAAACTCTCCTAGGCAGGAAAGAGGACCAGACAAACCAAATGGCCGGGCACCACCATTTAACTAGGGAAAGATCTTGACGGATCTGAATCCGGAGATCAACAGATCTCATCTTAGTTAGATCATTCTCCCCGAGGTGCACCAGCAAAACATCGGGGGGGGGGGTTGTGCTTGAGGAACCCACTAACTATGGGAAGCAGCTGCCCCCACCCCATCCCCCTCTGCACAGCCCAAGTTATACACACGGTGGGGCTGAGGCCGAGACAGAAGCTGGCGCCGGTGCATTCGGCCCTCCTCCGGGCCCAGAAGAGGATGGAGTGGCCAATTGCGAGAACACGAAGAGGTCTCCCAGCCAAATTATCTGAAATGTAAACAAAAACAAGGTCACTAAATAACTGCATGACCAAACAGGTAATCAGGTAAACATTGAACAGGTCGCAACAGCAAATGATGCTCCCCAGAGCATCATTTGCGTACATAATGCTTAAAGGCACCTGAGCGCCATTGTCCGATGTGCCGGATGACTTCCTCGGAGAGACCCACTGAAGAAGCTAAGGTGGCAGCGCCAATCCGGAGGGAGTGAACGCTATAAAAATGTGGGGATACACCAATAATGGTCACTGCCCAAGAAAAAACAGCTCAAAACTGAAAGAAGGTAAGTGGTGTCCCATCTGCATGTTGAAAAACAGGACCCACAAAATGCACCACCCTGTCTCTAAAGCGAGTAAGCACCCGCACCGGGCACAGGGGGTGAGAGGGAATGGCCTGCAGTCTGATCAAGGAGCCCCGAGCCCTCTGGTCAGTCTTGGACCTGCGCAAGTGCAACACACAGCCAGAATCCTGGAGGGTCAAGGCCGACCACCATAGAACCCAGTAGGGGTCGGCCGAACGAGACCTCACCAGAACCTCACTGATTCTAAAGGCCCCCAAAAACATAACCAGGGTCACAGCTCGAAAAAGGTCCCTCTCAAAATCAGAGCTGCAACACTTACCAAAAATATCAACAATCTGCCCCAAAATTTGGACCGTCACCGGCTTACGCGTGTCCGGTACGGAAGGCCTGTCATGGCGCATGCCCTCCAGCATGTGCCTGACCTTAAAATTCTGAGTGGTGTCCGCAGTACCTTTCAGACCGGCCACAAAGGCCAGGGCAGAAAGGTACACGGAAATGGACCTGGGGTGCAAACCGGACTCGAAAAGAAAAAGAAGAAACCGGAGAACAGATGCCTCCAACAGGGTCCATACCACCGCCAAGTCCTTGGCCTGACAAAAGGCCTTGAACTCTCCCACCTTCTTTTCATAGCTGGTCCTAGTAGCTGGGGCCAGCGAACCCAAAATCAATCTCTGGGCCCTCACGGTCCAAGGCTCCAAAGCCACTCGGGCATGGGGTCCGGATCCGGACAGGCGGCCGGGGCGAGTTGTCGCTTCTTCTGAAAACGAGACAGAGCATCGGCAACCCCATTCTCAAGCCCCGGGACGTGACTAATCGAAAACACAAGGTTAATGCGCAGGCATTGCAAAACAAAAGCACGAACCAAACACATCACCCTTGGTGATTGAGAAGTCTGTTTATTAATGACATGTACAACAGCCTGGTTATCACACCAAAACCGGACAGTGGAATTCCGAAATTGGTCTGCCCAGATGTGTACTGCCACCAATAAGGGAAAGAGCTCCAAAAAGGTAAGATTGCACACCACATCACTAGCCTTCCAATTCTCAGGCCAAGGATGAGCACACCATCTACCTCTAAAATAGATCCCAAAACCATGGCCACCTGCAGCGTCCGAATGGACCTGCAAGTCAGCCCTGAGGATCTGAAGCTCCCTCCAAAAAGAAGTGCCATTGAACTCGGACAAGAAGGTTAACCAAACCTTCATATCCTCCTTCATGGCAGCAGAAACCCTCACTACATGGTGTGGGGCCCTGAGGCCCACCATGGCGTCACAAAGGCGTCTCAAAAAGGCCCGACCAGGGGCCACAACATGGCAGGCAAAATTGAGGTGACCCACCAAAACTTGCAACTCCCTAAGCGTCAACTTTTTGGCTTCCAGTGACTGAGCCAAGAGGGTCCTTAAAGAAACCAACTTGGCCTCAGGCAACCTGGAACATTGGGCCACCGTACCCAACTCAATACCCAAGAATGTCATGGAGGTGGAGGGTCCCTCGGTCTTGTCCTGAGCCAAGGGAACACCCAACTCCCTGCAAAGACTTTGGAAAGAGGCAAGCAGCCTGGCACAATCCTCAGTGCCAGCTGCACCCATAAAGAGAAAGTCATCCAGATAGTGGACAACCCTCCCGAAAGGTGACCTGTGGCTCAGGGCCCACTCTAAAAAAGTGCTAAATGCCTCAAAGGCAGAACAGGAAACTGAACAGCCCATCGGCAGAGCTCTGTCAATGTAATATCCGCCCTCAAACCACATCCCCAGCAGGCAGAAATCACTCGGATGAATCGGGAGCAGCCGAAAAGCTGACTCCACATTCGTCTTGGCCATGAGGGCCCTGAGCCCACAGGCACGTAAAAGACGACCTGCTTCATCCAAAGACATGTACCTGACTGAGCATAGGTGAGAGGGGATACCATAGTTAACAGAGTCCCCTCTGGGAAAGGATAAATGATGGATCAACCTAAACTGGCCTGGGACCTTCTTAGGAACTACACCCAATGGGGAAACCCTCAAATGTGCGAAAGGAGGGGACTCAAAAGGACCAAGGACCCTGCCGGCAGCAACCTCCTTGGCCAGCTTCTGCCGTACCACATCCTCCATACCCTTCACAGACTTAAGGTTAGTAGCCCAAAAGGCATGCTCCGGGCGAGGAGCAGGGATCCTAAAACCTTCAGAAAAACCAGATAACAGATAATTAGCCGCCTGCCGATTTGGGTAACTACTAAGCAGAGCGGCCAGAACAGACAATTTAATGGGGGTCGGCCCCCTTACCTTGAGCTGGGGGTGGCTGTGGGGGCTGAGAGCCTCCACCTTTTTTGCCCCCTCTGTCCCCAGTGCCTTTGAAACCTTTACCCCTTGGGCATGCACTGGCAGGGTGTTTGCCACCGCACACCGCGCATTGGTGACTAAATGGGCACAATGCCTTTGAACAAGCCCCCGTGGAGCTAAACTCGAAACACGCCCTCTGCCCTTGAACACCCAAGACGCCCGAAGACGCCTTGGGTTGAGATGCAGGGTTGCGTGCAATAAGATGACCGCTGTCTGAGCGGTCACCTTGGATGGGTTTGGCAGTAGCCACAACCTGCATCCATAATTCGAATTTTGGGACGGCCCAATCCAAAGAAGGATCATTGGCTGCCCTCATTCGAAAATTGCGATCGTACTGGAGCCAAGCTGTACCCCCGAACGTCCTATGGACGATGTCAAGGTATTTGATCAAAGCAGGAGCCCGCTTGGGCTTCAGCTGGACCAAAACGGCCATATAGATGCAATATCCATATAGCCAGTTGGTCCAGTTCTGATCTATTTTTCGGTGTTTGGCCGCTTCTAGATCCCGCTTCGGCTCACCAACTTTGGGCACTTTTTCAGGCTCCACGTGGGGAAGACTGAAGAGGTCGATGTAGTCTCCCCTCCAAATCTTCTCCTTTACTAACATGACCAAGTGCCCCCCCAAGGGCAAATCAATGCTTCCATAAGGACGGTCCTCGGGACCCTCCTCATAGTCGGAATGCATTGCCAATCTATAGATCTCCTCCCATGATGGCCCAGCAGGAGCCCAACCTCCCCATCGATCCCCAGCAGGAGTGGATCTAGGGCGAGAAGGGCGAGAGAACCCAAACCAAGGGTGTTTCCCCATGCCCATTGGGGGCCAAGGATAACATGGACCCCCCCAACCTGGAACCCACCAAGGCATCGGGGGGGTAGGCTGTTTGGGAGGCAGGGGGGCATAAGCCACTGGTTCATCCCAGCAGCCCACCACTTCGGGAACATCGTCCTCAGCGTCCTCCTCACCTGTGGCCATATCAGGAGAAAAAGAGGAAGGAACGCCTGCAACACCGGGACTGGGTTGTACCTGGGCGGATGGGCTGGACTGAGACTTCCGGCTGCCCAACCTGAAGGGGCGAGCCGAAAACATTAGTGCCCCTCTACCCTTCCTTGTAAAAGTCTGGACGCCCACAAATGGCGGGCCGAAAGAGGCCCCAAAGCCACGCGCGCGGCACCCAAACAGCGCGCCCAGCGGCCCAAAAATGAGGTGCCAAGGGACCAGGGAGGCCAAAGCCAGCCGCAGCAGCGAACGCGAAGCGACCCGCCACAAGCGGGGCGTCCGAAGACGACCCTCCCCGCTCAAGGGGGGGGGGCCGCCACCCAGCCGCAGCTGCGACCGCTAGCATCCCTGTCGGCAGCGGGGGCGTCCGCAGACGTCACCCTCCCCGCGCCGAAGTCGGGCAACGGGCCTGAGGACCCAATAGAGAGTCGACAGAGACAAGCCAAGAAGCTCCGTCACCGACGACTCTCGGCACCCAACTGGGGCTGCGCAGGCGCAGACCTGCCTTTATAGCCCCAGTCGCCGCCCCCAGGCCCAAGGAGCCAATGGGCTCTCAGCATCTCTCCCAGCCAGACCATCCTGCCGGGGGGAGGCAAAAGGGCCAGCCCATTATCGGGCTAGCCCCATTCTTATGTTTTGTTGCGGGTATACATGTTTGACACTGGTAATATAAAATTCAGAGGAATTTATTTTGTACAGGTTGCTTTTGTGTACTCCTCCGTCCAACCTTATATTGTAAAATCAGAGCGAACTGCTCTTCATTTGGCTTATCAAGAGAAAGAAGTAGTTATATACCTGGAGCAATTGAGCAGATTGACGGCTGTCTTTGTTTCCTGTGTGTGTGTGTGTGTGTGTGTGCTGCTTTTAAAAAGGGCTGTGATCTGCAGGAGAGGAAAGCAGTTTGGGAAATGCAAAAGGCTTTCCCCCCCTCTTGCTGAGTCATGTGAGGCTCTGCCTCCTCTGCCTACACCTACTGCTTACATTGCTGTACTTACAATGCCACTAGGTTCAGCAAGCCAATTAAAATGTATTGTGGCCTATAACTCATTGCTGTTGACCCCTGAATATGCTATCATTGTGAACATTTGGTTGTGGAGTATTTGAACTTGTGCTATGCTTGGCCTTTGCATAGATATGTTTGGACCATATCTCCATCCAAGACAGGCAGAGACACTGAAGTGCTTGAGATGTCGGGGACTGGTCACATACGCAAAACACCAGGTACGTATCTGCTTCATTCTTTTGGTAATGTTTGAACAGAGAAGATTTGATCCTGAGTGAATATGCTTGTTGTGATTGTGCATGTAGATTCCTGCAAATGTGGGAAATAAGAAACTTTCTCTCCTTTGCTTTTGCTAGCAGATGACAGCGTAATGCAACTAGAATGGAAAGTCACTACTACAAAAGCGTGTTCTTATCCCTGTGGAATAGTTGACATTATTTGGCAATCATTTGACAATGTTTCGTGGCTCAATTGGCTGGTCCCAAGTTTAGTACAGAAATATTCCACATTAGGAAACATCCCTTGAGGATGACATCTGACTTGCATTTTCATAAACAGACTCACCCTGCGTCTATAGATAATGATGGCATTCATGGCATATCACTTCCTTTATAGCACTGAGATCTTTTTTAGGGACTGGCTTGTCATTATTGGGGGATCATGATAAGGTAGAGAGCAGTACATGTTGTTTCAAACACTGTGTTTAAAATAAAAAAGGAGTACAACACAGCACAACACAATAGCAAGCTAAATATAACCATGGATTAGAAAGCCATTGTTTCCAGTCCTGCTATATAAACCGTGGGCGCTCCAAATGGAATGCCACTTGACCTCTCATGTTCCATCGGCCTGTGCTTGTATTTAACTGATGCTGGGACAACAGATTGCTTCTTGGAGGTGTCCTGTGTTGACATGACATGTCATAGAGCTGTGTCCCAGCCATGTTCAGAAGACACAAGCAAAACACTCCCGAGCACAAGAAGGAGCACATACCTGGAGGTGCGCTGCCCATGTCCCAAAATGACATGAGATCTTTCTTCAGCTTGTCTCAGCTTGTTCTTTCTGCTGGCCACCTAAAACCACTGCCAGTCTTACGGCATTCTAAAATCACTTTCTTCGAAGTGGAAATTCTTGATGCCCACAGCAAAAAGCAGATCTGTGTTGTAGATAAGGTAGGGTGTGTGTATGTGTGCGTGTGCATGCCCATGCATTAGTAATTTTTCCCTGTGCAGTAGAATGTATATTCTAATGACATTGTTATAGAGACTATATTTTCTGCCTGAAATTTGACTTTATCAGAAAGTATTCTTCCAAATACAATTTAAGAAGTTGTGTTTTTTTCCCCTTCTTAAATTGCAAATGGTTCTACTTCATTTTACTGGTTGGTATGCGAAATTAAATTGTGCCATTTGTGTGTGGTGACTTATTGTATTAAACCTTTAACCTCCTTTATTAGAAAAGATAGATTTTTGTTTGATTAAAAGTGCACTTTAATATGGCAAGTGATATCAGATAAGGTTAACAGTAAAATACACTTGAGTGCAGTAGCTTGCTTTCAAGGACTGGATGTATTTTGCTGTGCTCTTCCCTCCACTTCTCTCAAAAAGAAATTTCTCAAGTTAATGAAAATTGTAAACAAAATATTTCAAGATATTAGCCTACTGTTTCTGTTATGGGAAGAGATGCCAATGAGGCTTGCCAAGCTCCCATCCTGATACAAATCTTGGGACTCATAATCAGGGAGGTCTGGAGTCTTTAGGAATCTCCAGCAAATTTCTGAAAACCAACTTATAGCACAATCCTAACCATGTCTACTCAAAAGTTAGCCCCATTATGTTCAGTGGGTCTTACATGCAAGAAAGTGTCTTTAGGATTGCAGCGTTAGTGATGTTAACAGAGCCTTGCTGGGTAAGACCCAATTCTAGGAGTTCAAGCACCAGTGGTACAAGTGTAAATATGTTGTTAGTGATGGTTGTTGCAAAAGAGTTGTTAAACACATTTATAGCACTTCACCACATTTGTGGTAAGGAGGGAGTGCTGATGCTGGACCATCTCTTGTCAGTGCCGACCCTCAGCATTGGGAAAATGATGCTACAGTGCCAATGAAATTAAGTACTGTAGCACTATCTGGTAGCTGTCTGGCTTTTCAGGATATGGTGGAGGCTTTCTGGGGTGGGGAGATGGTAGAACAGGTGGAGAAACTTGCGTGGGACTGACAGTGGCCTTGGATCCTATGACCAACATTGGGCTGCAAAGCCTAACATAAGACTTTTTATATCTGTGTTGGCAAAACAAACACCTGGTGCAGACTCAAGTAGCCCCATTTCAGGACTTGGGCTTTCTGTGGGGGAAGAAGATGAAAGTCCCTTTTCTCTAAGCATGTAAGACAACAAGATACCTATATGCATTTGCTATACTCTTGCATCTGACAGTAAAGAATAGGCTTCTGCTGAAACACAGAGGTTCCATAAAATCATCACATTTTTAAACCTAAGATAGACGTTGTCTTCAAAATCTGCCTAATATCTTTTAAAATATATCTAGACCAAATGCCATCACAATGGCAAGGAGTTACACATCTGAAAACAGTGGAGTGCACATCATGTGGAGGAATTTATGTGTGACTGTCCTTCTGAAAAGCAAGAATAGAAAAATCAGATGAATTTCGGTCTCATATATCCACACATAGAAGGGCTATATTAGCACTGAACTCTTGCATATATATTTGAAATCTGAGTAAAGCAACGGTATCTTCAAGTTTAATATATTCTATGCTTTTAAAAAGTGCTTGAGAACACAATCCTAACCATGTCTATTCAGAAGCAAGCGCCACTGAGTACAGTGGGTTTTACTCTCAGAAAAGTGTCTTTAGGATTGCAGCCTTATAAAAAACATTGTATTGTGGTCAAAGGACCCGAATTAATCTATATTTTATAAATCCTGTAAATGACAGATGCAAAGTTAAAAATATAAAAAAGTTTTATTAAAGTAGTATGCATAACTATACAGAGATGGTGTCTGTGGCAGAATGATTCCCTCTCACCTCTCATGATGGACTATTGCAATACTTACTAGGTTTCATAAATACAGATTTTTTTACCCAAAGTTATAATAGGTATGAAAATACCTGGGGTGGGGGCACAAGCAAAATTATTCCCATTGAATCCCATTGATTTTAACTGAAAAGGTAGGCTCCTGCTCACATTTCTTCAACTAAGAGCTAATTTAAAGTGGCACAAAATAAGAGCAGCAATTTCTACAATAAAAAAATCTCTTTGAGGTTGGTTACAACTTAGGAAGGCTAAACTGGAACACACACAAATCCTTTTCTTTCTTCCCACATTTTCAGGTGCCACCATCATCTACACTTCTTGATGTAAAGCACAAGTTTCACAAAGTATGTAAGTATCTAGTTGCTTTCTGTTTCAGAAGAACAAGCATTTAGAGCAGTGACATCACTAGGGGTGTGTTGGCCACACCAGGTGACATGTTTGGATATGTGACACCTTGTTGACACTAAGAGACATGTTTGGATGGAGGTGACACCAATTTTTAAATCTTTGTATTTCTGAATAATACCACCATATTATACTGTATATCAGCAATGCATGGTTTCATATAAAATGCAGTGAAAAACTTACATTGAAATATCTGTATTCTATCAAAAAACCAGAAAGGTTTTCATCATGCATGGACATCATCATGCCCACTGCCTGGGTCATTGCCCTGCTCATTGCATTTGTGGAGGTCCATCATAAAGGTAACAAGCTGGTATCCCACACCAGGTGATAAAAACCCCAGTGATGCCAATGGTTTACAGTGCTTTAGACAGGGAATGTAATGACCACATTAGGGTATGTTTATAACTATCTCACACAGATCACCAACTGTTATGCCTCTCACGGATCAGACAAAAACAGGCTCCTCAAATGCTGCTGGATCCTGCCGTGGTCTTACCAGTTCTTGTGCCTCTAGGGAGGCTCCTGTCTCATGGCTAGTGCTGCTTGCCATTTCTGGCAGCAGCCTGGTTGTGTACTATATGGCATGTTTTGCTATACTAGTTCCAACAGTGCAACAATCTATGATAGTAATGATAGGCAATATGTAACAGGCAATATATAACTCTTTCTTACTGTAATCATTGGGATCTTAAATCTTTCGCTTGGCTGGATCATGTCATATATTCAGGAAAGAAAAACCTCCAGATGGCTTAGATCCTTCTTAGGAGCATTTTCCACTCCGTTTGGCAATGAAATCCAGAGTTGTTGGAATGATAACTGTTATCTCTATGCATTTACTGAGAAGTGTTCTTGAGAATTCTCAGACTTTCTATTCCCATCCACCTTAAATGACATTTTAGATGACCTTTTCTATTTAAGTGCTGTGCAATCTAAACATGATATTTCTTGGTGTTTTGCTTTCGTATAGTATCTGCGCTGTTTGATACAAAAGATACAAACAGTGCAATCCTATTCATGTCTACTCAAAAGTAAGTCCCATTGAGTTCATTGGGACTTACTCCCAGGAAAGTGCTTTTAGAATTGCAGACAAAGGCAGGGGTTTCATTTGGATCATAATAAATATCTGGCTCACTGGCCACCTTCTGGCCATAAGGTTTTTCTGTGGTGTTCAAGCCATCATGTTAAACATACAGTTTTCCACTGTGCTATTTTGTTTTTTTTTCTGTCTTAAGACATAATGTGAAATCAAGTCCATATTTTCTAAAATCCGCATTGCCTGGGCAAATCATTCACCAGCACTCACCTTTGTTAGGCTGGTGCAAGTCCTTTGCACCAGGTTGTGGGTGTGTGTATTGCAAATGTGGTGTGTGTATTGCAACCTGGGGGCATTAGGCTGGTCCCCAAATGTTCTCCGGCCTCCGCAAGTCATTGCAGAAATGGGGTGATGGGTGAGTTGCACTGTCTTAAACTTGTTAGGATTGCACTTTTAAATTCTAATGACATTGAATATAACAATTCTGTCTAACCAAGACTTCTCTCTCAAGGTAATTCAGTACAAAATACTGCAACATAGCTCTGTGAGGTGGAGTCAGAGGGTAAACCTAAGACATATAGGGTGCAATCCTAAACAGTTTAGGCCAGTACAACTCACTCATCTCCCTGTTCCCATCATGGTGTGGGAAGGCTGGCCAATATCTATTTACTGGCCTTACCCCCTCCACCAGGAGTGGCACGGAAATGTCTTATTGCACTTTTGCAAAACCTCCAGGCTAGCACAACCCCCTAACTGGGGCTTAGCATTGCAACCAATAAGTGTTCTTTTAGGGATAGAGGACCTGCAACTACCCTAATGCTTGATAGGGACTAGAATGCCCTTCCTTTTTTTGCAAGTCTCAGAGGAATTGACAGTTGAATGCTACAATCCTGAGCTCCACCTAGGCCAGTCTTAGCTCCAGCATAAGTCCTGTGCTGACCTGGGGGTGTCCCAACAGTACAGTAAGACACTTCTGCCCCACTCCTGAGGGAGTTAGGCCAGTGCATTGGTATACACCGACCTCCCCACACCATCACAGAAAAATAGTCCATGTGAGTTAGCCTAAATTTCTTAGGATTGCACCATAAATTGCTTTTCTTGTTGGCAGTAGTGGTGGATAACATTCATACTCTATGAAGCTACTGATTCTACTGCTAGAGGTCAATTACTGTGGAAACAACATACAGGAGACATTGTTAAAGATAAGGCAGGAAACTGGAGCTTATTGACCCCAAGTTTTCCAGAATGCAAGTCTCCCATTTGCTGTCAATCAATAGCTCTCAGTCACAATAGGTATCAAAAAGCTCTCTGGTTAGCCAGTGCTAAAGAAAGCAATGTTATAAAGAAGTTTAGGTGAAACCTGTTTATCCACAGATTTTATATCTGTGGATCTGGCTCAATATGGGTCACCTGGAGTTGCACTGATCACCTGAAGCCACAGCAGGTCATCAGAGCTGTGCTTTGGTTTTCCAGAGAGGCTTTCTGTAGAGGCTGTATGTGTCTGCCATAATCTCTGAGAACTTCAAAATAATCAAAAGGCAAAAAATATACTTTTTCGGCCATTCTGATGCCTGCAGAAGCCGTTGGTGATCACTCATGGCTTTTGTGGATTTCAGAAAACCCTATAGAGGTGATCAGAGCACAGATCCAGTCAACTTCAGAGACTTTAAAAAGGTTGATACAACAAACGGTTGATCCAGTGTTTTTGGTGTCCAAGGGTGGATCCCTCATGGATACTGAGGCCCCAACTCAGAATTGTTGTTAGTGCTAATATAACACTTTTTAACAATGTGATTAAATTATGTTGCAATCCTAAAGACACTTTCCTGGGAATAAGACCCATTCAACACAATGGGGCTGACTTTTGAGTAGACACGGTTAGCTTCATGCAGGATCTCATAATATATGCCAGCAATTTGTTTATCAAAGTCACATGGAATTTTATACTTTTCTTTGAAAAATGCCTTGGAATGACTTATACTTTTTATTGCTTGAGAGTAGGTCCCCAGTGGTACCCATCTCGCATAGGCCTGCGACTAGAACGCAGTAAGTATTGGTTGCTTAGCCAATATATCTGATACATGCTGTTCTGAAGGAAATGAATTGATTCTCTTATTACGGCAGTTCTCAAACTTCCATGTCAAGCTTGCACCACTGTAAATCTTTGTGGGGGTGGTCGTGATGGGATCCTCAGGGAAGAAACAGAGAAGCTTGTCTTTATTCATTCTCTGTTTGTTCTCACGTCCTCAGGAGCACGGGGATCCCTGTGGAGCCTTCTTCAGGGCTCTCCACATCTCAGAACATTCAAAAAATGCGATCACAACCCACTTCCAGATTGAAATCACAAAACCAGAAGGAGTTACAATAGCATTTTTTCCAAATTTCTGAGGCCTGGAGACCCCTGCTGAAGGCTCCGATGGACTCCCAACATCTCCAGGAAACCAGTACAAAAACAATGGGTGAGTAAAGGAAAAGCCCTTCTGTCCCCAGATGGTTCTGGGGAAACCCATCACCACCATCTCTGTGCACCTTAAAAGGACAAAGATAGTGGTTCTCAGGATGGTGGTTGCAGTTGCTTTCCCATCACTATGAGAACCACTGCCTAATTACATTTTTTGCATGAGGGTCATCTTCCACGGATATCAATAGTTGTGTATATTTGGGGGGTATAGTGGCTCAGTGGTTAAGAAGCTATGGGTGCAATCCAGAGTAACTACGGGGAGTCCTTGCTCTGGTGTAAGAACAATTTGCTCTGGATTGCAATATGAATTTCCCATATGTTTTCACTAGGTAGTGCAGTAACTACGGGTGCACGTAATGTCTCTTACGTGCTCCCGTAGTTACTCTGGATTGTAGGGTATGTTTGTCAACCTCAAGGCAGGTGAGCCATTTGAGAGCAGAGTACTGTGAGACAGAGTGAGCTCCCGTTAATTGTCCAACTGCCGCAAAATTCCCCCATTACTGTGCTCCATCATGTGGTTTTTGCAAATTAGAAAGTGCAGGACATCTGGTTTTCTTTGAAGGGACTATGCAAATGTTTGTGTGGACTCTGAAAATCAAACCAGAAGTCTCACAATTCTTGGTTTGTGAAAACCACAACATATAGGATGGTATGGAAGCAACTGTCCTGCTTTCCTTGCTTTTAGTGAGAGGGAAGTGCAACAATGCAGTTTGTATCTGTATTGAGCTGGAGACATTTGGCAGGAGACTCGGGTTGAACAAGACATATTGCAAAAATACTGATGTTTCATCCTTGAATCTAGTGATTACTCTGCAAGGGCCAAATAACTTAGTATTAGAGTGAACTTTTAAGATGTGTTGTTTTAACTTCTGTGTTGTACCTGTTTCACTACTTAGCATGGTGCTGTCCTAGTTAGTTAGGCTGCAATCCTAAAGACACTTTCCTGGAAGTGAAACGCATTGAACACAATGGGGCTTACATTTGAGTAGACATAGTTAGGATTGTGCACTTAGTTAGTTAGGCTACAATCCAGAGTAACTACGGGACCATTTACACCGATGTAGTTATGGTGCCACCGATGGGAAGCCTATGGAAAACAGATACAGCAGTCCAGAGTAAGGGCCCCTAACATCTTCCCATGGTTACTCTGGATTGTAGGGTATGTTTGTTCGTTAATTCCCACCTTTCACTCCCATGTTTGGGGCATCAAGGTGTCTGATAATATAAACACAACAAACAAGATTGAAACAATATTAAAACATTAAATATAAAACATGTATAAAACATAGAATCATAGAATCATAGAGTTGGAAGGGACCTAGTAGGCCATCTAGTCCAACCCCCTGCCTGTAGCAGGAAATCCTCTTAGAGCATCCCCGACAGGTGCTCGTCGAGCCTCTGCTTGAAGATCCCCAGTTTGGGGGAGTCCACCACCTCCCTTGGCAATCTGTTCCACTCCTGAACTGCCTTTAATATATAAAACATATATAACACAATTCAAAACAATAAAAACGTAAGCTAAATATATATAATATTTAATAATTATATTATTATGTGAATCGTATAAATTTAAACAGATAAACCATTAAAGTTTAAACGGATAAAGTTAAAATGCCAGCTATCATGTCAATAATCACATTTTTCTGAAATAAGGTCTTTTTTTCTCCGTAAACTGTTTTGTGAACTTTTTACTGAAAAGCTGTATATTAGTAATACTGATTGATTAATACTGAGTAATACTGATTGTCCCAGCAAAAGGACTCCTGTGAGTTCTTATTTCTAAAGGAAGGGAATACCATTGACAGGATGCCACAAAAAAGAAGATAATAAAGTGTGCGTGTGTGTGTGTGTGAACTTCCAACAAAATTCTAGTCAGGCTCAGTGTGTGGTACCTGAATGGTACCATCATTTTATAGAACATTTTAATAGTTATGGTTTAAAAGAAGAGCTCATATATTCTTGTTAGAGACAGTTCTTGGAATTGAGCCAATGGTGTAACACACAAGTGACCTCATTGTCAGCTTTCTGTCTTTGTAACTATAGATGGACCCTATCTGAAAGATTCAATTAACATAAAGAGCCTTGCAGCGTCTTCTATAATTACTTTATATTTCACAGACATGGGTCAGCAAGTCAGCTGGACAACAGTAAGTATGTAAAGTTGTAAAACTTTAGGTTATTGCTTCATTGTTCTATCTATCTGTCTGTCTGTCTGTCTGTCTGTCTGTCTGTCTGTCTGTCGCTTTTCAACTAAACTGTTCGCAAGAAAATGAAAAAATGAATAGCTAATTAATAGCTAATGTGTCCCTGTCCCAAAAGGACTCACAATTTAAAATGCAAAAAGAACATGAGCAGAAGCCACTAGAACAGACATTGCTGGGGTGAGGATTTATCCTCCCGATAAATAAAGGAGAACACCAACTTTCAAGTTGGTGTTGGTGTTGCCCAGTTAAGAGGGGTAACAGTCCACTTCTCTTTAACTGCATGCTAACCACAAATACAGGCTCCTCCCATGATTGTGGCCCATGTCACAACTTTTTTGCAAACACACAGAGTAAGTGCACTGTAAACAACATACCAACAGAACCATTAATCACATCAAATCAGTCAATCAATCATTTATATATAAGTACAGTGGGGCCTCATGTAAAGAACGTCTCACGTAAAGTATGTTTCATGTAACAGACAAAAATTTCTCTAGGATTCTGTTTCACGTAACAAACTGTGCTTCACGTAAAGAACACATTCGTTGTCAGTTGGGGCAGACGCGCTGGCCAGCAGCCTGTTTAAAAAGCATCAGGGCTGCCTAGGGCACCTGCCCATAGTGAAAGCAATACTTCCATGCTGTTCCTCCTGTGGCTGGGTGTCCGCTGGGCAGAGGGAGAGCAGAGCAGTGGAGAAGAGGGAAGCAGCTCAGGGCTAGCCAGAAGGGAGCAGGGGAGAGAGAGGCTCAGGATGAAGAAAGTGGGGAGACACTTGGAAAGTGATTGCAGCCTCCTAACCATGTCTACCCAGAAGTAAGCCCCATTGTGTTAAATGTCTTTAGCACTGCAGCCTAAGTAGACCTCATAAGATCATGCACATTGAATGATGTTTTGAATTCAATCCCAGTGTTCTGTCATCATTTTTACATCCAGTTAATATTTTTATATGAATATTTTTCATACGATTGTGGAACCAATGGTCTGAGTTTTCATTATTTCCTATGGGAAAATTTGCTTCACGTAAAGAACGTTTCACGTAACAAACATGCCTCCAGAACGAATTAAATTTGTTACGTGAGGCATCACTGTACTGCTTTTCAACCAAAGTTCATGAAGCAGTTTACAGAGAAAATGAAATAACTTTAATAGCTAATGGGTTCCAGTTCCAATAAGGCAGTGGTTCTCAATCTTCCTAACGCCGTGACCCCTTTATAAGTTCTTCATGTTGTGGGGACCCCCAAACATAAAATTATTTTTGTTGCTACTTTATAACTGTAATTTTGCTACTGTTATGAATCATAATGTAAATATCCAATATGCAGGATGTATTTTCATTGTTACAAATGAAATGTGTGTTCTATGCACACACTGAACACAAAGGGATTTATTTCAGAGGATTGGGCATAGGATTGGGCCCTGAGGCTGCAATCCTATCCACATTTACATGGGAGTAAAGGCCCCTGACTATAATGGGATTTATTTCAGAGTAGGCATGCATAGGATTGGGCCCTGAGGCTGTCAGTCAGCCCCAGTGCGTGTGCAGCTACAGCCAGAGGTCTGGCAAGCCTGATCTAGCCTCCTGCACCAGGGGTCTTTAGGCGACCCCCAGGAAACCTCTAGGCGACCCCAACTTTGAGAAACGCTGCAATAAGGGTTCACAATCTAAAAAGATATGAAAGAACACCAACAGAAGCCACAATGCTCAGGTGAGGAGGACCAGTTATTCTTTTGCTGAGGTGAGGAGGGCCAGTTATTAAATAAATGAGGAACACCCACTTGAAAGAGTCATCTTGCCCAGTTAGCAGGGTTTCCTTAAGATGCCTAATGTGTTAAGCCAGAGACTCAGCATACGTCATATAACTTATAGCACATAACTGGGAGTGAGCAATTTAATTCTCAACTCAGAGACAAGTAATAAACAGTTAGTGTGAGCAAGCATAGCTACACATAGATGCAACCTGATTTGCTCAGTGGACTCACTGCTTTCCATGAGTGTTGACTAGAGGAGCTCCACTCCTTTGAATCCAGAACCTCAATTGAGCATATTTTGCCTTAACATGGAGACTTTTTTTGGGAAAGTCTGGTGCAGAAAGGAGTAGCCACATTGTGGGCTGTTTGTATAAGTGGAGGAAGGGATCAAAAATCCTTTTCCTGTGAGGAGGCACAGGCAGTAACCACGGACAGTTCAGGATTGGGTTGCCCGAAAGGAAAATGTTGATTATTCACCAGCAACAGCAGATGGTATATAGCAGTGTATATAAATACAGTATATGTGCCCATCTGTCTTGAAAGAATATGATATCGTGCTCGATGCTGCATGCAAAACACGAAGGCCTGGGTAGATTGATATGGGAGGATAGGATGTTATCCATGCAGCAAATCCCATAGATGGTTTGCCATAAAAAGCAGGCCTCTGTCAGTCTTGAAAGACTATGGTATTGTGCTCGGCGCTGCATACACTGCATGCGAAGCCCAAAAGCCTGGGTTGGATTGTTATGGAGGATAGGCTGTTACCCAAGCAGCAAATCCCCCCTCTCCACACTACTGAATTAGTCCAATGGAAAGACAGAGCCAATACGATTGCTTCCAGCTGCATCGCAGAGCTGGGCAAAGGACAGGAGCTCACCCTGTTTTGTGGGGCCGACCCAGGACTCGAACTCTGGCCTGCTGGTTAACAGGCACAGCGTCTTAACCGCCTGCGCCACCTTGGTTTGCCATAATGATCTGAAATACAACAATGTTCTCTAAAAAAAATGTTCTCTGAATTCAGCTATGTATGTATACCTGTTAGAAAGCTTTTTAGAATGTCATATGCAATTCTAGGTTCTGCATATGGCTACAGGTACAGGGATGAATATAGTTCCAGGGATGAATACAGTTCCATATAGTTCCAGGTATTTCCAATATAGTATATAGTTCCAATATAGTATTTCCAATATAGTTCCAATATAGTATTTATTGGACAGCATCTCTAGAGAAAGTAAAATTGTGGAATATCTCCATGTAAAACCAGAATTACTCTGAAAATTCAATATTCAGAATGTTTAATTTAACAAAGGCTGCAATCCTAAGTGCACTTTCCAGGGAGTAAGCCCCATTAAACTAATTGGAGCTTACTTCTGAGTAGACATGAATAGTATTGCACTAAAAAATGCTGACTCACTCTTAGGTGTAACCTCCAAACTATTTAAGTAGATGATACAGCCTCTGAACTGGATATTACATCTGGTATTCATGGAATCAGAAATTAAACATTCTTTCCCTCTCTTTCTGCCACATATAAATAGATGATGACATACAGTAGTATTTTAAGTGTGCAGTACATTTTGTATGGGTTGCTCTGGACTATTTCTTGAACACTCATCATGCTCCAATTTCATCAGTTAACTTTAAGTGATTGAGGCTGCAATCCTATCCACACTTAATATAATTTACTTTTGAGTATGCATGGATTGGGCTCCGAATTAAATGATTTAGGTGAAACATATTGCAGCTGTTTTTCTGGTTGTTGCTCTTACATTTTTTTCAATTTACTTTTCCCTCCAAATGTTAGTAAGCATGTTTTATTATATTGTACTCCTGCCAATACAGTAATTTGGTGGTAGGCTAAAGGCACTTGAATGGGTTAACGTTTTCCAATGGTGTTGCCAAATCTTCCTTTTTCTTAAATCCATGCTGTCAAAGAAGCATTTACTGTATTTAAAAAAAAAATTTCAAGAAAATTAGAGCTGAATTGAAACTAACTTGCAAACATTGTAACTTTCTTTGCAGATTGTGGCTATGGGTGGCACAAGTGGGTAATACACTGTGCCTGTTAACCAAAAGGCCAGGGTTCGGGACCCGGATCACCACAAGACAGGATGAGCTCCTGTCCTTAGCCCAGCTCTGCGATACAGCTGGAACCCATGATATTGGCTCTGCTGTTCCATTGGACTATTTCAGTGGTGTGGAGAGGGGGGATTTGCTGCTTGGATAACAGCCTATCCTCCCTATCAATCTACTCAGGCATTCGTGCTTCACATACATCATCAAGCACGATACCATAGTCTTTCGAGACTGATGGATGCCAATACTATACTACTACTAATACTCTTTGCAGATTGCAAAGCTGAATACTCACATATGTTGATGCAGAGTTCAACCACTGAACTCTGTCCATACCCAATCCACAGTCTTCATATTCATGTCCTCCCTGGTTTTGCCATCATCGTTTTGTTTTTCCAGTATTGCACTGCAGCACAGACTTTAAAGATCAGGAGAATTAGTTTGTTGCTTGTGAAATATAAGGATGATTCTTATTTTTCTTTGCTGAGCTGGGCTGTGATAATTCTGAGACTGCCCTACTAATTCCATTCAACCTTAGCTTTATCAATGTTTTTTTGTTTTCCATTTTCCAGGTTTTCCTAACTGAATATACGGGCCCTCTTTTAATCTATCTACTCTTTTACATTCGTCTTTCAAGTATTTATGATGCAAGAGAAAGCACAAGAAATCACCGCCATCCTGTAGTTCAGTGAGTAAGAATGTTCTGTATAAAACCTCTGTAAGGTACACAAGGAATTGTATAATTTTATTGTGCGTTTAGTGGAGGTGATGTGAACATAGCTTTGCCTGAAAACACATGTGCGCTCTTCTTACCTGCTCAGAGGATAACCCCAGGCAGCAGTTTTCCCTTGTTGCTGTGTATGCCACCCAGAGTAGTCCTGCAACTTTTTCTAGCATGTTCTTGGGCCACCAAAATATTTGGACCAGTCCATAGTAATACATATAGTATAACTGACATGCCAATGGAAGAGTTTTGATAAGATATTAAACACTCAGAATAAGACTGAAACAAGGCAGTGGTAATCAAACTGGGGGTTAGTTATGCCTGCAACATATACTCCTTTCAAGTTTCGGGAAATCCTGCAATTGCTCTGTAAGACACCCCAGATCCTGGCAGAAATTCTCTAACATTTAAAAATTTCCCCACATTGGTGCACTCCTGGGAACTGCATCAGTGCCCTTGTTCTTCCCCTGCAAAATCTTACTTGGGAGGAAAAGCCCATTGAAAATTTGAGAACCACTGTTATAAACCAAGTAGGACAAGTCTCTTTTTTAGCCTCTTGTCCTCCATTTCCTTCCTAGCAGGCAGAATGTAGCCTTCTTGAAATTGATCAATTGGATGTAACAAATTAAATTTTAAATTTAATATGTAATATAGAATTTAAATCAACGACATGAAAACAATATATCTGTTTTTAGCTTTCATTTTGTCATGTACTGTATTTTTCTTGGGTGTCCTACATTTCAGGGGACCCTTGTCCTCTTTTCCAGTTATGACATATGGTCACCCTTGATAAGTATGAAAAAGAAAATATACATAAGGGATAAACTATACGTCAGTTGCGTAGCTAATGATCATGTAGCCTAGTGCAAAGCTCAAAATGTTGCCCTGGAAGTGATGTTACAGCCAAAAGTGATGTCATCCTGGGGTATTTTTAAAATTTTTTTCTCTACAACAATGAAATCAAATTTAATTAAGAAAAAATATGAAAAGGGTGCCCCTTATTGGTTAAGGAAACTGTGCTGGGCCAGGCCAAAGAGGAATGGTTATTCTTTCCCTGCTAAATTGAAGAGGAGCATCGCTGCCTGAATACCCAGTTAGCATGAGTTAACTGTATTATCTATATAGATAAAAGAGAAAAGTCACTGACTGACTGACTGACTGACTGACTGACTGACTGACTCACTCACTCACTCACTCACTCATCACCGCCCTGCCAAAACCGGTGGGCCTAGAAGCGTGAAATTTGGGGTGGGTGTTCCTTCCGTGAGGGAGGGGTGCTCTAAGACCCGGTTTTCGGAAATTCCAACCGGAAGGGGGTGAAAAGGGGCGCAAAGCGTTTTCCTCCCTATACTTTGCATTGAGAATTGCTGACTCACCAACATTCCGCCCCAACTGCTGGGCCTGAAGCATGGAATTCTGGGAGTTCCTTCTGTCACCTGAACTCCCACCAAGAACCATCTGGAGAAATTAACCCTTCAGGGGCTGAAAAGGGGGCAACGTGTTTCTATCCTATACTTAACATGGGAGACTGAACAACATCCAGCCAATTTGGTTCTCAGATCCTGGTGCACTGGGGGATGTTGTTCGGAGGAAAAGGTTGCACTGGCGAGGATGCTGCACATGAGGGGAAATTGCGCATGAGGGGAAATTGTGCATGGGGGAAGTTGCGCATGTAGGAAAGTTGCGCAGGGGGAAGTTGCACATGGGAGGAAAATTGCACATGGGAGGAAGTTGCGCACGGAGGAAAGTTGCACATGGGAGGAAGTTGCTCATGGGAGGAAGTTGGCATGGGAGGAAGTTGCGCATGGGGGGAAGTTGCGCATGGGGGAAAATTGCGCATGGGGGGACAGTTGCGCACGGGAGGAAAGTTGCGCATATGGGAAGTTGCGCATGGGGGGAAGTTGCGCATGGGGAAAATTACACATGAGAGGAAAGTTGCGCATGGGGGAAGTTGCGCATGGGGGATGATGCACACGGAGGAAAGTTGCGCATGGGGGGAAGTTGCGCATGGGGGGAAGTTGCGCATGTGGGAAAATTGTGCATGGGGGAAAGTTGCGCATGGGGGGACAGTTGCGCACGGGAGGAAGTTGCGCATGGGAGGAAAGTTGCGCATGGGGATGATGCACATGGAGGAAAGTTGCACACAGGGGGAAGTTGCGCATGGGGGGAAGTTGCGCATGTGGGAAAATTGTGCATGGGGGAAAGTCACGCATGGGGGGACAGTTGCGCACGGGAGGAAAGTTGCGCATATGGGAAGTTGCGCATATGGGAAGTTGCGCATGGGGAAAATTGCACATGAGAGGAAAGTTGCACATGAGAGGAAAGTTGCGTATGGGGGAAGTTGCGCATGGGGGAAGTTGCGCATGGGGGGATGATGCGCATGGGGGATGATGCACACAGAGGAAAGTTGCACATGGGGGCATGATGCACACGGAGGAAGTTGCGCACGGAGGAAGTTGCGCATGGGGGAAGTTGCGCATGGGAGGAAAGTTGCGCATATAGGAAGTTGCGCATGGGGGAAGTTGCGCATGGCGATGATGCACATGGAGGGAAGTTGCACCTGGGGGGAAGTTGCGCCTGGGGGGAAGTTGCGCATGGGGGAAAATTGCGCATGGGGGAAAGTTGCGCATGGGAGGAAAGTTGCGCATATGGGAAGTTGCGCATATGGGAAGTTGCGCATATGGGAAGTTGCGCATGGGAGGAAGTTGCGCATGGGAGGAAGCTGCGCATGGGGAAAATTGCACATGAGAGGAAAGTTGCACATGGGGGAAGTTGCGCATGGGGGAAGTTGCACATGGGGAAGTTGCGCATGGGGGGATGATGCACACGGAGGAAAGTTGCGCATGGGGGGATGATGCACACGGAGGAAGTTGCGCATGGAGGAAGTTGCGCATGGGGGAAGTTGCGCATGGGAGGAAAGTTGCGCATAAGGGAAGTTACGCATGGGGGAAGTTGCGCATGGGGATGATGCACATGGAGGAAAGTTGCGCATGGGTGGAAGTTGCGCACGGGGGGGAAGTTGCGCACGGGGGGGAAGTTGCGCACGGGGGGGAAGTTGCGCATGGGGAGAAGTTGCGCATGGGGAAAGTTGTGCATGGGTTTGATGCATATGGGGGAAGTTGTGCATTGGGGATTGATGCGCATGGGGGAAGTTGTGCATGGGGGGTTGATGTGCATGGGGGAAGTTGCGCATGGGGTAACTTGTGCATTGGGGATTGATGCGCATGGATGAAGTTGCGCTTGGGGGGGTTGATGTGTATGGGGGAAGTTGCGCATGGGGGGTTGTTACGCCTGGGGGAAAGTTATCCATGGGGGGTTGATGATTATGGGGGAATGGCATACGGGGGAATTTTACTCCCGCAACGCGGGTACGCCTTTCGCTAGTTATATATATTTATGGAAATGAGAGCTGATTCATATTATCACCTTATTTGTTCCATACAGTCTCAGAATTGCGTCTCATTGGCTCTCAGAGCAATCAGTATCATGGTAAAGTTGAGTTAATAAAATCCACTTTTTGTTCCATTGGCTTTTGTGTTTTCTTTCTGGTTAATTGGCCATAACTTTTGATAAAATATAGATATTCCAATGCAGTTTGTTTCATTGCATTCTGCATTAAATTAAATTCCTTTCCAACGATATATAACATGATGGTTTTATCATTCATTTGTAGTTCGGTTTTCACAATTTTAGCCACTAGTGTCAAGCTCAGCTTGTAGCTCCCCTAAAGGTTGTAGCCCAGTGCGAATGCACCCCCTAGCTATGCCATTGCTATATGTGATTGGGTATGCATAATTTTACCTAGTTTTATTCTCTTTGTTAAATAGCATGGAGTGAGTGCCAAATGGAGGAAAACTGTAGGGTGAGTTTAAAAGATAAAAGTTTTAATTTTGATCATCCCCTTACAAGCTATTAATAGAAGAAAAAAGGTTTCCATTAGCAGCCTACTGAAACTTTAGTCTATTCTGTACATAGTATGTGGCAGGAGCAGTCAAGGACAGAAACACAATGGGGCAAAGTTCTAAATCTCTCTAACCCCAACTCTAACCCCATGTTCATCATGGCAATTTGCATTTTTATGGGGAGAATGTTTATAGATGGCATATATAGTCAGAGGGAAGTCTAAAGATAGAAAGGTTATTGGGGTATAAGTAGGGTTGCCATAATTCTCTTCCACAAAACCAGGACATGATCCTCTGCCTAACTAACTGGCCAGAAAACTGGGATTGTCCTGGTTTTCCAGGATATATGGCAACCCTAGCTATAAGTGACTATCTTACCATGAGATTATGTCCACAAAGAATTGGGTTGAATTTGGTACAACCCAATATTAATATAAACTCCAAAACATAGGAGAAAAACCATAAGGAGTAAAGCATAAAAGGGGCTGTGGATGGCGCAAGTGGTTAAGACACTGTGCCTGTTAACCAGTAAGCCAGGGTTCGAGACTCAGGTCCCCACAAGACAGGGTGAGCTCCTTCCTTAGCCCAGCTCTGTGATGCAGCTGGAACCAGTCATATCGGCTCTGCTGTTCCATTGAACTATTTCAGTGGTGTGGAGAGGGTGGATTTGCTGCTTGGGTAACAGCCAATCCTCCATATTAATCTACTCAGGCCTTCATGCTTCACATACAGTGTTGAGCATGATACCATAGTCTTTCAAGACTGATGGATGCCAATGATGATGAAAGCATAAAAACAACTGCGCTAAAAAAGAGTCATGCTAAAGCTAATTCAGAAGTTGCAATAGCATGTCCCCCTGAGTGCACACTAGAACGTAAACACAATAACTCCCTTTGCTGTCAGGACAGCCTTACTGCCGTTTGCATCTCTGCTCTTCAAAGTCCCTTATGATCTGTATGCCCTTAAAAAAGTTGATATACATACTTTTTCATTTTCAAATCCTGATCAGCAGAGGATTTCAGAAATATATGCAAATCTGTAGATGTATGGGTGGTGTTTGGGACCACTCAGAGCTTTTACTATAAATACTGGGCCCCTTTTCTTTTAAATTGAAAAGGTATCAGCCTGCACCCTCCACCCTGCATGGTGGAGGGTGCAGGTGGGACAGAAAATCTACAGTTATGCCAAACATCAGCTTTCAAAACTCTGGCCATCATGCAAAAATTCATCCTTCCAGGATGAATTTGATGACAAGGGGAAGATCAACATGGGTTCCATCTTTGGTCAGAGAAGGATCAGCTGCAGGAAGCTTGCATCCTATTCACCGTCTGAAACATGAATCTCAGCTTCAGCTGCGAGTTGTCTGGGAACTGAAGAAGAAGCAGGTGTGGTCATCAACTAGAGGATTCCTTGGGTTGTTCTGTTGTTATTATAAAATGCCTTGGGAATAATTTTGATTGAATGGCAGAGTATAAATCTATAAATAAAAATATATGTAACAACAGTGCATGACCTGTAGTCACATGCAAGATCCTTAGTCCCATTTCCAAACTGTGATGGGTTGTGAAATGATCTTTGTTGGGTTATGAAATCAAGGTTATGTACATCAAGGCTTAAACAAGTTACTACTTGGGAAGGGGAAAATGATGCTGCTGCCCAATTATAATAAAGCTGCCCACACCTTTTGACATTTATAAATCAGGCAGCAGCCTCTGGGAGCTTCTTAAATATTTGGGAACTACTGCTAAATTACTGGTCACAGTAAGAGGTGCATGAAAGTGCCATGCTACAAATGATGTGGCTAACATACCAGCTGGTGTGCAGATGTGGTATTCCTTCCTAGTTTTCAAGGGCAGCACAATCTGATGTGTTCTGAAATGCATATACATGTGTGCATGTGGGGAAAGACTGTTCTGCCTCATTTTAAGCAAGTGTATACAAGTGTTTAAGCAAGCAAGTACTCATCTCAGTACAAGCCCATTGTGGACTGTGCCATCCAGCATTATGAAGATAGATTCAATGTGTAATGGAAGGAACGTAAGATGAGCCCTAACAAAATTATTCTATTCAGCTCTGGATAAGTTTCATCATCATCATCATCATCATCATCATCATCATCATCATCATCATCATCATCATCTCACTGATAATAAGCCATTAGCATTTATGCAGTGCTGAAATATGTTCAGCATGATTTCATGTAATTATTTTAGGGATCCTTAAAATAACTCAAGTGAGAGAGAAAAATTAGAGTTCTCACTGACAGCTGAGGCTGAGATAGGAGGCTGAGGGCAGTTTCCTTAAGACCACCTAAGGTAGTTGAGATTTATCCAGGTTGCATAAAAAGCTGCAATAATTATCTATCTTTTTCCCCTTTCATTTTGGTTCCTACAGTTTGGCATGCATCTGTCATTGTTTACACTACATCCGACACCTTCTGGAGACGCTTTTTGTTCACAAGATTTCGGAAGGACACACACCCCTGAAAAACATGATCAAGGTGATTTCAGTATGTAAAATATACTGCAGAAATGAATGAGAGTGGAAAAATAACAGAAGAAACTGATTTAGGCTGCAATCCAGAGCAAATTCAGCCTGCTCTGACCTAACTGCACTCTCCTAACTATTCTGTATCCAGAACAGAAAGTTATGCTGAATCCAGAGAGTCAGGAAGCCTGGGCTGCCCTAACTGCTCCAGAGCATGCTAAGTAATTGACACAAGGGGAAGATTTGCTCCTGAGGAGACACCCCTCAGATCACACTGAACAAGGAACAGCTGTGGTGCCTACAGTGGTGACACGACTCTGCACATCACCTGGTGCGGAGGTCTGTGCGTCATCCCTGGGATGCGCCCCCCCCACATGGACTGCGCAGTCACCAAAGTTGGCGCCTGTGCAGTTTCTGAAGCCAACTGGCTTCAGAAAGAGTACTGCGCAGGCACCATCTCTGACACCTGCGCAGTACTTTTCTGAAACCTTTTGGCTTTGGGGGAGACTGTGCAGGCGTCAGAGTTGGTGCCTGTGCAGTACTCTTTCCGAAGCCATTCGGCTGCCGCTCCGCCTCCTGAGTGAGGCCGAATGGCTGTGCAGAGGCGCGGACTTTCTCTGCTCTAAGGAAGTCTCCTCTGAAGCTGTTCGGCATGCTCAGTGTGTTTCTGCGCAGTGCATCTCAGATGGCCGTTCAGGCCAGCTCCTCAGACAAGTGTCAGCTTCTGGCTGCTGCTCCGCCTTGGAGCAGGCCTGAATGGGGGTGCTGATGCCCGGGGCCTGCCAAAGGACAGTCAAACTCCTCCGGCACAGCACCCCATACGGAGCGCATCCCCAATGCAGCCGCACCAGTCTGGTGACGCCACTGGGTGCCTGCCTTATAAGGAGTCCCTGATGAGATGCCAGTACATTCTACAGTGAATACAAGGGGCTTCTTGGAGTGGCCTGCTGTATCTGAGGTTTGTGGGCAGCCGTAGTTTGTTCCATATCCTGAGCTTGAGAGGAAGGGGTTGCAGCTAGGCTGGCCAAGAACTCAGATTTTTGGGCAGCACTGCCATTCTTACTCAGGCCTTATCATGGACCCCTATGGGTCTACTCATTACTATACCTGCTCCTGAGGTGGTATAACTCTGAGGGCTGGAAGAGGGCATTTCTGCCTTGGAAACAGGCTCTGGATTCAGAGTAACTGCTCTGCCCTAGGCAATGCTAAACATGCCCTCAACTTGCCTCTCCTGAGCTGCTTAGGCTGCCCCAGTTAGGGCAGAGCAGGTCCACCTCACTTAGGGCACCCTATCTTGCCTTGCTCTGCCCTAAGCCTCCTTCAGAGTAACTGGGCTGGAGCATCTTGCAGTTGCTCCAACCTAGTGTTAGATAGGGCAACCTAAGGGCTCTTATGTGGACAGATTAGTTGCTCTGGATTGGGCTGTTAGTTTTTAAAGACTTTCAATTCTAACGGCAGTTAGAGCACATGCAGCCTCAAGAAAAATAAACACACGTGGTTGTCTCTGCTTGATAGATCTATATGTGTTGAGTTTGCCCAGCTTTGTGTGATGAGTACAGAGAAATAAAACTTTTCCTGAAGTATGAAGTCCTGTCCAGGTGTTAAACACTACACCTGTACAGCCCATTTGTTCTGGAGGATGCAGAATAAACTGTTCACTCCCATACTGATTTGAGTTTGCAGATAGCAGCAAAGTCTGGATGCAAAGAGAGATCATGAAGGAGATATCTCCCCAGCAGAATCCCTTGTCTCAGAAGACTATGTTGGCTATGGGAAGAGTGGGGGCAGGACACTGGCATGGAAAGGAGGACTAACAGCCCAATCCAGAGCAACTAATCTGTCCACATAAGGGCCCTTAGGTTGCCCTATCTAACACTAGGTTGGAGCAACTGCAAGATGCTCCAGCCCAGTTACTCTGAAGGAGGCTTAGGGCAGAGCAAGGCAAGATAGGGTGCCCTAAGAGAGGTGGACCTGCTCTGCCCTAACTGGGGCAGCCTAAGCAGCTCAGGAGAGGCAAGTCGAGGGCATGTTTAGCATTGCCTAGGGCAGAGCAGTTACTCTGTATCCAGAGCCTGTTTCCAAGGCAGAAATGCCCTCTTCCAGCCCTGAGTTATACCACCTCAGGAGCAGGTATAGTAATGAGTAGACCCATAGGGGTCCATTATAAGGCCTTAGTAAGAATGGCAGTGCTGACCAAAAATCTGAGTTCTTGGCCAGCCTAGCTGCAACCCCTTCCTTTCAACCTCAGGATATGGAACAAACTACGGCTGCCCACAAACCTCAGGATACAGCAGGCAACTCCAAGAAGCCCCTTGTATTCACTGTAGAATGTACTGGCATCTCATCAGGGACTCCTTATAAGGCAGGCACCCAGTGACGTCACCAGTCTGGTGTGGCTGGTGTGGGCTGCATTGGGGATGCGCTCCGTATGGGGTGATGTGCCGGAGGAGTTTGACTGTCCTTTGGCAGGCCCCGGGCGTCAGCACACCCATTCAGGCCTGCTCCAAGGCGGAGAATCAGCCAGAAGCTGACACTTGTCTGAGGAGCTGGCCTGAACGGCCATCTGAGGTGCACTGCGCAGAAACACACTGAGCATGCCGAACAGCTTCAGAGGAGACTTCCTTAGAGCAGAGAAAGTCCGCGCCTCTGCACAGCCATTCGGCCTCAGGAGGCGGAGCGGCAGCCGAATGGCTTCAGAAAAGTACTGCACAGGCACCAACTCTGCCGCCTGCACTGTCTCCCCTGAAGCCAAAAGCCTTCAGAAAAGTACTGCGCAGGTGTCAGAGATGGTGCCTGTGCAGTACTCTTTCTGAAGCCAGTTGGCTTCAGAAACAACTGCGCAGGCGCCAACTTTGGTGACTGTGCAGTCCAGGTGGGGGGGGGCGCATCCCAGGGATGACGCAGACTTCCGCACCAGGTGATGTGCAGAGTCATGTCACCACTGTAGGCACCACAGCTGTTCCTTATTCAGTGTGATCTGAGGTGTGTCTCCTCAGGAGCAAGTCTTCCCCTTGTGTCAATTACTTAGCATGCTCTGGAGCAGTTAGGGCAGCCCAGGCTTCCTGACTCTCTGGATTCAGCATAACTTTCTGCTCTGGATACAGGAGAGTGCAGTTAGGTCAGAGCAGACTGAATTTGCTCTGGATTGCAGCCTAAGAGACATGGCTACAATCCAGACTAACTACGGGACCTTTTACACCGATGTAGTTATGGTGCCACCAATGGGAAACCTATGGGAAATGCATAGAACAATCCAGAGCAAGTGCTTCTTACGTCTTCCTGTAGTTACTCTAGATTGTAAATGGTATTACACCCCCATCCAAAAATGGACTGTGTCTACACAAGATCTAGCACCTGAACAGGTCTTGCAAATTAATGTCATTCAGTTGGCCCTATCTACTTTGTTGATCATCTCAGGATGCACAAAGCTGCAATGATGCCTTCTCATCTAAGGGGGCTGAAGAGTCAAGCTGGAAGTTGCCTTGAACACCCCCAATGAGCCTCTCATTTTAAAATTTTACAATGGGTGGAGCTGTGGAGAGACAAAACTGGCTGAAACGGTGGCTGGCAATGCAACAGTGCGTTTATCTTTGCCAACAAGGATCACATCTAATTGCTTCAGCAAGGTCTCTGTATTATCTTAAGATCATCCACGGGGAACTATTATTGAATTCAGTATTGGACCCAGCATCATCCACTTCTTCCTGCTCTAACTTTACCCCAGATAATGCCAAGTTTCCACTGCCTACGTCACAAAGCCACTGACTTTGGTTCTGTTTTCTGGCTGCACCCAAGAAAGCTAGTATTTTTGAAATCAAAAAGTTGACAACCCTTTTCATTAGTAATAGAAATCTATGGGGAATAACTGTTTGTGTCCTTGTAACAAGATTTGAGATGGGTGTGGATAATGGTTGATAATCCTGGAGATTTTAATAGGGTCTCTAGACATTTCCAGTGTTACATTATGTTGGGGAAAAAATTCTCCAGAAACAGTTAATTGGCAATAATATGAACAGCAGCAGTCAGGTGTTAGGGCCAGACCCAAAGAAAGGGAGGGAGATCCATGCTGACATCTGAATTGTTGGAATTATAAAATTTTTATTGGCATAGATCTAGAGCCGAAGATGAAGGATGAAAGGTCCATCAGTCACGAGAGCTAGGATCCAGGGTGTGAATGTGTGGAAAAAGTGGGTGAGCGGGCACTTACAATATTTTATGTATCCTGCCAAATACTATGGAGGCAGCTGATCATTCTGTTACTCTGTATCTATATGTTCGTTACAGGGTTGTATATTTTACTGGGGGTTCACCTCTTGGATTGCTTACTATATCAATCACCCGCAGTATACTCCACCAAGTAAGTAGCACAAATGAAATGTATTTGAACCTTTCCTATTCTGCAAGAATCTATCCATGCATTGTTTTCCAGGCTTGTTTTGAAGTCTGCAGTTCAACATGAAAGGCCTTAGCAGAAATCAGTAAGAAGAAAATGTCAGTCCCCAAATTATTGAGTCTATGATCAGGATCCTTTGCATCCAGCTCACAAAGATACAAGGCAGGGGTTCTGGACTCTAACCAGGGTCTTCCAAACCCTGGCCGGGGGGCCAGATGCAAACCTTAGTCCTTGGGTCTTCAGACTCAACTTTTCATAGACTGTGAAGTGAAAGACCATACAATTAAAGACATATCTAAGAATAGGGATACAAAAGAGAATAAGGCCTATGTATCATGGTTATTATAACCAAAGTAAGACTCAAACAGATTATGCATATACCTAATATATTATTTCACTCTGTTTTCTAGCATGTGGGAGCAAGCAAATTAATTTTTCAGCTCTTGTGTTTCTGGTACGTATGGGCACAGATGGGTGAGAAACAAAACTCTAGAATTATCTTTAAAAGATCTGAACACTAATAAAATTGCTGTTGACCAAATTAAACAAAACAACACCCCACTTGGTTCAGGAGGACACATAATTATTTATACATACATTACAATGATCCAGGACACTTGGTGGAGATTATTAGTAATACTAATGCTAATGATAATCAAGGCCAGTTAAAGAAACTGCAGCTGTGATATGTGACATAACATAACACTTTCAAACAAGATATTCACAAAGTGACTTACAGACAACTTCAAATAACTAATAGTACCTGGGGTCCAGGGTCTTTTGACACATACATTTGTACACAAATGGCTTGAAGGACCATAACTCCATCCCTAGACTCTTAATACGGCCTGCACAAATTGTGATCAACAAAGCCAAATACAAACCATCAACCATGAATGGCAGCTTCCTGAATTTATGCTCATTTTATATGAGAGGGTGTGTGCATTTGGCAGCATCTGGCAGGCCATGACAAGTGTTTTGTGTTCATAAGGTGGATCACAACTTGTGCAAGCTTGGTTTCAAATATTGAATACAAAATACTTATTTAAAGTCAATGTCATTGAAGTAGAGGGGCTATACCTTAAATATGCTGAGAATCAGGATGTTTGTGAACAGCATCATTTCCTTCCTCGAGACTGATTTTGCTCAACTTTAAATATTTATGCAGGTTCGTCTCCTTGCCAATGTGTATGAATTACATATTCGTTGTTATTTCCCTTGGTTTTAACTTACACTGGGATCAGGCAGCCAGATATATGACTGCACCATTGCATCCTGCAAATCTAAGATGAATATTTGAAATGTTTTGCAGATTTGTGAAGCTGGAAATCATTTCATCAACGTAGCCTTAGTCCATCAATATCAATCAGGTTGGTTGCTTTTATTTTTCAATTTGCTTGCTCACAATTAAAAATCAACATTTTGCCTTCTGGAAATCCCCTGAATAGACAAATTTTATCTGATTAAACATACCAAAGACTTCAAATATATATCAAAGATATTTTTGTTTTTCAAGGAAAAGTGCTGCTGGGGACAAATAACCATTTGTATTCTTGATTTGGGCTTAGAATATATAAAATTTAAATGGGCTCAGAGTATAACATTAATTCAGTGTAAAAATTTCTCTGGGAGTCAGGAGCTGGGTGGGGGGGGTGCATCCTGGCTCCTTGCCATGCTTGTGATTTGAAGGCGGCGGGGGGGGGGGGGTAGTTTTCTTCATCACCGCTGGAGTGGGATTGAATGGAGGAAGGAAAGGGAAGAGGTTGGCGTTTTCTACACTGCTGTAGAAACTATTGCTGGTTTAGGCAATGGGGAGTGTTGAGATGCAACCCCAGAGCATGTGCATAACCTGGCAACAGCCATTTTTTCCTCTTCGGAGCAGCTTCAGGTTTTTTAAAGGGGGCTATTCAACTCAGGTCCTATCCAGTCTCAAAAGGACGACTCACCAACTCAGAAAATGCCCCTGTTCTGACTTGTTTTTAAGTTGAGTCGAGGGAGTGGAGACTCATAACTGGCTTTGCCCATCTCTGCCATGAACACAAATCAAAACTGAGAACAGCTCATTCTTCTTCCTTCCCCATTGGCATGGTAATATAAATGCATGGAGAGATCAAAACCTTTGCTAAATCTTTTTATAATGGAAGTTTTCTTCTTTTCCCAAAGGAAATAAAACCTCTTTTCCAAGTGCATCAATCAATCCTTTCACATGGTTGTTTACATTTGTTTCTTGTCCAAACTATACATATGAGGTATGGCACTTTCCTTATCCCTCTGTATCTATGGCAGCAAACTATGCAAGGGATGCTAAGCTGCTAAAGTATTGGAAGGCATTTTTGCAGGATCTTAGATCTGAACTCCTAAAGTAGTTCAGATTTTGACATGATCTTAATTCACACACATAGATCTTGGAAAGAACTTGGCATTGATCTGGGACATGGTCTCCAAATCCAGACCTATGGACCACTTACCACCTGAAGTGAGCCACAATCTGGCCACCATCAGCCTCTGGTCCACTGAGAGACTCTATCCCACTTGACTGAACATGATCAATGCTGTGATCACATCTAGAGGGTGTTCTGAGGGTTGGGGGTGGACTGTGTAAAGTGGGAAGAGAATGAGAAGGGAGGGAGATGGGTCCAAAGCAGCTTTGCTCCTCCAGATCCAAAGTCTCTCTGAGGAGCTTTTCCCCTTACATAGAGGCTTCTTTCCTGCACCATCCCAAGCAGGAAGGAGTAGCCACATTACAGGCTGTTCTTTTACACAGGGGAAGTGAATGAATGCCCCTGCTCCCCAAATAAACAGCCAGCAGCTATCGTGGCAGCCTGCAGCATGCAAAGCATCCTATTATAGCTGTTCTGGGGCTGTGGGAACCTTTCTGCCGAGGACATCTCAGGTTTGGGCTGTTCATGTACTCAACTGCCCATGTGTTGCTGCCAGATAAATTGCTTGTGAATGTGGAATGGCACCTCTGGCATTGCTGTGAAAACCCTCCGTTAAGGACTTTTGGAACCCAATCCTATTATATATGTAGTCAGAAGTAAGACCCAATGTATTCAACAAGATTTACACCCATGTAAGTGGAAGTATTTTAAAAAATTTAAAAATTATAAAAATATATGTTGTCCTGACACCCCCAGGTCAATATAGTACTTATGCCAGCCTAACTGGAGCTTAAGATTGCAGCCTCAGTATAGTACATGGTGTTTTTTCTCCCCTTTTGGAACAGATTGGCTCCTGGATAAGCTTTACAGTGATGACTCAAACTCTACCAGGTAAGAGCCAACCAATGAATAGGAGGTGTCCAATCCTAAGAGCAGGAGATACTGGAGGAGCAGGCAGTCTTGTGAACTGCCATTGCTTCCCATAGGCATAGCTCTTTAGAGCTCCTTCCAGCATAAAGTCTGGGAGGCAGTATGTGGGTGAAAGCAGCCTCCAGCACCTCTGCCACATCAGGTAAGTTGGTGGGGGATTATTTCAGGGAGTCAGCCAGGGGTGGGTTGGGTTTAAATTTTTGTGGCAGTGGTGTCCATGTAATGCAGTGCCCCCAGATTAGGTCTGATGTTCCTTGGATATACTAAATTTACACCAGCAAAAGTACTGGTGAAGATCCAAGTAGGTCTATGTAGACCAGGGAGTGACAGAACTAACTAAAAAATTGTCTCATTTACATCCTCACAGGCTGCCTGGACCACATGGCATGCAGCAGAGGGTTTTTTTATATTGCTGCAGCCAACAGGCAGCCAAAGGATAGGGTGATTAAGTGATATAATGCTATAGGTGGGAACATTATGAACAAGGTTAATTTTCCACATATCTAAGAGCTTGGTTAGCATGGTTTTGTAATGTGTAATCCTTTCGGTGAACCCCACTCAAACTCTCAGTTGCTACTTAAGAACTATTTTGCTTGAGGACAGGGATAAAGAATGACCTGTTTGTCATTCTGAAAAACTGAAGAAAGTATCATGAAAAGAGCAGAGAAGAACATAAACCTCTCAGTAACAACCATGAAAGGCAATTACTACACACATTCCTCGAACTCCCGTTCCAAACTTTATTTTTTGAATCTGTACTATTTATTGAATTGGACATTTTCTTGGTAGAGAGGCCATTCTTATAAATACAATATATAAATAAATGTTTGAAGGTCTGAAGCTACTGAAAGACATCAGATCCCCAGAAATTCATATACATCCTCCAGAAATGGGAGTTTCTATTGTGAGGCTAAGCTGTGCCCCATCCCCATCATAAATATACTATTTGCTGTGCATTATACTATCTTCACTAATTCAGTCAATGCTTATTTTGGCCACCAGTAACAAGCAACTTTTTTCCTTCTTTCCAGTTGGTATCTTTGCATGTCTAATGGCAATCCAGATGGCACAGTGGGCCCGAAAGAAGCACCAACACTACCTGAAGAGGAGTATTACAAATCGTTGGAGAAGAGCAGCTTTGATTCCATTTATTCTGTAAATGCAAACAGAAATGGCCTCTTGCATGAAAATGTGGAAATTAATGAATGGTCCAGTCATATCCAGTATGGGCTTGCTGGACACAGTGGAGCCAAACACCCTCTGCTGCACCTTGTAGACCAGCTGAGACCAAGGTAGCAGCAGAGACATAAGTAAAGACTTTACTTTCTTACTTACTTACTCCACCAATCCTTAGTTCCAAATGGAACAACTCAGATCCAGTCCCACTATTTTGCTGGCATAAATCTGATAAGTTCAGGAGAGGGCATGTTGGACCTGGACTTGGGGCTCTGAGTCCACTGCCACCAAGCTCCAACCTTTACCCACCCTCAGCTTATTCCCCCCAACCCACCACATCCATGGCACAGTCCTCCATACTGCTTCCTCTGCTGACATACCTGATCTGGGATATGGTTGGTGGCCTACTGTTGCTGGCATATGGTATTTTGGCTCTCACATTTTTAGTATAGTGAGCAGCCTGTTGTTGGTTGCTTACGTGATGGTGAACCTGGCATTAAACCGATGGCTTAGGATCTGTTAGTATAAGTCTTTGATAGGATTGGGCCTTTAGTGAATTAATTCATTTAATTTAATTACAGAAAAATTCAGCAGATTGTTGTTTTCTAAACTGTGTCAAAAAGAAACTAAAATTAGGCTTGAAAAATTAAGGTCAGGTTTCAAAGAGCCTACTCATGAGGCTCTTTATCCAGCGTATAGTTGGTCTGTAGAACTCCCTGCCACATGATGTAGTTATGGCATTTAACCTCAATGCCTTTAAGAAGGGAGTGGACAAATTCCTAGAGGAAAGGGTCATCACAGATTACAAGCCATGAGGGTGTGTGTGTATGAGTATAGATGCAGTTGTGGGCAACCTCCAAATGCCAGATGCAGGGGACGACTCCTGGACACAGGTGTCTTATGTGTTCCTTGAGTAATTGGTGGGCCACTCTGTGATACAGGAAGCTGGACTAGATGGGCCTTTGGTCTGACCCAGTGGAGGCTCTACTTATGTTTTTATGAGGCTGCTGTGGAAGTCCACTCTGGCTCAGCAGTGCCATATCCCGGACCTGTGCTAGCCAGCACAGGTTGGTTTGCATCGATTTGGTTTGGGTGAGGAGGCATTTTTCAGGCAGAGAGGGACATTTCTGGGTGGGGAAAGGCAGAACAGGGTGAGGATCAGGCCTGTGTTGGGTGAAATCAGCAGCAACAGCGGATGCCAAGTCCTTACCTCCGTCCCCAGAATGAGTAGCCCTATTTGGGCTTACCAGATTTGTGCCAGCTATTTACAGCTAGTGTGGTTCCATGAAATTTAGATGGTGTGGGCTTTAACCAAGGTGAAATACGTCCACTTTTTACAGGGGACCTTCAGCCACATCCTAAACTTCACAAGATGCAGTGCAGACCATGTAGTCTAGCTGTGCTGGCTCAATTTAGGGATGTGCTGCTGGTGAGTCTGAAACACTTCTAAGGTAAAGGTTGTGATCCTATATATACTTACCAGACAAAAAGCTCCAATTAGCTAGAAAGAATTACTTCAGAGTAAACGTGAAGTGTTAAGACTGCATCTTCCTTTATCTCATGCAAAGAATAAGAAGTGGACTTCAGGCCTGCAAATACAAAATTTCTCATGTTCTGCAGCATGATTGTTCTCATACAATTACTGTGTTTACTATCCAACAGTACTGTCAAGCTAATATTGTTTACAATAATAAAATAACTATTAAGGGATCTTGCTTGAATGGATTATGGATTTTAAAAAAATATTTTACTTAATTGGATATGGAATAAATTGTCTGATTGGATGACCTTTGAATTAATGAGTAGACACAAAAGACATTGCCTAAATTATTAAGATTGAACATTCAATCTAATGTTATTATAGGTTTGGAAGGAAATATAGAAAGTCTATACAGTGTATTAATAAAAACTGAATATTTTAAGAGTCCAATCCTAATCAACTTTCTAGTGGTGATTAATCTACAGTGCAGCCCCAACCTAAGGAAATAAATGTTCTTCCATACCCTACCATAGGCTGCAATGTACATTCCATTGATATGGTTGCATCTGCTCTGGAATAGCATGTCTACTCAGAAGTAAGTTCCATAGTGTTCAATATACTTACTCCCAGGAAAGTGTGGTTAGGATTGCAGCCAAAATTAGGATTGGGCTGTCAACCTTATTATTATTATTATCCAACTAATTGAGAGTTGATTTAATATTAAATAATTGTGTCAGTTTGAGCCAGCTTTCTTTCTCGTACACACTTCTCCATAACTTTTGATAGAGATATTTCAAAACTGATTTTTGCATTGGATTCTGCTCTTTAATGCGAATCCAACAACTTATGACATGATGGGGTATTGCACACCATTGCAAAGTTCCAAAGTGGAGGACAATGAAGCCTTTGGAGGACACGCAGACAGGACAAATCCGGAAATTTCCAGTCATATGGTCACCCTGTGTATGGGTGTCAGTGCCAGCAAGATTATGCAAACCTTCCTTCTGGTGAACCTTACTCCTGAGTAGGGTTGCCATAATTCTCTTCCACAAAACTATGACGGGACCTCCTGTTAAACCTACCAGTATGTGAATGCAATCCCCCCAAACTGGGACAGTCTTTGTTTTCTGGGACATATGGCAACCCTATTCCTGAGACATCTTAAATATGTTTAATGGCATGTTATAGCTGCTGACTCAGTGTTAGTGGTTCTTAGCACTGGACCATCAGTTGAACAATATGATAATACCAAACAAGTATTTAAAAATGTGGGAGTCATAAGACAGGAGACATAAATTTGGTGGATAGAAAGAGAAGAAATTACTTGGAAATGAAGGAATAATGGGAATGAAATGAAATAGAAAATGGAAGGAAATAAATGAAACAAGTACAGCTATAGAGTAATAACTGGAAGGAGGACATGAACAGAAATGAATTAGGGCAGGAAGAAGATAGAAACAAATGGGTAGAGTGGGGGAAACACACAGTTTAGGGCTGATCATCATGCGACCCTATCATGAAAGCACAGAAAATGCTAGTAGGCTGCAGAATAGTCTTGATTGACAACCAAGACTCAGAGGGGGAAGTACAGGCATCCCCATGTATCCATGCAGGCATTCCTGTTTCCACTGTGGATACTGAAACCATGGATAAAGTGAACCGTCTACTTAACTGTGGTGTAAGGTATTATTTCACATGTCTTTCCTTTGCGGTCATCC